>OZ023323.1:7738303-8338303 GCA_964007375.1 Ophion obscuratus | reverse complement strand
TGAGAAGTAGCCAAAAGCTTCAGACACACGAAAACAACATTTTCATTCAAGCCCAACCACACAACAATGGAGCACGGGTCACCGTCACCCCTTGATGACATATTGTTGTCTATTTTTTTACACAGCACGAGAAAGTGCTCGCACGATGTAACTCGATGCCTCAGACATGGTAGATCATATTTTTTAAATTAAATTAGTCCCATGCTACAATCGAGAAGTCCCACCTCGCGTGTCTGGACGATTTATTGTTGTCCGATTAGGTGTCTGAATTCCTCGACAGTTCCGGTACGCATACAAATAGATATGAGATGTCGGCAGAGTATTCGGGGACACGCAATTTTTTTTGCTCCGAGGTGCACATTACAACATTAGATTTTTGATCTACCTCCTGCTCAGGCCGATATATGGGGACCTTTCATCTATTGATATTTGGTTTTGTTAGAATTATTTATTTGGCGTACTAAAGACTTTCAGTACACGTAAAGACACACAGAAGAAGTAGCCAGAAGCTTCAGAAATCGAGAATGATTTTGTTCTGGAAAGTGTTCCATGGAACATTCGAGTAGTGTGGTTTCTCATCCCTCGCCGATTCCTTGTTGTCTAATATTTGTTTTTGAAATACTTCCGAGTTCTCCCACACATGACGACGTATATGAAAAGTTGCCGAATGCTCCAAACACAAGAAACAATTATTTTCATTCAAGCTTCACCGCACAAGAATCGAGCACTGGTATTTTGCCACCCCTGATCACTTTTTGTTGTGCAGCACTTCTTTACAGTACTGGAGAGTAACCGTACACACAGAAAGATGGCTGAGAAGTGGGCATAAGCTTGAGAGGCGCGAAATATTTTTTTTCGTGAAAGTTGTACGGTGCAACAATCAAGCAGTGTCGGCTGGCATCCCTTGCCGACCTATTGTTGTCTAATATTTTTTTTCCGGTACCACAAAGTTCTCGTAGATATAAAAACATTTGTGAGAAGCAGCTAGAAGCTGCAGCCACGGGAAATCCTTTTTTCTCTTTTTATTAAAGCTGTACCACGCAACAATCGAGAAATCTCGCCGCTCATGCCTGGACATTTTATTGTTGTCCAGTATTTTTTCTGAATTTCTCGAGAGTTGTAGTAAGCATACTAATTGATGTAAAAAGTGGCTCGCGACTTTGCGTGCACACGCGAAATAATGTCAGACGGAGCAAGAAACTTCGGACGCACGAAATAAGATTTTTTATCGGAAGTGTGCCATACGACGTTACTGCAGCCTGACCTCTCACCAATTGATGACTGGTTTGCTTCTAATGATTTATTCAGCATACTAGACAGTTTCAGTACACATAGGGACATATGGAAGAAGTAGCCAGAAGCTTCAGAAATCGCGAATGATGTTTTTTTGTAAAGTGTTCTATAAAACAGTCGAGCAGTGTGATTTCTCATCCCTCGCCGCTTCATTGTTGTCGAAAGACGTTTATGAGAAGTAGCCGAAAGCTTCAGACACACGGAATCATTTTTTTTTTTTTTTTTTTTCATTCAAGCACCAGCACACAACAATCGAGCAGTGGTACCTTCTTTCGGTTGATCACTTCTCGTTGCCTAGCACTTCTTCACAGTACTGGACAGTTGTAGTACACACAGAAAGATGGCTGAGAAGTAGCCATGAGATTGAGAGGCGCGAAATCATTTTTTTCATGGATATTGTACGGCAGAATAATCACGCAGTTTCGCCTGTCATCCCTTGATGACTTGTTGTTGTCTAATATTTTTTTAACAGTACGAGGATGGTCTCGTACATGTAAAAACATATGCGAGAAACAACCAGAAGCTTCGGACACGGGAAATCGTTTTTTTTTTATTATGCCTGTACCATACAACGTCCGATTCTTGTTCCATCTCCATCTCTGCCGATTTATTGAGACTAATATTTTTTTTGTCACCTACTACAGACTTTGAGAATACGAAAGAAATGATGACAGAAGGAGCCTAAACCTTCGGACGCGCGAAAAGATAATTTTGATCGGCAGTGTCTCGCTCGACGGTACGGCAATCTGACCGCTCATCCATTGTTGACTGATTGTTGGCTAGTGATTTATTTAGCGTACTAGAGACTTTCAGTACACACGGAGACACATGGAAGAAGTAGCCAGAAGATTCAGAAATACAGAATGATTTTTTTTGGAAAGTATTCCATACAACAGTCGAGCAGTGTGATTTCTCATCCCTTGCCGATGCATTGTTCTCCAATATTTGTTTTTGAGATACTGGCGAGTTTTCCTTAACATAAAGACGTATGTGAGAAGTAGCCGAAAGCTTCAGACACAAGAAAAGATCATTTTTGTTCATGCCCCACCACACGACAATCGAGCACGTGTCACCTGTCGCCCCTTGATGACATTGTTGTCTATTTTTTTTTCCACAGCACGAGAAAGTTCTCGCACATATAAAAAGATATGTGAGAAGTAACTCGATGCTGCAGACACGGGAAGTCATATTTTTTAAATTAAATCTGTACCATGCTACAATCGGGAAGTCCCACCTCGCGTGTCTGGGCCATTTATTGTTGTTCAGTTTTGTTTCTGAATTCTCCGACAATTCCAGTACGCATACAAATAGACATGACATATCGGCAGAGTATTCGGGGACACGCAATTTTTTTTTTTGCTACGTGGTGTACATTACAACATTTGATTGTTTATCTATCTTCTGCTCAACCGATTTATGGGGACTAATATTTTTTTTTCAACTACTAGCGACTTTTAGTACACTAAAGAGCTAATGTCAGACGAGGCAAGAAACTTCAGACCCACGAAATAAGGTTTTTGTTCGCAAGTGTACCATGCGACATTACAGCAGCCTGATCTCTCATCCATTGATGACTGGTTTTGTTCTAATTATTTATTTAGCGTACTGGAGAGTTTCAGTACACATAAAGACATATGGAAGAAGTAGCCAGAAGCTTCAGAAATCGAGAATGATTTTTTTCTGGAAAGTGTTCCATAGAACATTCGAGTAGTGCGGTTTCTCATTCCTCGCCGATTCCTTGTTGCCTAATATTTGTTTTCGAAATACTGGCGAGTTCTCCTACACATGAAGACGTAGGAAAGTAGAAGTAGAAAGGACATAGAAAAGTAGCCTAACGCTTAAAACACAAGAAACCATTTTTTTAATTCAAGCTCCACCACACAACAGTGGAGCAGTGGTATCTTGCCTCCCCCGATCACTTCTTGTTGCGTAGCACTTCTTTACAGTACTGGAGCGTAACAGTACATACAGAAAGATGGCTGAGAAGTGGCCATAAGTTTGAGAGGCGCGAAATAATTTTTTTTCATGAAAGTTGCACGGTAGAACAATCCAGCATGGTGTCGCCTGTCATCCCTTGATGACCTATTGTTGTCTAATATTTTTTGTATTGTACCACAAAGTTCGCATACACAAAAAAAAACACATGTGAGAAGTAGCTAGAAGCTCCATACACGGAAAATCGATTTTTTTTTTATTACACCTGTACCATACCACATTCGATTCTTGTTCCATCTCCCTCTTTGCCGATTTATTCAGACTAATTTTTTATTCTTCAACTGCCAGAGTCTTTGAGAACACGAAAGAACCGTTTTCAGAAGGAGCCAATATCTTCGGACGCACGAAATAATTTTTTTGATCGGAAGTGTATCACACGATGGTACAGCAGTCTGACCTCTCATCCCTTGTTGACTGATTGTTATCTAATGATTCCTTCAGCGTAGTAGAGTGTTTCAGTACACATGAAGCCACATGACAGAAGTAGCCAGAAGCTTCGGCAATAGAGAATGTTTTTTTTATGGAAAGTCTTTCATACAACATTCGAGCAGTGTGATTTCTCATCCCTTGTCGATTTATTGCCGTCCAATACTTGTTTTTGAAATGCTGGCGAGTTCTCCTGCACATAAAGACGTATTTGAGAAGTAGCCGGAAGCTTCCGCCACAAGAGAAAAAAATGTATACAAGCCCCATCACAGACCAATCGATCAGCGGTACCGTTCCTCCCTTGGCGACTTCTCGTTTTTTAGAACTTCTCTACAGTACTAGAGAGTTACATACAGTACACACAGAAAGATGACAAAGAAGTAGCCATGAGCTTCAGAGGCGCGAAATATATATATATATTTTTTTCATTTCAGTTGTACGGTGGAACAATCGAGCAGTATCACCTGTCATCCATTGATGACGTATTGTTGTCTAATTTTTTTTCAAGGTACCGCAAAGTTCTCGCACATATAAAACCATATGTGAGATGTAACTGGAAGCTTCAGGCATGGGAAATCATTTTTTTTTTAAATTACACATGTACCATGCACCGATCTCTAAATCTCACCGCCCATGCCTGGACCAATTATTTTTTGTCCAGTATTTTTTTCTGAATTCCTCGAGAGTTCTAGTACGCATACAAACAGATGTAAAAAGTGGCCAGAATATTCGGGCAGACGCGATTTTTTTTCTACGGGGTGTACATTACAACATTTGATTTTTTTTTATCTATCTCGTTACTTGCCGATTTATAGAGATTAATATTTTTTTTTTCAACTACTAGCGACTTTGAGTACACGAAAGAACTAATGTCTGGTGGAGCGAGACTCTTCGGACGCACGAAATACGATTTTTGTTCGAAATTGTTTCATACGACTTTACAGCAGCCTGACCTCTCATTCATTGATGACTCGTTCTGTTGTAATGATTTATTTAGCATATTGGGGAGTTCCAGTACACATAAAGGAACATGAAAGAAGTAGCCAGATGTTTCAGAAGTCGAGAATGATTTTTTTCTGAAAAGTGTTCCATCGAACAGTCGAGGAGTGTGATTTCTCATCCCTTGCCGATTCATTATTTCCCCATATTTGGTTTTGAAGTTCTGGCTAGTTGAAAACTACACGTACACATGAAGACGTACGTGAGAAGCAGCCAAAAGCTTCGGACACCCGAAACATTTTTTTTTATTCACGCCCCACCACACAACAATCCAGGAGTGGTATCTTCCCTCCGTTGATGGCTTCTCGTTGTCTCGCACGTCTTTACAGTACTAGAGAATTCCGTACACACAGAAAAATGGCTGAGACGTTGTAATAAGCTTGAGAGGAGCGAAATATTTATTTGTTTCATAGAAGTCGTACGGTACAACAGTCGTGCAGTATCACCTGTCACCCCTTGATGACTTATTGTTTTCTAATATTTTTTTACAGTACGAGAAAGTTCTCGTACATATGAAAACATATGTGACAATTAACTAGAAGCTTCAGACACGGAAAACCAGATTTTTTCATTAAATCTGTACCGCGCGCCAATCGAGAAGTCCCACCTCTCATGCCTGGACACTTTATTGTTGTCCAGTATTTTTTTCTGAATTTCTGGAGCATTCTGGCACCCATACAAACAGATGTAAAGTGTGGCCAGAATATTCGGGCACACGCATTTTTTATTTCTAAGACGTGTACAATACAACATTTGATTTTTTATCTATCTCCTTCTCTGCCGATTTATTAAAACTAATATTTTTTTTCAACTACTAGCGACTTTTAGTACACGAAAGAGCTAATGTCAGACGGGGCAAGAAACTTCAGAACCACGAAATAAGGTTTTTGTTCGCATGTGTACCATGCGACATTACAGCAGCCTGATCTCTCACTCATTGATGACTTGTTTTTTTTTTTCTAATGATTTGTTCAGCATACTAAGGTACACATAAAGACACGTGAAATAAGGATTTGAGAAAGTTCCCCTTAATCAGCTGTGCCGGGACCATACAGACCACATGTCTCAGCTTAAAAAAAAATTGAGCCGCACTTGCTTCTCTTCTGGCGATCTGCGCCTCGTCAGATGCGGCAGACGCCCGTCTCTTGGACCATTCTACAGTGGTCCCAAATCCCGAATAGCCGGCCATACGTAAAAAAAATGTCTAGGGACTTTAGGGGTTGGATTTGTTATAGTGGTACACCTAATATGTATTATGACCGTCAAGAAAGGGGAAGCGTCCCTACCTGGCTTAGGAACGCATTCCGTTCGTGAGAGTCGTGCCTGCTGCGTTGTTTACTCGTCGTGCGTCGAAAATAACCCAGAGTTCAGGCGCGTGTAGAATCGCGAAAAGTTTACGGATTTTGATTCTTCAAAATGGATTCTTCCCCCGAAAGTAAATACAATTTCAATGTGTTGCTCGAAATTATTATTATTAACAATGTATGAAATAGTAAGTCATTATCAAAAATAGTGGTATTTTTCTTCGTCACGTTATGAAAAATCGCGTTAAAAAAGGCAATAAGTGGAAACCCTTGTCGACCCCGGCTCTCAAACCAAATGGCAATTGTTCCCTAGACATTTCTTCAAAACAAACCCCAAAAATTGCTGCAACTAGCTGCGACATCGGTTTCGGTTATAATTTTTATGCGATGATGTGTATACCTTCTGCACTTCTTTGTAATTTTTGCGGCTGCAGTATTGTTTATAGAAAATTGATGAAGATAAATCTTCCATTAATTTTATTTTTCCATCTTCTACAGAACCTCTCGATAACACCGAAGAGATTTCTTTCACGAGAAAGTAAACTTTCATATTTGTGAAATCGGTATTGAACGGAAATATCAACGTCGTCACTGACATTGTTGAAATGAAGGTGTTAAAAAGATTGAAGCATTCATACATTTTGCCGAAAAGTCTGAAAGATGCCATGGGTAGGTAGGTATCGGAATTTAAAAATAGCTGGCAACAAGTGAGCAGGAACGAAATCAAATTCTTCCGAAAATTCGACGAGTGGCTCAACGTTCCTGTGTCTTTCACAATTGAAAATGAAGGTTCGAAGACTTCCACGGAAGACACAATGGGGCGTCCTTCCACAAGCTGGGACGATTTGAGTGATCGGTCAAAACGTAGGAGGACAGGAAAGGATCGAAATGAACATACCGTCCACGAACTGGCCTACGCTACACAAGTGGGTCTCCGGGCTTCTGGAAATTTTCATGCTTCAGATGCAATTAGGGATGTCACAGAAGGCAGTTCATCAAAAGCATCACAGTAGTGAAAATCTATGAAATGCGTCCCAGAAGATGTGCTGTTAGGCAACGAAGCATTGTCACTTGTAGCAGAAGGTAAAATTACCCTGTAAAGTCAGAAATTTCTGTAACTAAAGTGGAGCCAGAGTCAGACTTCAAGCATTGCTATATCATACAGCTGATATAATATTAATGGTACAATCGGACGTTATTGGAAGTATTCTCAAAATAAAGTTGGTAGTTTAGAATTGAAATGCAAGGCGCGATGCGATGGCACGTCCGGTCAAAGTACACACAAACAAAAATTTAGCGACGGAGGGGACAATAAATCGGATGCCAACATTATCATTATTTCACTTCTTTCCTTCCAAATCTTTGATAGAGTCAATCTGACTAAAGAAACTGACGAAGCAACTAGGGCAGAACTTGATTGTATCGAAGCGCAAGAGAGAAACCTCGTGCCCGAACAAACTGTAGTTGGTGGCAACGAAATTAACAAATGTCAAACTTGTGTTGTGGTAGATGGTAAAATTTGTAATTTTATTATGAAAACATCGACAAATATGCGTTGCTACCTTTGCGGTCCTACGTCCAAATAATTTAATGATAACGACGGAAATACAGCACGGAGTTTTTTTCGAAAATTCTGAAATTTTCGCCACGATAACGGGAATTGATGAAGAATGGATAAAGTGATGTAATGTTGTATTCCACGTAATTTCTTGTGGCGTCGAAGACAATATACGCAAAGTTCGCGAATACACTGAAGATACTGCACAAAAATTAGTCGAACTCTATCCGTGGTACTTCATGCCAACAACAGTACATCACATTCTTAATCACGGTAACGGAATTGTGGAATCTTCGTTACTTCCTGTCGGACAAATGCCTGAAGACAGTGCAGCCAGATCGCGCGCAAAAGTTACCCCTTCTCTAGCCTCTTGCGCGCCCATCACACAATCATAGTAGCGCGTGTCCGTGAGCGAGCGACGCTCGGACGTCTTCGGGAAGAGCCGAGCGCCACCGGAGTTTCCCGACCGCGCTTCGGCAGCTACACCAACACATGGACGCTGAGCACGTTCATGTGCGGCCAAGCCGAAACGCAGGATTCGAGGGAAAAAGCAATCTGAGCACGACTCGCGCGTGACGTCACCCGACGGCACGAGCGAGGCTTTTAGATGATTTCAATGCTTATTTAGCTCTTGATTATCTGCGTTTAGTTATTAATGTATACAAAAAAATGATCGCACACTCTCATCGCTTATTTTTTCAGTTTATACGTTAATTTAAATATAATAATAAATCTAAATTACAACTTATCTATCTTCTAAAATATTGTTTACGCTTTACTCACATCCGTCCTTATGCCAAATAAATTATAATTTATAAAAGTAAGCGGAAATATATTTATATTCGTATTATTATATTAATTCTCATAGCTCTCATATGAAAACTCTCATATGAAAAACACAAAAAAAAACTTCAAAACCTTAGATTTCAACGAACCAAGAACATACATCTTCACATTTTCAATCATGACGAATATTTAAGAACAATATCATTCCAAACACATCTGAACCAAAACAATATACATCACCTAAGTTATCAAAGCATAAATCAAACAACACAAAATCACATCTTATACTCAACCCTTACTAATAGACAACAGAACACAAATAATAATCTTTCCACTGATTCTCTGAATAATATAAATTCGACAATCACATTAAATAAAACGAAAGAATGGCTTATAAATCTCTCCAACATTGATATTCCGCTACACATTTCCACATTCCTGTCTCTAGGTGAAAAGTTTTGTTTTCCTTACATCAAACTCTCAGACATAAAAACTCATATCCACAAATCAATCTCCGAACTTGAGTGCAAATTAGATTTTTTACTCGACAAACATAGACAAATCGAAATTAGGACCAGATTCACTAAAATCTCAAACAAAATAAATATTCCAACATCATTTTTCAACACTAATCAAATTACAAAACACACGGCCTCATTCTTAAAAAAGAACCCTCAACTTTTAGTTACACGAGCTGACAAAGGAAATTCAACAGTCATTCTTAACAAATTTAGATTACATTACAAAAACTCATAATTTACTCGCAGATTCCTCAACTTACAAATTAACAAATAGAAACCCCATCAGCACTCTACAAAAAGGCATTAACAATATTCTCTCCAGATGGAAAACCCTAAAAATCATTGATGAAACAAAATACAAATACTGAAAAGCTGAAAATTGCAACCTGTCTCGTCTCTATTGGTTGCCAAAAATTCATAAAAATAATTATCCACTTCGTCCAATAGTATAATCAATAAATAGTCCAACGCATAAACTAGCAGAATTTATACAATCTAAACTTTCTAAATTAATCAATACGACTAATTCACACGTCAAAGATAGTTTCCACCTAAAACATTCACTTTCTAACATCTCAATTCCACTCAACTACAAATTGGTCTCGATTGATGTTGTTTCTCTCTATACCAACATCGCATTACGACTTGTTATTCAAAGCCTTCAAAAAAGATCAAATCTATTTTGAAAAACATTTCCTTTAAACGAAATAATTAAAGGCATAGAATACATCATGTTCTTAACTTTCTTTACATTTCAAAATAAAATTTACCAACAAATCTCAGGGTTACCAATGGGCTCACTTCTGGCTCCAATACTATCTAACATCGTCATGATTGATCTTGAAACAAATTGTCTGGAAAAATTAAAATTTTCGTTTCCACTATATAAAAGATATGTTGATGATATTATTATTGCTCTACCAACAGACAAAATTGAATCCACCAAAAAGATGTTTAACTCATATAACTCAAAATTACAATTTACATCAGAAAATGAAGTAGATAAAAAAATCCCGTTTCTTGATATACTTTTAATCCATAAACAAAATTCGAGTATCACAAATTGGTATAGGAAACCAACCTGGTCAGGCAGATTCATAAATTTGTTTTCACACCACCCACTTTCCCAAAAAAAAGCCATAATTTACATGCTAGTTGACAGGGCAATAAAATTATCTCATCCTTCATTTCACAAAGAAAACCTCAAACTTATTAGTAACACGATGACACAAAATTGCTATCCGATCTCTTTCACAGAAGAAATAATAAAACATCGGCTTTCCACAATCAACAATCAAAAAAAAGGATAGTAACAATTTTGATTCTTCCAGACTAATAAATGTTCCTTACACAAAAAAAACATCCATCATTAACTAATTCGTCTTTTCCAACAATACAACATAACATTAGTCACAAACAATAAACACAACATTTCATCGATTACTGGCTCCACCAAAGACAAAATAAATAACAACAAAAAATCCAACATAGTTTACAAAATCGATTGTAAGGATTGCAATGCCACATACATCGGCCAAACCAAAAGATACCTTGATAAATTCTTCCATCTGTTGAGTATACTCCAGCAAAACAGTATTTACTTCCATAAATACTGTCTTTTGAAATAACCTTCCAAATATAAGCAAAAGCTAGAAACATCAACAACATCGAGGTTAGTCGTTTCTCATATTTCATTTCTTTATAACTCCATAGTATAATAAACCACACTCTCACACATCACTCATTTCAAACACCGATGAATAAGAAGAATTAACGCAATACAAGAACTTATGCATATCAAATCAACATACTTAGAACCAAAACAGAATTAACATAACAGTTATACAAAACGACACAACAATTTTATAACACAATCATATCATAAAACATTCGTGTATTTAATTCCTTCAAACTTGATTTGTAAAATTTGTGTATCAAAATTTGTAGAGAAAAATATAATTTCTGAAGAGGACCCGAACCAAAGGGTCGAAACGTAAGAAAGCATCATTTATTTCAATCGCTGACCTTGGACAACCTCTATTGGCCGAACTGAAGCCGAATCTTCAACTAGCAACTTGTCATCAACACGGCCGCACACATCTTTGACTCATTCATTTTGATACTTTCATCAAGCGATAAAGCATTATCCCCAAAAACAAGCCAATCATCCATCCGGCCGCGGATCGTCAGTAACAGAGAGTGCGCATTCTACAAGCGATGAGATGGTCTCGTTGGTAGCGTTCCTGGCTTCGGTCCGCAGGGGCGCGGGACGTTCCCCGCGCTCAGTGCTTTTTTTAAAATTATTATTACTATTAATTCTTATTTGATTATTTTTGTTAGTTATCATTATTATTTTAATTAGTTATCTTTTAGTGTCGAAAAATGTATCGAGCACTCCGACCGCTTATTTTATTAGTTTCTACGATAATTTAAATGTACTGAAAAATCTAAATTTAAACTTATTTATCTTCTAAAAAATTATTTGCGCTTTACTCGCACCCGTCTCTATGCCAAATAAATTGTAATTCATAAAATTAAGCGGAAATATTTTTATATTCGTATTATCATATTCATATTTAAACTTTCATCAACCGATGAAGCATTATCCCCAAAAACAAGTCAATCATCTATCCGGACGCGAATAGTAAGTGCCAGAAAGTGGCATTTTTGTATGTTTTTACATTTACACGTAATTTTCATTGCAATGGGGTGAATTGTTTATTTGTGAACACTCACCACTGACAGAACAAAAAAAATTTAATCGTAATACATCATGAGCAGTTTTCCTATTTTCAGAATAATGTTCTTTCGATGAGCGTGTTTCACGTATAAACAATTCGCCCCATACAAAAAGAAAATAATAATTTAAAAAAAAACAGAAAAGCACTGAGTGCGGGGAACGATCCCGCGCCCCTAATCTAGGAACGCTACCAACGGGACCATCTTATCGCTTGTGTTAAAAATGCACTTTCTGGCACTTACGATTCACGGCCGGATACATGATTGACTTGTTTTTGGGGATGATGCTTTATCGCTTGATGAAAGTATGAGAATGAATATAATAATACGAATATAAATACACTACCGGCGGAAAGTTTCCGGACAAGAGTTGGAAAAAGTGCCCGAACGGTTCTTTATGCCATTTCGCCGGTAGTTGGGCTAGGCCAATTTGACCAACGGCATTTTAAAGAGGGGGGATTTACCTACATTTTGGCTTATCAAAAAAAAATGTACGATTTTTTTTACACTTGGCACCCAGTTTTGAAAACGACAATTTTTTGTCGTTTTTTTGTGTTTTTGTGAGTGGACCCCGTTTACAGTAAAAATCTTTTTTATGCATTTCTCCTATTAAAATCATAAAAGGGGAAGCCTGAGCTTCAATTCCGTTTTGTAGAAAAAAATTTGCGATTTCTTTTCCCAAAAATATTTCGTTTTTTCGATAAAAATATACAATCTGAAAATTGCTCCGGAGTACGAAAACGACGAGGTTTACAACAAAACCTCAAGACGGTAAAAAGTTGCGTTAGTTTTTGTTGAGTTCATGAGAATTTTTTCAGATTTTTTTTGCGAATTTTTTTTTAAATTTATTTCCGGTCGGAACTCGATCGATCTCAACACCATGATAATAATATAATTAATTTTTTTATTTACATATTATACTTTGGTCTCGTCGAAAAAACCTCCTCTCGCTGACAGCACGCTCTTAATCGTCGTAATTAAAACGTTTTTTCCACGACTTTCGACAAACTGCGCTTGGATGTTTGCCGCCGTGAGTTTTCGATTCCTTTTAGACATTACAATTATTGATTAGTCTTCCGCTTTGGAAGTAACGGGAGGCCTCCCGGAACGATTTTTATCGCGGTTCGATTGTGTCTCTCTGAAACGTTTTATAGCATCCCCAACGGTTGATTTGGGTATTTTCAATCGAATTGCAATGTAGCGAATTTTGAACCCTTCATTGCAAAGTGCAAGGATTGATGCACGCTTTTTGATGCTTATATTGGGTCGACGACCCATTTTGTTCTTCAAACAAAAAAAAAACTCTAATGAAGTCAAAAATTTTATTTAATTAACCGTCAATAAATTAATAGTTAAGCACACTTCAAATTCAATATATTTTTCGACACGATACGACGGGAAAATCTAACGCGAACGTTTTTTCGATGCCGCGTGTGGTAAAGAGCGTGCTGTCAGCGAGAGGAGGTTTTTTCGACGAGACCAAAGTATAATATGTAAATAAAAAAATTAATTATATTATTATCATGGTGTTGAGATCAATCGAGTTCCGACCGGAAATAAATTTAAAAAAAAATTCGCAAAAAAAATCTGAAAAAATTCTCATGAACTCAACAAAAAGTAACGCAACTTTTTACCGTCTTGAGGTTTTGTTGTAAACCTCGTCATTTTCGTACTCCGGAGCAATTTTCATATTGTATATTTTTATCGAAAAAACGAAATATTTTTGGGGACAAAAAACCGCAAAAACTTTTCTACAAAACGAAATTGAAGCTTAGGCTTCCCCTTTTATGATTTTAATAGGAGAAATGCATAAAAAAGATTTTTACTGTAAACGGGGTCTACTCACAAAACAACAAAAAAACGACAAAAAAATTGTCGCTTTCAAAACTGGGTGCCAAGTGTAAAAAAAATCGTAAATTTTTTTTGATAAGCCAAAATGTAGGTAAATTCCCCCTCTTTAAAATGCCGTTGGTCAAATTGGCCTAGCCCAACTACCGGCGAAATGGCATAAAGAACCGTTCGGGCACTTTTTCCAACTCTTGTCCGGATACTTTCCGCCGGTAGTGTATATTTCCGCTTACTTTTGTGGATTACAATTTATTTGGCATAAGGACGGGTGTGAGTAAAGCGTAAACAATTTTTTAGAAGATAAATAAGTTGTAATTTAGATTTATTATTGCATTTAAATTAACGTACAAACTAATAAAATAAGAGGTCGCAGTGCGCGATAAATTTTTCGACACTAAAAGATAACGAATTAAAATAATAATGATAACTAACAAAAATAATTAAATAAGAATTAATAGTAATGATAATTAAAAAAAAAAGCACTGAGCGCGGGGAACGATCCCGCGCCCCTGCGGACCGAAGCCAGGAACGCTACCAACGAGACCATCTCATCGCTTGTAGAATATGTGCACTCTCTGGTACTGACGATTCGCGGCCGGATGGATGATTGGCGTGGTTTTGGGGATAATGCTTTATCGTTTGATGAAAGTATGAGAATTAATGAGTCAAATATGTGTGCGGCCGTGTTGATGACAAGTTGCTAGTTGAAGATTCGGCTTCAGTCCGGCCAATAGAGGTTTTCCAAAGTCAGCGATGGAAATAAATGATGCTTTCTTACGTTTCGACCCTTTGGTTCGGGTCCTCTTCAGAAATTATATTTTTCTCTACAAATTTTAATACACAAATTTTACAAATCAAGTTTGAAGGAATTAAATACACGAATGTTTTATGTTATGATTGTGTTATAAAATTGTTGTGTCGTTTTGTATAACTGTTATGTTAATTCTGTTTTGGTTATAACTATGTTGATTTGATATGCATAAGTTCTTGTATTGCGTTAATTCTTCTTATTCATCGGTGTTTGAAATGAGTGATGTGTGAGAGTGTGGTTTATTATACTATGGAGTTATAAAGAAATGAAATATGAGAAACGACTAACCTCGATGTTGTTGATGTTTCTAGCTTATGCTTATATTTGGAAGGTTATTTCAAAAGACAGTATTTATGGAAGTAAATACTGTTTTGCTGGAGTATACTCAACAGATGGAAGAATTTATCGTTTTTAGCGATTTTTATCATCTGTAAGGGATTAATAATTATAAGAAAGTTTTGTGTTTTATTTATGAAAATTTAATGTACGTGATTGATTTAAAAGAAATTTTAATAAAGTATCAAATGACTGTGATGATTACCTATTAAGTTTAACATTTTTTTAAATTTCTTCCAAAATAAACAAAAACTCGAAATTTACATTACCCCGTTACATATTGAGTTGTGTGATCACGGAGAGTTCGAGAGAAACTGAGTGGTGTCTTAATTTCGTGAAGCTTATTAGCCTCTATTTTGCGAATCGGAGGAGAAAGATCCTTTAGGCAGTGACGTGTCAAGAGAAATAAAATTGGTGCGTCATATTAAGAGTATTTAAAATTAAGTTATAGTGTCAATAATTTAAAAATTGTTATGTCAAGTAAAGTATTGTAAAATATTTTAATAGTTATATAATAGAGTTATAGATCGAGCTTAGTTTTTATATGTCAGTTCTAAAATTTATGGCGTTGGAGTGTGCCTTACTGTGGATCATTTCTAGGATTAGTCTTTTTTGAGCCAATTTTCATTGTTTAAAATTTTTACATTGTCGACTTGAAATGCATGTTTTTGTTCTATTGCATGTTGTGCTAAGGCTGTGTGTATTGTGGTAGTATGTTTTAGGCTATTTTTATGTTCTTTTATTCTGGTTTCAAGGTGTCTTTTGGTTTGGCCGATGTGTGTGGCAATGCAATCCTTACCATCGATTTTATAAACTATGTTGGATTTTTGGTTCGATGAAATGAATCGATGAAATGTTGTGTTTATTGTTTGTGACTAATGTTATGTTGT
Source organism: Ophion obscuratus (assembly GCA_964007375.1). Taxonomy (NCBI): domain Eukaryota; kingdom Metazoa; phylum Arthropoda; class Insecta; order Hymenoptera; family Ichneumonidae; genus Ophion; species Ophion obscuratus. The sequence goes on along the minus strand of OZ023323.1, from coordinate 8,322,797 downwards.
ATTGTTGGAAAAGACGAATTAGTTGATGATGGATGTTTTTTTTGTGTAAGGAACATTTATTAGTCTGGAAGAATCAAAATTGTTGCTATCCTTTTTTTGATTGTTGATTGTGGAAAGCCGATGTTTTATTATTTCTTCTGTGAAAGAGATCGGATAGCAATTTTGTGTCATCGTGTTACTAATAAGTTTGAGGTTTTCTTTGTGAAATGAAGGATGAGATAATTTTATTGCTCTGTCAACTAGCATGTAAATTATGGCTTTTTTTGGGAAAGTCGGTGGTGTGAAAACAAATTTATGAATCTGCCTGACCAGGTTGGTTTCCTATACCAATTTGTGATACTCGAATTTTGTTTATGGATTAAAAGTATATCAAGAAACGGGATTTTTTTATCTACTTCATTTTCTAATGTAAATTGTAATTTTGAGTTATATGAGTTAAACATCTTTTTGGTGGATTCAATTTTGTCTGTTGGTAGAGCAATAATAATATCATCAACATATCTTTTATATAGTGGTAACAAAAATTTTAATTTTTCCAGACAATTTGTTTCAAGATCAATCATGACGATGTTAGATAGTATTGGAGCCAGAGGTGAGCCCATTGGTAACCCTGAGATTTGTTGGTAAATTTTATTTTGAAATGTAAAGACAGTTAAGAACATGATGTATTCTATGGCTTTAATTATTTCGTTTAAAGGAAATGTTTTTCAAAATAGATTTGATATTTTTTGAAGGCTTTGAATTACAAGTCGTAATGGGATGTTGGTATAGAGAGAAACAACATCAAACGAGACCAATTTGTTGTTGAGTGGAATTGAGATGTTAGAAAGTGAATGTTTTAGGTGGAAACTATCTTTGAGGTGTGAATTAGTCGTATTGATCAATTTGGAAAGTTTAGATTGTATAAATTCAGCTAGTTTATGTGTTGGACTATTTATTGTTAATGCCTTTTCGTCGAGTGTTGATGGGATTTCTATTTGTTAATTTGTAAGTTGAGGAATCTGCGAGTAAATTATGAATTTTTGTAATGTAATCTGATTTGTTAAGAATTACTGTTGAATTTCCTTTGTCAGCTCGTCAAACTAAAAGATGAGGGTTGTTTTTTAAGAAAGAGGACGTGTGTTTTATAATTTGATTGGTGTTGAAAAATGATGTTGGGATATTTATTTTGTTTAAGATTTTAGTTAATCTGGTTCTAATTTCGATTTGTCTAGGTTTGTCGAGTAAAAAATCTAATTTGGACTCAAGTTCGGAGATTGATTGGTGGATATGAGTTTTTATGTTTGAGAGTTTAAGGTAAGAGGAAAACAAAACTTTTCACCTAGAGACAGGAATGTGGAAATGTGTAGCGGAATATTAATGTTGGAGAGATTTATAAGCCATTCTTTCGTTTTATTCAATGTGATTGTCGAATTTGTATTATTCAGAAGATCAGTGGAAATATTATTATTTGTGTCTTGTTGTCTATTAGTAAGAGTTGAGTATAAGATGTTGTGATTTTGTGTTGTTTGATTTATGTTTTGATAATTTAGGTGATGTATATTGTTTTGGTTCAGATGTGTTTGTAATGATATTGTTCTTAAATATTCGTCATGATTGAAAATATGAAGATGTATGTTCTTGGTTCGTTGAAATCTAAGGTTTTGAAGTTTTTTTTGTATTTTTCATATGAGAGTTTTCATATGAGAGCTATGAGAATTAATATAATAATACGAATATTTTTATGAATTATAATTTATTTGCCATAAGGACGGGTGTGAGTAAAGCGTAAACAATATTTTAGAAGATAAATAAGTTGTGATTTAGATTTATTATTATATTTAAATTAACGTATAATCTGAAAAAATAAGCGATGAGAGTGTGCGATCATTTTTTTGTATACATTAATAACTAAACGCAGATAATCACGAGCTAAATAAGCATTGAAATCATCTAGAAGCCTCGCTCGTGCCGTCGGGTGACGTCACGCGCGAGTCGTGCTCAGATTGCTTTTTCTCTCGAATCCTGCGTTTCGGCTTGGCCGCACATGAACGTGCTCAGCGTCCATGTGTTGGTGTAGCTGCCGAAGGCGCGGTCGGGAAACTTCGGTGGCGCTCGGCTCTTTCCGAAGACGTCCGAGCGTCGCTCGCTCACGGACACGCGCTACTATGATTGTGTGATGGGCGCGCAAGAGACTAGAGAGGGGGTAACTTTTGCGCGCGATCTGGCTGCACTGCCTGAAGAAGCTCAAGAATCATGTAATAAGTATGTTAAAAGATTCCGAGAAGATTTTTCACGGAAATGTGACTGCCTCAAAAACATAGAAGACATTTTTTGCAGACTTTTAGTAACGTCAGATCAGCTAATGCCAGATCAACCTTTAGATAACGTCAGCTGTTCACTTATTCGTAATCAGTGATCTCGAAAATCTCTATGGAGGAAATTTAAAAGACATTTAATGATTACTCGCCGTGAGGCCATTTTTAGCTACACTGGAGCAGCAATTATTTTTCGTTCGAAATTTTACTTTGAATTCGTCGTCAGCGACCCCAAAAGTCCCCGAGTACAGACTTTCACCCGAATTGAATACGTTTTTGAAGAAATTTTCCGCCGTATTTTATCCGCCATTTTGTTTTTCTACAATTTGACCTCTAATCCGTGATCAGCGACCCCGAAAACGCTCCGAATCCAGACTTTCACCCGAATTGAATAAGTTTCCGAAGAAATTTTCCGCCGTATTTTATCCGCCATTTTGTTTCTCTACATTTTGACTCCAAATTCGTAATCAGCGATCCGAAAACCCCCGAGTCTAGACCTCCACCCGAATTGAATACGTTTCCGAAGAAATTTTCCGCCATTTTGTTTTTATTTCAATTTGACTTCGAATTCGTAATCAGCGACGCCGAAAATGCCCCGAGTCCAGACTTTCACGCAAATTGAATACGTTTCCGAATACATTTTCCGCCGTATTTTATCCGCCATTTTGTTTTTCTAAATTTTGACTTCGAATTCGTAATCAGCGACGCCGAAAACGCCCCGAGTCCAGACTTTCATCCGAATTGAATACGTTTCCGAAGAAATTTCCCGCCGTATTTTATCGGCCATTTTGTTTTTCTAACTGTTGACTTCGAATTAGTAATCAGCGACCCCGAAAACCCACGAGTCCAGACTTCCACCCGAATTGAATACGTTTCCGAAGGAATTTTCCGCCGTATTTTATCCGCCATTATGTTTTTCTAAATGTTAACTCCGAATTCGTAATCAGCGACCCCGAAAACCCCCGAGTCCAGACTTTCACACGAATTCTTCACGTTGCCAAACGGTACATCCGCCTAGCGCGGCTCGAATCGTTAGGCCAGTCGTCCAGTGTCTCACAACAATCGCTCGTTTAATTATTGACTCATGGCCAGGGCTTTTAGGTGCTTTCGAATTTTTTCTTCGCCGATTCCGCGGGACCTGCAAACAAATGAAGCCCGTTCGACATCCATATTCCACGTTACACTCGCACACCCGAACGCCTGTCATCGTAACGTCAGCCACGACCCGACATCTCTCGGTGACTTCTGCAACCTCATGACAGCCACGTCAAGAAGATAGCGGCGAATGCTCGAACGCCCACTCCGTTCCCGGCCATTCCAGCTCCGCCGTTCCTCGGAGTTCAGTTTGAACTATCGTTCGATATTGATTTTTTAACTGTCTTTTTCTCAATGGTACCATTTTTTTTCAGGCCCTCAACCGGGCCCTACGTGTTCAGAATCAAGCCCACTTTGCTTCTGTAAGCCCGGAATGCCATTTTTATTTTTAACCAGAAAAAAATATTTTTTTTTGGTGGAATATACTTTTCCCACATGGGCGCTATATTTTTTTTAAAAGAGTTCTGGAAAAACCATTTCAAAAGCGCGCCTTCGCCGTCCCAAAATGGCCGCCCAAGAATTAAAAAAAATGGGTGGCCACTTTATAATTGTCACCCTGTATATATATATATATATATATATATATAAAAGGAAAAGTTTCACTCTTTTTTAAATCCACGTATTCCCAAATAAGTCTTAATTTACTTCATTTTGTTGACGAGAAAGATAGAAACAACAATAGACTATGAGATTCGATTGAAAATCGTCGTACTTGCATTGATCAATATTATTATTATTGATAAAATATTATTTTTTAACAAAAAATCTTTTTCATTAATTTCAGCACAAATAAAATATAAGCCGTCTCATTATTAGCATTATTGGAGACTAATATAATAAAAATCTTCTCATAAAAATATGAATAATTCGAAAAAATTAGAAGGAGACACGAGCCCACGATAAGACTAGTCTTTAAAATCATAGAATGGGTTACGCTAATTTAGATGATTTTTTTTATGTGAATTATCTATTAAAAAAATAGTTTCCACTTGCGCGGCAAAAAATATGTGGTCCATTATAATTTCATATTTTCATATTTGTTTTCATTTTTTTTTCATGAAAGTATGCTTTAAAATGAAAAAAATTATTTATCGACATTTTTCCATATCTCAATTAAGTCAGAAGTTATCAGCGTCTCCAAAAGTTCCGAAATCGAATTTTTTTCGAAAATTATAACTCCCTAAAGAGAAGAGATGACAATCTAAAAATTGGTGTGAATATTTCTATCATGGGATAAATTTCAGAAAAATAAAAAATGGTCTGGGTCACGGGCGGCTAGGTGAAGTGCCTCATATGTAGATAAATTATCACATAGAGATGTAGCTCGCATGTCATCTTCATAAAGGGCTACATAAATTATACGATTTTTAAATCCACAATTCTTTGTTGAAAGTTCAGTACCGTGGTTTGAAACTTGACCAGTGTACTGGGATGTATTTTTTCTTAATTGTAGACAAAAATCAGTTAATTGTTAAATATTCGGGTTCCATGAGATATTAATACTTTGTTTTTATTTTTATATCTATAACATTCAATCATACGATAAATCCATTGGTGCAGTTTCAGCGCATGAGGATGAGGACCAAGCCAATTGTTCGCCAATAGCCTATACTCAACGTAATCGGAAGCCATCGACATTAAAAAAATAAACATCTAAACGGTCGTATAATTCTGATAATTCAGAACGGGATGAGAATGCGCCGGAGCCCTCGAAAATGAAATTGAAGAACAGGTCAAGTTTGTAATTCACCATTGCAACTACGTATAATTATATGCTTCCCTAAATATTATTCTTTATTAATACTGTGTTTCAGCTTCACTGTACGGTCGCGTTGGGTCTAAAAAACGGTGGAGTAGAGAAGAAAAAGATATTGCTTTCAAGTTGTTTGAAACATTTATCCACAATGGAACATATCCATCCCTGAAATATATTCAGGAAGAATGCCAGCGGAATCCTGCCTTGCAAACGCGAAATCCGGCTGTAATTAAAACTTGGATCTCAAACGAGATTAAAAAAATCGACGACTATTGTAACAGAACGAAATATCCAGTTTTAAGTTTTATGTATTTCTTTGGTGTGTTTTTGTATAATAAATATGTTTCGTGTCCTCTTGAAGACTGTAAATGATAGGGCTTTATGAGAGAAGCTGAAAATGTTGATGGAAATATTGGACAATGAATAGGTTGTTATAATAAACTAGCTTCCGCTCGCGGCTTTGCCCGCGTGGAATTTGGCCCATAGAAACTTCGTAAGAAGTGGCAGCCCGGATTAGGGATTGTTTGAAAAAATCCTAAAATATGCGTTTTATTATTTATTTTGAAAAATATTTGTACCGAGTTTCAAATTGATACACGCAAGGAATCAATTTTCCATACAGACTTTTACCCCCTATTTCACGCCTTTAATTCGTCCTTTTCATGAAATTTCTTTTTAGCGGATGTCTATACCCTATAAATCAAACTTACCTGCCTCATTTCCAATTTGTTGGCTTTATAGTTTCAGATTTCGTGAATAATCGGTCGGTAAGAAGTATTTTGCTTATCTGTAAACTAGCTATCGCCCACGGCTTCGCCCGCGTAGTATATGGCCCATAGAAACTTTATTAGCAGTAGCACCCCGCATTAGGGATTTACATTTTTTAAATGTGCGTTTTATTATTTATTTTGAAAAAAATGGATATCGAGTTTCAAGTTGATACACGCAAGGAATATCATTTTCCATGCAAACTTTTACACTCCATTTAACCCCTCAAGGGTGGATTTTTGAAAAAATCCTTCCTTAGTGCATTTCTACACTTTTCAGGAACATATGTACCAGGTTTCAAGCTGATACAAGCAAGGAATCTAATTTCCCATACACTCTTTTACATACCACTTCACCCTCTTTAGAGTTGAATTTCGAAAAGTCCTTAGATTTTCGAAAAATCGCTTCTTAGTGGAAATCTACATCCTATAAATAGCTTACCTGCTAAATTTCAAGTTTGTAGGCTTTATAGTTTCTGAGACTTCGCGATTGATCAATCAGTGAGTGGTACTTCGCTTTCATATATATATACTGAAAAATGCTGTTGGTTTTTCCCGTGTTTCAATGCACACCCTTGCGGGTTGTTACGTATTCCACTCCCGATTGAACCCTTTTCTATCACTCCCTAGCCGCACTTCGCCAATCTAACTTAACGCACCGTTGCGTCCATAACAGTATTAAGTTACACTATACCGTATTTGCCTAGGGTACGGGGAAAGTGTGGTAAACCCGTACTGGTATAAATAGTGTGCAGTCTTTTATTCAAGTATCTACCACCATCTATCAAAAGTATTGGTCTTCCTCTCACTGCTTTGATGTGTCAGCTCGTGCACGGCTCAGCGGTCACCGCTCCGAGTATTGAGCATGCACAATGCTGCTTAGCTCGGAGTACCGTCGGAGCCAAACCCCGAACGTACATCTACGGGTGTCGCATGAACTAGTTTTAATTTTTCTTGATAACCTCTTTCTAGTTAATAATCTTTTTATTTAAATTTTTATCACCCCAAAATAGTTATTAACATTTGTGATTGTAGTTGAAAATAAGGTGGTTTTTTATTGTTTATTACATGATTTCAGTCTAGTCAAATGGTCTCTTGTGACCGCTTTGTAGAATAAAAGCTGTAAAATAATTCATCCTTATAATCAGGCACTGGTAGAACTTCCTCCAAAAGATAAAAGTCGAGAAATGTATTGAATCTACAACGGGAGAGAACAACGGATGTCCTAATAACAACCGTTTGTTCTGTAAACATGCTCTGATAACAACTGTTTTCCCTATAAAAGATGTCCTGATAAAAACCTTATCTCTGTAAAAAAAAATCACTAACCAGCTTTTTCCTCTGTGTTCCAACGTATAACCTAGCGAGTTTTTACGTATTACCCTACCCAATTGAACCCTTTCCTATCACTTCCTTCCCGCGCTTCGCGAATCTAACCTAATGTTTCGTTGCGTCCACAGCCGCCTTAAGCTATGCTATACCGCATTTTCCGAGGGTACGGAGAAACTGTGGAACCGACGACTCCATATTCTTCTAATTCTCTGATGCACAGACTTTGATTAAAGTATTCGACCCCGGTGTCGAATGTCCTTCCGCTCACTATTTTAATACCTCAGCCGATGCATGGCTACGCGGTCAGCGCTCCAAGTATTATCCATGAGTACCGGACTGCTGATTAACAAGAAGTACCGCCGTCGCCGAACCCCGACCGCACAACTACCAGTGTTGCATTGATCAGCTCTAATGTTTCTTAATAATCTCCTTCTACTTGGTAACCTTTTTTCAATCATTTGCTTGTCACAAAAAAACTAATTATATGTTTTCGCGGAACATATCCGTCACTGAGTCATTCAGGATGAATGAAGTCGTCTTCCCGCTTTACAAGACCGAAAGTCCTGTACGATTAAAACCTGACTTTTAAATGAAATTGAAAAACGAAATCGACAACCGTTTAAGCGAAGGAAACGGAAAGTGTTGAGTTTTCAGGTACTTTGAAAAATACATCTTTCGAATAAAAGTATTATTATATCGACATTTATTAATGCGTCTTCTTACTTTACAATTTTCAAAAAATCGTTATTTAAATTACATTTTTCGAAACTATATATATTCAAAAGTATCATACTAAAATTTTATGAAGATCGGAGGAGTCTAACTGTATTTTTGTGTGACCTTTACTTTACTAGCTAAGTACATTAATCTGCTAGTTAAAAAATTTAAACACGTTTTTCTCGAAACAACGTGTGACAGCCACCGATGAGCGATAATCGCGAGGAGCGATTATCGATTGGGAAGGCGCGATCTAGACGTGGTAGGGGGGGGGGGGCGTCGCGTAATCGAGGACGGCGCGGCTACTTCTTCTATCTCGGGACGCCTGACCGCGAGGCTGCGATAATAGTGAGTCTCTGAGGTAGACCGTTATTCGAGGCGACCGGGGACCGCAAAAAACCCATTTTCGCCTGCCCATGTAAGCCAATTATTACCGAGTTATTAAAACCGCGATAATTTAGTAGTCGAGTGGGCGCGATCTACAATAATTTTGCCTATCTTTCTGCGATCCTTCTCTCCTCGCGACGGCACCTTACCCTCCCGGCCTGATCACGCCGACCGCGCGGGAAGTTGCAGTGCCGGACGTATTTGGCCTATAACATTAATCAGAAGTGCTGCGGAGGGAAGGCTCGGATGGCCAGTGCGCGAGACTTCGAGAGCTATTACGAATCCGCGTTGCCCCAGATCATGGCTTCCGAAGGACCGCGAGCGGCGGGTTCGAATAGTGCAGATCGCATCGATGAAGAAATCGCGCGCATGCGCGACGATCTTTCCCGTGTAGACGGGAACGGCCAACGGCTGCGCGAGTCGTTGGGTCGGAGCGCACAAGATGGCGGCGCCCGCGGCGGAGCGGGGATCAGGGACGTCGCGGGTGCGGCTGGAACTCGTGACGCGTCGGGAGGGTGGTCCTCACCGGCGCGTGAGACGACGCGACCCGAGAGTGAGCCGAAGTACCCCAAAGCGCACAATCGTGCCAATCTCGACGACACTTTCCGAGCGGCGTTGCACGAGGCCGAGGCGACGGAGGATCTCCTGCGACGGCTCATGGCGCGCATGGCGCTGAACGCACAACTGCGCGTGGAAACTCCGCTATATCACCTACAGGACTTGGGGAAAAGTATCGAGGAATTTCGTGGGGATGGGTGCGATGTTGGAGCTCGTGCCTGGATCGAAAACCTCGAGTCAATGCAGCGGATTCACCAGTGGCCAGACAGGTACGCTCTGGATACGGCGCGGATGCACCTCAGGGCGGGAGCCCGAGATTGGCACCGGGCACGAGCGGCGACGTTACAATCCTGGCCGCTTTTCTGTGCCGCCTGCCGCCAGACGTTTTGTGCGACCGAAAGTACGACAGCAAAGTGGCGAAAAATGTGAAAGCGTGTCCAAGGTAAGGGCGAATCCCTTGGGGAATATTTCCACTCTAAAACGCGTCTATGCCTGGAGGTGGGACTTGATCTGAGGGACACAAAGGAGCAGGTCCTTAATGGGTTGTGGTCGCGCGAGCTGTGTGTCTCTTTGCTTGCGAGGCCGCACTACAGCTTGGACAACATCTTACACGACCTAATCACGAACAATCGGGCCCTGAGTACGAGGTCAGAGAGATTCCCAGCGGCGCGAGGGGCCCTCGCCCGGGAGCAACAGCCGGTCCCGTCACCGCGAAGCCGACCGATCGAGGGAGCCGGCGAACGCGCGCGGCCGGCTTCCGAACGATCTAGGACGTCCAATCTACCCTCTCGTAACACCTCGGGCGCGCCGCGGTGTTATAACTGCAACGGCTACGGACACCTGTCCCGTGATTGCGTTGAGCCTCGGAAGCTCGAAAGTTGTCAACAGTGCGGAAAAAGTGGGCACACTCAGAGGAACTGCGCTGCGTCGACCAGTGTGGCCCAAGTGTACTCGCTAAACCAGGGCGGGTTGACGGGGACTATGGACAAATATTTAAAGACAGTGAAAATTGCGAATACTGAAGTGCGCGCTATGATCGACCCGGGTAGTACGGAGTGTACGCTCGAAGCAACGCGACTGCTCGTAGATGGTCATAAATTGCTGCCGGTAGTGACCGAACTCAAGCCGTTCGGACCGGCGGACTGGCGGGTGACGTCCCCGGGGATGGTCAAGACCGATGTAACAGTGGACGAAGTACTGGTGCCGGGCATCTTATTGCGGGTAGTGCCGGACAACACCCATCATGTAGACGCGATAATAGGACGGTCGTACACCGAGAAGCCGTACGTAGAATACATGAAGAGCGGTAACGAACTGCAATTCCGATACAAGGAGGATGCGATGCACCTCATGAGCGGCGCTAACAGCGAGGAGGCCAGCACAAGCGTGGAGCTGAAGGTCGCGACCGATTTGCTACCAGCGGCGATTCACCTCATCGATGTGGTCTCGGGGAACGCGGACCTCCGGGTGGCTGCGATACATTGCGGGAGCAATATGCGAACGCTTCAACCGACCCGTAGTCTGCTGCGAGGGACAACGGAGGCAATTCCATGGGTACGCAGCCCCGGTGACCGAAGGCCCATCGAGCGAGAGAACCTTGTCGTCGGCGACAGCCAACCACAGAAGGTAATACGCGTGTTGCTAGATACATTGAACCAATACCGAGACTGCGTAGCACTTTCAATCGAGGAGCTCGGCACGGCGAAAGATGTAAAGATGGACATCAACGAGACGCCAGGCGCCCGACCGGTGGGTTCGAGACCCTATCGAGCGTGTGAACGTGAGCGAGCCGAGATGCGACGGATCCTGGCCGAGTGGCGCCTCAGCGGGATCGTGAGGGATACGGAATCCCCATACGCCGGTCCAGTGCTGTTGGTGAAGAAGAAGGATGGAACGGCGCGGATGGTGGTCGACTTCCGGAAGTTGGATAGACAAACGGAGAGGGTGCACTTCCCGTTGCCGAGTCTCGACGACCATCTGGCCTTGATTGGCCAAAGTACCCTCTTCATCACCCTGGACCTTGCACATGGGTATCTTCAGATACCCCTGGCCGAGAAGGCGATGGCGAAGACAGCGATCATAACGCCCGACGAGACCGCCGAGTTTACCCGGATGGTCTTCGGGCTGATGAACGGCCGCGCATACTTCTCGAAGGCGATGCATCGGGTACTCGGGCCGCTACGCGACAATGTCGAACTATATTATCTGGACGACATTTTTATTCCAGGAAGAAATTGGCCGGACCTCAGGAGTCGACTCGAGAAAACCCTGCAGGCGTTGCGAGGCGCAGGATTTACCATAAACCTCGCTAAGTGCCGATTCCTTCAGGAGAAGGTAACGTACCTCGGGTACGAGATCGGTCGGCAGGGCATCGAGCCAGGGTTCAGCAAGGTAGCTGCCATCACGGAGTACCCACCGCCGAGGAACACCACCGAGCTCCGACGTTTCCTGGGGATGGCGGGATTCTTCCGGCGATTCGTACCGCGATTCGCGCACGTAGCAGCCCCGTTGCACGCAGTGCTGCGCAAGGAGACGCCCTACCGGTGGGCCGAAGCCCAACAACTAGCGTTCGTGCAGACGGGCTGGGAGCCCTCCTGCTCCAGAAGGACGACGGGGGGAAGTGGCATCTCACCTACGCCATCAGTCGGCGGACGAGTGACCCGGAACGTCACTACCATTCAAGCAAACTGGAGCTAATGGCCATAGTGTGGACGGTTGGAAGACTGCGGCCGTTGCTAGTAAACGTTCCCTTTACCGTCATCACTGATTGCCAGGCGCTGGTGCACATCAACACGACGCGGTCGACCAATCCGCAAATTGTGAGGTGGTTGGACGCCCTCAGCGAATTCGACTTTCACATCGAGCACCGCCCGGCTGAGAAAATGCAGCACGCGGATGCGCTGAGTCGAGCGCAGCCTCCAACGACCCCCCTGCAGGACGAACCACCGGATGAGCCAGCGAGCGTGTTAGTCCTGACCAGCGACGGGGAGGAGGTCGACCTGTACCAGCACGCGGACGCGGAATTCTGGGAGAAAAGACGGATCCTCCAGAAAACCGAAGGCGAGAGGATCGCCACCGAGAGGGACAAGGTGACAGACTACCGCCTCGAAAACGGAATGCTGGTAAAGCACCGATACGGGCGGGATCTCTTTGCCGTTCCGCGGGCCATGCGTAAGAGCCTGCTGGTGCGTTACTACGACCTGCGCAGCCACCAGGGGCGAGATCGTACCTGCGCCATGCTGGTGCAACAGTACTACTTTCCCGGAATGCGACGATATGTGAGGGGGCACATACAGGCATGCGTGCCCTGCATTATGGCCAAGGTGAAACGCGGTCGACCGGCAGGCGAGCCCCATACCTCCCGGGGAACGGCCATTCGCGCAAATTCACGTTGATCATCTAGGCCCCTTCGTGACGTCAACCTCACGGAACAAATATACACTCGTGATTATAGACTCGCTGATGATGTATATGCTCCTCCAGGCGGTACGCGACACCAGAACGCGCGGAGTGGTGAGGATGCTGGAGAAGCTGGTGGGCAACTTCGGCGCCCCCCGGACCATCATCAGCGATCGAGGGTCAAGTTATACCTCCAAAGCCTTTGCCGACTTTTGCCAGCAACACGGGATCCGCCACGTATTGAATTCGCCGCGCCACCCACGTGCTAATGGCCTTGTGGAAAGGCTGAATAGTACACTGACGGCCGCCCTGCAAACCAGCGCGGAGGAAACAGAAGGGCACGACTGGGACCGACGCCTGGAGGCGATACAGCGAGACCTCAACGACTGTCCGAATGCGGCCACGGGGAAAAGCCCATTCGAATTATTATACGGTTACGCCGCCCAACGAGACGAGGAACCGATCAGAAGTGCCCTACAGACGGCAGAGCAGTATACCCCGCCGCGCGAGTTACAGGAGGAGGCCCGGCAGAACATCGAGCAAGCCCAGACGCGCATGAAGAGTCGCTACGAGCGCGGACGGATACGGAATCCGGAATACGCGACCGGAGACCTGGTGTACGTCGCTGCCGCCGAGGAAAAATCCCAGGACAGCCGGAAGCTGCAACCTCGTTATCACGGCCCGTACTCAATCGCGGGAAAACTTCCCGGAGAGACCTACCGCGTGGTAAGCCTGGAAACTGCGAAGGGCCGGCGGTACGTTGGTACGGCACATGCGAGCCAGTTGCGTCAGTGGCGGCCGCACCACGAGGACGACGAAGACGACGACGACGTCGACGTCGAGGAGCCGGGAGACGACGACGAGGGGGAGGCAGCCGAACCACGGGCAATCGTTTACGACAGAACCCCGAATCGCGACCCGGCAAGCATGCCTAATTCGCGCCCCCGGCGCCAGTGGCGCGCCCCGGCAAGGTTGGTCGACTACGAGACCGCTCCACTTGCTCGAGGACAAGCAAATCCCAGGATGGCCGAATGTGACAGCCACCGATGAGCGATAATCGCGAGGAGCGATTATCGATTGGGAAGGTGCGATCTAGACGTGGCAGGGGGGGGGGGGGAGAGCGTCGCGTAATCGAGGACGGCGCGGCTACTTCTATCTCGGGACGCCTGACCGCGAGGCTGCGATAATAGTGAGTCTCTGAGGTAGACCGTTATTTGAGGCGACCGGGGACCGCGAAAAACCCCTTTTCGCCTGCCCTTGTAAGCCAATTATTACCGAGTTATTAAAACCGCGATAATTTAGTAGTCGAGTGGGCACGATCTACAATCATTTTGCCTATCTTTCTGCGATCCTTCTCTCCTCGCGACGGCACCTTACCCTCCCGGCCTGATCACGCCGACCGCGCGGGAAGTTGCAGTGCCGGACGTATTTGGCCTATAACAAACGTTTTTCGACGGCTTGTTGATAAAAGCTTCGAAACTCTGAACCGATCCTTGTAAAATTTTAACCACATATTCTTCACAACTATAGCTATAGCGCATATCAATGATTTTTTTTTTATTTTAATATTTTTTTTAAAAAACATTTAAAAACGTTTTTTTTGTTTTTTTCGACACATGTCTGCCAATTTGTTATTTTTGCATACATCAAAAATCGTATGATATGCGCTATAGCCATTAATACTCTGAATCTAAAACCGTTTAATTTTTTCTTTCAGATGATACATCTCCAGTGTTTCATCTACAGTGCAGACCTACGATTTTTCAGGACATTTTTTCAACTTCCATTTTCGTCTAAAAATAGTGACTCAAATAAATATTTAAAAAAAATGTATTTGGAAGGTGTATTTATTAAGTGTAATAACTTTTATATCAATATTTATAATATAACCCTATCAAAAAAAATCATGAAAATAGCCGTTTTTAGCGTTTAAATTGAGAAGACGCCTAAATAGAAATTCTGAATATTCCGATAAAAAACAGTTTCACAAAGATATTGGAAACTTCTTCGAACAGTACCTTTTTGAAAAAAAAATATGATCAAAATTCCTATGAGGTTACAGATACTAAGACTGTCCTGATAAAACCCAATTACTCGTAAAAAAAGTCCTGAGAAATACCATTGGAAACATTTCTACCGCTGTCCTGATAAAACCCAATTACTCGCAAAAAAAAGTCCTGAGAAATACCATTGGAATAATTCCTACGGTTGTCTTGATAAAACCCAATTGCTCGTAAAAAAAAGTCCTGAGAAATACCATTGGCAGAATTCCTACGGCTGTCCTGATAAACCCCGATTACTCGCCAAAAAAAGTCCTGATAACATCCCTTTGACACACACACACACACACACACACACACACACACACACACACACACACACACACACACACACGCACGCACGCACGCACGCACGCACACGCACACGCACACGCACACGCACACGCACACGCACACGCACACGCACACACACACACACACACACACACACACACACACACACACATATATACATACATACATACACGTATACACATTTATTCGTATGGTTTTTAATACAAAAATATTTTTTCCGTTAACGTTAATTCATATCGTGACGGGCGCATTTATTTTTCATCATACCTTATTTGGTCTGTGCACATTCGATTTCCCCTAGTATGCACCTACTCCCGCTGGACGCGCCTAGCTAGCAGGCTAGCAGGACGCGCCGAGCTCAGCGCCCGCGCGCACTCACTCTCTATCCGTATCACTCCCTATCGCTCGCGCGCACACACGCGCCCTCGCTTCGTCTCTCTCTCTCTAGCGCTCCGCTAGGAGACCAACGTGAGCCTCCTGTCCTCCCGATACTTCGCGCGCTCAATCCAGCTCTCCATCATCTTCTACATCCTCCATCCTTCTCTCTCCGGGTTACCCACGTACCCCCTTCCTACTTATGTAACCCATATCACAAAAACCCTCTTCTTTAACCATGAACCTCGATTTCCGCAGATCCGCGATATAATTCGCGACCCGCGAATCACGAATATCAACCATCTCACCCCTATTTCGCATACTCGCGAAAAACCACAAGATTACGTAATCCACGGACTCACGATATACTCGCGACCCCGCGACTCGCCTCGTACATAGAGTCGGTCTCTCTCTTACTATGACCCGGCCTAACCCTCTCTCTCTCTTTCTTTCTCTTACTCATGGCTACTATGGCAAAAAGACGCTATGTGACATTTTCCCAAATTACTTTATTGCCCTTCAAGTCGAGCGAACGCTTCCCATCGAGACATTTTCCAGAAAACACTTGAATCGCTTTATTGCCTCTTAAAACGAGCAAGCGCTCTTTTTACAGTATAAGTCTCTTCTCGTACGCTTTCCCATTTTCAAGTATATAATAAAAGACGTTAAGCAGATATTTTTCCCGAACATTCCCAGGGAATGTATATCTCTTTCTCTCCCGCACTCGTCGCGTATCTTTCCGACGCGCCGCCATAATGCAAGCCACGTGTTGCACGTAGGCTTCTATGAAATAATTATTTAAATAATATCGGATCATGCCAAATCCCAAGAACTAATTGAAAGATAAACAAATCGCCATCATTCTATACCTCATAGACTAAACATCCACTCCAATGCAAGTATCACGTATCGCCTCTTTGTCCCCTTTGTCTCCTATCCCGTACCATTATTTCCACGTGCAGAACATTCGAGAATAAATTCATAAACGCTCTAATTAATAAAAAGGATTAATCAATAAATAACTAGCGCCGTCGCAATGCAACTAACAATATTATTAAACTCTAAATATTCCACGCAACAAATAAAATATAAACGTTATCTTAGCTATTTACGTTAATCGATAATTGTTATAATTTCGGGATTATGAATATTACAAGATATCTCATGCGCTACTAACGTAGTTATTAAATAATCAACTACCATAAACATTTTCATTTTTACGCATATACGAATAAAATTATTACTTCGCGAATAAGTTAAATATTGAATACAAATTCCTTCACACCAACTCCAAATAATCAATGTTGCGCTCTATTTATAATTAATTAAGAGCTACATATTAATAATGAGTATACGCAACTCGCATACTTCGCGCCGTAGTTATTATCCTCTCATTTAAATATTTTATATTGCAACAACAAGTCAAAAATAAATTATCTTTGTCGGATTCCATACTGCACGCAAAAGAATAAAACAACAATAACAATGAAAAATTATATAAAATTACGTCCCTTTATTCAAAAGCGAATAGTATTGTAACTAATTGTGAGACTAACGATAAATTAAAAATATTAACTTATCGTCAGTCCAACCATGACAAACCGACATAATTATTTGTTGTAACATTTAAATTGAATGATTGATTTATCGTCGAATCCTCCGTTTAACGCCATAAGAGCGAGCGAGAAGGAACATCGGCGTCGGCGTCTCCTCTCCGCGGCGCATGCGCACCACACCGTTCCACAGCCGCACCAATAAAAAGCTGAGTCCTCCTCTGCTCGTCAGTTCTCCGGTCTCTCCACCAGTCAGTTGCGCTTCTCCGCTCGCCGTGTTCGTGTTGGACCCGCACGCTGGAAAATCGGAACATTTCTTTAACATTTCTTTATTTTATCGAATTGTAATTCGAAGTTTGAGGTTTAATTGCGTTTAAATATCATCGTATTCAACATCGCAAAGTTGTGTGTAATCATATTTATTTCCAAGTTTGTAACTATATATACATATACGTGTACATTTCTAGAATCAGTGAATAATTATTTCGCCAGCCTTTATCCCTCGTCGAATATAATATTTCGAACGTATTGTGTGTTTTCTAGTTCGTTCATTCGTCTTTTACAAAATCCGTCTGAATCAACAATCATCCGCCGTCGTATTCGTCGCATTTCATTTAATCGAAAATATTTCATTTTACAACTTTTTATATTGTGTGTAAATCAATTGTCCGTTACACAAACCAACATATCATCGATTTTTCCTTGTTTTCCGAAGAATTGTCGGTTGTGCTACTTGCTACTGCACGTCGACAATTTTTTACCTCGCTTAATTTCAAGATTCGATCCAGCGATTGTGCTACTTACTACTGCACGTCGATTAATTCGTGTCTTGAATCCACGCTTGCATGTCAATCCTACCTCTTCTCTCACTTTCCCCAGCCAACGGGCAATTGATTTTTCAATAAAATATTCATCAGTACTTATTTAATTACATAAATGCCAAGAAGACGAGGTGGTTCCAAGTTTCATCTCCGCCGCGCAAAGGCGATAGCTGCGCAGAAGCCACAGCCGGCATCTCGGAAAGGAACACTCAGTGAAAATCGGACCGACAGTAGTGTCAAACGTTCCACTTCGTGCGAAAATCTTGATCATCGACCCCCGTGGGTACATTCGCGCAGTGACCCGTCCAACCGTCAGCGTTGCTTTAGACGCGTCCAACGTCGTTGCATCGTCGGACATCGAGATTTCCATAGTTGGCTAATTTTGTCTCGTCGCCAAAGTCGCTTACTTTCGCTCCAGGAGTTCGTCGCCGCGGTCGGCTAACAGGAGCTCCTCTTTATCGGCATACGCGTGGGTACACATATGAGTGGATGGTCGTCGAAGAATAGGAGACCTACCTCCCAACCGACTGTCGTCAAAATCATCGTTCAACTTAAAATCATCATTACCGACGGAAGGACCTCTCCCCGGGTACCAGACCGTCCGTCGATAAACCCGCTATGCACCTCCGCTCGTAGGGTAAGTCGCATGTTCACGTTACCATTGACTATCTTCTTTACCGACTGCCCTATCCCCGCGAGTGATTCTTAGTTACCGATCAAACTGTGGCTCGATCCTCATCCTTGTCGGGCACATTCCCGACTAAAGGCAGGATCTTAAGCCTGGCTTCCGTTTCTGTAAGACAAAAGGAAAATTGCATTAAATAAACAATCAACGTAAATTCAATCTCATAACCGAAATCGCGTATTTCTCTTTCGAAGGTATTTATTTTTTATCTAAAATAAATTCCCGGACGTAACAGGATAAAATGTTTTGGTGGCAGCGGTGGGATACGCTAAAGCCGCATTTTGATCGATTCCCCGCCAAATATAGATAAAGCATCGTAATTTCAAGTAACGTCATATCTTGATCAAATTTCTCGTCAAACATAAACTAATTACCGTAATCCAATTACCCGTCAAACATAAATTAATTATCGTGATTTGATCAAATTCCCGTCAAATATAAATCAATTGTCGTAATTTCAATTAAAGTCACGGTTTGTAAAATATAA
Source organism: Ophion obscuratus (assembly GCA_964007375.1). Classification (NCBI taxonomy): domain Eukaryota; kingdom Metazoa; phylum Arthropoda; class Insecta; order Hymenoptera; family Ichneumonidae; genus Ophion; species Ophion obscuratus. Next base: position 8,304,214 of record OZ023323.1, on the reverse strand, counting down.
ATCGATTACGTAATTTCAATTTCATCGCGAACTCCAAAAATGTCTACCACGAGGTCACAAGCTCGCGCTTTAAACGAAGAAGAATTGCGCCTACTCCATGAACAAATCGACCGAAAACGCGAAACCTTGCAAGAAGAAGAACGTGCTCTGCGCGAAAAAGACATGGAGACTAGAGAACGAATTAAAACCCTTCAGGCCCTTGAAACCGAACGAGGTCGGATATCGGAGGTGCTCGATAGTTCCGAAACCCAAGAACAATTTTCTTCCCTCCATAGGGCTCTCTCACAAATAATCTCGCGATTCGGGGACTTAGAGACCGAAATTCACGAAATCAAAAACGAAAAGCGCCTTCCGCCTAACCGCGAATCTCCGCCCCCCGAACCTCGCGGTTTTCACGAAGAATTTAACATTGATAACCAGATAAGGCAAAACTTAAAATTCAAGGACGCGTTAGAATCGGTCCCTACGTTTCACGGGTATAACGTCCCCGTCCTTCGTTTCATCCGCTCATGCAAAAGAGCTAGGAACATGTTTCCCCCTCACCTTGAACCAAGTTTGACCCAATTATTACGCAGCAAATTAAAGGGTCATGCCGCAACGGCATTAGAAGATTACAATTTTAATAACCTTACCGATTTCGCGGACCGCCTTAAAACATTATTGGGAGCCGCGAAAACCCTTAACGAATTCCGAGGCGAACTCGGAAATATTTTGAAAAATAAATCCGAGCATATCATTGATTACATTAGCCGCGTAAAAGATCTCCACACGGCAATTTACGAGGCCGGAGTGGACAATCACGGTCACATCCATCCGAATCATCGCAATACGCTGAACCGTGATACGCTCGATTGTTTCATTAAGGGGCTTCCCTCCGATTTCCGCATACGTCTAAAACTCGAGAGTTTCCGCGACCTGGAAGACGCGTTCTCCAAGGCCGTAAAAGTCGAAAAAGGTATGGAGCCCGATCGCGCGCATTTTAGGGACAACCGCGCGGAAAACAAACCGGGCGTTTCTCCCGTCAAAGCATTCTCCCCCTCCGGAAGAACAACGAGTAATCATTGCGCTCGACCTCACCCATCGGAAAACTGTTGGCAAAGGTTTCCCGAAAAGAGGCCCGCGCACATACCCGCGCACGCTAATGAACAAGTTGCGAGTAAGAATGTCAACAATAACGCAAATAACGGGCCGCGTGCCAACTATCGCGATAACGCTAGGCCGCACCTTCCGTGCAACTATTGCTAAAAACCAGGCCACTCCCAAGCCATGTGTTATCGGAAACAAAATGACGAACGGAGCAAGCAAAATGCCGTCCCAAAAAACGCGAACAACCGTCCCTTGGACAGGGCTGCCCCACGGGACGAACAACGCCAGGAGTGCCCGGTACGAATAATCGACGCCGAACCGTGCGAATCGTCCGGGTCCTCTTATGTAATTCGAAAAGCTCTCCCTCGGTATTTCTGGATTGCCCGCAATTAGCCGGTCCTACGGAATTTTTAATCGATTCGAGCGCCGAGGTGAATTTAATAAAAAATCAAATCGTAAATACCTATATCAATGCTCACGAGATTTTGACATTGGACGGCATTTCGCCGACTCCCGTAAAAACTTTTGGATCTGTAGTACTAACGGTGAACAATATTCCCGTAAAATTTCACGTTGTAAACGATTGGTTCCCTATCGAGCAGCACGCTCTTCTAGGAACCGAATTTTTGGCTGGAAATAAGGCCATTATCGATTGGAAGCACAAACAGCTAAGTTACGGGGATCAAGTGATTCCTTTTGTTTCGAAGCAAAGTATATCCATTCCCAAACGTTCAAAGGTTGTATGTTACGTCAAAGTAAAAAATCCCGAAACTAAAGAAGGATATATTGCGAGGCTCCATTTTGGAGAAGGGATTTTCATGGGCGAAGCACTCGTGACGATTAAGAATGGTACTGCACATTTGAAGGCTCACAACGCTACTGAAGACGATCTTTCGATGGAAATTCCGTACATGACCGTTCAAGAGGTTAGCTGTAAAGTTTCCACGGATATTAATTTGACCACTTCAGCCCCGATAGCTCGAAAACAGCGGAAGGCAAATGAAGCAGGTCCTCTTGGTTCTCTCCCGTTTCCGGAAGAGGCTATGTCGGAACGGGAAACTTTTGATTCTATTGCCCCAAGGAAGAGGGTATTAGTAGCTGAAAAAGAGAATAAATTACAAGAAATTTTGGCTCTATTGCGTTTCGATCGCCGTATCGAGGAAGAACGTGAAAATGTAAATTCAATTGTTAAAGAAAATTTGGATCTGTTCTATATCCCGGGTTCTTTCGGTTTTACCAGCGCCATAAATCACCGAATAATTACGTCAGACGATCAAACCGTTTTTACGCGTCAATATCGCTTCCCGGCTGTCCACAAACAGGAAATCACGAAACAAGTAAACGATTTGATATCAGGGAACGTTATCGAACCATCAACTTCTCCGTATAGTTCACCCCTCTGGATCGCGCCCAAGAAAGCCGATTCCCAAGGGAACAAAAGGTGGCGGATGGTCATCGGCTACCGTAACCTGAACGAAAAAACGATTGGGGACGCTTACCCCCTCCCGCGAATTTCGGAAATTCTAGACCAATTGGGGAATGCGAAATATTTTTCCCTATTTCATTTGGCCAGCGGGTGCCACCAGATTAAGGTGCACCCCGACGACGCACACAAAACAACTTTTTCAACACCTTTCGGTCACTATCAGTCCACTCGTATGCAATTCGGGCTCAAAAACGGGCCCGCCACATTCCAGCGCTTGATGAACCAGGTTCTCACCGGTCTACAAGGCAACGAGCTGTTCGTGTATCTTGAAGACAACGTCATTTATGCACGAACCTTGGACGAACACGCGAAAAAATTCAACGAACTCGCGAAGAGATTGAGAGGAGCGAATCTAAAGTTACAGCCTGATAAGTGTGAGTTTTTAAGGCGTGAGGTGGCCTATTTGAGCCACATTATCAGTGAAGATGGGGTAAAACCTGACCCTAAAAAACTCGAAGCTCTCAAGGATTATCCCAGACCAACTACACCAAAGAAAATCAAACAATTCTTAGGTCTTGCAGGATATTACCGTCGTTTCATTGAACATTTTTTCGGGATCGCCAAATCACTGACGTTACTGTTGAAAAAGGAGTCTCATTTTAAATGGACCGATGCTCAAGAGAATGCATTTACAACGCTTCGCGATGCCCTCTGTAAAGAACCGGTACTCCAATACCCAGCTTTTTCAAAATCATTTATTATCACGACCGACGCATCGGATATCGCGGTCGGGGGCGTCCTTAGCCAAGGAGAAATCGGCCAGGATCGACCCATTAGTTACGCTTCACGTACACTGACTAAACACTAACTCAACTATTCAACAATCGAAAAGGAACTTCTTGCCATGTTGTACTGCGTAAACTATTTCAGACCTTATGTCTACGGACAAGAGTTCGTATTGGTCACCGACCACAAGCGCCTCGTGTGGCTTCACTCGGCAAAGGACCCGGCCAACAGGCTGGTCCATTGGCGACTTAGTCTCGCAAACTACACTTACAAAATAATTTACAAGCCGGGGAAAGCAAACAGCAATGCTGACGCTTTATCTCGAAATCCTCCTACTCAAAAAACGATTTTCATGACAAAACATACGCCAAACCAAAACGTCTCTTCAGACGATGAGAGAATATTCTCTCCAGCTAAGAAAAGAAAATAAAGATCAAAAGAAACAAAAGCCCACAAGAGCACTGCTCCAAGAAGGCTATCATTAGATTCAATGTCAGACGACGATTTCCGAGGCTTTAACACTCAAGAACAATTGCAATCAAACGAAAAAGCAAAACAAAACTTACCTGTTGAACAAATGGATGTGGAGGAACCCCCCAGTGTACCCCCTCCCCTCCTTTCTCCAGGAACCCTTCCAGATGTCACGCTGGACTCCCCTGCGGAACTCGACCACGCTGTTCCACCCGATCTTCCATCGAATCCATCCTTGGATCGTTTTTCGGTCTCCCCCTTCAGGGAAGACAAACCTGAAAAGGAAAATGAAAACGACAAAGAAAATTCAAATGATAACGAAGGTATACCCGAAAGTGATGACGAGTCAGACGACGATTCCGAACAAAGTGACCTAATCGAGAATGAAAATCCTCAATTCAAAATTAGCGAAGAAAATCGCCATTTATCTAACGCATTAAAAATTGTAGAGACACGCGATAGATTACATATGCAAAAAGATAATTACGTCGTCTTCGTATCCATGACGGGCAACCTCTTGACGGAGGTGCTAAGGACCTTCAAGAATAAAACGTCTTCCCTAAATTAGAGGAGTTGGCGTACCTGCGGGTAAAATTCAAAATTGTAAAATCGAAATAAATAATCGCACCACCCATTTTAGGTAGCATACACAACAGACTCGAGATCTCAGATCTCCAGGAAATTTGCGACTCCCTAAAGGACGCGATTCGCGAGCTGTGCCTTAAAGAAGTCTGTATCGCAAAAACGCCCTCTATCGACAACGTGCCGTGCCGATAAAATACTTTGCATGAAGCACTCCGCGAGGAAAATATCACGCTCGTAATTTGCAGTGAACTAGTTCAAATTCCTCCCGAAGAAAAGCGGTTGGAAATTATTAAAGAAAAGCACGACTCGCTAATCGGTGGCCACAAAAGAGTGAACAAAACGTACAAACGTATCCGTGAATATTATTACTGGAAAAATATGAAAATCCAGGTCCAAGAATATATTCAACATTGTCGGAATTATCAACTCAAAAAATTGGTTCGCGTAAAGACGAAACAAACCATGATACTTAACGACACACCTGGGGCCGCGTTCGATAAGATCGCCATGGACATAGTAGGACCCCTCCCTTTGACGAAAAACGGCAATCAATATATACTGACTCTCCTAGATCTTCTTACGAAATATTCATTGGCTATTCCACTGAGCCGAACTTCATCGATGGACATCAGCACCGCATTTGTGAAAAACTTCATCTCGCGATTCGGCGCCCCCTGCGCCCTCCTCACCGACCAAGGATTCAACTTCTGCAGCAGCCTCATGAAGGCTGTGGCGAAAAAATTCAAAATCAAGGCCTACCAAACAACGGCCTTCCACCCTCAAAGCAATGGATCGATTGAACGTTCTCATCACGTACTCGTGGAGTACCTGAAACAATATGTTAACGAGAGTTCCGATTGGGACGAGTATTTAGATCTGGCTATGTTTTCATAGAACACGAGTCGTCATGAAGACACTGGGTATACCCCTCACGAACTCGTATTCGGCAGGTTAGCTCGTCACCCTTCGGCCCATCATCAAATCGAGGAGTCACAGGATCCTTCTTACGCCGAATACCTCACCGACCTGTTTAACCGTATAGATGACCTGCAAACGATGGCGGCCGAAAGTCTGAAACATGCAAAAGAAAAATCAAAAGAGTACTATGATCGCAACATCAACCCGAAGTTCTTCAAGGTTGGCGCTCGCGTGTTAATGCTAAAAGAACGCCAAAAAGGAAAATTCGGGGATCAATATTCCGAGCCGTGCGAAATAATCGAGATATTATCAGGAGGTAACGTTAGGATCCTTTACCAAGGCAAACCTCGTATCGTACATGCGAACAAATTGCGGGCCACCCGTCTGTAACCAAAACTCCTGTTATTGCTTACAGAATGGAGCCGAAGACAACAATCATCTTTGATCTCCTCATGCGCACCAGCGTCTGCCTCTTCGGGTATGACTGCGGCGCCCCCACGCTCAACGTCACCACTGCTTCACTCACCGACATCGGAACTTGCGACATAGCTATGGTCGATCCAACCCCGATACCTGTGAGAATCCATTTGCTGCAGCTCTCGAAATTTTCTGCGACCGAGATCGTTCAGTGCAAGGTCGAAATCGACAGGACCTTGTACAACTGTGGCGTGAACTCGCATAATTCAATAGTGCAAAATGGTCGTCAAATTTATCTTCACGAATTAGACGACAAAACTTGCCGCAAGGTCCACGAAACGGGAATCATCCAGCTTGAATTTTCCGCTATTTTCACGGGACTAAAAAGAAATAGTACAACATTAAGGAGTCTTACGCTTGCCGGAACTCTCACCAACGACGGAAGTTGCACCGGCGCCCAATACAGCGACCCTTTTGGCACCTGCAGCAACGTAGTGGTCCAGGCTTCCGCTAAAATCACCATTTCCAACTACGAGGCATCGGTCAACATGGCGACCCACCGTATTATCCTCCAGAGCTCGACCCAATGCCAACTATCCGAAGGTCAATGCACGGACGTGGATGGGAACCAAGCCTTTTGGAAAACGGAACCTGTGGACACATGTCTCTTCAATCGATACGACGTTCTTTACGATGGCATGGCAACAATATTTCGTACTATCGAAAATTCCATCCAGACGCCTGATGTGTATACATTAACCACTCAGGAAACCACGTTCGCTCTAGCCGTCAGGAATGAAAAACCTATCTGCGGCTATACTCTCATCCGAACGGAACATCCGAAGTTATTCATTGTCGAGACTCGCGACGGCCAATAATTCGCTTCACGTCGCAAGGTTCTCGTCAGCAATTTGGACATATTCTCTTATGATAATTCAAAATTCATCTACGTGGAAAAACACATTAAGACGCAAATAAAAGCATTGTACAAGAACGTCTTGATACAGCGATGCAATTTGGAACAAAAAGTACTCCGCAGCGCTCTGACAACCGCATCAATATTGCCGGAAAAATTCGCCCGAGCCGTCACCAGAAGTCCAGGGTACATGGCCGCCATCGCCGGCGAAGTAGCCCACATCATCAAGTGCGTTCCCGTGGAATGCACCCTTCGGAGGACCGAGGAATGCTACCTCGAGTTACCTGTAACTCACCACAACCAGTCGTATTTCCTTTCGACAATTTCACGCACACTCATCAAGGCCGGAACTCACATCGAGTGCAACCCTCTTCTTCCAGCACAATATCTTATCGACGAGGCTTGGTATCGCTTCGCCCCGCATCCAATCGAAGTTCCTTCACCGCAAGTATTACGACCAATGACCACTCCTACCTGGGGCTATACACCAGTGGCGAATCTCGCAACAAGTGTAATTTATACGAACGAAGAAATGGAACAATTGCGAGACCGAATCATGTTTCCTGCCGAAAGACCAGCGCTACTAAACAACTTGACTCGTGGATCAGCCGGATACACCATCCCTCCAGGAGCCGTATCCCTCAAGAACTTATTGGACGAGAGCACCTTGGAACACATCGCGACAAACGCTTTCGAAAATCTTTGGACTGGATTCGAGAAATTGGGAATTATCAGCGCGGGTTTCCTCGGCATAGCAGCAATCTATTCGATCATAAAATCAGCCATCGATACCCTCATTCATGGGTATACCCTGCATTCGTTGTACGGATGCAGCTTCGCGTTGTTTGGCGCCATCTGGAATTTCATCACGAATCTTCTCGTCGCCAGGGCCCACCGGAAGAATCGAAGGGATGAAGAACACAACTCCGAATCATCCCCTAAGGAATTGGTTCCTCCGGACAACGAACCAGAGAATAAACCATCCACATCTGCAAGGAGATTGTCGGGCATCGACGCCGTCCTGCTTGAGCGCCTTTGCGCCGTTCCTCAGCCATCCAGTAGGGTGTCTTCGTCTTAGGCCTCCGAGGTGTTACATCCTGGCGATCTTGCCCTCCAATCTCCATATACATATGCATATATACATTTACCGATCTCGTCCTTTATTATATATATATGTATATATATATATACATATATACATATACGCATACATACGGTACCTATAGATATATATATTGAAATGTTTCGCGATATTGTAGCGAAGCTTTTAATTGATTTCACCGATCACTTACGTGATAATGGGGAAAACAATTTTAGGACGGCGAATATTCGACCGATGGATGATTTTAGGGATTCCCGTAGCCTCCTGAAGGGCGATGTACGCGACGTGTGCCGGAATAGATGATAGGAATTTGAAGGTTTTTTGGAAGATGCCTCAGTGGTTTTGAGGGTCTCAGGGACACCTGTCATCATCCGTCATCATCGGCATTTGATGTTTCGGATTTCGTATTAAATTGGGATCATAAACTGAACAACAATTTGTTAGTGCGTTAGTTTTGAGATTAGAATTTGATTAGTTGGGTGTAGCGACGTTTACCGGGATATGGAGTAGGTCGCGAGAAGCGCGGTCGTGTTTGGAGCGACAACGATGGAAAAATACGGTGAGGTCGCACACGATGTTTAGAGGCGCTGACTCACTCACTCACTCTTTCTCTCTTGCTCGCGCTCACACAAACCGTGAGCGTCGTCGTGTACGCGTTACGCCGGATTCGGGGTCGCGTCTGAAACAGAATGCGATGGCCCTTGAATTTACGGATATCGAGATTTCTATGGCGGTACAATCGGTTGGCACAGGTTGCAAAGTGCAACTAAGTACGCGGATGCCAACCCGTGTTACTCATGCGCTAGTTGTCTAGCGTTCAAATAATGCACGAGCTCGGGGCAGAATATTCTCCCCGAGTGTGCATAGCGGGGCCCTCCGGAAGGGACGGCTGACCTCCTCGGTGCCAAGCGAGGAGGACCATGAACCAGAGAAGCTGGTTGTAGAATTTCCTCGTGTGCAGCGAAGCGCGATAGGCTCTTCTCGGACTGCACACTTCGGGTATTCGGGTACGAGAGCGTAGGATGGCGATCGATCGGATGTTAAAGACTGTTCCCTAACAGGCAATCACCACGATGACTCTACTTCCGAGGTCGGGCAACCAGGCGCAATGCTGGGGCTTCCCAAGGAAGTAGAGTGTCTACCACGAAGCTGAGGTTGTTCCAGGATGGGACCAGGGCGACGGCAGCAAGGCCTCCATCCTTCGATCCGATGTCTCGGATGACGGTGACTCCACGTAGTAATTGAAAGAATTTGCGAAGAGTGCCGCTCCGACTCGTGCTCGCCCTTAAATAGCCCAAGGCCCGTCAGGAGAAATTCCATTTCTCCCACGATTCGGGAGACTTAGGTGGGAAATCACGCCGCCGAGGAATACTCCGTTGGTGGGGTTGACTGCGTTGGTTATTTTGAGGACGGCAGCACATTATACTCCTCTCGAGGAATAAAATATGCTTGCGAGTTGCTCTCTAAGATATTAGGCGAGCATGTAGTACGAAGAGGCGTCACGATGGATTTGAGTCATATCCTTAATAAGCTAGGAGTGGTCGAGCACGGGAAGCGAGAAATTCGACTGAGGCGGCGATTCACGCGAGTCCGCGGTGGTCATGCTCCTCGCGGTGGTCATGCTCCTCGCGGTGGGCGGGGCCCTTAGCGAGGTGCCGCGGGCTTGCCCCAATTTCGTGGCCCGATTGACACGCCCGGCCGTCGGCATGGCCGGTTGCTCTGAATGCTGGCCGGAATACGCAAGTGTCTCGGAAATGGTTAGACGCTATCGTATTCGGTGTGACGGTGGCTTACCTATGTGGCCGAAACGTTACAATATATATATATATATTGTTGTACATACGTATATACAAATTTATAACCTACAATACAAGAATATTTTTCTTTCGTTAACTCTAACTCATATTGTGACGAGCGCATTGATTTTACATCATTTCTTATTTTGCCTGTGCACATTCGACTCCCCCTAGTCTACTACTCCCGCTGAACGCGCCTAGCTAGCGCGCCGAGCTCAACGCTCGCGCGCACTCACTCGCTACCCTTGTCCCTCCTCAGCGCCGGCGCGCATTCACTCGCTATCCTTGTCTCTCTTCAGCGCCCGCGCGCACTCACTCGCTATCCTCGCTCCGTCGCTCTCTAGCGCACCGCTAGGAGACAAACGTACTCCTCCTGCCCGCCTGATACTTCGCGCGCTGAATCGAACTGTCCATCATCCGCTACGTAATCTTTCTCATCTTCCATCCTTCTTCTTCGGGTTACCCGCCCACCTCCTTCATGCTCATGTAACCCGTATCGCAAAAACCTTCTTCCTCAACTGCGAATCTCGTTTTCCGCGGATCCGCGATATAATTCGCGACCAACGGATCACGACTATTAACCCGCTCATCCCCATTTCACGTACTCGCGAAAAACTGCGAGATTGCGTGATCCGCGGACTCGCGATATACTCGCGACCCGCGACTCGCCTCGTATATAGAGTCTCTCTCTCTCTCTCTCGCACCCTCACCCGGCCTAACTCTTTCTCTCTCTTACTCATGGCAAACATACGCTACGTGACTTTCCCTAAATTGCTTTATTGCCCCTCGAGTCGAGCGAGCGCTTCGCCTCGAGATATTTTTCAGAGAACACTTGAATTACTTTATTGCCTCTCGAGAACGAGCAAACGCTCTTTATACAGTATAAAAACCTTTTTCTACGCTTTCCTATTTTCCGAGCACATAATAGAAGACTTTTTCCGAACTTTCCCAGCGCATGTATATCTCTTTCTCTCTCGCACTCGTCGCGTCTCTCTCGGACGCGCCGCCATGATGCAAGCCACGTGTTTTGCGTAGGCTTCTAAGAAATAATAACTTAAACAATATCTCATCATGCCGAATCCTAAGAATTAATTAAGAGATAAACAAATCGCTATCACTCCATACCTTGTAGACTAAACATCCGCTCCAACGCCAATATCACGCATCGCCCCTTTGTCTCCTTTGTTTCCAACCCTGTATCAATATTATTATTTCCACGTGCAGAATATTCTAGAACAATTTCATACACGCTCTAATTAATAAAGAAATTATTCAAATAATAATTAACGCCGTCACAATGCGACTTACAATATTATTAATAATTATAATAAATGTTTCACGCGACAAATGAATTATAAACGCTATTTTAATCATTTAGTAAAGCGATAATCGTTATAATTCAGTATTATCAGTATAACAAATATCTCACGCGCTATTAACATAGCTAAACAAAACAATTAGCCATGATGAACATTTACATTTTTCGCGTACATACGAATAAAAAGTATTATTCCTCGACTAAAGCCGAATAATAAATACGATTACTTTCGCATAAATAATAGTGCGCTCTATTTTATTAATTAAGAATTACACATTTATAATTATTATATGCAACTCGTATATTTCGCATCGTAATTATTATTCTCTCATTTAACCGCCGTATTTTGCAAATTACAATAACCTATTCTCATAGTACTACATCAAATCTGTTTCGCAGGCACGCAAAAGAATAAAATAACAATAACAAATTATTTAAAAGCACGTCCCTTTATTCACAAGCGAATATTATTGTAACAAATTGTGATACTAACAATAAATTAAAAATATTAACTTAACGTCAGTCCAACCATGACAAACCAACATAATTATTTGTTATAACATTTAAATTAAATAATTGATTTATCGTCGAATCCTCCGTTTAACGCCATAAGAGCGAGCGAGAAGGAGCATCGGCGTTGGCGTCTCCTTTCCGCGGCGCATGCGCACCACACTCTTCCACCGCCGCACCAATAAAAAGCCGAGTCTTCCGCTGCTCGTCAGTTCTCCGGTCTCACCACCAGTCAGATGCGCTTCTCCGCTCGCCGCATTCGTGTCGGACCCGCTCGCTGGAAAATTGGAATAATTCTTTAATATTCTGTAACATTTCTTTAATATCTCTTTTTTCGTCATTGTAACTCCAAGTCTGAGTCTGATTTTTGGGTCGAAATCTCATCGTGTCGAATATCGAAGAGCTTTGTGTAATTATACTTATTTTTCAAGTTTGTAACAATATATATATATATATATATATATATATATATATATATATATACGTGTTCATTTTAGAGTCAGTGAAAGTTATTTCGCGACCCTTATCCCTCGTCGAACACATTCGCTCGAACGTATTTTATGTCGTCTAATTCATTCAGTCATCTCTCGCGAATTCATTTGAGTCAACATTCTCTCACCATCGTTTCCTTGGCATTTCAGTTAATCGAATATATTTCATTTCGCAATTTTGCATATCATGTGTAGAAATTAACCATCCATTAATTAAATTAACCCTTCACCCATCCCCCCTTCATTTTCCGAAGAATTGTCGGTTGTGCTAATTATTACTGCACATCGTCAATTCTTACCTCGTATAAATTTCGAGCCTGAATCTACCGATTGTGCTACCTATATTACTGCACGTCGATTAATTCGTGTCCCGAACACCTGCTGCATGATAATCTTACTCATTCTCTCATTTACCCAATTAACGGTCAATTGATTTTCCAAAAAATATCTATCTGTATTTATTTAAATTCATAAATGCCAAGAAGACGTGGTGGTTCTAAATTTCTTCTCCGTCGCGCAAACGCGATAGCCGCCCAAAAGCCACGGCCGGCATCTCGTGGAAACAACTCGTCTTTGTTCAAGCAAATTATTCGTGACGCCGTAAAAGAGACGCCGTAAGAGACGCCGTAAAAGACGCCTTTTACGGCGTCACGAATAATTTGCTTGAACAAAGATGAGTTGTTTCCACGAGATGCCGGCCGTGGCTTTTGGGCGGCTATCGCGTTTGCGCGACGGAGAAGAAATTTAGAACCACCACGTCTTCTTCCACCTCCACGAAATTCGGTGAAAATTGGACCGAAAATTGTGTCGAACGTTACGTTCTGTGGAAAAGTCTTCCTTATCGACCCCCGTGGGTACATCCGTGCAGTGACTCGATCGACCGGCAGTGACGCTTCCGACGCGTCGACTACAATCGTTGCAACATCGAACGTCGAGATTGCCATCGTCGACTAATACTCTCGTCATCAACGTCGTTTCCATCCACTCCACGAGTTCGCCCCCACGGTCGGCCAACCGGAAGCTGTCCTTGCCTGCAACGAGTCAGTACATCGATGGGTGGATGCTCGTCGAAAAATAAGAAACCTACTAACTCACCGTCTAGCGTTGAAATCGTCGTTCACCTAGAGATCGTCATTACCGACGGAAGGACCTCCTTCCGGGTACCAGATCATCCGTCGATAAACCCGCTACGCACCGCCGCTCGTAGGGTAAGTCGCATGTTCACGTTACCACTCACTGTCTTCTTTACCGACTGCCCTATCCCTGCGAGTGATTCTTAGTTACCGATCAAACTGTGGCTCGATCCTTATCCCTGTTGAGCACATTTCCGACTAAAGGCAGGATCTCAAGGCTGGCGTCCGTTTCTGTAAAACAAAGAAAAATTGCATTAATTAAACAATCAACGTCAATTCAATCTCGTAACCGAAATCGCGGATTTCTCTTTCAAAGGTGTTTATTCATTTTTTTATGTAAAATAAAATCCCGGACGTAACAACTACGGCCGATGACTACTCCCACGTGGGGTTACACGCCAGTAGGAAACCTCGCAACAAGTGGAATTTATACAAATGAAGAAATGGAGCAACTACGCGACCGAATCATGTTTCCTGCCGAAAGACCAGCGCTATTGAATAATTTGGCTCGTGGATCAACTGAATACACCATCCCTCCAGGAGCCGTATGCATCAAAAACTTATTGGACGAAAGCACCTTGGAGCACATCGCAACCAACGCTTTCGAAAACCTTTGGAACGGTTTCGAGAAATTGGGAATTGTCAGCGCAGGCTTTCTCGGCATTATGGCCATTTACTCAATTATAAAATCAGCCATCGATACCATCATCCATGGATACACCCTGCATTCATTATACGGATGCAGCTCCGCGTTGTTTGGGGTCACCTGGAACGCCACCACCAATCTACTCGTGACCAGGGCCCACAAGAGGAATCAAAGGGATGAAGGACTCAACTCCGAACCGGCCCCTAGGGAATTGGTTCCTCCAGACAACAAACCGGAACCTAAACTATCTACATCTACTAGGAGATTGTCGGGCATCGACGCCGTCCTGCTTGAGCGCCTTTGTGCCCTTCCTCAGCCATCCAGTAGGGTGTCTTCGTCTTAGTACCCCGAGGTGTTACGTCCTGGCGATCTCGCCCTCCACTCTATATAGATATAAATATATATATAAATATATACAGGGTGTCCCAGAACTCAACGTCAAGCCGAAACGCGGTGACAGGATTGATTGTAACCATCATGAGAAAAATCAGAAAAAAATAAAGCAGGGCCTTTCAAATTCGACAAATTTTGAAAATTTTAAATTCATAGTTTAAAAAATAGCCTTAATTCTAGGAAGCTTGGGTTCGTTTGGGTTTATTTGGGTTTGTTTCACAATAACCGAAAAATGGTTACAGTTTGACCAAATTTCTAGGTTTTTCTTAATTGCCCATAATTTTTAAACTGCATGGGATAGATTTTTTTTCGGATTTTTCTCATGATGGTTACAATCAATCCTGTCACCCCGTTTTGGCTTGACGTTGAGTACTGGGACACCCTGTATATATATATAAATATATATATAAATATATATATATATATAAATATATATATAAATATATATATAAATATATATATATATATAAATATATATATAACGTGGCATTTGTGCATCCCGTCACATATACCTCATTTTAACTATTTTTCTGCACGGCACCGCATGGGGAGCGACTTCTCTCCTCATCTCGATTTCCCGGGCGATCCAACATAGCCAATTACTCTAGCCACTAACCCTTTCGTAATCTTTATTTTCTTTGTATGCGAATCGAGCAAAATTAGAATTCCTGCCGGTCCGCATGGACCACCTCGACTTCGCATCTGATCGGCAGGGGGGAGCAACGGGATCCTCGGCAGAGCGCGCACGCATCTCCGCGTGTCTCTCACCATCATCGTCACTTTCGTAACCATCCGACCGCGCGGGAAAATCAGAGGCATCGAGCTAGCGACGCCCACCGTGAGGCCTTACCGGAGTTTCGAACTCGTTCCCCTGTCGGTGGGCGCGATCTTGGTGGCTCTCGTTACCGTCGGAGCGCGAAAATTCCACGAAGAAAATCCCGATCTAGGGATTTCATCCGGGATCTTCGTCTAGCATCTTGCGTCCACCTCCAACTCCACGCGACGTCGGCACGTCACCAAGGACCGCTCGGAACTTCGCCTCCGGCCGTGTTACCCGGCGAGCGGCCCTGCAATCCCTGCCTAGTTTCTTAACTTCACGCCTAGCACCGGCGGCTACGAATAAGGCCATCTCGATCTGCGTGATTGTCCACGATCGAACAGACATGGTAGTGAGGAAAGGTGGGTATCGAGATTCGCGACTGCGAGGAGAATCAAAGGAGAAAGAGGGCACTCTTGGATTCGAGCTATCGAAGAAAGGAGTCGTGCTCAAAAAGGACGAGTGTTGTAAGGGGAGAGACGCGGTTTTCCCGTGCGGTGGCCAGAGATCGAAGTACGCGACGCTACGGAACCTCGTCGCCTGTCGAGACCCAGTAACTTCCCGGATATCGCCCTGCAAGACAAAAACAAAAGACCGGTAGGACTGTCGTTTCGCTCGATTCTTATTGTACGGGAAATTTCTAAACGGGCACTAGAAGCGCGCCGTCCCAGCCCAGAACCTACGCGCGATACTGTCGTCTTGGCACCTCGCCCTCGGGAATCCTCTAGCGTCTTTCGAGCGCGCAAAATATCGCCCGCGGCTCTTTTAATCCCTTCAGGATCTCTATGAGTGGATCGCCGAGAGGGATCGTTTTTTTTGTGGAAAATTATTATATCTTATTTTGGTCGTCCGAGCACTTAGATTAAGATAATAACAATTGCGCTCCGTCCGTAATCCGCCCGTACCGGTTCACCGCGCGACCAGGGAAATCCCTGTTTGTTTTTTTTGTTTCTTTTGCCCTCGCGCTTTCCGCGAGAGACGAGGTAATGTGAAGGAGTAAATAAAGCAATCGGGGACGTTATGTGATCTCGAAAATAAAAGGAAAACTCAAATTCGGTGTGGGTCCTGCTTCTCGCCTGGTGATAGAACCCTGCCCCTCTACCTCCTCCTGTGTAGGCGGCTAGCCGAAACAAGCACGATATTTCGCCGCGGGAATACAAATTTTGCCACGGGAAGCTTTCCGGTGGCTGGCGCCCATCCCGCGGGGAAATATCCCGGGGTTTTGTAACTTAGGAAGCACCTCCAAAGTCTCGTTACAAATTTGGCGCCCAACGTGGGGCCCGACACATTATTATTGTTTTTTTTGTTTTTTGTTCCTCCCGACGTAACACACCCGGTTTTACGGGAATTGTAGGGAGTCCGCTGGTGAGCGGTCGCGCGGGACAATGGGCGGAAGCGTTTTTTTTTGTGGGTGTTTTGTGTGATCCGTTCCCCAGAAATTGTGTGTCTCCATTTCTCAGGATAAGGAGTTTAATTTCTCGTGCGTGGGGTATACCGAATATTTCCAAGAATTCTGGTAAATACGCCAAAGCTACGAGTAACAGTCGAGAATTTTCGTAGGAGAAATACTCCAATTATTGTCGTGACCGTACTGTTTACGTTTTCGGGTGTGCTGGGAACAATCGTAAGTGTCCGTGATCCGTCGCGCACGAAGGCCGACGACAATCGGCCGGGCTCATTACAGAAAAAAAAGGGGGAAAAGAAATTTTATTTTCTTTCTCTCTCTCCGTGAGCGAAACGACCGATCTCGATCTCGTGGACCGCGGGAGAGAGTTAGCTCGGGATATCGAAGAGCGCGTCGATAGGATTATCGACTATAGCCCGGCGTTGTTTACGTCCTGCGATCGTTTCGTACTTCCCCGGTCGTCGGTGAGCGCGTTGCGGTGTAGTGGGCGGTGTTGATCGTGTACGCTCGGAGTCTTTCGTCCAGCTTCGGGTTCCAAAACATTGGCCGGCGTTGGTCGCCTTTCGCAGGCCCGAGAGGGACAGGTGAGCGATAAAATGCACCGCACCCCGCCCGACCGTCACGAGGATCTGGATGCCCTCTCGCTAGACCAGCTGAAGCGAGAATTATCGATGCGGGGGCTGTCAGATATCGGGGTAGAGAAGGACTTGCGGGATCGTTTGAGGACCGCGGTGCGTTTACAAGGCGAGGTCCTAGTTCGACGACGGGATCCGGAAAATCCCGCGAATGCTTTCCGGGACGAGGCCGCGAATATCGCTAAAAATTTTGCTAACGAATCCTCACGGGTGATAGCTGGGGCGGGGAGTATGCCGTCGGGTCCAGGAGCCGTTCCGCGGGGTATCACGTCACGGCCACCGATAGAATCGTTAAGGGGGGATGAGATAAAGGAATTGCCGCGGCGCGAACATTTTTCCGAGATCGCGAGACGGGCCAAGGTGAGCGAAACGGGACGGCCCGAGCATTTCGACGAAATCATGCGTCGGGTGAATGTAAGTGAGTCTTCCCATCAGGAGGCTTTTTCGAACCCTCGTCGGCGAGTGAACCTTAGCGAACTTTCTCGACACACAGAAGCTCCACCCACGGTACCGAGGGCAACGAACCCCGGTTCTCCCGAGAGACCTGCGTTTTTAACCGGTTTACCTTCTGCACCAGCTTATCAGTCCTCTCCGCGTGAGAATCGCGTAGCTCAGGATGCCGCCACTGCGATGCGCTCAGCATATGACACCATGCGGAAGTGGGGCTTAAAGTTTTCGGGCGCGGTAGGGGAGGATGGCGAAGGTTTTCTCCTGCGTATTAAAGAGGGGCGCCGCATGCTCCCGGTTTCGGACAGCGAACTCCTAGATTGTTTATCGCCATTCCTTTATGACAACGCCCTTTGGTGGTATCGGACGCAACGAAATAGCTTGCGAACGTTCGCGGATTTGGAGGCCGCGTGGCGAGACCGGTTTGGTGATCCGGATTACCAATTCGCGTTGCGGGAAGAATTATTCCTGCGAGTCCAAGGGGAACACGAGCCGTTTTCCGTGTACTTGACCTGTTTACGCGCGCTGCTCGATCGGATCGAGCCGCCGTTTCCTATGGAAGACCAGTTACAGTACGTCCGGCGTAATATGTTACCATGTTTACAGCGCACCATCCGTCGACGGGATGCCACGAATTTTTCGGAACTCGAGAAACTAGCGCGGGAAATTGAGGTTAGCTTCTACAATGAGCGACACCCGCGTACGCCACCCTCCTTTGAGCAATCGAGATTCCCGGCTCTCGCGTACATAGATCCGTACGCTCCGTCGCGCGACTCGGACGTCAGTTTCGCCGTCGTTGAGGATCCACGTACCCGATCAGCGAATTACGGAAATCCCCGTGGGGATCTACGTCGAGCGAGTCCGCCACAACGGAGTTGCGAATAGCGGGCCTCCTCCTCGCACACGCCGCGGATTCCGAATTCTTTCGCGCTTGCCAGATCCTCGCCACCGCTGAGTCGCGACCCCAAGGCTGAGGAAAACTCGGACGGTGATAGGAATCCGAACCCCCCTCACTCTAGATCCATCTTGTGTTGGAATTGTGAAAAGGAGGGCTACTTGGCAATAAGATGTCTGGCGCCGAAGTCCCGGTATTGTTACCGGTGCGGCGCAAGGGACGTGACCTCCAAAAACCCCCATACGTGCCGGGGTTCGCGACCTAATGCGGGAAACGGGGTCAGGGGCCGCCGTTAAGGGCTGAGGAGACCTCTGAAGGAAAAGCGAGAGCCCGGGTCGCGAAGAAAAAAACTTTGGAAAACCTTGCGGAATATTTTTGTACTCCCCTAAATAGTAGGAATTCGCGAACAATTTTGATAGTTAAAATCTCCCTCGGAGGTCGTGAAATACCGGCTGTTTTTGACAACGGATCCACGAACACGTTCATCGGCGCGGAGGGATTGTTAGCGACCGCTCGGTTGAGATTACCCCGTCGAAAAACCCCGCGGCGGGGTGAAGGAGTAAATAGCGACGAGCGGAGTATCATCGCCAATAGCGATAAAATTTGGTGTGACGAGGAAATCGAGTTTCCGGTAACGCTAGAAGGTCGAGCGCGGACGTTAGTCGGAAGGATTCTCCCCTCCCTAACGGTCCCTTTGTTATTAGGTTTAGATTCGCTCGAGGGAATTGGAGTAGTCGTCGATCATCTGCGACGGACTTGGCATTTTAGTGGCGACCCCACCCGCGAATTTTCATTCTCGCGATGCGATAGCCCCGAACATGCCAACGTTCTTCTCGGGATCTCCAAATTGGAACGTAGTGAGAGCTCCCGACTTTCGGAATTTTCAGACCGCGAACTCAAGACCCTTCGTAAAGCTCGCGGGGTAACCGAGCTGATCAACCATCACATCGAGGTGGGGATTAGTCGGCCCATTAAGCAGAGATATTATCCCGTCACGCCGGTTATTCGACAAGCCATCGACGCGGAAGTCGATCGTATGTTGACGGAGGACATAATCGAGCCTTCTAAAAGCGATTGGTCGAGTCCTATCGTTATGATAAAGAAACCGGACAATAAGTATCGTTTTTGTTTAGATTTTAGGAAAGTTAATGAGGTCTCGAAAAAGGACGCGTACCCGCTCCCGTATATGAGCCAAATCCTGGATCGACTGGATCCTGGAGCGCCAGCAACCTTTCAGAGATTGTTCGACTGAATTATAGGACCCGAGATGGAACCACACGCGTTCGCGTACTTAGATGATATTATCATTGTGACCGAAACATTCGAGGATCATCTAATCTGGTTGAAAAAAGTTTTTGATCGTATTATCTGTGCCGGGTTGCGAATCAACCCCGAAAAATGCGAGTTTTGTTGTCGCGAAGTCAAGTATTTAGGGTTTCTAGTGAATCGTGAGGGGTTACAGGTCGATCCGGAAAAGACGCGCGCGATCAAAGAATTCCCGAAGCCGGATCAGGTCAAACCACTGCGTAGGTTTTTAGGCATGGCTTCCTGGTATCGCCGGTTTATTCCCCATTTCGCGGAAACGGCCGAGCCGCTAACGCGCCTCACTAAGAAGACCCAGCGCTGGGTTTGGGGAGCCGAACAACAGCGCGCTTTTGATAGCCTTAAAGAAGCTCTCGCAAACCCTCCGACGCTCGCGTGTCCAGATTTCGACGTTAAATTTGTACTACAAACGGACGCGAGTATGACCGGTATAGGCGCGGTTCTCACCCAGCAGTGCGAGGGTATCGGACATCCCCTTGCGTACGCCAGCAGAACGCTCTCACCTGCCAAACGGAATTACTCGACGACAGAACAAGAGTGCCTCGCGATACTGTGGGCTCTTAAGAAATTCCGAGCGTATTTGGAGGGATACCGATTCACCGTCATCACCGATCATCACAGTTTGAGATGGTTGCAAACGTTGAAGGAACCCACGGGTCGTTTAGCCCGTTGGGCCCTATCGTTGGCGCAGTATGACTTCGAGGTGATGTATCGGAAAGGAGCGCTGAACCATGTCCCCGATGCGCTTTCGCGAATGTTCGAGGATCTTCCCCCACTGGCTAAGTCTTCGTCGGTAGGGGTCTCGGAAGAAGACAGTCTCCTGGTTCCGCCCACTCCGGAGGTAGGTCCGGAAATGTCGCGTGGATGGGGTGTTCTCGGCAAAGACCCCTGGTACGAGAAAAGGCTTACTGATCTGGCGGCTAATCCGAAGCATTTCCCGGCTTGGAAAACTGCGGAGAACCGCCTGTACGTTCATCGTCGTACGACCCGACGCGTGCTTCCCGAGGGCGACGCTTCCGAATGGAAGTTGGTCGTGCCGCTCCCCGCTAGGGCCGAAGTATTGCGCGAATGTCACGACGACACTCAAGCTGCCCATTTAGGGACCCAGAAGACATACGAGCGCGTGAAAATCAGCTCCCGCCGCTTGGGCTCATGGGCCAGCGGGTGGTGGAGGAGCCTTGGACGGTCGTCGCTGCGGACATCATGGGGCCATTTCCGCCCAGTCGTTCCGGTTGCGTTTATCTACTCGTAATACAAGATCTTTTCACGAAATGGGTCGAAGCCTGTCCTTTGAAGAAAGCGAATGGGAAGAAGATTGGGGAGGCGTTAGAAGAACTGGTGTTCTCCCGTTGGGGTACCCCGCAAGTATTGCTCACGGATAACGGTACAGAGTTCACGAACCAGAGCATACGCGCGATCGCTACCGAGCGGAACATATTTCATACGACCACGCCACCGTACCACCCTCAAACGAATCCCGTAGAGCGCGTAAACCGAGTGTTGAAAACGATGATCCTCTCCTTTCTGGAAAATGATCATAAGACCTGGAATGTCCACTTAGCTGAGTTTCGGTTCGCGTTTAATACCGCATACCACTCGTCAATCCGGAGCACTCCCGCATATCTTAATTTCGGCCGCGAACCCAAGCCCCATAACTTCTATCGTCGACGCGAGGAAGGTGGGAAAGAGGTCATCCCGGTACCCCGGGAAAAGTGGTCCGAGTGCATGAAACAACTCTCGAGCCTACGCGAAACGGTCGTGCACGATCTCGAGGAGGCGTACCAGCGCCAGGCAGCCCAGTATAATCGTCACCGTCGTGAGCGTGTATGGGCTGTAGGGGATAAGGTCTGGAAAAGACAACGCATCCTGTCCTCAGCCGCGCAAAATATCGCAACGAAACTGGCACCTAAATTCCATGGTCCGTTCCATATCGTACGTATTCTATCTCCCGTAGTCTACGAGGTTCAGGACGTAAAGGGGGGCCGTATAATTAAAGTTCCGATAAAAGACCTCAAACCGTACTTCCCCCCGTCCGAATAAGGTCAGGTGATGTTTGTTTTGCGGCATGCGAGGTAGACCGATTTTTTTGTTTGTTTGTGGGGAATGCCCGGGACCACCAGTTTATTAACCTTTTCTTTTTCTTAAATCCATGTCATCCTGTTGGATCTTCCCGGGGGTAAAACTGCCGGGACGAGAAGTTTTCGAGTATACCATTAACCCCGAGGAATCAAGAGCGAGTCGCTGGTCCTAGGCGGCCGAGACGGCCCATACTTCAGGGGGGGAGGTGTTGTGACGTGGCATTTGTGCATCCCGTCACATATACCTCATTTTAACTATTTTTCTGCACGGCCCCGCATGGGGAGCGACTTCTCTCCTCATCTCGATTTTCCGGGCAATCCAACAGAGCCAATTACTCTAGCCACTAACCCTTTCGTAATCTTTATTTTCTTTGTATACGAATCGAGCAAAATTAGAATTCCTGCCGGTCCGCATGGACCACCTCGACTTCGCATCTGATCGGCAGGGGGGAGCAACGGGATCCTCGGCAGAGCGCGCACGCATCTCCGCGCGTCTCTCACCATCATCGTCACTTTCGTAACCTTCCGACCGCGCGGGAAAATCAGAGGCATCGAGCTAGCGACTCCCATCGTGAGGCCTTACCGGAGCTTCGAACTCGTTCCCCTGTCAGTGGGCGCGATCTTGGTGGCTCTCGTTACCGTCGGAGCGCGAAAATTCCACGAAGAAAATCCCGATCTAGGGATTTCATCCGGGATCTTCGTCTAGCATCTTGCGTCCACCTCCAACTCCACGCGACGCCGGCACGTCACCAAGGACTGCTCGGATCTTCGCCTCCGGCCGTGTTACCCGGCGAGCGGCCCTGCAATCCCTGCCTAGTCTCTTAACTTCACGCCTAGCACCGGCGGCTACGAATAAGGCCATCTCGATCTGCGTGATTGTCCACGATCGAGCAGGCATGGTAGTGAGGAAAGGTGGGGATCGAGATTCGCGACTGCGAGGAGAATCAAAGGAGAAAGAGGGCACTCTTGGATTCGAGCTATCGAAGAAAGGAGTCTTGCTCAAAAAGGACGAGTGTTGTAAGAGGAGAGACGCGGTTTTCCCGTGCGGTGGCCAGAGATCGAAGTACGCGACGCTACGGAACCTCGTCGCCTGTCGAAACCCAGTAACTTCCCGGTTATCGCCCTGCAAGACAAAAACAAAAGACCGGTAGGACTGTCGTTTTGCTCGATTCTTATTGTACGGGAAATTTCTAAACGGGCACTAGAAGCGCGCCGTCCCAGCCCAGAACCTACGCGCGATACTGTCGTCTTGGCACCTCGTCCTCGGGAATCCTCTAGCGTCTTTCGAGCGCGCAAAATATCGCCCGCGGCTCTTTTAATCCCTTCAGGATCTCTATGAGTGGATCGCCGATCGTTTATTTTTATTTTTAAGAAAAAAATGAGTCGTCGACCCAATTTAAGCATCGAAAAGCGTGCATCAATCCTTGCTCTCTGCAGTGAAGGGTTCAAAATTCGCTACATTGCAAATCGATTGAAAATACCCAAATCAACCGTTGGGGATGCTATAAAAGGCTTCAGAGAGACACAATCGAACCGCGATAAAAATCGTTCCGGGAGGCCTCCTGTTACTTCCAAAGCGGAAGACCAATCAATAATTGTGATGTCTAAAAGGAATCGAAAACTTACGGCGGCAAACATCCAAGCGCAGTTTGTCGCAAGTCGTGGAAAAAACATTCCAATTACGACGATTAAACAACGCTTGCGCAGCGCACAATTATACGGAAGAGTCGCAACGAAAAAGCCACTCTTGCGCCGTGGAAACAAAAAGAAGAGTTAAGAGTAGAATAGCGATGTTGAATACGATGAGAGTTAAATCTCATCGTATTCAACATCGCAGAGTTGTGTGTAATTACACTTATTTTTCAAGTTTGTAACAATATATATACGTGTACATTTTAGAGTCAGTGAACGTTATTTCGCGACCCTTATCCCTCGTCGAACACATTCGCTCAAATGTGTTTTGTGTCGTTTAATTCATTCAGTCATCTCTCGCGAATTCATTTGAGTCAACATTGAGTCAACATCGGTTCCTTGGCATTTCAGTTGATCGAATATTTTTCATTTCGCAATTTTGCATATCATGTGTAGAAATGAACCGTCCATTAATTAAATTAACCCTTCACCCATCCTCCCTTCATTTTCCGAAGAATTGTCGGTTGTGCTAATTATTACTGCACGTCGTCTATTCTTACCTCGCTTAAATTTCGAGACTGAATCTACCGATTGTGCTACCTACTACTGCACGTCGAATAATTCGTGTCTCGAACCCCTGCTGCATGATAATCTTACTCATTCTCTCATTTACCCAATTAACGGTCAATTGATTTTCCAAAAAATATCTATCTGTATTTATTTAAATTCATAAATGCCAAGAAGACGTGGTGGTTCTAAATTTCTTCTCCGTCGCGCAAACGCTATAGCCGCCCAAAAGCCACGGCCGGCATCTCGTGGAAACAACTCGTCTTTGTTCAAACAAATTATTCGTGACGCGGTAAAAGAACATTCGAGAACATTTAAACTGTTTCGAGAACGTTCTAGAACCATCCAGAGAATTCGAGCACAATCTTGAAAGGAATAAAGGATTGCATCACTAATAATGCAATCTCAAGCCAGACAAAAGAAATTCCTAAGGGTTGGGTTAACACCTCGAGCTCGACCGAAGAAGATAAGGAAAGGATGCACACGTGCACCTACTACGCAATACCCAAAGGAATATTACACATAATCTAGAACCTTCTCGAACATTATAATTTTATTAAAAACTCTAGTTAAATATAAAAACCTTACTAAATAAACGTGGCTACTACGACATCAATTAACAACACATACATTGATAACGAAAAACAATATTATATAAGACAGATAAACGAATAAAATTAAGAATAAAAAATAAATTGTAAAAGCAATGATAAATTAATAAAACAGAGTAATTCATCAATGCTTCAAATCAATCAAATGTACAGGGTGCGCCAGAGAAACTTACTTATTTGAAAGGTCAATAAAAACAGAAGTACTTCAATTATTGTTTAAAATTTTTTTTATTTGAGAATACAATATCCCAATTTTTCTTTCATGCAGTCTTGAAAATGACATCGGATAAATGGCGACCCCCATTGCGCATACACTGATGAAGTCGATTTTTGAAATTCGTATCCACTCTTTGCAGCATATCAATCGGTATGTTGGCAATGGCGTTGCGAATGTTGGTCTTGAGGTGTGCTATGGTCCGTGGTCGATCGACATAAACCAGAGATTTCAAATAACCCCATAAAACGAAATCGCATGGAGTCAAATCTGGAGAGCGTGCCGGCCATTGGAGATCGCCTCTGAGAGAGATGAGGCGGTCGGGGAAATTTTGTCGCAACAAATTCATTGAGTCTCGTGCTGTGTGTGCTGTGGCTCCATCTTGCTGAAACCACACGTCTTCATGGAGAATTCGTCGAACATTGGTGTCAGAAATTCCCATAGCAGCTGCGCGTTTGCGAGCCGAACGCCGGGGAGAACGCACAACTGACTGCCTCACTCTTTCGACATTTTCCGGAGTTCTGATAGTCCGTTGAAGTCCGTTTCTGGGTTTAGCGACACTTCCACACTCCCGAAATGAGTTTACCCACGACAGAATCGAATTACGGCCAGGAACGAGTCTGTGAGGAGGAATTTCAAAGCGAGCGCGGAAGGCACGTTGCGTAGCAACAAGTGAGCGACCGTTAGAAAAGAAGCTCTCGACTGCGAAGGCCCGCTGCTCTCTAGACCAGAGCATGATGGCAACTGACTGGAGGGAGAAACAAACTTGGGAACTTCCCCCTCCAGATGCGCCCCCTCTCGCCCCTCTACCCACCCAATTCACCGCGCGGGAATTTTTTCAAATAAGTAAGTTTCTCTGGCGCACCCTGTATATTGACAAAGAAAAACAACAGAGAACCGAAAAAACAAGAAAATTACACCTCAAGAGGGGAGGGTTCTCCGTCATCCCCGCTCCCGCGGAAGGGACATATACAGCAGGCCCAAGCCCTTAGTTCCAGCCGGTCTCTCCACGGAGCATCATCGCGTTCGGTCGCTCTGAAAATCGGTTATTCAATTACAAAAGATTGTAACAATATACGTACGAAAAGTGAATTATTGTGTCTGAGTTACTCTTACCCAACCCCTCGTCGTCTCTACGTCGAAACGCGTTAGAGAAAAGGGGTATAAAGAAAAATATTTGAAATCAAATGTTACTCACAGAAATTGAAAAGAAATAGTGAAACAAATACGACGGGGAGGTAAACATTATAGTTTCCGTCGAGCTATTGCTGAGGCTTTGGGCCAACCTCCTCGTGGCCCCAGGGGAAACAACAAGAATTCAAAGAAAAATTCAATAATCCCCGACAAATCTTTATCGCCTTTCGACGGAGAATCAGTATCACAAATAAATAGCGTTGCGTTTCCTATAATTGACTTTTATACGGAAGGTTTCCATGTCAAAGAACCTCTAAGTGTTGCGAACTATTTTTCTGCATCGTTCCTCGAAACATTCGGAAATCCTCATGTGAGACCATCAAGACGTACGGAATCCGGCCGAGTTCAACCCAAAGTGATCTCCAACATCCCGGTGAACACTGAAATCCACCTGGTTGACTAGAAAGGGTGCATCCGAGTTATCGGCCCAAATTCCGGTGATTCTTCTCAGGTGAAACGATAGGAGCCAACTCCGTAAGACCCGCTACGTTTCCACCCTCGGACGGTGAGTAAATCTTCCACGCTTACCTCATTTTTAATTCATTACTCACCAGATCTTCAAATCATTGATAACTCGATTACTTCTAACGGATTTATCCCCATCCCTAACGGGCGCATTCCCGTTTAAAGTTCTGGGATCCCCCTTTTACCTGTGAAATTATTCTCTTGAACAAATTTAGTACCATGTGAAATAAAGAAATAAAGAATTACAACTTGACTTTACAACCACGACGTAACACCTGCAACGAGTCGGTACATCGATGGGTGGATGCTCGTCGAAAAATAAGAAACCTACTACCTCACCGTCTATCGTTGAAATCGTCGTTCACCTAGAGATCGTCATTACCGACGGAAAGACCTCTCTCCGGGTACCAGATCATCCGGCGATAAACCCGCTACGCACCACCGCTCGTAGGGTAAGTCACGTGTTCACGTTTCCTATCACTACCTTTTTTACCGACTGCCCTATCCCCGCGAGTGATTCTTAGTTACCGATAAAACTGTGGCTCGATCCTCATCCCTGTGGGGCACATTCCCGACTAAAGGCAGGATCTCAAGGCTGGCGTCCGTTTCTGTAAGACAAAGAAAAATTGCATTAATTAAACAATCAACGTAGATTCAATCTCGTAACCGAAATCGCGTATTTCTCTTTCAAAGGTGTTTATTTATTTTTTTATCTAAAATAAAATCCCGGACGTAACACTACTAACGAAGTTATTAAATAATCAACTACCATATACATTTTTATTTTTACGCATATACGAATAAAATTATTACTTCGCGAATAAGTTAAATATTGAATACAGATTCCTTCACACCAACTCCAAATAAATAATGTTGCGCTCTATTTATAATTAATTAAGAGCTACATATTAATGATGAGTATACGCAACTCGCACACTTCGCGCCGTAGGTATTATCCTCTCATTTAAGTATTTTATATTGCAACAACGAGTGAAAATAAATTATCTTTATCCGCTTCCATAGCGCACGGAAATGAATAAAATAACAATAAGAGTCAAAAATTATATAAAATTACGTCCCTTTATTCACAAGCGAATAATATTGTAACAAATTGTGAGACTAACGATAAATTAAAAATATTAAATTATCGTCAGTTCAACCATGAAAAACTGACATAATTATTTGTTGTATCATTTAAATTGAATAATTGATTTATCGTCGAATCCTCCGTTTAACGCCATAAGAGCGAGCGAGAAGGAACATCGGCGTCGGCGTCTCCTCTCCGTGGCGCATGCGCACCACACCGTTACACCACCACACCAATAAAAAGCCGAGTCCTCCGCTGATCGTCAGTTCTCCGGTCTCTCCACCAGTCAGTTGCACTTCTCCGCTCGCCGTGTTCGTGTTGGACCCGCACGCTGGAAAATCGGAACATTTCTTTAACATTTCTTTATTTTTTATTTTATCGAATTGTAACTCGAAGTTTGAGTTTTAATTGCGCTTAAATCTCATCGTATTCACATCGCAGAGTTGTGTGTAATTATATTTATTTCCAAGTTTGTAACAATATATACATATACGTGTACATTTCTAGAATCAGTGAATAATTATTTTGCGACCCTTTATCCCTCGTCGAATATATTCTTTTGAACGTATTGTGTGTTGTCTAGTTCGTTCATTCGTCTTTTACAAAATCCGTCTGAATCAACGATCATCCGCCGTCGTTTTCGTCGCATTTCGTTTAATCGAAAATATTTCATTTTACAACTTTTTATATTGTGTGTAAATCAATCGTCCGTTACACAAACCAACCTAACATCCATTTTTCCTTGTTTTCCGAAGAATTGTCAGTTGTGCTACTTTCTACTGCACGTCCACAATTTTTTACCTCGCTTAATTTCAAGACTCGATCCACCGATTGTGCTACTTACTACTGCACGTCGATAAATTCGTGTCTTGAATCCACGCTTGCATATCAATCCTACCTCTTCTCTTACTTTCCCCAGCCAACGGGCAATTGATTTTTTACTAAAATATTTATCAG
This sequence comes from Ophion obscuratus, assembly GCA_964007375.1. NCBI lineage: Eukaryota > Metazoa > Arthropoda > Insecta > Hymenoptera > Ichneumonidae > Ophion > Ophion obscuratus. Next base: position 8,275,893 of record OZ023323.1, on the reverse strand, counting down.
TACTTATTTAATTGCATAAATGCCAAGAAGACGAGGTGGTTCCAAGTTTCATCTCCGCCGCGCAAACGCGATAGCCGCGCAAAAGCCACGGCCGGCATCTCGTGGAAATAATTCATCTCTATTCAAACGAATTGTTCGCGACGCCATAAAGGAACACTCAGTGAAAATCGGACCGACAGTAGTGTCGAACGTTCCACTTCGTGCGAAAATCTTCATCATCGACCCCCGTGGGTACATTCGCGCAGTGACCCGTCCAACCGTCGGCGTCGCTTCAGACGCGTCCACCGTCGTTGCATCATCGGACATCGAGATTTCCATAGTTGGCTAATTTTCTCTCGTCGCCAACGTTGCTTCCTTTCGCTCCACGAGTTCGTCGTCGCGGTCGGCTAACCGGAGCTCCTCTTTATCTGCATACGCGTCGGCAAACCTATGGGTGGATGGTCGTCGAAGAATAGGAGACCTACCTCCAAACCGACTGTCGTCAAAATTATCGTTCAACTTGAAATCATCATTCCCGACGGAAGGACCTCTCCCCGGGTACCAGACCGTCTGTCGATAAACGCGCTACGCACCGTCGCTCGTACGGCAAGTCGCATGTTCACGTTACCATTGACTATCTTGTTTACCGACTGCTCTATCCCCGCGAGTGATTCTTAGTTACCGATCAAGCTGTGGCTCGATCCTCATCCTTGTTGGGCACATTCCCGACTAAAGGCAGAATCTTAAGGCTGGCGTCCGTTTCTGTAAGACAAAAGGAAAATTGCATTAAATAAACAGTCAACGTAAATTCAATCTCACACCCGAAATCGTGTATTTCTCTTTCGAAGGTATTTATTTTTTATCTAAAATAAATTCCCGGACGTAACATATGCCTGTTTCAACGGTTTTTTTTTCTTATCGGATCGATACGAATTCATTATGAAAAAACGGTCCATTGAAATTCTGTTTGGTGTTTTATTATCGAATGAACCTTCAGATTGTTCGGATTCGTTCCCAGTGAGCCATTTTTAGAAATGCATCACCCTCGTCACAAAAATAATCATGACGACTGCTGCTGTGGACTATGCACGCGAACGAATCCAATGTTCAGCGCGGCGTTCTCAGTTTGTAGGGATTATTCCACAACAGAAACACTTGCATGCGCACTCGGATTCGTTCCCGGATGTAAAAAACGTCGATTCGAAAACAGATTTACATGAGATTCGACGTTGATAAACGCGCCTGTATTAACCATTTTTATCAGATCCAGACGAATCCAATAGGAAAAACGGGCTATTCGAATTTTGTTTTGTATTCCATCTTTGAAAATCCTTCAGAGTTTTCTGATTCGTTACTACAGAATTATTTTTTTCTTTATTTACCGCCCTCGACAAGGAAACAGTCACTGAACTACTACTGCTGCTGTGGACTATGAACGTGAACGAATCCCACTATTATGCGGCGGTCTCGGTCTGTAGGGGTTATTCCACAACAGAAACACTTAAATGCGGACTCAGACTCGTTCCCAGATGTAAAAGACGTCGATTCGAAGAGAGATGCACATGAGATTCGACGTTGATAAATACGTCTGTTTCAACCGTTTTTTCTTATGGCATCGAGACGAATCCAATATGATAAAACGGTCTATTGAAATTCTGTTTTGTGTGTTTATTATCGAAATAACCTTCAGATTGTTCTAATTCGTCCCCAGTGGGTGATTCTTAAAAAGGTATCACCCGTGGCACGAAAATAGCCAATGGACTACAACTGCTGCTGTGGACTATGAATGTGAACAAATCCAATTTTCACCGCGGCGTTCTCAGTTTGTAGGTATTATTCCAGAACAGAAAAAATTGCATGCGGATTCGGATTCGTTACCAGATGTAAAAGACGTCGATTCGAAGCTCTCTTCGAATCGACGTCTCCATGAGAGTGGACGTTGATGAACGCGCCTGTTTCAATCGTTTTTTATTGGATCGAGACGAGTCCAATATAAAAAAAGGTGCATTGAAATTCAGTTTTGTGTTTTATAATCGCAATAACCTTTAGATTCTTTCGATTCGTTCCGAGTAGGTGATTTTGAGAAATTTATCACCCTCGGCATGAAAATAGCCATTGAACTACGACTGCTGCTGTGGACTATGAACGTGAACGAATTCAATGAACACCGCGGCGTTCTCAGGTTGTAGGGATTATTCGACACGGAAACACTTGCACACGCACTCGGATTCGTTCCCGGGTGTACAAAACGTCGATTCGAAAACAGATTCACATAAGATTCGACGTTGATAAACGCGCCTGTTTCAACCATTTTTTATAAGATCGAGACGATCCAATAGGAAAAAGGGTCTATTCGAATTTCTGTTTGTATTTCATCTTTGAAAAAACCTTAGAGTATTCGGATTCGTTACCACAGAATGATTTTTTTTCGTTATTTACCACTCTCGACACGAAAAAAGTCATTGAACTACTACTGCTGCTGTGGACTGTGAACGTGAACGTGTTACGTCCTGGCGATCTTGCCCTCTACAATATATATATATACGTGAACATATACAATGGTATATATACTTACACATACATACCTTTTTATTCAATCTTACATAAGCAAATTAATATATACGGGTACCTAACCGATGTGTTGGTCTAGTGGTTAGCGTACCTGCCTCTGAAATCAACACATCGGGAGGTCGCGGGTTCGAATCACCGTCTCGTAGTTTCGTCGAGAAATAAAAACACAGGCGTGACGTAGCTCCAGTTGTACACAGATGTCGCGCACACGGACCGGTACGTGTGTGTGTCGGATGGGTATGGCTGTAGCCTGTGAGCTATTTCTCGACGAAATGCGACTAGCTCCGAGGCTGGGAAGCGAACTCGTGACCGGCGGTATTGGTATAGGTTTTCCGCAGTTTCCCTATACCCATGACAGAAATGTCATGATGAATATAATACAGAGGGGGAAGTCGGCTGCGGCCGCAATAGGGAGGGGGGATGATGGAGAGAAAGAACAAGTGTAGAGCGGTGGACATATAAGTGGAGCCTTGTAAAAAGCCGAAAAGGCTGTGCAAGTAAAACTTGAAATAAAAAAAAAACAAAAAAAAATATATACGGGTACCTTCGTATGCATAGGACCCTATAACACATTAGGAATTATACGTAGTCACGCATATATATATATACACACACACACACACGCACGCACGCACGCACACACACACACACACACACACACACACACACACACACACACACACACATACATCACTGTATACATACACGTATTCGCTATAATATAGGTGCGCGTACGCACTCCTCCTATACCTTCCTCGTATCCTGGTACTATAGAGTCACGACTCTATCCCTTTCTCTCTCTTCCTCAGTCTCCACGGATACCTCCTACGTTTCCTCCTATCCCTATACATCTGCCCAGCACCAGTGACTCCAAATTTCGTTTTTCCAAAATAATATATATTTTCACGATGCAAGAACACGTGCATTCACGAAACCCCGTTCCCATGCATAGCTGAGCTGGGAAAAATCCAGAAAAGTAGAAAACGGCTTAAAATCCATTAGTCTCCCTAACGCACTCAAGTGCCCTAATGCACTCAAGTGCCCACGTGCACGCAAATGCTCACGTACATCTTTTCCCAAAACACGTATTTCCCACGTTGTACGCCGCTGCCGTGCCGCGCCGTCGTCGCCATGACAGTTGCCACGAGGCGCACGTACATACCGAGAGATCATTGTTAATAATAAATTGAATAAACATCCCGTTGGATATCACCTATCACGCCGAGACTAAACATCCTCATCCGATAATCCGGTCACCAGCATATCACGTATCACCCCTATCGCGCTAGCTATATATAAAATATAATTATTAATTAATACCATACACTGGCGATAGTTAACAATTTCATACTTCTTTTATTATATTACAAATGCTATCCTTATGAATTATGCAACGTTCGTCATGAAAAACATATACATATATTAACTATAATAAATGCAACAATACATTTACAACAAACAATAATATCACAACGGTTGCATAATAAGATGCGGAATAATAAAAATAATTATTTTTACCAATCCGTAGTAAATACTTTAAATACTTGTAAACATTTATTATGTCTCATAATATAATTAATTATTATAAAATAAGATACTTCAACACCGCCTCACGCGAAATTACACAATATACGATTATAAATACTCACGCACAGAACAACATTGCGTAACAATAATTTTTACGAATAATTGCATACGAAAATCATATTTTTACAGTAACGCAAATAATATACGAACTACTATTATTGTCATCAAACACAATTAAACACACAAAATTATACTGTATACCTTAAACATTTATTTACACTCATTATAATAACAATAAACAATTAGAAACGTTACGAATGTAAAATACTGACCTCCTTACGGAAATATTATATACTAAATTGAACACGATGTGTAATATAAAATTGTAAACTAATAATTAACTTATTATTAGTTTACAATTTTATATTACACATATAGATGATATGTGTAGACGTAGATGATATAGCTTTCTCGCTCGCTCTTACAGGTATGTATGGAAGACTAATATAAAATTAATTTAATTAACTTATTAAATTAATTTATTATTAGTCTTCCATACATACCTGTAAGAGCGAGCGAGAAAGCTATATCATCTACGTCGCGCAGCTTCCCCCTCCATCGGTCCAGCCTACCAACTGGGGGAACCGCCTATAATAGATGTGGTCCAGCGCTCCTCCTCAGTTCTCCGGTGTATCCACCAGTCAGTCGCGCTTCTCCGCTCGTCGGACCCGCACGCTGGAAAATCGGCTCTTGTAATTTTTGAATCTTTGATTCTTTTCGGATAACAGTTATACCCTTTTGATTTTTATACGAATATTCATATCGTACGTTTATTTTCATTATAGTCGACGTATTCTCCGCGATTTAATTCAGCTTTAAGGTTGTAACAATATATCGATAATCTCCAAATGTGATCGTCGTCTTGTGTTAATTTATTGTGTTAATCCTGAATTCCTCAACTTAAACAAAAGTGTCGCTTATCGTTTTTTTCTGCATTTTTCACTCAGAATTCCCAGTGTTCAAAAATACTTGTCAAGGAAATTGTGCCAGTTTATCCAAAGTCGCCCTACTACTTTTTCCTGGTGTTCTAGTGCCCCTTAGCTGAGCACGAAACGTCCACATCCTTTTCCGGTAATTGGGTGATTTTTAGTGCTGCCTAGTGGCCAGCCACTATCACCATGATCTACCGTGCAATCTCATCTCCCAAATAAATTAGAAATTTAGTGCTACTACATTTGCACGAATTCATATCCCTTTCAGTGTCGTGAGTGTGCTGCCTAGAGGCCAAGCACCCGCGCCATAATTTGGAAACTGGGACAATACCTGAAACAATTATTTTGAATTAATTCATTACCTTTACTTTTCTCTAATGCCAAGAAGACGTGCGGGTACTCACTTTCAACGGCGCCGCGCTCAGTCTAGCCGAGGCGAACCTTTGGGTCGACATTCCCGCGGTAATAACCGAACTCTGGAATAACGGTTCAATCAATTGCCGCTTAGCACAAGGTTGCGCATTATTTCAAATACTCTCCTCCATTCGCGAGTGTATATCTGGGACGATCGTTCGATCGTCGCGTATCTCCGCCGTCGCCTGTCAGCGACTCGGACGCATCCACGGTCGTTGCATCACCTGAACACGAAGTAACATTTCCGGTTATTTCGTTCGACGTCGAATCCTGCTCTATCGTCGTCGTACCGGAAATCAGTCCTGTCGCTACTGACTCACCTGTTGCTGATTCTCCATTTGTCGCTGAGTCCACACACAACTAGGTCACCTCCAGTTAGTACAATCGATGGGTGGGTCGTCATCTAGACATAGGAAATCCGCCCCTCAGCCAACCGTCGCCGAAATCACCTTTCATCGCGAGATCGTCATTACCGACGGAAGAACCTGCACTCAGGTACTTGATCAACCGTCGATAAACCCGCTACGCACCGCCGCTCGTAGGGTAAGTTGCATGTTCACGTTACCACTCGTTATTCTCTTTACCGACTACCCTATTCTCGCGAGTGATAATTAATTACCGATCAAATTGTGACTGATCCTCATCCCTGTTGCGCACATTCCCGACTAAAGGCAGGATCTCAAGGCTGGCGTCCGCTTTCTGAAAATAGAAGAAAAACACTAATCCCAAAATAAACGCAAATTTAATCTCACAGTCCAAATTGCGTATTTCTTTTCTTTAAATATATATTTTTTTATCTATAATAAATTCCCGGACGTAACAAACGAATCCCATTGTCAGCTCGATGGTCTCTGTCTGTAGGGGTTATGCACCAACAGACGGACCTAAATACGGACTCGGTTTTGTTCCCAGATGTAAAAGACGTCGATGCAAAGAATGATTCACATGAGATTTGACTTTGATAGACGCGTCTGTTTCAACCATTCTTTTTATCGAATCGAGACAAAACCAATATGAAGAACGGTATATTCGAATACTGGTTTGTATTTAATTTTTGAAATAACCTTCAGATTGTTCGGATTCGTTACCACAGAAGGATTTTTTTCATTTATTTACCACCCTCGACACGAAAATAGTTATTGGACTACTACTGCTGCGTATGAACGTGAATGAAACCTTCAGAATGTTCGGATTCCTTCTCAATGGGTTATTTTTCAAAATGTTTCACCCTCGGTACGAAAACAGCCATTGGGCTGCTGCTCTGGACTATGAACCTGAACGAATCCAATGTTGTTACGTCCGGGAATTTATTTTAGATAATAAATAAATACCTTCGAAAGAGAAATACGCGATTTCGGGTATGAGATTTAATTTACGTTGATTGTTTATTTAATGCAATTTTCCGTTAGTCTTACAAAAACGGACGCCAGCCTTAAGATTCTGCCTTTAGTCGGGAATGTGTCCAACAGGGATGAGTATCGAGCCACAGTTTGATCGGTAACTAAGAATCACTCGTGGGGATAGGGCAGTCGGTAAAGAAGATTGTCAATGGTAACGTGAACATGCGACTTACCCTACGAGCGGCGGTGTGTAGCGCGTTGATCGACGGACGGTCTGGTACCCGGGGAGAGGTCCTGCTGTCGGTAATGATGATTTCAAGTTGAATGATGATTTTGACGACAGTCGGTTGGGAGGTAGGTCTCCTATTCTTCGACGACCATCCACCCATAGGTGTACCGACGCGTATGCCGATAAAGAGGAGCTCCTGTTAGCCGACCGCGGCGACGAACTCGTGGAGCGAAAGGAAGCGGCGTTGGCGACGAGAGAAAATTAGCCAACTATGGAAATCTCCATGTCCGATGATGCAACGACGGTGGACGCGTCTGAAGCGACGCTGACGGTTGGACGGGTCACTGCGCGAATGTACCCACGGGGGTCAATGATGAAGATTTTCGCACGAAGTGGAACATTCGACACTACTGTCGGTCCGATTTTCACTGAGTGTTCCTTTATGGCGTCGCGAACAATTCGTTTGAATAGAGATGAATTATTTCCACGAGATGCCGGCCGTGGCTTTTGCGCGGCTATCGCGTTTGCGCGGCGGAGATGAAACTTGGAACCACCTCGTCTTCTTGGCATTTATGCAATTAAATAAGTACTGATAAATATTTTATTGAAAAATCAATTGCCCGTTGGCTGGTGAAAGTGAGAGAAGAGGTAGGATTGACATGCAAGCGTGGATTCAAGACGCGAATTAATCGACGTGCAGTAGTAAGTAGCACAATCGGTGGATCGAGTCTTGAAATTAAGCGAGGTAAAAAATTGTCGACGCGCAGTAGCAAGTAGCACAACCGACAATTCTTCGGAAAACAAGGAAAAATGGATGATAGGTTGGTTTGTGTAACGGACAATTGATTTACACACAATATAAAAAGTTGTAAAATGAAATATTTTCGATTAAACGAAATGCGACGAAAACGACGGCGGATGATTGTTGATTGAGACGGATTTTGTAAAAGACGAATGAACGAACTAGGCAACACACAATACGTTCGAAAGAATATATTCGACGAGGGATAAAGGGTCGCGAAATAATTATTCACTGATTCTCGAAATGTACACGTATATGTATATATTGTTACAAACTTGGAAATAAATATAATTACACACAACTCTGCGATGTTGAATGCAATTAGATTTAAGCGCAATTAAAACTCAAACTTTGAGTTACAATTCGATAAAATAAAAAATAAAGAAATGTTAAAGAAATGTTCCGATTTTCCAGCGTGCGGGTCCGACACGAACACGGCGAGCGCAGAAGCGCAACTGTCTGGTGGAGAGACCGGAGAACTGACGAGCAGTGGAGGACACGGCTTTTTATTGGTGCGGCGGTGGACCGGTGTGGTGCGCATGCGCCGCGGAGAGGAGACGCCGACGCCGATGTTCCTTCTCGCTTGCTCTTATGGCGTTAAACGGAGGATTCGACGATAAATCAATTATTCAATTTAAATGTTACAACAAATAATTATGTCGATTTGTCATGGTTGTACTGACGCTAAGTTAATATTTTTAATTTATCGTTAGTCTCACAATTTGTTAGAATAATATTCGCTTGTGAATAAAGGGACGTGCTTTTATATAATTTGTTATTTTTATTTTATTCTTTTGCGTGCGTGCGAAACAGATTTGATGTAGTACTACGAGGATAGGTTATTGTAATTTGCAAAATACAGCGGTTAAATGAGAGAATAACAATTACGTTGCGAAATATACGAGTTGCATATAATAATTATAAATGTGTAATTCTTAATTAATAAAATAAAGTGCACTATTATTTATGCGAAAGTAATCGTATTTAATATTCGTCTTTAGTCGAGGAATAATACTTTTTATTCGTATGTACGCAAAAAATATAAATGTTCATAATGGCTAATTGTTTTTTTTAGCTATGTTAATAGCGCGTGAGATATTTGTTATACTGATAATAATGAATTATAACAATTATCGCTTAACTAAATGATTAAAATAGCGTTTATAATTCATTTGTCGCGTGAAACATTTATAATAATGATTAATAATATTGAAAGTCGCATTATGACGGCGTTAATTATTATTTGAATAATTTCTTTATTAATTAGAGCGTGTATGAAATTGTTCTAGAATATTCTGCACGTGGAAATAATAATAATGATAGAGGGTTGGAAATAAACGAGACAAAGAGGCGATACGTGATATTGGTGTTGGAGCGGATGTTTAGTCTACAAGGTATGGAGTGATAGCGATTTGTTTATCTCTTAAATAGTTCTTAGGATTCGGCATGATGTGACATTGTTTGAATTATTATTTCGTAGAAGCCTACGTGCAACACGTGGCTTGCATCATGTGGGCGCGTCCGAGAGAGACGCGAAGAGTGCGAGAGAGAAAGAGATATACATGCGCTGGGAAAGTTCGGGAAAAGTCTGGCTATTGTCTTCTATTATGTGCTCAGAAAATAGGAAAGCGTACAAAAAGGTTCTTATACTGTAAAAAGAGCGTTTGTTCGTTCTCGAAAGGCAATAAAGTAATTCAAGTGTTCTCTGAAAAATAATCCGAGGCGAAGCGCTCGCTCGACTCGAGGGGCAATAAAGCAATTTAGGGAAAGTCACGTAGCGTCTGTTTGCCACGAGTAAGAGACAGAAAGAGTTAGGCCGGGTGAGGGTGCGCGAGAAAGAGGCTCTATATACGAGGCGAGTCTATACGGATTACGCAATCTCGCGGTTCTTCGCGAGTACGTGAAATAGGGATGAGCCGGTTAATAGTCGTGATCCGTGGGTCGCGAATTATATCGCGGAAAACGAGATTCGCGGTTAAGGAAGAAGGTTTTTGTGATACGGCTTACATGAGCATAAAGGAGGTACGCGGGTAACCAGAAGAAGAAGGATGGAAGATGAGAAAGGTTAAGTAACGGATGATGGAGAGTTCGATTGAGCGCGCGAAGTATCAGGCGAGCAGGAGGTGTACGTTTGTCTCCTAGCGGTGCGCTTGAGAGAGACAGAGCGAGGGCGCGCGGGTGCGCGCGAGCTGTGAGCTCGGCGCGCTAGCTAGGTGCGTTCAGCGGGAGTAGGTGCATGCTAGGGGGAGTCGAATGTGCACAGACAAAATAAGAAATGATGAAAAATCAATGCGCTCGTCACAATATGAGTTAGAGTTAACGAAAAAAAAAAAATTCTTGTATTGTAAATTATAAATTTGTATATACGTATGTATAACAATATACATATATCTATAGGTATCGTATGTATATATATTGTTACACCGTTGGGCGAACATATATGTTTTTAAAAAAACGTCGTTATCGCTTATCGAAGAGTTCTTCTTTATTTTATTGATTACAATCGTATGACGAAGTGCTGGCCTATATTGTTCTCGATGTTTTCTTGTACTCGATGTCCAACGAATGTAATTTGATGCGCCGACTGATGACTCTTCTTTCACGATAGCGGCTGGAGTTATACGCCGATCGAAGTGCGTAGTTGTGTATTGTAGAATGTTCCTTGACGATCGATGAATGTTTACTGGACCAAAACTACGCTTGACTCGGCAACGATATGCTCGTGACAAATGGTATTGATCGTATGAATACTTGACGATAAAACGCGCTTCTCGATCTGCGAGACGCTCTTATATACTATTTGGGAATAACGCAATATGCATTGGCTATATAGTGGGGAAAAAATATCTCGTCACCGGGTGGCTTATTCCAGAAGGTGTCAGATTACACCGTTACATTCCTCCCTCCTTAAAGAATTTTGGTCCCCATAAATTTTCATATTTGACTGGTTGATTGTTTTGGTTTAAACAATTTTTGAATCAATTTTGGCGACTCTTCAGATTCTTCTATTTCTGTAATTTTCGTCCTTTCATTATATTTTCCTCTTAATGATTCTTTAAGATGTATATGCTCCGGTCGATCTATGGTCTGGGCGTTATTTCCAAAATTACAATGATCAAATATTACACATGGTCTTAAACAACAGGAAACTGTTTTTCTTAAGCATTTCCAAAGACCTATTTTATACATAACGTAAGTGCATATCACGGTTATAGCCGTATATCCTATATATTGAAGTCCATCTTGAATATGTTCTTTAATAGATTTTGATCTTCTTCGCAATGCTAATTCATTTATTTGCTCGTTTATTTCTTCGATGTTCGTTCCTAAGTCTTGTAAATTCTTTGAGTTGATATAGTTTTCAGAGATTGTACTAATATTTAATTCTTTTCCTTTAATCTTATGAATTCGTAGAAGATCTTTTATCTCTGTTTCGTTAAAACTTCCTTGTAAAATGATATCAGATTCAACTGTTTTTATTATATTCGAGGCTTTTAATATAGCATGTGTTGCCATTGCCAAACATCCTTTTTCAAGATGAACTTTTACATTTGACTGAAGTTTTATTGTTTTTGGAGCATTATCAGGACATAGTATATGAAGTGTTTCTTCTTTTACAGGTATTACAATCCAATCTTGTCCTGTTTTTAATTGAATAAACAGAGAACTTTCTAGTTGCACATATTTCGGTGTACACATATTTTCTTTTTTCGCGAGAATCATAGTTATTACGCATGATGTAGAGGACTGTGTTGAGTAATCTGGATGTTTTCTTTGAATTAGATACATATTTTCCACCTTTTTTAGATTTTCAAATTCTACTACTTGTAGCGGAAAAAATCGGGTTTTCTTTTCATTAATTACAATATAATCTGTGTCAATATGATATAATATGTATCCTTTTATCATTGAATAGGTCGGAATCGCGATCGGATATAATATCTCATACATTTCTTCCTCTAATATCGGTACTTCCAGAATATATATTAACTTTTCTTGTATCACCGCAATTGTCAAATGACTTATGTCAATTAATGTGGAAAAATGCTCTTCAGTTAGCTGGACTGGGAAGAAATGAGGATAATTTGTGTGGTTTCTCAAATTTTCAAATATGAGTTGTGGAGGAAGCGTTTGAGGATGCGCTATTCCATGTTTTCCATCAATTATTGCATTTAACAAATCCGTTATACTCGTCTTCAAATCTTGGTACAGCGTAACGTATCCGGATAATATTTCATTGATTCGTATATTAATTGTATTTCTTCTAGTTTCTTCATGCAAGTTTTTTATATTCCCACTTAGTAATTTAAATTGCACAATCATATCTTGAAAAGTTTTATCGTTATTCTTTAATTGGTTCATCATTAAAGTCGTCTGGTTTTTTATTAAATGTGCTATTACCAAGTTGTCATTTCGTAGTTTATCGATCTCATCATTAAAATAAGTAGCGTCGGAGGATGACAATGTTCCAAAAAGCAGTTTTATTCCTTCTCCGACGATATTGAAAAGTCCTCTTTTTATTCTTTGACCGATTAAATGATATAATGTCTTTAGTTGACTTTCTAACATTTCATTTCGCTTGATTTGCGTTTTAATTTGTTGCACACTTTGACATATAAATCCAGGTTTATGTTGTAAGCATATATCGTATAATTCTTTAGTTTTATTCTTTAGTAAGAATACCTCTTTGGGTAAGTGGCTAAACTCTATTCCGATGATTATTTTCCAAGTTTCGTGATAGATGTGTGCTTTTCCCATGGTTTCTAGATAAACCGATTTTTCATTCCCAATGTTGTTTACTTGTACCTGGCTGTGGATCATTGGGGTCAATAATGTCGTCATCAATATCAGTATCGTCAATTGCGTCATCGGATTCATTTTCATCTGTAAAATAGGGTTTTACATCTATTTTATTATATATTATGAGGTCGTTGCCTCTTCTTATAGCTACACTTTGTTCATTTAAAATTTGTTCTATTATGTACGGTCCTTCCCATGGACTATGTAGCTTTGAGAATCCTGGCTGTTTCCTTTTAATTAGTACTTCTTGTCCTATTCTTAAGGATTTTGGAGTTCTTTGGGAAGTTAATCGTTCGCGCGTTTTCTCTTGGGATTTTTCGATTTTTTCTTTAGCTTTTTCACGGACCTTTTCTCGATATCTTCTTAATGAGTCATATTTTTCGTTTACAGTCATTTCGAGATCTTCGGCGTCCAAAGGGATATTTGGGGCATAACCAAATAAAAATTCGAACGGTGACACTCCGGTCTTTTCATTCCTTGTCGAATTATAAGAGATCATGGCCCTTGATAATTGATTCACCCAATCGGTACTTTCCACCATGTAACTCCGTACGTAATTGAGGATTTCCCGATGTGCACGTTCATTTTTTCCATTCGATTGTGGGTGATATACAGAGGTTGCGGTCCATTTGACCCTTAACTTTTCACACATTACCTCATTAAATTTACCTTTAAATTCGACGCCATTGTCCGTTAAAATTTCTTTGGGAATCCCAAAAATTTTACAATAGTTTTCCCAAAATTGTTCTAATACTTCTTGCGAATTCTTAGTTTTGAGCGGAGTTATTACCAAATATCTTGTAAGGTAGTCCTGTATATCCAATATATATTTGTGACCATGACTTGCTGGAAGAGGTCCCATTACATCTAATGACACTTTATCGTTAGGATTTACTGGGATGTCAGGATTTCCTGGATTTGGTCTTGTCACCTGTGAGGTTGATTTTTCTTTTTGACATGTCTGACATCGTTGAATTATCCTTTCTACGTCTTTTGTCATTCCGGTCCAATTATATTTTTGTCTCAATTTTTCTATAGTCTTTTGTGGTCCGCTATGTCCTCCGATAGTCGATTCGTGAAACTCTTTGATTATTCTTTCTCTTTCTTCTTGAGTGGTAGGGTCTTTCACTTGACTTGTAAAAATTGTTAACTCTTTTTCCGGATTTACCTTTGTGAAAATATATTCAATCATTTCAAGTATTAATGCTCGAAGTCTCGGATCTTTGATTCTAATTTCGATAGACTCACGATTAGGGATTCGTGCTCTTAATTCCGTCCACCAAACGATTTCGTCTTCATTAGGATTGATTATTAGTCCTTTTTCGTTTAAATTGTCCGTTACAACGAGACCTTTCTTGTTTACTCGACCTTCTTTAATAAAGATATTTTCAGATTTTTGATAAGAGTCTTTTTCTTCTTGGAAGTTGTCATAACTTGGAAAAGTTTCATTTATGAATTCGTCCAAAACATCAGGGATTTCATCGTCCAAAATATTTATCCGAGATAGAGCGTCTGCGTTTGCATGAGATTTTCCTTTTCTATGAATGATCTCAAAGTCGTATTCTTCCAATTTCCATTTCCATCTCATTAACCGTGAAGAGGGATCTTTCAAATTCATTAACCAAGTTAGCGGTTTATGATCCGTGATAATCTTGAATTTTCTTCCATAGAGAAAGTGTCGATAATGCTTTACTGCCCAAACAATTGCAAGTAATTCTTTTTCGGTTGTTGAATAATTTTGCTCGGCAGGATTTAATGTTCTTGACGCGTACGAAATAGGTTTGTCCTTTCCTAGTTCTCCTTGAGATAGTATTGCACCTATTGCTTTTCCACTAGCGTCTGTCGATAGTATAAATGGTTTGGTCCAGTCGGGATACGTCAAAATAGGTTCTGAACAAAGTGCGTTTCTTAATGTTGTAAATGATTTTTCTTCTTCGTTCGACCATTGCCAAGTGGTCTTTTCTTTTAACAAATTTGTCAAGGGTAATGCTTTTTTTGAAAAGTCTTTGATGAATTTTCGATAATAGCCCACGAGTCCCAGGAATTGTTTGATTTCTTTCTGATTTTTGGGTTTTGGATAGTTTACAATTTTTTCTATTCGTTCAGGATTTGGCTTGATTCCTTCTTTTGAAATGACATGACCCAAGTAAGCTAATTCTGGTTTCAGATATTCACATTTGTCAGGTTGTAGTTTTAATTTGACATCTCTGAATCTGAAAAAGTGTTTCTAGGTTTTTGTTGTGTTCATTTAGAGTTTTTCCAAATACAATGACGTCATCCATATACACAAAGCAGTTATTACCGATTAGTCCTTGTAATCCTTTATTCATCATTCTTTGGAATGTCGGGGGAGCGTTCTTCAATCCAAAAGGCATTCTATTGTATTCATAATGACCATCCTTTGTCGAAAATGCTGTCTTTATTTTATCTTTTTCTTTTAATCCAATTTGATGAAAACCAGATGCAAGATCGAAGGCAGAAAAATATTTAGCGTTTCCCAAATTGTCTAAGATTTCGTCAATATTTGGTAAGGGATAGGCGTCTTGTTTAGTTTTGTCATTAATTTTTCGATAGTCAATAACTATTCACCATTTCTTTTTACCAGATGCGTCCGATTTTTTTGGTACAATCCATAGAGGTGAATTATATGGTGAATCGCTTTCTCGAATGATACCCTTTTCAAGCATTTCCTTAATTTGTCTTTTAATTTCCTCTTGATGGATGGGTGGATATCTGTATTGCTTTGTGTGAATCGGTTTTTCGTCAGTTAAATCTATCGAATGTTCTACTAATCGAGTCATTGGAAGTGGATCTCCTGGTAGAACGAAAATGTCATGATACCTTTTGATGATTTTCCAGATTTCTTCTTTTCCTTCTTTGATGTGATTCAATCGAGTATTTTCAACAAGTAACTTTTCTCTTTTATTCGTCAATTCAGGGATCTCATAATTTTTAATATCCTCATGGTTAATTGGTTCGGCTTTTAACTTTCTCGTACAACCGTCTTTGTCAGTCCAATTGGGAATAGGAAATGTAGCTTGTCCGTTTTGAACATTTACCAATACATCGTAATCTTTTAATTCTATTTTGGCATGTCCGTTCAGAATTCCTTCGATGTCAAATGTACGTAAACAGTCGGTTCGTGCGGGCATATTTGTTTCTCTTTAGGGTGGATCTTTTGTAAATGTTCTTGGTCCAAATTGAAGTACGTGCTTACCCATGTCCCATTTTGCTTCAAATTGCTCGAGTAAATTTAATCCAATTAATCCGTCTTCTTTCATTGGCAAGTTTGAAGGGATTACGCGAAACTCGACTGGTTGAGAAAATAATCTTGTTTCAATTGTTCCTTCTGTTTTCAAAGTTTCGTTCGCAATTGTCGTAATTCTTTTTCCATTCTTAATTATTTTTGTCGCATCATTCAATAATTTCTTTTTTATCAATGATATTGTGGAACCTGGATCAATCAGAAATATTCCCTCTTTGGTGTCATCTAATTTTAAAAGAATGTGAGCGAGTTTACATTCTTTGTTTCGGATGCTGCAAATTCTTGTGATGTTTGTTCGTTCTCTTGGACATGATGGGTTTGTGGAGGATCTTTGGAGTTTTGAGGAGCATTTTGAAAATCCCGTTTGTTAAATTGTCTGTTGTCAAATTGTTTTTTCCTACATTCTGAAAGTACGTGTCCCGGTTTTTTACAATAATGACACATTTTTTGGAAACCTTTTGTGAATGTTTTGTCGCTTTTGTTTTTACCTTTATGACTTTGATAATGACCTGAACCCTGGTAAGTTTTTTCAGTCAGATTATTCATTGATCGAGTCTTCATGGTAATTTCGGCTTTAATCGCAGAAGTAATCGCTTCTTTTATATTGTTTGGATGTTCGGTTTTTACATCTAAACGAATTTCTCTTTCTAAACCTTCTAGAAAATCTGTAAGACCCTTTTTCTTTTCTTCGTCAATTAGGATTTTTTTGTGACTTGGCGGAATAGACGTTTTATTCAAAATTGATTTGATTGCCAGATCGTATATTCTCATGAATCGTTGTGAATATTCATTAATCGATTCTTTTTGTTTTTGTCTACAATTCATCCTTTGGAGTTGAAAAACAGTTAAATCGTCGTTACCACCGTAATTAATTCGCAAGATATTTTTCAATTCAGTAAAATTATCAATATTATCCGCTCTAATTTCTACTTTTGCTCTACCTTTTAATTTTGATCCTAAAATCATCGCAAGTAGAAGACTTTGTTTATTTCGATCTGTATTCTTTTTTTGCGCTTTCAACTTGATAAATAAACGTTTCTACAGGCATATTTTCACCATCGAATTCAGATATTGTAATTAGTAATTCTTTTAGCGATGTTACATGGCCAGTCTCATCTTCGTCTTCAGTTATGTCAGATCCGTAATCATTTGTTTTTACATCAACTTTCGATTCGATGTTCTCTATTCTCTTTAAAAGATTTTGAGAAATTTCGGATTCATGGCTATTTGTTTTTGCTTCAACCTTTGATTCAATGTTTTCCATTCTCTTGAAAAGGTTTTGAAGAAGTCTTTCTATTTCTTCCATTTCTTACCTTGGCGCAATATCGATCGTCCTTGAATATAACGAGCGTTTCCTCTTCCTTGACGAGGATTTCTTCTCTCTTCAATCAGGATGAGCTGTCAATCACTCCGTATTGGTACCCGTCTCTTGGTTAGTTGCCGATGTCTTTCTTCGATGACTGTCGCGTGATGATTCCGTCGAGATGTTCCCTCAGGATGATCCTCTCAGATCCTCGTTGGTTTCATACGTGACCTTCGATTCGATGAATCGTCGTCGGATGTCCCTCAGGTGTTCCGTTTGACGATCACAAGTTGAACCGGATGTGGTGAAAAAATGTCTTGAAGCCAACTTTTTAATGATGAATTGGATATCCGTTGAGATTTCACGACAATGTGTTTTCTCCTTTGGAATCCTCGACTTTCACCGATTTATGTTGAACTTCCTTGTTGACATTCACCGTTGAATTCGAAGTGCTCTTTATTATTTTGAGCACCAGTCTATTCGGGAGGCCCTTCTTATTGAGACATCCCACCGCTGCCACCAATTTATATGTTACACCATTGGGCGAACATATATGTTTTTAAAAAAACGTCGTTATCGCTTATCGAAGAGTTCTTCTTTATTTTATTGATTACAATCGTATGACGAAGTGCTGGCCTATATTGTTCTCGATGTTTTCTTGTACTCGATGTCCAACGAATGTAATTTGATGCGCCGACTGATGACTCTTCTTTCACGATAGCGGCTGGAGTTATACGTCGATCGAAGTGCGTAGTTGTGTATTGTAGAATGTTCCTTGACGATCGATGAATGTTTACTGGACCAAAACTACGCTTGACTCGGCAACGATATGCTCGTGACAAATGGTATTGATCGTATGAATGCTTGACGATAAAACGCGCTTCTCGATCTGCGAGACGCTCTTATATACTATTTGGGAATAACGCAATATGCATTGGCTACATAGTGGGGAAAAAATATCTCGTCACCGGGTGGCTTATTCCAGAAGGTGTCAGATTACACCGTTACAATATATATATATATATATATATATATATATATATATATATATATATATATATATACATAATAAAGGACGAGATCGGTACATGTAAATATGCATATGTATATGGAGAATGGAGGGAAAAATCGCCAGGACGTAACACCTCGGGGGCCTAAGACGAAGACACCCTACTGGATGGCTGAGGAACGGCGCAAAGGCGCTCAAGCAGGACGGCGTCGATGCCCGACAATCTCCTTGCAGATGTGGATGGTTTATTCTCTGGTTCGTTGTCCGGAAGACCAATTCCCTAGGGGATGATTCGGAGTTGTGTTTTTCATCCCTTCGATTCTTTCGGTGGGCCCTGGCGATGAGAAGAATCGTGATGGAACTCCAGATGGCCCCAAACAACGCGAAGCTGCATCCGTACAACGAATGCAGGGTATACCCATGGATGAGGGTATCGATGGCTGATTTAATGATCGAATAGACTGCTGCTATGCCGAGGAAACCCGCGCTGACAATTCCAAATTTCTCGAATCCAGTCCAAAGATTTTCGAAAGCGTTGGTCGCGATGTGTTCCAAGGTGCTCTCGTCCAATAAGAACGGATACGGAGGGATTGAGGGATACGGCTCCTGGAGGGATGGTGTATCCGGCTGATCCACGAGCCAAGTTGTTTAGTAGCGCTGGTCTTTCGGCAGGAAACATGATTCGGTCTCGCAATTGTTCCTTGCGGTGAAGGAACTTCAATTGGATGCAGGGCGAAACAATACCAAGCCCCGTCGATGAGATATTGCGCCGTAAGAAGAGCACTCGATGTGAGTTCCGGCCTTGATGAGTGTGCGTGAAATTGTCGAAAGGAAATACGACTGGTTGTGGTGAGTTACAGGTAACTCGAGGTAGCATTCCTCGGTCCTGCGAAGGGTGCATTCCACGGGAACGCACTTGTCGATGTGGGCTACTTCGCCGGCGATGACGGACATGTACCCTGGACTTCTGGTGACGGCTCGGGCGAATTTTTCCGGCAATATTGATGCGGTTGCCAGAGCGTTGCGGAGTACTTGTTGTTCCAAATTGCATCGTTGTATCAAGACGTTCTTGTAAAATGCTTTTATTTGCGTCTTAATATGTTTTTCCACGTAGATGAATTTTTAATTAACATAAGAGAATATGTCCAAATTGCTGACGAGAACCTTGCGACGTGGAGCGAATGTTTGGCCGTCGCGAGTCTCGAGAATGAATAACTTCGCATGTTCCGTTCGGATGAGAGTATAGCCGCAGACAGGTTTTTCATTCCTGAGGGCTAGAGCGAACGTGGTTTCCTGAGTGGTTAATGTATACACATCAGGCGTCGGGATGGAATTTTCGATAGTACGAAGTATTGTTGCCATGCCATCGTAAATAACGTCGTATCTATTAAAGAGACATGTGTCCACAGGTTCCGTTTTCCAAAAGGCTTGGTTCCCATCCACGCCCATGCATTGACCTTCGGACAGTTGGCATTGGGTCGAGCTCTGGAGGATAATACGGTAGGTCGCCATGTTGACCGATGCTTCGTAGTTGGAAACGGTGATTTTAGCGGAAGCCTAGACCACTACGTTGCTCCAGGTGCCAAAAGGGTCGCTGTATTGGGTGCCGGTGCAACTTCCGTCGTTGGTGAAAGTTCCGGCAAGCGTAAGACTCCTTGATGTTGTACTATTTCTTTTTAGTCCCGTCATAATAGCGGAAAATCCAAGCTGCATGATTCCCGTTTCGTGGACCTTGCGGCAAATTTTGTCGTCTAATTCGTGAAGATAAATTTGACGACCATTTTGCACTATAGAATTATGCGAGTTCATGCCGCAGTTGTACAAGGTCCTGTCGATTTCGACCTTGCACTGAACGACCTCGGTCGTAGAAAATTCCGAGAGCTGCAGCAATTGGAATCTCACAGGTTGGATCGACCATAGGTATGTCGCAAGTTCCGATGTCGGTGAGAGAAACAGTGGTGACGTTGAGCGTGGGGGCGCCGCAGTCATACCCGGAGGCAGACGCTGATGGGCATGAGGAGAGCAAAGATGATTGTTGTCTTCGGCTCCATTCTGTAACCAATAACAGGAGTTTTAATTACAGATGGGTGGCCCTCAATTTGTTCGTATGTACGATGCGAGGTTTGCCTTGGTAAAGGATCCTAACGTTACCCCCTGATAATATCTCAATTATTTCGCACGGCTCGGAATATTGATCCTCGAATTTTCCTTTTTGGGGTTCTTTTAGCACTAACACGCGATCGCCAACCTTGAAGAACTTCGGGTTGATGTTGCGATCATAGTACTCTTTTGATTTTTGTTTTGCATGTTTCAGATTTTCGGCCGCCATAGTTTGCAGGTCATCTATACGGTTAAACAGGTCGGTGAGGTATTCGGCGTAAGAAGGATCCTGTGACTCCTCGATTTGATGATGGGCCGAAAGGTGACGAGCTAACCTGCCGAATACGAGTTCGTGAGGGGTATACCCAGTGCCTTCATGATGACTCGTGTTCTATGAAAACATAGCCAGGTCTAAATACTCGTCCCAATCGGAATTCTCGTTAACGTATTGTTTCAGGTACTCCATCAGTACGTGATGAGAACGTTCAATCGATCCATTGCTTTGAGGGTGGAAGACCGTTGTTTGGTATGCCTTGATTTTGAATTTTTTTGCCACAGCCTTCATGAGGCTGCTGCAGAATTTGGATCCTTGGTCGGTGAGGAGGGCGCAGGGGGCGCCGAATAGCGAGATGAAGTTTTTCACAAATGCGGTGCTGATGTCCATCGATGAAGTTCGGCTCAGTGGAATAGCCAATGAATATTTCGTAAGAAGATCTTGGAGAGTCAATATATATTGATTGCCGTTTTTCGTCAAAGGGAGGGGTCCTACTCCGTCCATGGTGATCTTATCGACCGCGGCCCCAGGTGTGTCGGTAAGTATCATGGGTTGTTTGGTCTTTACGCGAACCAATTTTTTGAGTTGACAATTCCGACAATGTTGAATATATTCTTGGACCTGGACTTTCTAATTTTTCCAGTAATAATATTCACGGATACGTTTGTACGTTTTGTTCACTCCTTTGTGGCCACCGATTAGCGAGTCGTGCTTTTCTTTAATAATTTCCAACCGCTTTTCTTCGGGAGGAATTTGAACTAGTTGACTGCAAATTACGAGCGTGATATCTTCCTCGCGGAGTGCTTCATACAAAGTATTTTTAACTACGGCCCACGGCACGTTGCCGATAGAGGGCGTTTTTGCGATACAGACTTCTTTAAGGCACAGCTCGCGAATTGCGTCCTTTAGGGAGTCGCAAATTTCCTGGAGATCTGAGATCTCGAGGTTATTGTGAATACTACCTAAAATGGGTAGTGCGATTATTTTGTTTTGATTTTACAATTTTGAATTTTACTCGCAGGTACGCCAACTCCTCTAATTTAGGGAAGATGTTCTTGGAGGTCCTTAGCAAGACCACTTGACCTTCGTCAAGTGGTTGCCCGGTCATGGTTACGCAGACGACGTAATTATCGTTTTGCATATGCAGTCTATCGCGTGTCTCTACAATTTTCAATGCGTTAGATAAATGGCGATTTTCTTCGCTAATCTTGAATTGAGGATTTTCATTCTCGGTTAGGTTTAGGTATTATATCGGGTTTAGGTATCCTCGCGCTAAACGCGCTCATTTATGTTTTTCTTGGGGAACATATTAATCAGAACGACCCATATATGGTCGATTTCACTCAGGAACCCCATTATATAAAATATTCGTAAATATATCTTTAAATTTAGCACGCGTATATCTACCCGTATACTTTAGGGACAAACAGTTCCCATATTAACTTTACCGCTAAGCTTACTCGTAACTTTAGGGACGAGCACATGGGTGCTAGGATTAACTTCACAAATAGCCTTATATACACGTACATATCTGTTTGCCGGTACACTTCTGGGACACGCACATGGGTCCCTGGAGTACCATCTTCTAATGTCTCATATATACATACATATACACGTACGTGCATGCTTTAGGGACATATACGAGAGTCCCTGGCGTACATCCTATAATAATTCCGCATGTCTATTTCCATGCATACTTTAGGGACATTAGTCCTCGGAATAACTTTAGTGAATATCTATACATGTATATATATATATATATATATATATATATATATATATATATATATATATACATATACGTACTCCATACGCTTCAGGGACATATAGCCGAGTCCCGGGGCAATAATTAATACATATCTACTTTCATGCACACTTCGGGGACATAGTCCTCAAAGTGACACACACAAATATACATATATATATATATATATTCGGTAAACTCCCGGGACATCTAAGAGAGCCTCCGGAGTAAAAATAATAATATTAATATCTATACTTACATGTATATTTCAGGGACATTCACGAGTCCCCGAACTAGTATCCAACATATATATGTATATTCGTGTTGACCATAATACAATGGTCCTAGAAATAAGAAATATTATTATATCTATATTATACAAGTCAAACACTGCAACAAATAAATTCACGAAACATATATTATTGTCTTTATTGAATGTAACTACGTTTATTCACGTGTAAAATACACAATTGTTCATATCACATTCGATTTCTTCGCGCTATTCAAATCACGCAAAATACGGCGACCGCGCAAAAGTGTAACATTTTCCGAGCAAATCATTAAAATACATTTGTCTCTCGTTCGTGCGTGTAAACACACAACGAACAAATCGTCGTTATGCATTTCTTTCTCTCTCTCTTCCTCTCGCTCACGCCATTCTTCTTAACGCACGTATTCGTCTCACTCGTAAAATCATACCTGTCCAAAATTGGACAA
This sequence comes from Ophion obscuratus, assembly GCA_964007375.1. NCBI lineage: Eukaryota > Metazoa > Arthropoda > Insecta > Hymenoptera > Ichneumonidae > Ophion > Ophion obscuratus. The sequence continues at coordinate 8,252,827 of OZ023323.1, read as the reverse complement.
ATCTCGAATTGCTTTTTCATGAGGCTTAGGAAAGGTGACGCACGAATACGCTACATCCGCTGACTCGCCGTAATCTGGCAGGTTAGCGACTGGCACGGTTAACCCGGTGCTTAGTGTTCGGACGTCGATTTCCCTCGGCCTTGATATTCGTATTCGCGGCTGGCCGCCAATCGCCGTAACCGGGCGGAGGTGGGCCAGACGTAGCGAGTCAGCGGTGCCGTAATCTGGCGCGCATTAGACGCGCTCAGCGTACCAAATTTTATTTCATATTAATCTGTACCTATGCGTTCGACGAATACGTTTCCCGATACATTCGCTCAACTAATAAAAAACCTTATCCGTCCAAAATCGGACGTATAAACAGGTATTTTTCGAGTAATTCGGAAGGTTTGCCGCACGAACACGTCACACGCGCCGACCCGCCGTAATTCGGTAGGTCAGCGACTGGCACGGTCACACCGATGCTTAGTGTTCGGGCGTCGGCTTCCGTTATTCTCAACATTTGTCCTCGCGGCTGAACGCCAATCGCCGCAACCGGGCGGAGGTGGAACCAGACGTAGTGAGTGGACGGTGCCGAAACCTGGCACGTCTTGCACTCACTCAGCGGTTCAAATAATTATAAAATCTATACATTTATATTCATATTTTGAAGCGAATGTATCTCTCATAAATTAATCCAGTCCTCGTAGTCTCCGACTGCTCCCAAAAACAGCGGCATTCGCACGATCACCGGGTACCCGTCTGGGCAACGACAGGTCGGGTCGAGCTGGAACATCTTTGCGATTCCTGGACAAATTCGGTCACACGGTCGAGTAGTTTTGACCCGCTACGCACCGCCGCTCTTTCTCACCAAGGTAAGCACAATTTCATGCTACTTTCTTATTTGATTACCTGTCGCTCATGCGTCAAATTATACACCAACGACTTTACCAAGCGCCTATCCCAAGTGGGCACATTCCCGCTTAAACGGGGCGCTTTTCTTCTGCGACGGTAACTTACCGTCACATAAGTCATATATGACTTAATTCATTATAATCCGTACGTTCGTGGCACACTTCCCATTCGTAAATTCAAATCTTGAATGGTTAATTAAAACACGATTAATTATCGATTAAAAATGGGGCCCACGACGTAACACTATTACGAAAACATCGACAAGTATGCGTTGCTACCTTTGCGGTCCTACGTCCAAATAATTCAATGATAACGACGGAAATACAGTGAGTTTTTTTCGAAAATTCTGTAATTGTCGCATCGATAACGAAAATTGATGAAGAATGGATAAAGCGATGTCATGTTGTATTTCAGGTAATTTCTTGTGGTTTCGAAAACACTATACCTATATTTCGCAAATACACTGAAGATACTGCACAAAAATTAGTCGAACTCTATTCGTGGTACTTCATGCCAATAACAGTACATCAAATTCTCATTCACGGTCATGGAATTGTGGAATCTTCGTTACTCCTCGTCGGACAAATGTCTGAAGAAGCTCAGGAGTCATGTAACAAGTATATTAAAAGATTCCGAGAAGATTTTTCACGGAAATGTGACTGCATAAAAAACATGGAAGACTTTTGCAGACTTTTAGTCATGTCAGATCCAATAATATCCAGTCTGCGAAAACTTCCTCCAATGAAACTAAGATCGTTATGCCCATACGCGGTTGAACTATTGATTCCACCTTCAGTTACAGAATCACGTCAGATTTCTTCAAATAATACGAGCGATAAATATGGCGATGATGACAAGTGGCAGGACAGCGATTAATTGTAAGAGATGCTAAAATTATATCGATAAGAAATGAAAGAATATAAGAAATACATTATAAATAATCATTGTCATTGTAAAAATGATCAATCACTGTATTCCAATACTCCTCTTCCCAAATCTTAAAATGTCAACTGTCATTACATTTTTCATTTAATTTATTGAAAATCATAATTTCCAAAATTTGACTTCATATTCATTATTAGCAACGTTGAAGACTCCTTAAACGTGAATTCCGTACAAATCAAATTGGCGTTCGACGATGGAGCCGTCCACATCGAATGCACCATTTTGTTTTTTGGGAATATGTTTACTTATTCGTAATCAGTGACCTCGAAAATCTCTATGCAGGAAAAACGAAAGAAATTAAATAATTACCCGCCGCGGCGCCATTTTTTGCTATAGTGGAGCCGCGATTTTTTTTCGTTCGAAATTTGACTTTGAATTCGTCGTCAGCGACCCCGAAAACCCCCGAGTCGAGACCTCCACCCGAATTGAATACGTTTCCGAAGAAATGTTCCGCCATTTTGTTTTTTCTAAATGTTGACTACGAATTCGTAATCAGCCACCGCGAAAACCCTCGAGTCCAGACGTTCACCCGAATTGAATACGTTTTTGAAGACATTCTCCGCGGTATTTTATCCGCCATTTTGTTTTTCTAAATTTTGACTCCGAATTCGTAATCAGCGACGCCAAAAACGCCCCGAGTCCAGACTTTCATTCGAATTGAATACGTTTCCGAAGAAATTTTCCGCCCTATTTTATTGGCCACTTTGTTTTTCTTAATTTTGACTTCGAATTCGTAATCAGCGACCCCGAAAACCCCCGAGTCCAGACTTCCACCTGAATTGAATACGTTTCCGAAGGAATTTTCTGCCATTATGTTTTTATAAATTTTGACTCCGAATTCGTAATCAGCGACCCGGAAAACCCCCGAGTACAGACTTTCACCCGAACTGAATACGTTTTTGACTTTTGGCCAGTCTTTTGGGATTTGGGACCACTGTCTGACATCTTCAATGAGGTCCCGGACTTGAGATAAAGTTAGGTCGCTATTTTGCATCTGAGAAGAGTAGATTTATTCTATTCCATATTTTCACAAACTCATTAAACCCGTTCCATGATAAATCGTGAATGCCGTAATGCCGCTCTTCTTAATTTGGCCCCTTAAATGCGGGTCCCCAAAGTCGAGTTTTCATTCAAGTTTCAACTGCCACTGCACAAGTTTATAAATGTACTTTATCTCGTATAAATTCTTTACTTCGACTCAAAATAAGATTCACGCGTACGCTTCTTCAGCGTGAGCCCCTTAACATTTCTCGTCGATAATCAACATCTCGCTAAGGAGCTTCCTCACACCCAAAACCGAAACGTTCGCACCGTTCGAGGGAAGTCCTCTGATCTGTTTTCGACAAACAAATTTGCACGCGTCCCGTTTTGCAATTCAACCCCTTAAATCCCGCTCGCAATCGCCTCCTCTTGCCGTAAAATTCTAAGATGAACTTACTTCCTCATGATCTTTAAGACTGCATTTACTTTTAATCGTCACGCATTCTTTGTTATCTTAATTGACCCCTTAAACACGATTTCGAGAAGACCGTTTTCTTTGCGTTCACAAACGGTACATCAACCCAGCGCGGCTCGAATCGTTGGGCCAGTCGTTGAGTGTCTCACGACAATCGCTCGTTTAATTATTGACTCATGGCTAGGGCTTTTAGGTGCTTTCGTATTTTTTCTTCGCCGATTCCGCGGGTCCTGCAAACAAATGAAGCCCGTTCGACATTCATATTCCACGTTAAACTCGCACACTCGAACGCCTGTCATCGTAACGTCAGCCACGACCCGACATCTCTCGGTGACTTCTGCAACCTCATGACAGCCACGCCAAGAAGATAGCGGCGAATGTTTCAACGCCCACTCCGTTGCTGGCCATTCCAACTCCGCCAGTCCTCGGACTTCAGTTTAAACTATCGTATGATATTGATTTTTTAATGGTCTTTGTCTCAATGGTACCATTTTTTTGAGGCCCTCATCCGGGTCCTACGTGTTCAGAATCAAGTCCACTTTGCTTCTGTAAGCGCGGAATGCCATTTTTATTTTTACCCAGATTTTTTTTTTTTTTGGTGGAATATACTTTTCCCACATAGGCGCTATATTTTTTTTCGAAGAGTTCTCGAAAAACCATTTCAAAAGCGCACCTTTGCCGTCCCAAAATGGCCGCGCAAGAATATAAAAAAATGGGTGGCCACTTTATAATTGTCACCCTTTACGTAGCCCCAGAGGCAATAGCTCTCACGATAAACTGTAAAAACTCTGCGACAAGCCATGCAACAATTACTGGAACAGGATTATTGGCTTTGGATGGGAAATGTCCCGTCACCTCTATAGATTTTAGGATTGAAAATTTGAAGGAAACTGTACACGAAAAATACCTACAATTTTTACTGCCATTCAATCTATCTTTTCTGACTACAGAAAACGAAATACCTCAACCTTTAATATTGGAAAATATTCCTCATACGATAATTAATGATCCATACGAAGTTAACAAAGTTGGCGAACGAATCGAAATATTGAAAACAAGATTAAACAAAAATTACGATCATGTGACAACACAGAGTCACGTCATAGAGAATTATGCCCTCAGCGGAATGATTCCCTTCGCAATGTTTATATCATATTTCGGAATTAAAGCGTTACAACAGCGACGTTCAAATGCTATATCGCCGAACGACGACTTCACTGACGTAGCTCCGGCTAGACCGCGAGCTGCCAAACGCAAGGCAACAGCTGACTCACAAAATCCGCGAGTCATATTTACGCGAAATGGACCTCGCACACTCACAACGTAAATGTGTATGAAAAAAAATAAAATCGAAATATTCAAAAAAAGATATATACATATTATAATATTAAAAAGGTACCTTCGTAATCTATTGTATTATTGTAAGCCGAGAGACGACCGAGAGACCAAAAACTTGCCAAAGCTATAAAAAAAAAAAAAAATGTATTATATCGCCGAAATTGGGAATTTCGTCTTCCCAAGGCGGAGGAATGTTGTGCCCTGAAAAGACAGGAATTTTCATATTGCCAACGCATGAGGTTCAAAGACCACATGCAACGATATCGAGTCCGATATTTCACAAGCCCGATATTCCGCTCGACTCAGCCGGAAAAACGTTGAATCGCAATCGAACAAATCGAACGTCCTCGAACTATTGGTTGCGAAGACCCGAGTTAACAATTAGCCAAAAGAATCGATCGAAAAGCAGTCTTCGGCCAGAAGCCGAGGAGGTCGATCTCAAGGCATAAAAAAGAATTGTAATATTGTTGCCCAATTTTAAATAATGTTACGTCCGGATTTTTATATTGGATAAAAAAAAATATATTTCCAAAAATTAAAACGCGGTTTCGGTTGCGAAAATGATTTTACGTTAACTAATTCCAAATTTATTTGATTTTACAGAACGGACGCCAGCCTTGAGATCCAACGTTTAGTCGGGAATGTGCCCAACAGGGATGAGGATCGAGCCACGGTTTGATCGATAACTTACGAATCATTCGCGGGGATAGGGAAGTCGGTAAAGAAGATAGTGAGTGGTAACGTGAACATGCGACTTACCCTACGAGCGGCGGTGCGTAGCGGGTTTATCGACGGATGATCTGGTACCCGGAGAGAGGTCCTGCCGTCGGTAACGATGATCTCTAGGCGAACGACGATTTCAACGATAGACGGTGAGGTAAGTTTCTTATTTTTCGACGAGCATCCGCCCATCGATGTACCGACTCGTTGTAGGTAAGGACGGGTTCCTGTCGCCCGACCGCGGTGACGAATTCGTGGAGCGAAAGGAAACGACGTTGGCGACGGGAGAAAATTAGTCGATGATGACAATCTCGATGTCCGATGATACAACGGCGGTGGATGCGTCTGAAGTGACGCTGCCGGTCGATCGAGTCACTACACGGATGTACCCACGGGGGTCGATAAGGAGGACTTTCCCATAAAACGGAACGGTCGACACAATTTTTGGTCCAATTTTCACCGAATGTACTTTTACGGCGTCACGAAGAATTTGCTTGAACACGGATGAGTTATTTCTACGAGATGCCGGTCGCGGCTTTTGCGCGGCTATCGCGTTTGCGCGGCGAAGATTAAACTTGGAACCACCTCGTCTTCTTGGCATTTATGAATTTGAATAAATACAGATAGATATTTATTGGAAAATCAATTGACCGTTAACTGGGGAATTGGGAGAATGAGTAGGATTATCCTGCAGCAGGGGTTCGAAACATGAATCAATCGACGTGCAGTAATAGGTTGCACAATCGGTAGGTTCAGTCTAGAAATTTAAGCGCGGTAAGAATTGACGACGTGCAGTAATAATTAGCACAACCGACAAATCTTCGAAAAATAAAGGAAGGATGGATGAAGGGTTGATTTAATTAACGGACGGTTGATTTCTACATATGATATGCGAATTGCGAAATTAAATATATTCGATTAGCTGAAATGCCAAGGAAACGATGGTGAGAGAATGTTGACTCAAATGAATTTTGTAAAAGACGAATGAACCATCTAAACAACACACAACGCGATCGAAAGAATGTATTCGATGAGGGATAAAGGATCGCGAAATAATTATTTACTGATTCTAAAAATGTACACGTATATGTATATATTGGTACGAACTTGGAAATAAATATAATTACACACAATTCTGCGATGTAGAATATGACAAGTTTTAAACGCAATGAAAACTCAAACTTCGAGTTACAATTCGGTAAAATAACAATGTGAAAATAAAGAAATATTTAAAAAAATGTTCCGATTTTCCAGCGTGCGGGTCCGACACGAACGCGGCGAGCGGAGAAGCGCAACTGACTGGTGGAGAGACCGGAGAACTGGCGAGCAGCGGAGGACTCGGCTTTTTATTGGTGCGGCGGTGGAACGGCGTGGTGCGCATGCGCCGCGGAGAGGAGACGCCGACGCTGATATTCCTTCTCGCTTGCTCTTATGGCGTTAAACGGAGGATTCGACGATAAATCAATTATTTAATTTAAATGTTATAACAAATAATTATGTCGGTTGGACTGACGATAAGTTAATATTTTTAATTTATCGTTAGTCTCACAACTTGTTACAATAATATCCGTTTTTAAATAAAGAAATATAATTTTATATAAGTTCCAATTGTTGTTATTTATTCTTTTGCGTGCGAAACAGATTCGATGTAAAAATACGGCGGTTAAATGAGAGAATAATAATTACAATGCGAAATATACGAGTTGCATATAATAATTATAGATGTGTAATTTTTAATTAATAAAATAGAGCGCACTATTATTTATGCGAAAGTAATCGTATTTAATATTTGGCTTTAGTAATACTTTTATTCGTATGTACGTGAATAATATAAATGTTCATAATGGCTAATTGTTTTTAGTTATGTTAATAGCGCGTGACATATTTGTTATACTGATAATACTGAATTATAACGATTATCGCTTAACTAAATGATTAAAATAACGTATATAATTAATTTGTCGCATTAAACACTTATTATAATTATTAATAATATTGTAAGTCGCATTGTGACGGCGTTAATTATTATTTGAATAATTTATTTATTAATTAGAGCGTGTATGAAATTGTTCTAGAATATTCTGCACGTGGAAATAATAATAATGACACAGGGTTGGAAACAAAGGCGACAAAGAGGCGATATGTGATATTGGCGTTGGAGCGGATATTTAGTCTACAAGGTATGGAGTGATAGCGATTTGTTTATCTCTTAATTAGTTCTTAGGATTCGGCATGATGTCATACTGTTTAAATTATTATTTCCTAGAAGCCTACGTGCAACACGTGGCATGCATCATGGCGGCGCGTCCGAGGGAGAGGCGACGAGTGCGAGAGAGAAAGAGATATACATGCGCTGGGAAAGTTCGGGAAAAATCTGGCTAATGTCTTCTATTATATACTTGAAAATGGGAAAGCGTACGAGAAAAGACTTATACTGTAGAAAGAGCGCTTGCTCGTTGCAAGAGGCAATAAAGTAATTCAAGTGTTTTCTGGAAAATGTCTCGAAGGGAAGCGTTCGCTCGAGTCGAGGGCAATAAAGTAATTTGGGAAAAAGTCACGTAGCGTTTATTTACTATAGTAGCCATGAGTAAGAGAGAGAGAGGGTTAGGCCAGGTGAGGGTGCGAGAGAGAAAGACTCTATATACGAGGCGAGTCGCGGGGTCGCGAGTATATCGCGAGTCCGTGGGTTACGCAATCTCGCGGTTTTTTCGCGAGTACGTGAAATAGGAATGAGCGGGTTGATGTTCGCGATTCGCGGGTCGCGAATTATATCGCGGATCTGCGGAAATCGAGGTTCGCGATTAAGGACGAAGGTTTTTGTAATACGGGTTACATGAGCATGAAGGAGGTACGCGGGTAACCCGAAGGAGAAGGATGGAAGATGAGAAAGATCACGTAGTGGATAATGGAGAGTTCGATTGAGCGCGCAAAGTATCAGGCGAACAGGGGGAGTACGGTGGTCTCCTAGCGGAGTGCTAGAGAGAGACGGAGCGAGGGCGCGCGGGTGCGCGCGAGCGTTAAGGAAAGACGAGGATAGCGAGCGAGGGCGTACGGGTGCGCGCGAGCGTTAAGGAAAGACGAGGATAGCGAGTGAGTGCGCGCGGGCGCTGAAGAGGGACAAGGATAGAAAGCGAGTGCGCACGAGCGTTGAGCTCGGCGCGCTAGCTAGGCGCGTTCAGCGGAAGTAGGTACATACTAGGAATAGTCGAATGTGCACAGACAACATAAGAAATGATAAAAAATAAATGCGCTCGTCACAATATGAGTTAGGGTTAACGGAAAAAAAATATTCTTGTATTGTGGATTATAAATTTGTATATATGTATGAATAGCAATGTATATATCTATAGGTATCGTATATATGCGTATGTATATATATATATATATATATATATATATATATATATATATATATATATATATATATATATATATATATGAATATATATATATAAATGAATATATATACGTGTATATTCGTATAGAATAAAGGACGAGATCGCTATATGTATATGTGCATATGTATATGGAGAATGGAGGGCAAGATCGCCAGGACGTAACAATAACACATAAGTTGTTCAAGTTGCAAATATCCCGAGTGGGAGATACACTCGGAACAGGAAAAGTCCCCGCATACCCTCGCCCTCGAGCATCCGACAACCGAGGGTGTCAACTTACTCGAGAGCGAAATTCCGTGCTCTCCGCGCATCGTCAGAAGCCGGGGCACAACAGTATGTATGTATTTGAAACACCGGAACAAAGTCGAATGCTTTAAAAAAAAAAATTAAAAATAAAATCGTCCATTTTTAATTGACGAACGGCTGTAATGCGTTTTTGAGCGGCTAAGTCTCGCAGCCGTTCGAGAAGTAGAAGTTGCGTTGGGTTGCTCATTGTTGCTCACGGCGGTGACAGCATATTTTTCGCGCTAACGTTCGAGAATTGAGCGTTCGGATCAACTAAGTCATCGTTCGGATAATTGAGGGTTCGGATGATTAAGTTTCGGATAAGCGAGGTTCTACTGTAATCATATAAGAATTAAGAGTAATAATAATTTTAAAAAACCACTGAGCGCGGGGGACGATCCCACGCCCTTAGTGCAAATGTTTTTCCGAAAAACTCCGATTTTTTCCAAAAAAAATTCCGAATTTTTCTATGAATTGGAACAAGATGAAGAATTCGGAGTTTTGCGGACAATTATTTTTACGCAAACATCCAAATTTTTCCGAATATTTCATCGTTTTAATTACAATCACGGGAAAATCTCAGAAATTATATAAAGATTTTAAGGGGTAACACCACTGTAATGGCCTCACAGGAAGCGTATTTTTTTATATTTGATTGGCGAAAGAAAATGTGATAAACAAATAATACTTGCGGTATTGATTGAGCATATATTTAAGTATATTGCTATCCATTTTTCATCCGAAAACATTACAAAATGGCGACACTGCAGCAGTTTTTCCGAAGCATGTCGGACCTCTGCGGCACGCAGTAAAACTGTGCCAATTTTAATCTAAAAAAAAAGAATTTTGTTTTATTAAGTCTACATGAGTGTAGCTACTGAACCACGTAGGGGATTTTCCATCACTTAATTAAAACAATATTTATTAACAAATAACTGTCTTAAAAAAAATTGAAAATTTTTATTCAAATACTCGGCAATTACTCAAAAATCAATATTTCTTAAATCCCTTAAGTTAATTTAAACAATATTTATTAACAAATGTCTGTCTTTAAAAAATTGAAAATTTTTAGTCAAATACTCGGCAATTACTCAAAAATCAATATTTCTTAAATCCCCTACGTGGTTCACTAGCAACACTCAACGAGATTTAATAAAAAAATTATTTTGTCCAGATTAAAATTGGAACAAGTAATACTGCGTGCCGCAGAGCACCTTCGGTTCAACAGGCCTCGGAATAATTTGCTGCAGTGTGACCATTTTCTAATATTTGACCATGACATTTTTTTCCAATATACTTCACTATATGCTTGATAATTACCCCAAGTATTATTTGTCTAAAACGCTTCGTGGCAGGCGGTTACAGTGGTGTTACCCCTTAAGGAAAATAATGTTTGCAAACATTTCGGAAATTCATTGTTTCTCAGAATTATGAGGGATCAAAAAATGTAATACGTTTTTTTCACGAAAATCTCATTTTTTTATCTTTAACTTTTCTCCGAATATCTCCGCAGCCGTTCACTCAACAGGATAAAGAAAAATATCCGCAAAAAAATAACAAGTTTTTTTACGAAAATCTCATTTTTTTCATCTTTAAAGTTTCTCCGAATATCTTCGCAACCGTTCACTCAGATAATAGGAAAAAGAAAAATTTCCGGAAAAAAAATAATCAGTTTTTTTTTACGAAAATCTCATTTCTTTTCATCTTTAACTTTTCTCCGAATATCTCCGCAGCCGTTCAATCAGGTCATAGGAAGAAGAGAAATTTTCGGGGAAGAAAATAAGAAATTATGAACGTTCAGTGAAAAAACATGTGTTTTTGGGAAATAGACTAGAACTTGAATCTGTTTTAAACCATTTTTTTTCAGAAAATCTCAAATATGACTGAAATATGAGAAATTATGAAAAATTACAGTAGGGGCCCCTGCGGACCAAAGCCAGGAACGCTACCAAGGGGACCATCTCATCGCTTGTAGATCATCGCTTGTAAACCATCGCTTGTAGACCATCTCATATGTGCACTTTCTGGTACTTACGATTCGCGGCCGGATGGATGATTTGCTTGTTTTTGGCGATAATGCTTTATCGCTTGATGAAAGTATGAGAATTAATATAATAATACGAATATAAATATATTTCCGCTTACTTTTATGAATTATAATTTATTTGGCATAAGGACGGGTGTGAGTGAAGCGTAAACAATCTTATATAAGATAAATACGTCATAATTTAGATTTATTATGATATTTAAATAAACGTATAAACTAAAAAAAAATAAGCGATCAGAGTGGTCATCACATTTTTTGTATACATTAATAACGCAGAGAATCAAGAGCTAAATAAGCATTGAAATAATCTAAAATCCTTCCCCATCTAAAGCCTGAGCACAACTCGCGCGTGACGTCACCCGACGGCACGCGCGAGTCGTGCTCAGATTGTTTTTTCCCTCGAAGCCTTCGTTTCAGCTTGGCCGCACATGAACGTGCTCAGCGTCCATGTATTGGTGTAGCTGCCGAAGGCGCGGTCGGGAAACTTCGACCGTGCTCGGCTCTTTCCAAAGATGTCCGGGCGTCGCTCACTCACGGACACGCGCTACTATGATTGTCTAATGGGCGCATAAGAGATTAGAGAGGGGTAACTTTCGCGCGCGATCTGGCTGCACTGCGTCGAACCACGAGCTTCGCGATAAAGAGACGTTCGTATCTCTCTCGCGCCCGTGACGTCGCGCTTTCGTTCTCGCGTTAGAGGCACGTCGTCGTGCTCTTTCGTGCCCGTTCGTGTGACGTTTCCGCGTGCAGTTTGTGTTCGCGTTGCGTTTCATTGACGTGAAAAGTTTTCGCGCGGATAATCCACCAGCTCCCGCACCAGCTCCCGCACTAAAATGAAACTATTGTTTTATTTTATTAGTGAAGTTTCCGGTGTCGCGTAAGTAAAAGATACTGTTAAAGGTAATCTACTCCCCGGTGAATTTCGACCCCTCTACCATATACCACAGTCTGAGCGGTCGTGCTTTACCGCAAACGTTCTTTCCCGTGTAAGTGCATCCAGTTCAGTCCGGTTAGACGATTCGGGTAATTAAAAATCGAGGAGAGCTCCAGTCTCCGAACCCGTTTAGGTTGCTGGGAGATAAAAAATCAAGGAGAGCTCCAGTCTCCGTTTGACGGGTCGGGTTGGATACCCCCGACCACAGTTTAGTCCGGTTGTGACGTCCGGCGATAAAAAGTCTCTGGCGCCCCAGGTACTGCGGATGCACGCGCACGGGAGGAACGGCCGAAGGGGACGGATTTCTCGCACCGGATCTCGAATTGAGTTCCCGTTTCCGGTTAGAGAAAAAATATCTCCATCACATTTTCCAAATTATGCAAATAAAGTGAGATTTCAAGAGCCGTGTGGTCTAGGGGTACATTACTGATTTTCTAAATTTATACTTTGTGTAATCAGAAATTTAGTTTGCAGTCCCACAATAAATTGCATCAGTTTTATGTCTTTCTTAACCTGATAGTCAAGTTGTTGAGGAACCGTCATCCTTCGCCGATCTTTTTTTCTTAACCATGCACGCCAAGTTGTTGCACACCATTTCCAGTGATACATATTTACTTATAGTACTTGTGTGATGCATAAGTTGTACTTTTATATAATCGTGATTCGAACTTTTTATTATAATATTGATATGATTTCTTTACATAAAATATTGAGAAAAATAGTATTTCTAGACTATAACAATTTTGTGTACGTTTCTAGTAAGTACATACATACAAACTGGTGCCACGCATACGTTGTCTTTGTATCGTGATTCGAACTTTTTATAATAATAGTTGTTTTTTTTTCAAATAAAATATTGAGAAAAATAGCATTTTTAGCGTGTGACAATTTTGTGTACGTTTCTAGAAAATTTGCTTGGCTTTTCATAAGAAGGTATTGCACTACTTTTGTACATTCAAATTGGAAAAGTAATAATGTCAATAAAACTGAAATTATTAATTAAAATTTTTTAATTATTTTTTAATTAATTAAAATTAAGTAAAATTTTGTAGATAGTGTGAAAGAAGCCATCATTTTTTCCAGAGTCTGCTTTATTGCTTGGCGTTCTTTTTTACTTTTTAAAGTTTTTAGGGGGATTTCATATATTTTTGAAACGGAAATACTTCATTTTTTATAGTTATAAACTCAACATGGTTGCAAGCGTCATTTACCCACTCCAGTTAGTGATTCTTTGTATATTTACATATGCATATGTAAAATTTATTGGGATTCTGGATTTCAGTAACGCTACTTAAGGTCACTGATAGAGTATGAAGTTTTTCTATTTTCTACGAATTTTTTATTCTGTGAATAAAAATGTATGTTTCCCTGATTTAACAGAGATAGGTATTTTTATATCTTTTGAGAGATGCACCACTGAGAATTTTACCCTGCCCATATTTGATTCAAATAAAATCATATTTCTTACCTCGTAAACCTAAAGGTATACTTTTTTGTCCGTGATCAAGCTACCAAATTTTTATTGCGTTTACGGTTCCTTTAGTCCTAAATGTCTACAAGCGTACATTTTTCGTCATCGTCGAGCAAGAAAGAAATCATGTGCACGACCATTCAGTACGTGAAAATATCTATCCGCCGTAACCTGTATTCCATGCAAAAGACTTCCATATTTTTAGCGTTTTGTTTCCTCCCGTGCGAAGTATTATGTCGACGAGCTCAATCTACTGCTTGTCGCCTAGTTCACAATTTCAGGAAAGGGTTTGCGGTATGAATTTGCGACGTAATGAACCTTCATTAAAGTGTTTGTTGGCTCTAATAAGGCCTATTTGATTTGGTCATCATCGATCGGATGTGATTTAGCAATCTAGATCATTCACATGATATATAGCATATAACACTTCAAGTGTTTGTTGGCGGGAATGCGCTGAAACAATGGATGGGCTCTATATTAAAGCTGGACATTTTGTGATAAATAGTCTATAAATGAAATTTCCTTAAGTTACATTTGCTCTAAGAATAACATATTGACATTGTGAGCGTTAGGGGGCCAACTTTGTTGTTTGACGATTAAATTGTCAACGTGAATCCAAGTATTACGTTTATCTCGCAACGTACATGTATAATGACCTTCGGTTAAACACGCACCGTAATAAAGAAATGACAACTTTATAACGGCACTGATTGATTCGAAAGATTGTGGTAGGCACTGCTCTGATCTTGTTGGGTTGTCAAGGGAGGGCACCAGTATGCATTATTTCTACGTCTTTATTATACACTGTGCTCCCCGGCTACAACCACTCGACTGCCGCTCGTCGGCCGACGCACCCTCTCATACCCATACTCACACAACGCTCACATACCATCCGAGGCCGCTCGTTACGGATACTACATCTCCCCCTTCTTATTGCGTACCCGCTCCGATCGACGAACCGTTGGCTCTGGTAACGCCAGCTTTTTCTTTTCAACCTCGTTTTGCTCCAGTACTACCGAATCATCACATTTGATTACCTGGTTAGCGTGTCTTTTCCAAACTGCCTGGTTGTCTATTCGAATGAGATCCGTAACGCCCGCTATTAATTCTTTTTCTACGATGCCCGGCATCCACGATTCTTTTCTCCCCTGTTTATATTTGCGGGCCATCACCGAGTCTCCTACTTTCAATTTACTCTGTCTGTTTCCCGCATAGTTTTTAATTTGACGTGATTGGTGGGAGACTATGCATTCATTTACCGGTGTCGGCCGCAATCGAGAAAAACGCGTTTTAAGTTCTCTGCCGAGTGCTAAACTTGCTGGAGTCCTTTGTGTGGCGGCATGGGGGGTACTACGATAGTCGAACAAAAAATTATTTATTGCTTCTTGAAGACTCACGCCATCCGCCATGATACATGTGACTTTGCGCTTGAAAGTCCCCACGAAATTTTCCGCCGCTCCATTAGTAGCGGGACAATATGTCGGTGTTCTGCTATATCTGACCCCCCCCTCTTTTCAGTAATGATTGGAACGCCTTACCCATAACCGTCGAATAATTGTCCGTAATCAGGTGAGCGGGGTCGAGCAAACACTTTTTCGAATGCTTTTGTCGTGTAGGTTTCACTCATAGATTGCATAATTATGGCTTCGGGCCATTTTGAATGGCTATCTATGATCACGAGGGGTATTTTACCGTTAAAAGGGCCTAAAAAATCTGCCTGAATTCTATACCACGGGGTGGTCGGCCAAGCGCAAGGTGTCAAAGCAATTTTTGGCGGTGCTTTCCTCGTTTGTAAACAAGCGTGGCACGCTTTTGTGATTGACTCTATTTGTTTGTCAATCTCCGGCCACCACACAAAAGATCGAGCGAGCGCTTTCATTCTCGTAACGCCAAAATGGCTATAATGTAGCTCTTTAAGCACTATTTCTCTGAGTTTCCTCGGAATCACTATTCGGTGTCCCCATAGGACACAACCTTGATCCATTGTTAATGCTTGGCGCTTATTCCAGTAGGTTTTCAGGCTTCCCTCGATCGGTGGCTTTTCTTCCCAACCATTCGTATTACTTTACTCAAAATTTCGTCCTCGGAAGACTCTTCGCGTCCTGGCTCTTCTGTCTCGGTTGCATCTCCATCCCCTACGTAGTTTTGGTTTTTAATTTGGCCTCCTCGTCCGCCGCGTCTGCACATTTTGAAAATGTGCCTCTGATTGCCGCACTCGCTGCAATACTTGTTTTTCAGCGAGCAATTTGCCTTTAAGTGATTATTGCCCCCACAGCAATAACAGGTCCTCTCGTTTCCCGCTGTCCTCCCCGCGGCGTAGCCTTGTTGGTGTTGCGATCGTTATATTCTCCTGTCCCCGTTCCGCTTGGCCGTAGAAATTTCCCCTTCCGCGGTTTGCCTCTGTTCTATCTGATCCCGTTTGTATAGCGTGTAACGTCCGGGAATTTATTTTAGATAAAAAAAAGGTATATTTAAAGACAACAAATATGCGATTTTGATTATGAGGTTGAGTTTGCGTTCAACTGTCAAATTAATGCAATTTTACTTGTTTTACAGAAACGGACGCCAGCCTTAAGATCCTGCCTTTAGTCGGGAATGTGCCCAACGGGGATGAGGATCGAGCCACAGTTTGATCGGTAATTAAGGATCACTCGCGAGAATAGGGTAGTCGGTACGGAAAATGACGAATGGTAACGTGAACATGCAACTTATCCTACGAGCGGCGGTGCGTAGCGCGTTTATCGACGGTGATCAAGTACCCGAATGCTGGTTCTTCCGTCGGTAATGACGATCTCGAGACCAAGGGTGATTTCGACGACGGTTGGCTGAGGGGTAGATCTCCTATGTTTTGACGACGATCCACCCATCGATGTACCAACTGGAGGTGACTAGTCGAGACTGATGATCTCAATTTCCATAGGGATGGGACCTAGTTGTGTGCGGATTCAACAACAGATGGAGAATCAGCAACAGGTGAGTCCGTGCCGTCAGAACTGATTTCCGGTTCGACGACGATAGAGCAGGATTCGACGTTGAATGGAATAACCGGAAATATTACTTCGTGTTCAGGTGATGCGTCTGAGTCGCTGACAGGTGACGGCGGAGATACGCGACGGATCGAACGATCGTCCAAGATATACACTCGCGAATGGAGGAGAGTATTTGAAATAATGCGCAACCTTGCGCTAAGCGGCAATTGACTGAACAGTTGTTCTAGAGTTCGGTTATTACCGCGGGAATGTCGACCCGATGTTGCGCCTCGGCTAGAATGAGCGCGGCGCCGTTGAAAGTGAGCACCTGCACGTCTTCTTGGCATTTAGAAAAAAAGTAAGTTAACTTATTAATTCAAAATAATTGTTTCAGATATTGTCCCAGTTTCCAAATTGTGACACGGGTGCTTGGCTTCTAGGCACCATACTCGCGACAGTGAAAAGGATATGAATTCGTGCAAATGTAGTAGCACTGAATTCAAATTTATTTGAGGAATGAGATTGCACGGTAGATTGTGGTGTCCGGGCCTGGCCACTAGGCAGCACGAAAGATCACCTAATCACCGGAAAAGGATGTGGACGTTTCGTGCTCAAATAAGGAGCACTAAAACGCAAGGCGAAAGAAGTAAAGTAACTTTGGATAAACTGGCACAATTCGTTTGACAAGTATTTTTTGAATATACTGGGAATTCTGAATAAAAGATGCCGAAGAAAACGATGAGTGACACGTTTTATTAAATCGAGGAATTCTGGTTTAATACAATAAATTAACACAAGACGATGATCACTTTTGGAAATTATCGATATATTGTTACAACTTTAAAAATGAATTAATTACGGAGAATAAATTGAATACAATGAAAATAAACGTACGAAATGAATATTCGTGTAAAAATGAAAAAGTGTACAACTGTTACCCGAAAAGAATCAAAGATTCGAAAAATAACAATAACCGATTTTCCAGCGTGCGGGTCCGACGAACGGAGAAGCGCGACTGACTGGTGGAGAGACCGGAGAACTATGGAGCACTGGACCACATCTCTTATAGGCGGTTCCCCCGGTTGGTAGGTTGGACCGATGGAGGGGGAAGCTGCGTGACGTAGATGATATAGCTTTCTCGCTCGCTCTTACAGGTATGTATGGAGGACTAATAATAAATTAATTTAATTAACTTATTATTAGTTTACAATTTTATATTATACATTGTTTCGAATTTAGTATATATTATTTCCGTAGGAAGATCGGTATTTTACATTCGTAACGTTTGTAGTTGTTTATTGTTATTATAATGAGTGTAAATAAATGTTTACGGTGTACAATATAATTTTGTGTTTTCAATTGTGTTTGGTAACAATAGTCGGTATGTGATAATAATTCGTTGATCGTTCATGTCGCTGTTAAATATGATTTTGTATGTAATTATTTATAATAATTGTTGTTACGCAATGTCATTCTATTTGTGATTATTTATAATCGTACGTTGTGTAATTTCCTGTATAACTGTGTCGAAATGTCTTATTTTATAATAATTAACTATTACAGGATTTAATAAATGTTTATAAGTTTTTAAAGTATTTAATAGGGGTTGAAAGAATAATGCCTTTTACTTTTCCGCATTTTATTATGCAACCGTTGCGATATTATTGTTTGTTGTAAATGTATTGTTGCATTTATTATAGTTAATATATGTATATGTTTTTCATGACGAACGTTGCATAATTCATAAGGATAGCATTTGTAATATAATAAAAGAAGTTTGAAATTGTTAACTATCGCAAGTTTATGGTATTAATTAATAATTATATTTTACGCATTGCTGCACAGTAGGAGAAAAGCCCAAAAACCTGGCCAAAACCCCAAAAAATAAATTTTCGAAATAGGGTCAGTTGAGTAGTCATTCAGGTAGAGGACTAGTAACTGCATTCTATTGTGGAAGGGAAAGCCCTTTAAGTGTATACCTGCGCCGCAGCGTCAGTTGGCAGTTAGTGTTCGTGAAGAGTGTACGTGTCACGCGCTGAACAGACGAAAATAACGCTGACTTCAAAAACCCATAACTTTAAAGTGACGGGTTTAATTTCAATTCTGCAACATGGATACGACTTCTGGAGGTATGTAGAACATGTTTTTACATCGGTTGAATCTAAAGTTTATGTATAAATGATTGAAATGTAGTATAGCCTTCGGCATAAATAAAATTGAATAATTTTGAAAACTTATATTTTCAACGGTCCGAAAAGTTATATATTTTGTCACATTTTGCAAAGCTCCTAGTCTCGGCCTTTAGTTTAATGTATAAGCTTTCGAAATTTACAAGAGTTACCTGCGGAAAACGTGCGTCTTGTCCGTTATGATTTTTTTCGCATCGTGCGGTAGCCGAGCGTGCACGCGGCACTATTGAGCAGCCTCTGCGCCTCTACCTGAGAATGGGTGAAGTAGCATCATAACGGACAAGACGGCTGTTATACGCTTGAAATAAATTATTTTAATATATATGTATGTGTATATATATATATATATATAAATTTTCTGTGATTTAATTATGATATATACGTATGCATATATATATATATACATATTAAAATCAACCACATAAAAATTTCTTAAATATGAATGAAATGTTATAACATTCAAATAAAATATTTGAATATATATATATTATATAGTAAGCAAAGCTTTCTTTTAACCAAATCCATGTCAATATTTTCTGTCTAATTTTTTTAAAATTATTTCAATTATTGCGGTTATTTATTTGGTAAAATAATGTACATTGTTCAAGTTTTTGTATTAATTGAAAATTTTATCTTTTCCTTTAACACCAATTTTCTACAATTTTATGTCTTTATTACAGGATCCGGTTACAAAGAATTGGTGCTGACAAGGAAAGAAGTATTTCTGATAATCAGCGAGCATTTATCCGATAAATTCGCTTCCTTGATCGAATTTATGGTAGAAAAAATTTCCAAGGACACCGGACGTACAGTTGTAGTGCCTGAGGACTCGAAACAGACTTTTTCGATACTCTTCAATCAAATGAGAACGAGGTGGCAACAAGCTCACAGAAAATCCTGTGTATTTTTCAAGAATAACGGTGAATGGCTTAGCAAGCAGGTATGTTTTGCCGTACCTACAGACACTGTAGTAACAAGCCCGGGTAATACGGGCGGCCGCCCGTCCCTTGAGTTTACAATGTCCAGTGAAAGATCTAAACGAAGGAAGACCCAAGATATTCGTACATCGTTCAACTCGGTCGAGTTAGCATACGCTACTCAGATGAGCCTTCGCTCTTCAGGACAATCCGACGCCGCAAAAGTTATTAAGGACGTAACAATGACGAGTCCTTTAAGAGCTTCCAAGTATCGTAAAGCTTACTCAGCAACGGATGAAATTACTTTATCCGAAGAGGCTGCACTTTCCGCTATGATTGAATATAAATTCTCCAAGAGTACTTACCAGGGAATGAGAAGATTAGGGAAGGAAAATAACTGTGAGCTATATCCGTCTTACGAAAAAGTGATGAAAGCAAAAAAGCGTTGTTATCCACCACGTGATGCAATCAGGATTACAGAGAGTAGTGCAGAAGTCCAACTACAGGCACTATTAGATCATACAGTTGAACGTATTTTACTCGTCCAAAATGTACTCATTCAAAGATTGACTCCAGATAATGTTCGTAAAATGGACTTGATTTGCAAGTGGGGTTGCGATGGAAGTTCTGGGCAAAGTGAATATAAGCAGACGTTCAGTGATGACAGCAAATCTGATGCGCATGTATTCTTTACTTCAGTCGTGCCGTTACAACTCGTGTGTTATGATCAACAATCGAAGGAAGAAATAGTTGTTTGGAAGAACCCCAGACCCTCGTCTCCACGATTTTGTAGACCGCTTAGACTACTGTTTCTACGCGAAGACACAGAGTCAACACTTAATGAAGTCCAAATTGTTGAAGAACAAATAAAGTCACTTCGTCCATTCGAAAGTGTAATAGATGGAAAAGAAATCTCCGTAATGTACAAGTTGTTGTTCACCATGATAGATGGTAAAGTTTGCAACGCTGTATCATTGACGAAATCTGCTCAACGGTGCTATTTGTGTGGAGCAACCAGCAAAGATTTTAATGCCATCGACACTGTATTGCAAAGGGAAATCAATGAAACAAATTTGAAGTTAGGATTGTCGACGCTGCATGCGTGGATACGGTGCTTCGAGTATTGCTTACACGTGTCTTACAAACTCGGCATTAAAAAATGGCAAGCTCGAAATGCCGAAGAAAAAAAAATTACCCAGGAACGCAAGAGGGCCATTCAAGAAGGATTCAAGAAGCAATTGGGTCTAAATATCGATCGCCCAAAGCCTGGATACGGCAGCAGCAATGATGGCAACACAGCTCGGCGATTCTTTGAAAATTCGACGGTTTCCGCTGCGATAACGGGGGTCAACGAAGAAGTTATTAAACGCTTGTACGTAATCCTACAAGTTATATCGTGTGGCCACGAGATAAACTGTGAAAGATTTGAACAGTATGCTATTGAAACGGCAAGAAAGACCGTTGCATTATACCCTTGGTACTCCATGCCTACTTCGGTGTACAAACTATTAATTCATGGTCCAGTGATAATAACTCATGCTCTATTACCAATCGGCCAATTATCCGAAGATGCTCAGGAAGCTCGAAACAAAGACATCAAACGATATCGAGAAGATTTTGCGCGAAAAAGTTCCAGGGTTAAAACTATGGAAGATGTTTTTCATCGGCTCTTAGTTACTTCTGATCCGTACATTTCAAGTGTCAGAAGACTACCACAGAAGAAGCTGAAGAGTTTGTCGCCGGAAGCTGTAGCGATGTTGATCGCTCCTAAAGTGACTGCTGCAGCAGACGAATTTTGCGCCGAGATTGAAGCCGTGCCGGGAGTTGTAATAGATACAAACTCGGATAATGATTCTGACTCCGACTCCGACTCCGATTACGATTTTGATTAAGAATAAAATTTTCTATTTTTGAAACGTTCCGTATGTATTTTGGAAATAAAAATAATAATTGCGTAGAATACACTGTTCACGTTTATTTTATTATGATGATTTTTTTAAATATATTAATTTATCTATTTAGCAGGATACTCGGCCATTTTGTTTATAACAATTTGCTGTAAGCTCTTTGTTGCAAGTTATAAACAATAGATATCGGATTGGTAATCAGCGACCTTGAAAACCCGTATATACCAATTTTTGTCAACATCTGGTAACTTTTTAACGTTCATGTCGGCCATATTGGATCGGCCATTTTTTTTACGATAATTTGGCTTGCGGATTCGTAATCAGCAACCTTGAAAACCCGTAAATACCAATTTTTGTCGACATCTGGCAACTTTTTAACATTCATGTCAGCCATATTGGATCGGCCATTTTGTTTACGATAATTTGGCTTTCAGATTCGTAATCAGCGACCTTGAAAACCCCTGTAAGCCAATTTTCATTCCCGTCAAAGGTCATTTGAGGTTTTGGCCAGGTTTTTGGGCTTTTCTCCTACTGTGTGCTGGCGCGATAGGAGTGATACGTGATATGCTGGTGACGGGATTATCGGATGAGGATGTTTAGTCTCGGGGTGATAGGTGATATTCGACGGGATGTTTATTCAATTTCTTATTAACAATGATTTCTCAGTATGTCCGTGCGCCTCGTGGCGACTGTCATGGCGGCGACAGCGCGACACGGCGGCGGCGTACAACGTGGGAAATGCATGTTTTGGGAAAGATGGACGTGAGCATTTGGGTGCACGTGGGCGCTTGAGTGCATTAGGGAGACTAATGGATTTCAAGTGGTTTTCTACTTTTCTGGATTTGCCCCAGCTCAGCTATGCATGGGAACGGGGTTTCGTGAATGCACGTGTTCTTGCATCGTGAGAATATGTATTATTTTGGAAAACGAAATTTGGAGTTCACTGGTGCTGGGTAGATGTATAGGGATAGGAGGAAACGCAGGAGGTATCCGTGGAGACTCAGGAAAAGAGTGAAAGAGATAGAGTCGTGACTCTATAGTATCACGATACAAGGAAGGTATAGGAGGAGCGCGTACGCGTACCTATACTATAGCGAATACGGGTATGTATACATTGATGTAGTGTAGTGGGTTTTATGTATGTATATGTGTATATATGTTTCCATATATACGTGTATGTATATGTATATATATATGCGAGACTACGTATAAATCCTTATGTTTTATAGGGTCCTATGCATACGTAGGTACCCAGATATATTAAATTGCGTATGTAAGATTGGAAAAAAAGGTATGTATGTTTAAGTATATATATACCTATGTATATGTTCACGTATATATATATATATATATATATATATATATATATTGTGGAGAGCAAGATCGCCAGGACTATCTCTTCTACTCTCTTACCCTAATTTTGTATTTTCTACATTTGATATCAATACTTGCCAACTACCGATTGTGACCTCGTCCTCGTCCCGTCGGGCGCATTCCCGACCAAAGGTAGGACCCTTTTTCTCTTGATCCGCGTTCCTGAAAGAACGGTACAAGTTAAAATAAATTTGATTCTGTTTCTTCATTTTCTCCTTTTATTACTCACCCAACTCAGCACGTGACTTTTCGTGTCCGTGTACCTGTAAAGAATAAAATCGAATTAAATTAAAGTCATTGTCTTCCCATTCTCTCTCTTTTATTACTTACCCAATTCAGGACGTAACACCGGAGGGCATTCTCTTGTGCCCGAAGTTGCTCGTTTTTTCTGTCCAATTGGTCAGCTAATATTTTTATTTCGTCTTCGTTACATGTGCCTCTACTTTTACTACGTGTCTCCATTCTGGCCGTCATTGTAGTTATTTATTTATTCTTTCTTTTATTATTTTTTTTGAAAAATGTATTCTTTATTCGTTATGGATTACTTTTAACGGGGCATCACACCGCTGCCACCAGAAATGTTTACCTGTTACGTCGTGGTTGTAAAATCAAGTTTAATTCTTTAGTTTCAATTCGGATGGTACTAGATTTTATTTAAAAGGATAATTTCACAGGTAAAAGGGGATCCCATGAGTTTAAACGAGAATGCGCCCGTTAGCAATGGGGATCAATCCGTTAGAAGTAATCGAGTTATCAATGATTTGAAGATCTGGTGAGCAATGAATTAAAAATGAGGTAAGCGTGGAAGATTTACTCACCGTCCGAGGGTGGAAACGTAGCGGATCTTACGGAGTTGGCTCCTATTGTTTCACCTGAGAGGAAACAGCGGAATTTGGGCGAATAACTCGGATGCACCCTTTCTTGGCAACCAGGTGGATTTCAGTGTTCACCGGAATGTTAGAGATCACCTTGGGTTGAGCTCGGCCGGATACCGTAGGTCTTGATGATTTCATATGAGGATTTCCGAATGTTTCGCGGATCGATGCAGAAAAATAGTTCGCAACACTTAGAGGCCTTTCACATGGAAACTTTCCGTATAAAAGTCAATTATAGGAAACGCGACGCTATTTATTTTCGATACCGATTCTCCATCGAAAGGCGATAATGATTTGTCGGGGATTATTGAATTTTTCTTTGAATTCTTGTTGTTTCCCCTGGGGCCACGAGGAGGTTGGCCCAAAATCTCAGCAATAACTCGACGGAAACGGTAATGTATACCTCCCCGTCGTCTAGGCATCCGGAAGAGGTTGAATAGACAAAGATAAGGTGTACAAGTTATCGTGCATAGGTATCTGCACTAATAACGGGATTATTGACAGGTAATGATCGGGTAGCTTTTCAATCTATTCCGTACATTTATTTCACTATTTCTTTTCAATTTCTGTGAGTAACATTTGATTTCAAATATTTTTCTTTATACCCCTTTTCTCTAGCGCGTTTCGACGTAGAGACGACGATGGGTTGGGTAAGAGGACACAATAACTCAGACACAATAATTCACTTTTTGTACGTATATTGTTACAATCTTTTATAATTGAATAACCGATTTTCAGAGCGACCAAACGCGATGTTGCTCCGTGGAGAGACCGGCTGAAACTAAGGGGCCCCGGCTTGGGCCTGCTGTATATATCTCTTCCGCGGGAGTGGTGATGACGGCGAGCCTTCCCCTCTTGTGGCTTAATTTTCTTGTTTTTTCGGTTCTCTGTTGTTTTTCTTTGTCCATATACATTTGATTGATTTGAAGCATTGATAGATTACTCTGTTTTGTTAATTTATCATTGCTTTTACAATTTATTTTTTTATTCTTAATTTTATTCGTTCTTCCGCCTTATATAATATTGTTTTTTGTTATCAATGTATGTGTTGTTAGTTGATGTCGCAGTAGCCACGTTTATTTAGTAAGGTTTTTATATTTAACTAAAGTTTTTAATAAAATTATAATGTTCGAGAAGGTTCTAGATTATGTGTAATATTCCTTTGGGTATTGCGTAGTAGGTGCACGTGTGCATTTTTTCCTTATCTTCTTCGGTCGAGCTCGAGGTGTAACCCGACCCTTAGGAATTTCTTTTGTCTGACTTGAGATTGCATTAGTGATGCAATCCTTTGTTCTTTTCAAGATTGTCCTCGAATTCTCTGGATGGTTCTAGAACGTTCTCGAAACATACGTGAGTATACATATACTTGTCCTTAAAGTTACGAAAACGTTTTTGCAATGTGTGTGGAGGTATATTCTTTGTCCTTGAAATTGCAAGAGCGTCCTCTCAATATACCTTATGGCAGTATTACGATATCTGTGGCCCCAAGTTTTGGTCATGCAGTCTTCATATTTGGCCCAAAATAAGACTTTTTTCAAGAATACAAAAAATCGAAATTCGGCTTTTAAGGGGGTGAAACAGGGGGTTGAAAGTCGAAGCATTATTATGTTTGTGGTTCCCAATTTTGACCATGCAGCGGCCATATTCGATAGAAAATGCGACTTTTGTGTGTGTGGAATCGTTGGGTGGGTCTGGAGCACCTTCGATGTATGTGTGGAATCGTTGGGTGGGGCTGGAGCACCTCCGATGTGTGTGTGGAATCGTTGGGTGGGCCTGGAGCACCTTCGATGTGTGTGTGGAATCGTTGGGTCGGTTTGGAGCACCTTCGATGTGTGTGTGGAATCGTTGGGTGGGCCTGGAGCACCTTCGATGTGTGTGTGGAATCGTTGGGTGGGTTTGGAGCACCTTCGATGTGTGTGTGTGTGGAATCGTTGGGTGGGCACGATTACGATGCCCACCCAACCAAAATAATACAACCTACTTTTGTTGTATTATTGACAAAGAACAATGATGCAATCACCCTTCTGGGAAGCTGAATTTCAGAGGATTTGACGAAAAAATATAATGTTCAACAACGTTCCAAGCTCCCGTTTAT
The DNA here is from genome assembly GCA_964007375.1 of Ophion obscuratus. Taxonomy (NCBI): domain Eukaryota; kingdom Metazoa; phylum Arthropoda; class Insecta; order Hymenoptera; family Ichneumonidae; genus Ophion; species Ophion obscuratus. The sequence goes on along the minus strand of OZ023323.1, from coordinate 8,227,013 downwards.
CCCGTTACAAATCGTGTTTCAATGAACTACCTAAATCTTTGAAAATTACTTGTTTTCTAGAATGTTCACGCCGAATTCTAAAGAAATGAACCCAAAAAATACTCCGCCTCATTAAAAATTTAAAACCTCTGTTTCACCCCCTTAATAGCCGAATTTCGATTTTTTGTATTCTTGAAAAAAGTCTTATTTTGGGCCAAATATAAAGACTGCATGGCCAAAACTTGGGGCCACAGATATCGTAATATCCCCTACCTTATAGGTTAAAGTTACTGTCTTTATAGTTTGTGTATTGGGATTGTCCTTTAAGTTGGTGGTGTTCCCAAAGTACATATGCATATGATTTATATTGTCCTTAAACTTCGATAGTGTACTTATAAATTATATATATATTGATCATTAGGTCCCTGAAGTTACTGACCGTATGAGGGTATATACTTTGGTTTGTCCTCGAAGTTTAGGATGTACTGTAGACAAGCTATATATTTATGCATTATACTTTTCTCTTATTTTTAATATAAATTTTAATTATATAGGTTGCGAATTACCTGATGGGTAGGTAACAGGTAAGGGGTTAATTTGGACACTCGCGGGGTCGCGAATTATATTTTATATTGGGGTAAAATGAATTCGCAGAGCGCGAATTAAAACTCGAGTATCAGGGGAACAGGATGGCGCAGGAGGTATATTGCCCCTGCAAGTAGGCAACCCGTCAAGGAGTATAACTCTGTTTCAGTCGGCCTTGGTTTAAGGGAAATTCCGACTGAATGGTCCAACATATTTTATGGTTAATATTTCTTACTTCTGAGTGTTCTTACATATTTAATGGGGTGATTATTGATAAGGTTAAAGGAGTATTATATATTTATGCGTATATGTTGATGTTTTGGGATTTCCGTTTTGAAGATGGTGGAGACCCAGGACGTAACACTACGGCTGCTGGGGACGATGTACGTGAACGAATCCGATGGTCGGTGCGGCATTCTCAGATTGTAGGGATTATTCGACAACAGAAACACTTGCATGCGGACTCGGCGTCGTTTTCCGATCTAAAATTCCTCGACTCCAAAAGAAATTCACATGAGACACGACGTTGATAAATACGCCTGTTTCAACCATTTCTTTTATCGGTTCGAGGGGAATCCAATATGAAAAACAGTCCACTCAAATTCTGTTTTGTGTTTCATTGTCGAAATAACCTCGAGATTGCTCGGATTTGTTCCCAGTAGGTGATTTAAAAAAATTGATCACCCTCGGCACGACAATAGCCATTGAGGACTCCTACTGCTGCTGTGGACAATAAACATGAACCAATCCGATGGTCTGGGCGGCATTCTCAAATTGTAGGGATTAGTCCACAACGGAAACACTTGCATGCGGACTCGGATTCGTTTCCCGATCTAAAAGTCGTCGACTCGAAGAGAATTCACATGAGATTCGACGCTGATAAATATGCCCATTTCAACCGTTTTTTAATCGGTGCGGGACGAATGCAAAATAAAAAATGGACCATTCAAATTTTGAATTGTGTTTCATTATCGAAATAACCTCGAGATTTTTCCGATTCGATCGCAGTAGGTGATTTTTTAAAATATATCTCCCCCAGCACAAAATAGCCATTGAGGACTACTAGTGCTGCTGCGGGCTATGAAGGTGAATGAATCCGATAGTCGGCGTGGCATTCACAGATTGTAGGGATTATTCCACAACAGAAACATTTGCATGCGGACTCGGATTCATTTCCCGACCTAAAAGTCGTCGACTTGAAAAAAAAATTCACATGAGACACGACGTTGATAAATGCGCCTGTTTCAACAGTTTCTTTTATCGGTTCAAGATGAATCCAAAGTAAAAAACGATCCATTTAAATTCTGTTTTGTTTTTCATTGTCGAAATAACCTCGAGATTGTTCGGTTTCATTCCCAGTAGGTGATTTTTAAAAAACGATCCTCCTCGGCAAGAAAATATCCATTGAGGTCTGCTACTGCTGCTGGGGACGATGTACGTGAACGAATCCGATGGTCGGTGCGGCATTCTCAGATTGTAGGAACTATTCTACAAGATAAACACTTGCATGCGGACTCGGATTCGTTTCCCGATCTAAAAGTCGTCGACTCGAAAAGAAATTCACATGAGACACGACGTTGATAAATACGCCTGTTTCAACAGTTAGTTTTATCGGTTCGAGAGGAATCCAAAATAAAAATGGATAAAAATGGTCCATCATGCACATGTAACCCGTATCACAAAAACCTTCGTCCTTAATCGCGAACCTCGATTTCCGCAGATCCGCGATATAATTCGTGACCCGCGAGTCGCGAACATCAACCCGCTCATTCCTATTTCACGTACTCGCGAAAAAACCGCGAGATTGTGTAACCCGCGGACTCGCGATATACTCGCGACCCCGCGACGCGCCTCGTATATAGAGTCTTTCTCTCTCGCACCCTCACCCGGCCTAACCCTCTCTCTCTTACTCATGGCTACTATAGTGAATAAACGCTACGTGATTTTTTCCCAAATTACTTTATTGCCCTCGAGTCGAGCGAACGACTCCCTTCGAGACATTTTCCAGAAAACACTTGAATTACTTTATTGCCTCTTGCAACGAGCAAGCGCTCTTTCTACAGTATAAGTCTTTTCTCGTATGCTTTCCCATTTTCAAGTACATAATAGAAGACATTAGCCGGATTTTTCCCGAACTTTCCCAGCGCATGTATATCTCTTTCTCTCTCGCACTCGTCGCGTCTCTCTCGGACGCACCGCCATGATGCAAGCCACGTGTTGCACGTAGGCTTCTAGGAAATAATAATTTCAACAATATCACATCATGCCGAACCCTAAGAACTAATTAAGAGATAAACAAATCGCTATCACTCCATACCGTGTAGAGTAAACATCCGCTCCAACGCCAATATCACATATCGCCTCTTTGTCGCCTTGGTTTCCAACCCTGTATCATTATTATTATTTCCACGTGCAGAATATTCTAGAACAATTTCATACACGCTCCAATTAATAAAGAAATTATTCAAATAATAATTAAGGCAGTCACAATGCGACTTACAATATTATTAATAATTATAATAAACGTTTAATGCGACAAATGAATTATAAACGTTATTTTAATCATTTAGTTAAGCGATAATCGTTATAATTCAGTATTATCAGTATAACAAATATGTCACGCGCTATTAACATAACTAAAAACAATTAGCCATTATGAACATTTATATTATTCACGTACATACGAATAAAAGTATTACTAAAGCCAAATATTAAATACGATTACTTTCGCATAAATAATAGTGCGCTCTATTTTATTAATTAAAAATTACACATTTATAATTATTATATGCAACTCGTATATTTCGCATTGTAATTATTATTCTCTCATTTAACCGCCGTATTTTTACATCGAATCTGTTTCGCACGCAAAATAATAAAGAACAACAATTGGAACTTATATAAAATTATATTTCTTTATTTAAAAACGGATATTATTGTAACAAATAGTGAGACTAGCGATAAATTAAAAATATTAACTTATCGTCAGTCCAACCGACCTAATTATTTGTTATAACATTTAAATTAAATAATTGATATATCGTCGAATCCTCCGTTTAACGCCATAAGAGCAAGCGAGATGGAACATCAGCGTCGGCGTCTCCTCTCCGCGGCGCATGCGCACCACGCCGTTCCACCGCCGCACCAATAAAAAGCCGAGTCCTCCGCTGCTTGCCAGTTCTCCGGTCTCTCCACCAGTCAGTTGCGCTTCTCCGCTCGCCGTGTTCGTGTCGGACCCGCACGCTGGCAAATCGGAACATTTCTTTAAACATTTCTTTATTTTCACATTGTTATTTTACCGAATTGTAACTCGAAGTTTGAGTTTTCATTGCGTTTAAAACTTGTCATATTCTACATCGCAGAGTTGTGTGTAATTATATTTATTTCCAAGTTCGTACCAATATATACATATACGAGTACATTTTTAGAATCAGTAAATAATTATTTCGCGATCCTTTATCCCTCATCGAATACATTCTTTCGATCGCGTTGTGTGTTGTTTAGATCGTTCATTCGTCTTTTACAAAATTCATTTGAGTCAACATTCTCTCACCATCGTTTCCTTGTCATTTCAGCTAATCGAATATATTTAATTTCGCAATTTGCATATCATATGTAGAAATCAACCGTCCGTTAATTAAATCAACCCTTCATCCATCCTCCCTTCATTTTCCGAAGATTTGTCGGTTGTGCTAATTATTACTGCACGTCGTCAATTCTTACTGCGCTTAAATTTCTAGACTGAACCTACCGATTGTGCAACCTATTACTGCACGTCGATTGATTCATGTCTCGAACCCCTGCTGCAAGATAATCTTACTCATTCTCCCAATTCCCCAGTTAACGGTCAATTGATTTTCCAATAAATATCTATCTGTATTTATTCAAATTCATAAATGCCAAGAAGACGAGGTGGTTCCAAGTTTAATCTTCGCCGCGCAAACGCGATAGCCGCGCAAAAGCCGCGACCGGCATCTCGTGGAAATAACTCATCCGTGTTCAAGCAAATTCTTCGTGACGCCGTAAAAGTACATTCGGTGAAAATTGGACCAAAAATTGTATCGAACGTTCCGTTTTATGGGAAAGTCCTCCTTATCGACCCCCGTGGGTACATCCGTGTAGTGACTCGATCGACCGGCAGCGTCACTTCAGACGCATCCACCGCCGTTGTATCATCGAACATCGAGATTGTCATCATCGACTAATTTTCTCCCGTCGCCAACGTCGTTTCCTATCGCTCCACGAATTCGTCACCGCGGTCGGGCGACAGGAACCCGTCCTTACCTACAACGAGTCGGTACATCGATGGGCGGATGCTCATCGAAAAATAAGAAACCTACCTCACCCTCTATCATTGAAATCGTCGTTCGCCTAGAGATCGTCGTTACCGACGGCAGGACCTCTCTCCGGGTACCAGATCATCCGTCGATAAACCCGCTACGCACCGCCGCTCGTAGGGTAAGTCGCATGTTCACGTTACCACTCACTATCTTCTTTACCGACTGCCCTATCCCCGCGAATGATTCGTAAGTTATCGATCAAACCGTGGCTCGATCCTCATCCCTATTGGGCACATTCCCGACTAACCGTAGGATCTCAAAGCTGGCGTCCGTTCTGTATAATAAAATAAATTTGCAATTAGTTAACGTAAAATCATTTTTGCAACCGAAACTGCGTTTTAATTTTTTGAAATATATTTTTTATCCAATATAAAAATCCGGACGTAACAGGATGAAATTTTTGGTGGCAGCGGTGGGATACGCTATAGCCGCATTTTGATCGATTTCCCCCCCAAATATAGATGAACCATCGGAATTTCAATAAACGTCATCAAATTTCTCGTCAAAAATAAATTAATTATCGCGATTTGATCAAACTCCCGTAAAATATAAATCAATTGCCGTAATTTCAATTAAAGTCACGTTGTGTAAAATATAAATTGATTACGTAATTCCAATTTTATCGCGAATTTTAAAATGTCTACCACGAGGTCACAAGCTCGTGCATTAAACGAAGAGGAATTGCGCCTACTTCACGAACAAATAGATCGAAAACGCGAAACGTTACAAGAACAAGAACGTGCCCTCTACGAAAAAGACATGGAGACTAGAGAACGAATCAAAACCCTTCAGGCCCTTGAAACCGAACGACATCGGATATCGGAGATGCCCGATATTTCCGAAACCCAAGAACAATTTTCTTCCATCCATAGGGCTCTGTCACAAATAATCTCGTGATTCGGGGACTTAGAGACCGAAATTCACAAAATCAAAAACGAAAAGCACTGCTCGCCTAACCGCGAATCTCCACCCTCCGAACCTCGCGGTTTTCACGAAGAATCTAACGTTGATAACCATATAAGCCCAAACTTAAAATTCAAGGACGCGTTAGAATCGGTCCCTACGTTTAACGGGTACAATATCTCCGTCCTTTGTTTTATCCGCTCATGTAAAAAAGCACGGGACATGTTTCCTCCTCACCTCGAACCGAGTTTGACCCAATTATTGCGTAATAAACTAAAGGGTCACGCCGCAACGGCACTAGAAGACTACAATTTCAATAACATTACTGACTTCGCGGACCGCCTTAAGACGTTATTCGGAGCCACAAAAACCCTAAACGAATTTCGAGGCGAACTCGGAAATATCTCAAAAAACAAATCCGAACATATCATTGATTATACCAGTCGCGTAAAGGACCTCCACACGGCGATTTACGAAGCCGAAGTGGACAACCACGGTCACATTCATCCGAACCATCGTAACACGCTTATCAATGATACACTTGATTGTTTCATTAAGGGGCTTCCCCCCGACTTTCGTATACGCTTAAAACTCGAGAGTTTCCGCGACCTGGAGGACGCGTTCTCCAAGGCCGTTAAAGTTGAGAAAGATATGGAGCGCGATCGCGTCCATTTTAGGGACAACCGCACGGAAAACAAACCGAGCGTTGCTCCCGTCAAAACGTTCTCCCCCTCCGGAAGAACGACATGTAGTCATTGCGGACGACCTTACCCATCGGAAAACTGTTGACAAAGGTTTCCCGAGAAGAGGCCCGCGCACATACCCGCGACCGCTAACGAACGCATCGCGAATAACAATAATAATAACAATGTAAATAACGGGCCGCGTGCCGACGATCGCGATAACGCTAGGCCGCGCCCTCCGTGCAACTATTGCCGAAAACCTGGCCATTCCGAAGCCATGTGTTATCGGAAACAAAATGACGAACGGAGCAAGCAAAATCCCGTTCCAAAAAACGCGAACAACCGTCCCTTGGGCAGGGCCTCCCCACGGGACGAACAACGCCAGGAGCGCCCGGTACGAATAATTGACGCCGAACCGTGCGAACCGTCCGGGTCCTCTTAAGTAATTCGGAAAGTTCTCCCTCGGTATTTTTGGATTGCCCACAATTAGCCGGTCCTACGGAATTTTTAATCGATTCGGGCGCCGAGGTTAACTTAATAAAAAATCAAATCGTAAATACTTACATCAATGATTACGAGATTTTGAGATTGGACGGCATTTCGTCGACTCCCGTAAAAACCTTGGGATCTGTAGTACTAACGGTGAACAATATTCCCGTAAAATTTCACGTTGTAAACGATTGGTTCCCTATCGAGCAACACGCTCTTCTAGGAACCGAATTTTGGCTGGAAATAAGGCGATTATTGATTGGAAACACGAACAACTAAGTTACGGTGATCAAGTGATTCCTTTTGTTTCGAAGCAAAATATATCCATTCCCAAACGTCCAAAGGTTGTATGCTACGTCAAGGTAAAAAATCCCGAAATTAAAGAAGGATATATTCCGAGGCTCCATTTTGGGGAAGGGATTTTCATGGGCGAAGCACTCGTGACGATTAAGAATGGTATTGCGCATTTGATGGCTCACAACGCCACTGAAGACGACCTTTCTATGGAAATTCCGTATGTAACCGTTCAAGAATTTAGCTGTAAAGTTCCTACGGATATCAATTTGACCGCTTCAGCCCCGATAGCTCGAAAACAGCCGGAGGTAAATGAAGCAGGTTCTCTTGGTTTTCTTCCGTTTCCGGAAGAGGTTATGTCGGAACGGGAAACTTTTGATTTTATTGCTCCAAGAAAAAGGGTATTAGTAGCTGAAAAGGACAAGAAATTACAAGAAATTGTGGCTCTATTGCGCTTCGACCACCTTAACGAAGAAGAACGTAAAAATGTAAATTCAATCGTTAAAGAAAATTTGGATCTATTTTATATCACGGGTTCTCCTCTTGGTTTCACCAACGCTATAAATCATCGAATAATCATAACGGACGATCAACCCGTTTTTACGCGACAATACCGCTTTCCCCCTATTCATAACCAGGAGATCACGAAGCAGGTAAACGATTTAATATCGGGAGACATTATTGAACCGTCAACCTCTCCTTATAGTTCGCCCCTCTGGATCGTGCCAAAGAAAGCCGATTCCCAAGCGAACAAAAGATGGCGGATGGTCATTGACTACCGCAATCTCAATGAAACAACGATTGGGGACGCTTACCCCCTCCCGCAAATTTCGGAAATTTTAGATCAATTGGGGGATGCAAAATATTTTTCCGTATTTGATTTGGCTAGCGGGTTCCACCAGATTAAGGTGCACCCCGACGACGCACACAAAACAGCTTTTTCGACCCCTTTCGGTCACTATCAATTCACTCGTATGCCATTCGGGCTCAAAAACGCGCCCGCCACATTTCAACGCTTGATGGATCAGGTTCTCACCGGTCTAGAAGGCAACGAGTTGTTTGTGTATCTTGACGACATCGTCATTTATCCACAAACCTTAGACGAACACGCGAAAAAATTCAACAAACTCGCGAAAAGATTGAGACGGGCAAACCTAAAGTTACAACCCGATAAGTGCGAATTTTCAAGACGCGAAGTGGCCTACCTGGGCCACATTATCAGTGAAGATGGGGTAAAACTTGACCCTAAAAAGCTCGAAGCTCTCAAGGATTATCCCAGACCAACTACACCAAAGAAAATCAAAGTATTCCTCGGTCTTACAGGATATTACCGTCGCTTCATTGAAAATTTTTCCGGGATCGCAAAACCACTAGCGTTACTATTGAAAAAGGAATCTCATTTTAAATGGACTGATGCTCAAGAGAAAGCATTTACAACGCTTCGCGATGCCCTTTGTAAAGAACCGGTGCTCCAGTAGCCAGATTTTTCAAAACCATTTGATATCACGACCGACGCATCGGATATCGCGGTCGGGGGCGTCCTTAGCCAAGGAGAAATTGGCAAGGATCGACCCATTAGTTACGCCTCACGTACACTAAATAAACACGAACTCAATTATTCAACAATCGAAAAGGAACTTCTTACCATTTTGTACTGCGTAAACCATTTCAGACCTTATGTCTATGGACAAGAGTTCGTATTGGTCACCGACCACAAGCCCCTCGTATGGCTTCACTCGTAAAGGACCCGGCCAACAGGCTGGTCCATTGGCGACTTAGTCTCGCAAACTACACTTACAAAATAATTTACAAGCCGGTGAAAGCAAACAGCAATGCCGACGCTTTATTTCGAAATCCTCGTACTCAAAAAACGATTTTCATGACAAAACATACGCCAAACCAAAACGTCTCTTCAAACGATGAGAGAATCTTCTCTCCAGCTAAGAAAAGAAAGAAAAGATCAAAAGAAACAAAAGCCCACACGAGCACTGCTCTAAGAAGGCTATCATTAGATTCAATGTCAGACGACAATTTCCGAGGCTTTAATACTCAAGAACAATTGCAATCAAACAAAAAAGCAAAACAAAACTTACCTGTTGAACGAATGGATGTGGACGAACCCCCTCCCCACCTTTCTCCAGGAACCCTTCCAGATGTCACGCTGGACTTCCCTCCGGAACTCGACCTCGCTGTTCTACCCGATCTTCCATCGAATCCATCCTTGGATCGTTTTTCGGTCTCCCCCTTCAGGGAAGACAAACCTGAAAAGGAAAATGAAAACGACAAAGAAAATTCAAATGATAACGAAGGTATACCCGAAAGTGATGACGAGTCAGACGACGATTCCGAACAAAGTGACCTAATCGAGAATGAAAATCCTCAATTCAAAATTAGCGAAGAAAATCGCCATTTATCTAACGCATTAAAAATTGTAGAGACACGCGATAGATTACATATGCAAAAAGATAATTACGTCGTCTTCGTATCCATGACCGGGCAACCTCTTGACGGAGGTGCTAAGGACCTCCAAGAATAAAACGTCTTCCCTAAATTAGAGGAGTTGGCGTACCTGCGGGTAAAATTCAAAATTGTAAAATCGAAATAAATAATCGCACCACCCATTTTAGGTAGCATACACAACAGACTCGAGATCTCAGATCTCCGGGAAATTTGCGACTCCCTAAAGGACGCGATTCGCGAGCTGTGCCTTAAAGAAGTCTGTGTCGCAAAAACGCCCTCTATCGGCGACGTGCCGTGGGCCGTAATTAAAAATACTTTGTATGAAGCATTCCGCGAGGAAAATATTACGTTCATAATTTGCAGTCAACTAGTTCAAATTCCTCCCGAAGAAAAGCGGTTGGAAATTATTACAGAAAAGCACGACTCGCTAATCGGTGGCCACAAAGGAGTAAACAAAACGTAGAAACCGATCCGTGAGTATTACATTGCCGAAATTGTCAACTCAAAAAATTGGTTCGCGTAAAGACCAAACAACCTATGATACTCACCGATACACCTGGGGCCGCGTTCGATAAGATCGCCATGGACATAGTAGGAACCCTCCCTTTAACGAAGACTGGCAATCAGTATATATTAACTCTCCAAGATCTCCTTACGAAATATTCGTTGGCTATTCCGTTGAGCCGAACATCATCGGTGGACATCAGCACCGCATTCGTGAAAAACTTCGTCTCACGATTCGGCGCTCCGCGCGCCCTCCTCACCGATCAAGGATCCAACTTCTGCAGCAGTCTCATGAAGGCTGTGGCGAAAAAATTCAAAATCAAGGCCTACCAGACAACAGCTTTCCATCCTCAAAGCTATGGATCGATCGAACGTTCTCATCACGTACTCATGGAATATCTGAAACAATATGTTAATGAAAATTCCGATTGGGACGAGTATTTAGACCTGGCCATGTTTTCATATAACACGAGTCGTCACGAAGGTACCGGGTATACCCCCCACGAACTCGTATTTGGCAGGTTAGCTCGTCAACCTTCGGCCCACCACCAAATCGAAGAATCACAGGATCCTTCTTACGCCGAGTACCTCATCGACCTGTTTGACCGCATCAACGGCCTGCAAACAATGGCGGCCGAAAATCTGAAACATGCAAAAGAAACATCAAAAGAGTATTACGATCGCAACATCAACCCAAGGTTCTTCAAGGTTGGCGATCGCGTGTTAATGTTAAAAGAACCCCAAAAAGGAAAATTCGGAGACCAATATTCCGAGCCATGCGAATTAATCGAAATATTATCAGGGAGTAAAGTTAAGATCCTTTACCAAGGCAAACCTCGCATCGTACATACGAACAAATTGAGGGCCACCGTCTGTAACCAAAACTCCCGTTATTGGTTACAGAATGGAGCCGAAGACAACAATCATCTTTGCTCTCCTCATGCGCACCGCCATCTGCCTCATCGGGTATGACTGCGGCGCCCCTACGCTCAACGTCACCACCGTTTCTCTCACCGACATCGGAACTTGCGACATACCTATGGTCGACCCAACCCCGATACCCGTGAGAATCCAATTGTTGCAACTCTCGGAATTTTCCACAACCGAGGTCGTTCAGTGCAAGGTCGAAGTCGACAGGACCTTGTACAACTGCGGCATGAATTCGCATAATTCCATAGTACAAAATGGTCGTCAAATTTATCTTCACGAATTAGACGACAAAACTTGCCACAAGGTCCACGAAACGGGAATCATCCAGCTTGGATTTTCCGCTATTATCACGGGACTAAAAAGAAATAGCACAACATCAAGGAGTCTTACGCTGGCCGGAACGCTCACCAATGACGGAAGTTGCACCGGCTCACAATACAGCGACCCTTTTGGCACTTGGAGCAACGTAGTGGTCCAGGCTTCCGCAAAAATCACCGTTTCCAACTACGAAGCATCGGTCAACATGGCGACCAACCGCATCATCCTCCAGAGCTCGACCCAATGTCAACTGTCCGAAGGTCAATGCACGGACGTCGAAGGGAACCAAGCTTTTTGGAAAACGGAACCTGTGGACACGTGTCTCTTCAATCGATACGACGTTCTCTATGATGGCATGGCAACAAAACTCCGTACTATCGAAAATTCCATCCAGACGCCGGATGTGTATACGTTAACTACTCAAGAAACGACGTTCGCTCTGGTCGTCAGGAATGAAAAGCCTGTCTGCGACTATACTCTCATCCGAACGGAACATCCGAAATTATTCATTCTCGAGACTCGCGACGGCCAAAAATTCGCTTCACGTCGCAAGGTCCTCGTCAGTAATCTGGACATATTTTCCTACGTAAATTCGAAATTTATTTATGTGGAAAAACACATCAAATCCCAAATAAAGGCACTGTATAAGGACGTACTGACGCAGCGTTGCAATTTGGAACAATAAGTACTCCGCAACGCTCTGGCAACCGCATCGATATTGCCGGAAAAATTCGCCCGAGCCGTCACCAGAAGTCCAGGGTACATGGCCGTCATCGCCGGCGAAGTAGCCCACATCATCAAGTGCGTTCCCGTGGAATGCACCCTTCGCAGGACCGAGGAATGCTACCTCGAGCTACCTGTAACTCACCGCAACCAGTCGTATTTCCTTTCGACAATTTCGCGCACACTCATTAAGGCCGGAACTCACATCGAGTGCAACCCCCTTCTTCCGGCGCAATATCTTATCGACGGGGCATGGTACCGCTTCGCCCCGCATCCAATCGAAGTTCCACCACCGAAAGTATTACGACCAATGACCACTCCTACCTGGGGCTATACACCAGTGGGAAATCTCGCAACAAGTGGAATTCATACGAACGAAGAGATGGAACAATTGCGAGACCGAATCATGTTTCCCGCCGAAAGACCAGCGCTATTGAATAATTTGGCTCGTGGATCAGCTGAATACACCATCCCTCCAGGAGCCGTATGCCTCAAAAACTTATTGGACGAAAGCACCTTGGAGCACATCGCAACCAACGCTTTCGAAAACCTTTGGAACGGTTTCGAGAAATTGGGAATTGTCAGCGCAGGCTTTCTCGGCATTATGGCCATTTACTCAATTATAAAATCAGCCATCGATACCGTCATCCATGGATATACCCTGCATTCATTATACGGGTGCAGCTTCGCGTTGTTTGGGTCCATCTGGAACTCCATCACCAATCTACTCGTGACCAGGGGCCACAAGAGGAATCAAAGGGATGAAGGGCACAACTCCGAACCATCCCCTAGGGAATTGGTTCCTCCGGACAAAGAACCAGAGAATAAACCATCCACATCTGCAAGGAGATTGTCGGGCATCGACGCCGTCCTGCTTGAGCGCCTTTGCGCCGTTCCTCAGCCATCCAGTAGGGTGTCTTCGTCTTAGACCTCCGAGGTGTTACGTCCTGGCGATCTTGCCGTCCATTCTCTATATACATATGCACATATACATATACCGATCTCGTCCTTTATTCTATACGAATACACACGTATATATATGTGTGTGTGTGTGTGTGTGTGTGTGTGTGTGTGTGTGTGTGTGTGTGTGTGTGTGTGTGTGTGTGTGTGTGTGTGTGTGTGTGTGTGTGTGTGTGTGTGTGTGTGTGTGTGTGTGTGTAAATACGTATACATACATACATATATATACACATACGCATACAGGGTGTCCCAAAACTCAACGATAATCTGAGACCGGATGAGAGGCCAAGTTATACCAGTTCTGGGAAAAATAAAATAAAAAATCCATATCACTCAGTTCAGCGATAATAGACATTTTTAAAAAAAAGTTGAAATTCGACACCCTTGGTCGCATTTTCAAGTCCTGTGATTACCAATGTCACAATTTCGCTGTGATTTTTTAAATTTAGTTATCTTCATTAACGATGCTATTAAACGCAACTACAAATTAATGCAAAAAAAATTGTTAATCTAATAAAATAAGTTAAGTTTTAGTGAGTCATGGTTCACAAAAATATTGTTAGTCAACTTCGACACTTCATTCTGAAAAAAAATGTACTACACTACCCTTGGCAAGTTGTTTCAAAAGATGGCGCATTTAATCAAGATTTCAAAATGGTGCAACACTTGCCACGTTTCTTGCCATTAAAAATTTTATTTCTTATTTTTTTCAAATTGAGCTCATTTTGAACAACTCAACATTAGGAATTTTTGTTACTAAAATTTGTTATTTTTTGTTTCTGGTCTGAAATAAAATTATTATTTTTAGTAAAGAGGTAATTCAGTTAATAACCAATTTTTATTATAAAAAACATATGTTTTTTACAATAAAAATTGGTTATTAACTGACTCAATTACCTCTTTACTAAAAATAGTATTTTTAATGGCAAGAAGTAATTTTTAATTGCAAGAAAAGTGGCAAGTGTTGCACCATTTTGAAATCTTGATTAATTGCGCCATCTTCTGAAATAACTTGCCAAGGGTAGTGTAGTACATTTTTTTCTTCAAAATGAAGTGTCAAAGTTAACTAACAATATTTTTGTGATCCATGACTCACTAAAACTTAACTTATTTTATTAAATTGACAATGTTTTTTGCATTAATTTGTAGTCGCGATTTATAGCATCTTTAATGAAGATCACGAAATTTAAAAAAATCACAGCGAAATTGTGACATTGGTAATCACAGGACTTGAAAATGCGACCAAGGGTGTCGAATTTCAACTTTTTTTTTAAATGTCTATTATCGCTGAACTGAGTGATATGGATTTTTTTTTATTTTTCCCAGAACTGGTATAACTTGGCCTTTCATCCGGTCTCAGATTATCGTTGAATTTTGGGACACCCTGTATATACGATACCTATAGATATATACATTGCTATACATACATATATACAAATTTATAATCCACAATACAAGAATATTTTTTTCGTTAACCCTAACTCATATTGTGACGAGCGCATTTATTTTTTATCATTTCTTATGTTGTCTGTGCACATTCGACTTTGCCTAGTATGTACCTAGTTCCGCTGAACGCGCCTAGCTAGCGCGCCGAGCTCAACGCTCGCGCGCACTCGCTTTCTATCCTTGTCCCTCTTCAGCGCCTGCGCGCACTCACTCGCTATCCTCGTCTTTCCTTAACGCTCGCGCGCACCCGCGCGCCCTCGCTCCGTCTCTCTCTAGCACTCCGCTAGGAGACCACCGTACTCCCCCTCTTCGCCTGATACTTTGCGCGCTCAATCGAACTATCCATCATCCACTACGTGATTTTTCTCATCTCCCATCCTTCTCCTTCGGGTTACCCGCGTACCTCCTTCATGCTCATGTAACCCGTATCACAAAAACCTTCGTCCTTAATCGCGAACCTCGATTTCCGCAGATCCGCGATATAATTTGCGACCCGCGAATCGCGAACATCAACCCGCTCATTCCTATTTCACGTACTCGCGAAAAAACGGCGAGATTGCGTAACCCGCGGACTCGCGATATACTCGCGACCCCGCGACTCGCCTCGTATATAGAGTCTTTCTCTCTCGCACCCTCACCCCGCCTAACCCTCTCTCTCTTACTCATGGCTACTATAGTGAATAAACGCTACGTGACTTTTTCCCAAATTACTTTATTGCCCTCGAGTGGAGCGAACGCTTCCCTTCGAGACATTTTGCAGAAAACACTTGAATTAGTTTATTGCCTCTTGCAACGAGCAAGCGCTCTTTCTACAGTATAAGTCTTTTCTCGTATGCTTTCCCATTTTCAAGTACATAATAGAAGACATTAGCCAGATTTTTCCCGAACTTTCCCAGCGCATGTATATCTCTTTCTCTCTCGCACTCGTCGCGTCTCTCTCGGACGCGCCGCCATGATGCAAGCCATGTGTTGCACGTAGACTTCTAGGAAATAATAATTTAAACAATAGCACATTATGCCGAATCCTAAGAACTAATTAAGAGATAAACAAATCGCTATCACTCCATACCTTGCAGACTAAACATCCGCTCCAACCCCAATATCACATATCGCCTCTTTGTCGCCTTTGTTTCCAACCCTGTATCATTATTATTATTTTCACGTGCAGAATATTCTAGAACAATTTCATACGCGCTCTAATTAATAAAGAAATTATTCAAATAATAATTAACGCCGTCACAATGCGACTTACAATATTATTAATAATTATAATAAATGTTTAATGCGACAAATGAATTATAAACGTTATTTTAATCATTTAGTTAAGCGATAATCGTTATAATTCAGTATTATCAGTATAAAAAATATGTCACGCGCTATTAACATAACTAAAAATAATTAGCCATTATGAACATTTATATTATTCACGTACATACGAATAAAAGTATTACTAAAGCCAAATATTAAATACGATTACTTTCGCATAAATAATAGTGCGCTCTATTTTATTAATTAAAAATTTCACATTTATAATTATTATGTGATGGTCGCGAGCGGATGATTGGGGATTTCGCCGGATACGAATATCAACTGAGACTGAGATTTGGATCTTTTGTTATTTATTCGATTCGGCCAGGGAGTGCACGTGGTTATTTGTTCGAGGGCTCAGGATGGACTACTCGCTCTTGGTCCAGCAGGAGGGAGCGTGGCTGAGTAGAGGGGCCTTAGGAAGGTGGAGGGGATGTCACGCGCGAGAAGCGCGTGGGCTCGGGAACAATGGGACTCAGGTGAGAGAGGAGGTCGAGGATTGCTGATGAGGATTTCTAGGAAGGAAGATTTGGTTTTTGCTAAGGGTTTCTAGGAAGAAAGATTAGTTTTAGGTGAGAGCTGTGGGAAGTGGTTGATATGAGGGCGTGAGACTGGGTTTGGGAATAGGAATCGTGTGCGACCGTGACACTCCCCCTCTTACAAGAACGATGCTCCGCATCGTCAGTTACAAAGTTTTTTTTTTATTGATTCTATATAATAAAATATAAGTGTTTATGGTGTGTATGCGTGTATTTATTTAAGAATATGTGTGTGTGTGCGCGCGTGGCGTGTATTTGTGTACTTATGTAGTGTAACGTGGGTGTCCCGAAATATGTGCGTTCGTTAGGGGTGTCGTTCAATTGCGCTGTAAGCGCAATTCGGGCCGCAGTTTAGTCGGACGGAACAGTTCGAATGTGCTCAGTCGGGATGAGATGTGTTCCGTGTAGTAGTTTTTGTTCCGTGTAGTGATTTTTGTTCCGTATGGCAATTTTGTTCGGTGTAATAATTTTGTTCCTGCTAAAGTCATTTTTTAAATTGGTATGTTGGAGTTATGGCCGTGGATCTGAAACTGACTATTAGATTAGTTTAGATGAGTTAGTAGAGGCTGTTTTTGGTTATGAAAGGACGGGTGTGTGTGTGGTTGGTAATTCCATATGCATGTGTATATACAGGGTGTCCCAGCACTCAACGTTAAGCCGACACGGGGTGACAGGATTGATTGTAACCATCACGAGAAAAATCCGAAAAAAAATAAAGCAAAAAAAATATAAAGCAGGGCCTTTCAAAGTAGACAAATTTTGAAAATTTTAAATTCATAGTTTAACAAATAGTTTAATAAATAACCCCAATAAACCCAAACAATCCCAAGTTTCCTAGAATTAAGAAACTTGGGACTGTTTGGGTTTGTTTGGGTTTGTTTCACAATAACCGAAAAATGGTTACAGTTTAACCAAATTTCTAGGTTTTTCTTAAATGCCCATAATTTTCAAACTGCATGGGATAGATTTTTTTAAAATTTTTCTCATGATGGTTACAATCAATCCTGTCACCCCGTGTCGGCTTAACGTTGAGTTCTGGGACACCCTGTATATGTAAACAGAGAAAAAGAAGAAGAACCCCAAATTTTTGCTCCTTCGTTGACGATTTCCTTTATAGTTTGCCGTGATTTACTTTTTGGCATAAGGTTCCTCTTTTTCCTAGATTCGTTGTTTGCCGAAATGTATATATATATTTTTTATCATTCCCTTCTTTTGGTTGCTCCTGAAACAGTCTGGATTCTGATTAATTTGGGTGTTAGTGGGTGTAGGTTTGTTATTCAGGATTCGGTTGGTCCTCGTTGGTCAGTGACGAATGAGAGATACACTTTTTCCGTTGTTTGCAGAAATTCTTTCTTTTATTATTATCATTTTTGTTGCTTTGTTGTTGTTGTTTTTTTTTATAAGGTGAATATGAAAAAGAAAGAAAGAAAGAGTGAAGAAGAGAAAAAAAATGAAAATAAAGTAAATATGTATTGTGCTTATGCCTGTTCGTATAATCTAACGCATCTCTTTCGTTGTTATATTCTGTTTATTTTTGTGCTTTTATGTTTTTGTGTTTTTTTTTGTTTTTTTTTCTCTTTTTTTTCTTCTAGTGTACTTATATCGAAGGCTTATGCTATTTGATTATTTTAAATGTGTGTATATGTGTGATTAGATGTGTTTGTAACTAATTGGAGCCCTGAGCCTGCGTATAGGCTGCTGCTTAATCGGTCGGTGAGTGTCCCGTCGCTGCGGTTCCTGCGTCGAGTCTGTCTGCTATTAATTCTTCTAACAAGTTTCGTTGTTGTCTGAGTATGTTTAAGGGCTGTCCTCTGTACGTCTGTCAGGTTTTTCGCCATTATAATTTTTCCTATATCGTCCGTCTGTGTTTCTTTTGATTTGTGTGTCGTCGTTGTCTGTGGCTCTTGCGTCTTTCTCAGTTTGTCCCACAAGCCCGTAGAGTCGTCGGTATTTGCGTGACGCGTCGCTGTCTCTGAAATTGCTCCTTGTCTCTTCCATTTGTCCTTATTGTCGTCGTCTTTGTTTGTATCGTCGTCAGTGTCGTCATTGTCGCTCCTTGAGTATACCGTAGTGCCGGTTGCATCGCTGTCTGTTTCGTCGCTGTCTGTTTCATCGTTGTTTGTTTCGTCGCTGTCTGTTTCGTCGTTTAGTTTTTGGCTCCTTGCTAAATCTTTTAAAATGGTTCGCGGTGCGGGTATCGGTCTTTGGATCTCTCTGTTGTTGCTGTGCGTTGGGCCGCCTGTCGCCGTGTGCTGTCTCTCCTGCCGATCATCTGGCTCCGTTTCGCCCCTGGGCCATCTTCCTACCTTCACCCAGTACGAAGAGCAACGCTCGAGGTGCTCCATGACGCGGTCTGCCGGGAACTCGACGACGCACAGTGGGCATGGCATCGGCAGGGTCCCCTGGTTTGCCACCTCTTCGGCAAATCTCTCCGAACATTCGATTAAGTGCCGTTGAAGGCGCGCGAGGTTGCCGTTCTTCTTACACAATGGGCATTTTACGGTCGGCATTTCGTTCTTCGTTTCCATTGTTCGTTTTTTTTATCTGTAGTAGTTATGCGTGGCTGTGTTGTGATAACTGGTGTCTTTTGTGTCATGCGTAAGCGTGTCATGCATTGAAAGGTTAAAATGCTTGCGGTCATGCAATAGGTGAAGCTGAGAAGCCCTATGGTACTGCATTTCTGTGGCATGTGGTCGAGTAGTAGGGCCTACACTCGGTTCCGAGTGGTAGGTCCCTAATGATTGTTACGTTTCCATAGTGGTTTGGCGATACTAGGATCATTTGAGGAGGTTCCACTGCCTGTTGTTGAGTCAGGGCGGGTTGTGCATTGCTTCCGTTATGATGGTCGACTTGCATTTGCTCGATTGACTCGATTTTTGGTTTGCTCATGAGGAGGTGTAGTGACTTGTAAATTCCGCGTATTTTCCCGAACACAGTGAATTTCCAGCACATCCCTAAAACTGCTAGGATTGAGATAAATGATATACCGCTGATTTTGACTGCTGATTCTAATGAGGCTAATCTCTTGCCCATATACTGTAACTGAACTATTTCCTTGGCCTTTTTTACGACGCTTTTCAGTGACATTTCACTTCTTGATAAGTCTTCATTTAAGGATTCTGATAATGATGAGTGAGTGAGTTCTTCGACCTTAGTGAGGATTTCCGTCACATTAAATTCCCATCGTTCTTTCTTAATATAATTTCTAATGATAGAAGTTATGTTGAGTACAATGAGATGCGAAAAATTTACTTGTTGTGTGGAAGTTATATCGATGGATGGGGTTAATTCCGCGGTGGGTGTTCTTGCTCGACACGATGGGTCAACTTTCAGCATACCGCTATTTTCGATAACCTGTATTGATGGTTCTTGGTTCATACAATGTATGTATAAATTCTCTTTTGTTGGTGATGCGAATAACCATGAGTTCGTGTTGTGTATTCTGGACCAATATGTTTGACGGAGTGTTTTTAACCGTATATCACAGAGCTCTATATTGGTGAATAGAGGGTTGATGATTAATTGTGTTTCACATCCACTGTTGTCGCCTACTTGTTGAATTGGAGTATCCTGCGCGCACACATATTGTGACATTACCAATTTACACATTTTTAATGTTTGTAGGTCAAAATAATTTTTGGAATCTTCTGAAATGGCTGTGTAATGGGATGCCGGTTTGATGAATGCGAAGCGTGTGTTATTTGTCAAGATTAGCTGCCGCACCGGTATCGGAGTGTGTTGGTACAGTCTATAAATTGCCGGGTCTGTTAGTGGTATTTTGCTTATGTTTATCAATTTTCCGTGCAAGTGGAATATTGTCACGTCCGTTATAGCGATTAGGTTTGGCATATACTTTATATCCAATGGTACTGGAAGTTCAGTTTTTGATGTCGTTTTTTGTATGGCTTGTGCGCTCAGTAGTATCTGTCTAGCGGTGAGTATTCCCGGATGTATTTGTCCTGCCTTCGCGAATAAAATAGCATTCATCAGCGTATCCATGTCTAGTTCCAATTCTGTAAGGTCTAACTCGGTTTGGGACGCGTACTTGACCGCGATTTGGTTATACTTCAGCAGGTCTGTTTGGTTTCTTATCGATGATACATATTCGTTAATTTTCCTTAGGTTTTCCGCTATGAGGTTTCCTAGTTCTTTTGTCTGTTGTTGCATAAGGTTGAAACCGGATTTTACTATGTGTGTTTGGTTTTCCATAATTTCCGTTAGTTCCAGTGAATTATTCGCGAGTGCTTCGATTTGGTTGTAGATTCGTTTGTCATCGTTAGAGTCGAGTGTGCCCCAAATAACTTTTTGTATCTTTCCGACGAAGTTAAAAAGACCACGTTTTTCTCTATTTTCCGTGTGTGGTACTAGTTCCTGAAGGGTTGTTTCCGTTTCGTAGATTGTTTTTAAGCGGTATTGCATTATTTGAAGTTGTTTTTCAACTAGACAGTGAGGGCCAATTCGATTACAATACCGCTGGATCGCGAAAATGTTTTTATCAATTTGTTTGCGTTTGACTGAAAGGCCATCTGTATTGATGTGCGTGATGAGCGTCCATGTCGTGTGATAAGAGCGAAGTGTCCCAAGTGGTTGTGAATACAGTCCGGGATTTCGTGCGAATGGGATGATTATAACATCGTTGTTGCTTAAAGCGTGTGTGTGGCATCTGTAACATACGCAGGTTTTATTTTATCTATGTGAACTATTTTGATTTTGTTTGTTTCTAACTGAAGTTTCACATTATTTCGGTCGGTAAATTCCAGAAATTTGAATAGGCCTGTGTAGTTACTATCGAGTTTTCCTTTTTTGGGTTCCTTGATCAGAAATAACTGTCCAGTTTGAAATTTTGGCGCCTTTGCTCGCCGGTCGTTATATCGTTTCGTTCTTTCCTTCGTCTGTAATTGCTTCCGCAATGCTAATTGCCGTACGTTTTTAAGATTTCGGTTCAAGGTTTGAATGCAGTCGTCGAAGGTCAACAGTTTTTCCGGTGGTGGAAATTCTGATGGTAAAGTTGCTTGGTGACCGAAAACTAGTTCGTATGGCGTGTAGCCCGTGCTCTCGTGAATACTCGTATTGAATGATAACGTCGCGAATGACAGCAATTCTTCCCAGTCCCCTTCGTTATCTCTAAAATGTTTTATGTATTCTATTAGCCCGTGGTGGCTTCGCTCTAAGGCGCCGTTTGACTGGGGGTGGTAAGCTGATGTTCTGTACTGTTTTATCTGCAAAAGTTCCGCGAAAGATTTAAATATTTCCGACATAAAGTTTGCACCTTGATCTGATAGGATCGCGCGCGGCGCGCCAAAGATGGCAATGAATTTTGTGCACACCGCTTTAGCAATATCTCGCGCAGTTGTTTGTTTGAGAGGTGTTGCGATGCTAAATCTGCTGAATAAGTCCATTATTGTTAGGATATATTCGTAACCTTTACTCGTTTTTGGCAGTGGTCCGACTATGTCGATCGCAATTTTGTTGAATGCTTTAGTCGGTGAATCCGTAATGACCATTGGGGCTCGGTTTTTGACTCGGACCAATTTGTTCTTTTGACAATCATAGCAGTATTTTACGAAATTCCGAATGTCTTTTTTCATGTTTTTCCAGTAGTACTGTGAACGTATGCGCTGATAGGTTTTCTCTACACCCTTGTGTCCATCAACTGTTGACGCGTGATTTTCTTTCATTATCGCTTGCCTATCTTCCTGGGGTGGGACTGAAACCATCCCCTCACATAACGTGATTGTTATTGTCGAGTCGAGTACCAGGGATCTAACATATGACTTTATGTTTACCCAGGTGAGTGGATCAATGATTTGCGGGTCTTTGGAAATCGTGCATGATTGTAACTGTTTTTTATTCAGAATTTTCAACAGGACGCGTAGGCATTTCATGATCGTGTACAAATTTGTATCGTCTGAGGACTTTTCTTTGCACACCATGCTGAAATAATATTTTTCGCTGTGTTGGGTGATGAAGATATTTCCGACCCTCGGGTTGCTATGTAAAAATTCTTGTTGGTTTATCTTCCCTTTTTCGACCAATATTTTCGACACCATCGTATTCATAACACAGTCAGCTGCCAGGAAATGTGCGATGTGATCTTTTCGTGACAATATGTTTCCTTGCACTACATTTAAGTTGTCTTTGCCCTTTGGGCTTAACTTGTCTTCCATTCCCGGTGACCTTTCCTGTTGGTCATATTGCATAGTTTCTTCATTTTTAGTGTCACTTGATTTATCTGCTGACGCTTCCTCCCGTGTCTCAGTTTGTGTTCGTTGGCTCGGCTTCTCGTAGAGATGTTCGTCATTGATGGTTACTCGGTTTGGTTCCGCACTGTGTGTATCATTCGTAAGTTTCGTTTGTTTTTCCGCACCAACTTGCCGCTCTTGACTACTGTCGAGGTCTCCCTGGCTTACCTCGTTCGAGTTCCCTGTTGTTACTTCTGGGTCAGTTGGTATATGTTCTCGTCTCGTTTCGGCTCTTGTTCTTTTATTCAACTGCGTTGCGGTCAGTCGTTTCCTATGATGCTGAGATATTTCATACGCTGGATCATTCTCCATGTTTCCCGGGCAGTCGTTTGTTGATGAGGAGTTGTCTTTATACGTCGGCGCCTGACGTATTTCAAGTTCCTCTCGTGGTTCTTCCCAAGGTCCACTGGGCTTGCGCTCGGCAGATGTTGTTGGTTGGTGACGATCAGCTTCTCTTCGTGGTCTGCCTGGACCGAGTTTGACAGTTGTCGATGTTTGTTGTTGTCGGTTGACATCGCTTTTGCGTGGTCTGCCAGGTCCACGTCTGGCAGTTATCGATGTTTGTTGTTGATTGACATCGTTTTTGCTTGGTCTGCAAGGTCCACGTCTGGCAGTTATCGATGTTTGTTGTTGATTGACATCGTTTTTGCGTGGTCTGCCAGGTCCACGTCTGGCAGTTATCGATGTTTGTTGTTGATTGACCTTTTTACGTGGTCTATCAGGTCCACGTTTGGCGGTGGGCATTGCCTCTTTGTCAATCAGGCTTTTTCGCGGTCTGCCACGTCTGCGTTTAACCGTAAGCGTTGGTCGTTGGGTGGTGTGACTTTTCCGTCGTCTCCCACGTTTGCGTTTAATACCGCCTGTCTCCTGATTTACTTCCTCACGGGCATTATGCGATAGTGTTGGTAGGTTGGGCCCGATCTGCGCCTTGGATGGTTCTGCGCTGATTTCTTCTTCTTCCGTGCTACTTATCGTTGTGCTGGAAGTTGTATCCTTTCTTTCTCCTACGGGAATCGGTGCAGGCTCCTTTCCGTTATCCGTGGTTATCGTCTGTTCGTCGTTTGTTGTATCGTTGCTGGTAGGCTTCGGCCCGCCGAAGTGTCTACCCGCGTTGATGGGAATCCTAGGTGGCAGCGCGGAGCTTGCTTCTCTTTCCTTTTTCCTACTTTGTCGCGTCCGGCTACTTTTTTGGCCTTTCCCTTCTTCGTTTGCGCCTATTTTATTTGTTTCTTTTTTATTTATTTCTTCTTTGTTTGCGCTTATTTCGTTTTTCTTTTTTATTTCTTTCTTTTTTTATTTCTTCTGTATTTGCGCTTATTTCTTCGTTAAATATCGTCGTCGTTTTCTCTTTTTTTGTCGGCACGGCTGTTTCGTGCCCTACTACTTCGTCCTCGGACGTGTCGCGATCACGTTTGCGAGGCGTTTTCCTATACATTAGTTTGTTATTAGAATTGTTCCTTTTCGTAAGCTGTCGTCGTCCTTGTTCGAATCCGATGAGTTCCATCTCCTCTGTTGACGCTTCTGAGTCGTAGTTGTTGTCGTCGATTGTTTTATCGATTTTCGGGCGTGCACTCCCTCCAATTTCTTCTTTGTTTTCGGCGTTGCTTATTTCCATGTTTGTATCTTCAAGTTCTTGAAGTTCTTCTTCTGGCAAAATTATCACTTTGCCCGGTGCTGGGTTTCGGGAGGATTCGTCTGATGTTGACAAATTTCGTTTGTCGCCCTGTTGAGAGATTCTCGATTTCTTGATGTCATGGAGCTTTTCGTCAGATGATGATGATTCCCTTGGTCTGATCGGGAGGATGTTGATTGGGTTTCTTGACAGAGCGTCAGCGACTGAGTTGAGTTTTCCAGGCTTGTGTTGAATTTCGTAATCGTAGTCGTTGAGAGCCGCTTGCCATCTTAGTAGTTGTTGCGGTGGATTCGGTTTCTTCACTAGATATGTGAGTGCTCGGTCATCTGTCACTAACATGAAGTGGTGTCCATAGAGATAGGGTCTGAAGTGTTCGATCGCTTTTACTATTGC
The DNA here is from genome assembly GCA_964007375.1 of Ophion obscuratus. Lineage (NCBI taxonomy): Eukaryota > Metazoa > Arthropoda > Insecta > Hymenoptera > Ichneumonidae > Ophion > Ophion obscuratus. The sequence continues at coordinate 8,202,284 of OZ023323.1, read as the reverse complement.
CAGAAGTTCTTAACGCATCGTGTCGTAAACTAATTCCGCTTTTGTGAGAGTGGGTGAATAGAAGGCAAAGGGGTGATCAACATTTTCGTGCTGTTGACTGAGAACTGCGCCGATTGCGTAGTCTGAAGTATCCGTTGTCAACTTGAACTCTTTCTGGTAATCCGGATAGCGTAGGATTGGTTGGCTCGTCAATTTTTTCTTCAAATAGTCGAACGCCTGTTGACACTCATCGGTCCACTCAAATTTTTGGGAGGCTTTTAACTGTCTTGTTAGTGGTAGAGCGATTTTCGCGAAATCTTTTATGAATCGTCTATAGTAATTAACCAAGGCATGCAACTGTATGATGGTCTTCTTATTTTCCGGTGTCGGAAACTCCTGAATCGATTTTATTAGCTCCGGTCTTGGTTGTGAGCCGTTTTCGCTGATGACATGGCCTAAATATTCGACTTTCTATTGCAGAAACAGGCATTTGTCGGTTTGCAGTGTGAGACCAGCGTATGTCAATCTTTTCGCCAGCCTGCTAAATTTGTGTTCGTATTCCTTTAGGTCGATGGCATATATGACAATGTCGTCTAAATACACGAACAGGTCAGTGCCCTGTAATCCCGACAACACGACATCCATTAACCTTTGGAAGGTTGCTAGTGCGTTTTTCAAACCAAACGGCATTCGATTAAACTCGTAATGACCGTTCGGAGTCGAAAAGGCTGTTTTTGCTTTGTCGCATAGATGCATCTCGATTTGGTGGAAACCGGACGCTAAGTCCAGTACCGAGAAGTAACGGGACCTACCCAGCTGGTCTAGGATGTCAGTGATGTTTGGCAATGGGTACGCATCGGGTGTTGTTTTCTCGTTCAGTTTCCTGAAATCGATTACCATGCGCCAGCGTTTCTTTCCTTCACGGTCTGCTTCTTTCGAGACAATCCAAACAGGCGAGTTGAATGGTGATAGTGACGGTTGTATTATGCATTTCTGCAATAATTCGTCAACCGGTTTGTGGATTTCCTGTTTATGCACTTGTGGAAAGCGATATTGTTTTGTATTTATCGGTTTCTCATCGGTTGTGAAAATGTCATGTTTCACAAGCGTTGTGCATCCTAGTTGTTCGTCGGGCAGACTGAAAAGGTGTGAGTACTGTGAGGCCAGTTTGAGCACGTGTGCCGTCTCACTTTCCTCGATATTTTCGAGGTGTAGGAGAGGTTTTAATCGCTCGAATCTGGCCTCTTTTGACGACACCAAACCGATTACCGCATGTAGATCGGTAACAATGTCGTTTGGATCATTTTGGGTTTTGTCGAATGTTCGCAGTTCCTCAATTGGTTGTAATTCCAATATTGGAACTTGCAGGTGTATTGTGTACTCATTAGTGTTAATCGCTGTTAAATACGCTGTTCCATCACAATTTGTGACAATTGCGTTACCAATGTACAATCCTTCACCAGCATGTATTTGCGGGATGTAGCCTTCTGAAAGGTCTGTATTCTTTATCCTGGCGTGGATTACGGATTTTGATCTAGCCGGAATTGAAATTCTTTCACGTGTTTCGAAAGGTATTTGATGGCCACCGAAAGATATGCATGACTGGGTATATAGAATGTCGGCCGGTGTTTCTTTGAAAAACTCGTCGCCCAAACCGGCGTCTTGGGTGACTGGAATATCGTTCTTCACTATATGGAATTCAACGGAAAGGCCCTTAATCCTTATGATGCACATGCCGGAAGTGAAAATTGTGTCGCTCGTGATTCCTGATAGTTCGTAAATGATGTATGCGTCAATTTCGACGTGTGCTCCTATTGCTTCTGATTTAATTAGGTTGATTTGGGCTCCTGTATCAACGAGAAATTTCGTGTCTTTTTTTAGGTCGTCTGAATTGATTATGACTATTGGTGGCTTCCGTCTTTTCGTGATTCCTAGCGATATTGTGGCTTTCTTTACTGTTACCGTTTTCTTTTCTAGTGACTTGACGACGAGCGCTCTTGCGATTTGCTTCGCGTCACGCTGTCCCGCGAAGTTGCATTTAAGTTTTTTTGTACCATTTCTGTTACTATTTTTGCGAGTTCCTGAAGGTTTTCGTTACTCATTCTCCGCGACTTCCGTTCGTTGTTATCGGGTTTTCGATCGCGTGAATTGTCGCGAGATCTGGGCTGCAAGTAACTGCGTTGTCTATCGTTTGGACTATCCTGTGAGCTACTGAGGTGTGTATCGTATCGACTGTTTTGTCTGTAGTAATTCGGGAATTGATCTCTTCGCTGGTACTTGTTTTGTGAGCCTTGTTGCCTATTGTGGTGGTAGTTTTGGTAACCATTCCGTGATTTGTGCTGTCCTTTTGAGTTATTATTTTGGTAACTGCCGCATGTGTTTTGTTGTCTGTACTCGTAGCTGTTTTTATAATCGTTTTGGAAATTCCGTCCATTTTGATATCTATCGTATGAGTTGCTTCTGTAGTTACCGCGTCTGTTCGGTGATGCGTTCCCAAATCTATGACTACTGAATCTCCTATTTTGTTCTCCCCTTAAGTGTCTTAATGTGTAGCAGTTGATGGTGGAGTGGCCAGGCGATCGGTGGTATTCGCAAAACATTCGTGGGGGTGAATTTTGGGTTTCCGCGAACTGAACTTTAGCTGTTTCTGTTTGTTTTTCGCTTGAGTTCCCGTGACTTGTTCGGTTCTGGTTTATCGTTTAGCGTGCTTTTAATTCTCTCTCGATATTGCCTGCCTCGCGTATCGCTTAATCGAGATTTTGGATTCCCTGTTGCATCAGTATAGTGCCGATTTTATCGAAAAGTCCGCGAATAAAAGCCCTAGTTACTGATTTCTTAACCTCTGTTTTCCTGTTCACGAGGTATTTTTGGTCTTCGTTGCGTATATAACATTCGTCTAATCTATCCATAATTCGCTTCATTATTGTACGTGTTCGGGTCGCGTATTCCGCAGTAGGTTCGTTATATTTTTGTGAAATTTCTTTGAGTTCTAATTCGAGATCTAAAAGTTCGATCGGTGTGCTAAAATTGTGCCTCAGGTCTATGAGGAGTTCTTCTAGATTTTCATAATTTTTTGTTTCGGCCAAATCATGCGCTGTTCCTCCTAATTTGTATTGCACCATTACTAGAAGCCTGGCATGTTCGTTTGGTGGTATGATTTTTACCGCTTTTTTACACGCACTTATAAAACTTTCGACGGGGATGTTGCTGCCGTCAAAAGCAGGGATTGGTTGGTAAACATCACGAAATGTTAAACCTCCGTACGCCATATCGCGAATAGCTTCGTTTTCGTTTTCGGGTTCTAAGTTAAAAAATGAGGGGCTCAATTTTGTTTTGTTCAGTTCGTATATTTTAAAGAAGTGGGGCAAAACAAAAAAAATTAATTAAATTATTTTTTAAAACTATCTTCTCCGAATGTTTGTAAGGTTGTTATCGTTGACTATGAAAAGCTTGAAATGTTCGCACAAAAGAGTTTATAGTATGTCAAAAAAATGTCAGTTTTGAAATATCTAAAGCTTATATAAAAAAAAAATCGAATATTGCGAGTTCGAAAGGTTTCCGATTGCCGTTTTCTTTTCCTTTTCCTCAAATATTTATTTTAGAGTTCGTACCATCTCATTTTTCCGGTTGTACGGTTTAAGACCTTTTCAATTTTCTTTTCTCTTCAAATATTTATAATGTATAAAATGTTGTTTCCTTCGAGGTATTTGAAATTTATAAAAGTTATTTTGCAATTGTTAGAAGTTCGAAAGGTTTTCCAACTTCTATTTTCTAAATATTCGTAATGTACGAAATTTTTATTTTTCTTGAAATATTTGACGTTTATGAAATTTCGTTTTTCGGGAATTGCAAGTATGATAAGTTTTCAATTTTGATTTTCTTTCTCTTTTCCCTATAGTGTATAAGTAAATTTTATTTTTCGGGTTTTATGGATTCGAGATGTTTTGTTTTCGTTTTTTTTCTTTTTTTTTTTCTAATATTTCTAACGTGTCGAAATTTTTGTTCTGTTCAAAGTATTTCGAGTTTGGAGACGGTTTCTTCGAAAAATTTATAATTTACAAAATATAACTCCTTTACAAATTATTTCTTATCCAAGTTTTAATTTTCTTATGAGAGTTAAGTGGCGAGGGAGACGCAGAGGTGACGAAGTTTCGTTACACGTGTGTTTGTGCGAGCGCGATAGCGGTAGAAAGCGAGAAAGAAAGAATGAACAGAGCGTTGCGTTCTCAATACATACGTAAGGAGCCTTGTCGATGTGAGTAGGCTAGCAGTATACGCTCATGCGTCACATGGGCTCTCGAAGTTGGATGCTTTCACACATTTTAACGTGTGAAGAGAAGCATCTTTCGTTGCCACTTGTAAGAGCGGGCTTGAAAATATTAGAGAAAGAATAGTTGAATTTCGAAATTACTTACATTGCCGTGATGAGAAGAAGAACACTTTTCATAGAAGCGCCTTTGGTCCTTCAATTCCCTTCCCTCCTTCTATATATGATGGGTTGATTCCGTTTTTGTGTTTGTAAATGTGTTCCTTTGTTTCTCGTCTCGTCCGTGTGTGTGTCGCTTGAACGCTGAGCGCTTGTATTGTATGTGAGCGTCTGAAGTGTTTCTTCTCTTTTTTTTTATATATATATTGTAACGAGTTTTTCTGGTCCGCACACTTCCGGGCCCGTACCGCTCCCGAAGCCTACCGGGTGTCCGAGAACCCGCCGGGTGGACGTGGGCGCCAGGTACCGGAGTACCGCCGACCGAAGGTCGACTTGTGATTTTGTCCACCCGAGCGCGGTCCCTTGATGTTGGGACACCCGGTGTGGAACGGTACGACCCAGGCGGTCCGACTAGCTCGGCTCGTCGGCGAAGATGGTAGAGGGGCAGGGTCAGGAGTCGAGTGCCAAGGGGGTCCCCTTAAGGAACCACGGGACAGGGTTTCGCGAAATAACATACAAGCTGGATCGTGTTGTAATTGACAAGGTTTTATTCAGGTTGGGCCACTTGGCTCTTACATTCCGTTTGCCGCAAACTCGGAGTTGCCTCGTGCAACCCACGGTCGGTACGGCGGCCGACATCCCGGACCGCCGCCGAAGCAGGCCTTGCTTAATCGACTAACGATGTGGATAACGATAAATACCGCTGGTAATCCGAGGGGTTCGGATAATCCAGTAGGCAGCCTAATCCGAGAGAAACTACCGGAAGAAACCCAAATTATGACGATAATCGGGTAGGTAACTTAAACAACGGGGATAAATACCGCAGGTATTTCGAGATGTTCGGATAATCCAGGACGTAGCCTAACCGGAGGAAAAATACCGGGGGAAACCCAAATTATGACGATAATCGGGTAGGTAACCTAAATATCCCGCAAATAATGCAGCTGACTTTTGTCACCGGGTAAGTAGCCTAAATATCCCGTAAATACCTCAGCTGACTTTCGTCACTGGGTAGGCAACCTGAAGATCCCGTAAATACCTCAGCTGACTTTCGTCACTGGGTAGGTAGCCTAAATATCCCGTAAATACCTCAGCTGACTTTCGTCACTGGGTAGGTAGCCTAAATATCCCATAAATACCTCAGCTGACTTTGTCACCAGGTAGGTAGCCTAAATATCCCGTAAATACCTCAGCTGACTTACGTCACTGGGTAGGTAGCCTAAATATCCCGCAAATACCTCAGCTGACTTTCGTCACTGGGTAGGTAGCCTAAATATCCCGTAAATACCTCAGCTGACTTTCGTCACTGGGTAAGTAGCCTAAATATCCCGTAAATACCTCAGCTGACTTTCGTCACTGGGTAGGTAGCCTAAATACCCCGTAAATACCTCAGCTGACTTTCGTCACTGGGTAGGTAGCCTAAATACCCCGTAAATACCTCAGCTGACTTTCGTCACTGGATAGGTAGCCTAAATATCCCGTAAATACCTCAGCTGACTTTGTCACCGGGTAAGTATCGGATGGCTAATCGGTAGCCTCAATACATTAGGTAAATACCGTCTATAACTCGAGCGAGGTCGAGCGGCAAATAGGCAACCTGATTAACGCACACAAATACCGCAGGTACTTGGTGGAGGTCCGATGGCGAATAGGTAACCTCAATACATTAGAGATGTTGAGGAATCGGCTTCGATTTCGGCCCGTGAGATTTCCAAGGTCGTGGTGGAAAGAAAAAAAGGGAGTTTTTTCTGCTCGTTTACGTTTCGATCCTTGGTTCGGATCCTCTTCAGACACTTTATTTGTTCTACAAATTTCGCGATACAAATTATATTAATATAGTTTACAGATTTTTGCATTTGTATTTTGTGTAATGAATAAGTTTTAGATGTGATATAATGATTTGTGTAAAATTTTTTTGTTAGTTTTTTTCCTTTTAATTTTTAATCGTGGTGATATTGTATAAATGATTATTTATAACAAGTTAATTTATTCTTGAGTAACAAGACTAGTGTGTGAGAGTGTGATGTTGTGAGAAAATAAGAATTATGTTGGATAACGAACCTGAATATTGTTGATATTTCCAGTTTTCCTTTTTTGGTTTATGCTTGGAGGATGGTTCATGTAGACAGTATATTTGATATAAAATACTGTCTCGTGTGGTTGATTCGCAAGATGGATTCAGAGCCGTTTTTTTTTTTTTTTTTAATTAAATTCAATTGATATGTGTAACCGTTTTTTGGCGGTTGTACTATCTGTGAAAAATTGTTATGGTGAAAGAGACTTTATTCCGATCTATTGTCATGGTTAATGGGGTTAATGAGATATTGTGTGAAAATGGTAATTACCTATTGAAGTAAAAAAAAAAATATATCCCCGCAAGCACAAAAAAAAGAAGAAAATTAGAAAAAAAGTTTCTTTGCTCTACATGTCAAGTAGTGACTTCAAGGAGAGTTCAAGAAAGACTGAGTGGCGAATTTAATGTTTCTGTAGAGAGGGAGAATGATCCTTTGTCAGTGCTGTGTCAAGAGTTTGAGGGTGCTCGTGTCATGTTAAGAAGTTAAGTGTTATGTCAAGAGTTTTAAAACTTTGTCACGAGTTTAAAAATTGATGTGTGTGGTTATGGATGATAAATTATTATTATGATTATATTATTGAATTGTATATTGAGCTTAGATTATTTATGTCAGTTCTAAAATTGATGGCATTGGGATGCGCTTTGATTTGCATCATTTCTAGGATCAATCTTTTTTTGAGCCATTTTTCATTGTTTAAAATTTTAACATCATCAAATTTGAAATCGTGCTTTTGTTCTATTGCGTGCTGTGCTAGAGCAGTGTGTATTTCGTTGGGGTGTTTTAGGCTGTTTTTGTGTTCATTGATTCTGTTTTTAAGGTATCGTTTTGTTTGGCCTATGTATGTGGAGTTACAATCATTGCAATCAATTTTGTATACTATGTTGGATTTTTTGCTGTTATCTATTTTGTCTTTGGTGGAGCCTGTGATCGATAAGATGTTGTGTTTATTGTTTGTGACTAGTGTTATATTGTTTGAAAAGACGAATTAGTTGGTGATGGATGTTTTTTGTGTATGGTAGATTTATTAGTCTAGAGGAGTCAAAGTTTTTATTATTGTTATTTTGATTGTTGATTGTAGCAAGTCTTTGTTTTATTATTTTTTCCGTGAAAGAAATCGGATAGCAATTTTTTGTCATTGTATTCTTAATAAGTTGGAGATTTTTATGGTGAAAGGACGCATGAGATAGTTTTATTGCTCTGTCAACTAACATGTAAATTATAGCTTTTTTTTGGGAAAGTGGATGGTGTGAGAAAAAGTTTATAAATCTGCCAGACCAAGTAGGTTTTCTGTACCAATTTGTGATGATTGAACTTTGATTGTGGATTAAGAGTATATCGAGAAAAGGAATTTTATTATTTTCTTCTATTTCTGATGTAAACTGTAATTTTGGATTATATGAGTTAAAAATATTGATTGTGGATTCAATTTTGTCGGTTGGCAAAGCAATAATAATGTCATCAACATATCTTTTGTATAGTGGTAGTGAGAATTTTAATTTTTCTAAGCAATTTTTTTTCTACATCAATCATAACGATGTTGGATAGTATCGGAGCAAGAGGTGAACCCATTGGTAATCCAGAAATTTGTTGATAAATTTTGTTTTGGAAAGTGAAATAAGTTGAAAACATGATATATTCTATGGCTTTTGTTATTTCGTTTAGTGGAAAAGTTTCGGAAAATAGATTTGATCTTTTTTGAAGACTTTGAACAACTAGATGTAATGGAATGTTGGTGTAAAGCGATACGACATCAAAAGAGACAAGTTTGTAGTTGAGTGGGATTGATATGTTTGAGACTGATTGTTTTAAATAAAAGCTGTCTTTGACATGTGAATTTGTTGTGTGTATTAGTTTAGATAATTTTGATTGAATAAATTCTGCTAATTTATGTGTTGGGCTATTGATTGATGATACTATTGGACGAAGTGGAAAGTTTTCTTTGTGAATTTTTGGAAGACAATAGAGACGAGCTAAGTTGCAATTTTCTGCTTTTAAGTATTTAAATTTTGTTTCGTCAATGATTTTTAGATTTTTCCATCTGGAGAGAATATTGTTTATGCCTTTTTGTAGGATGTTGATGGGGTTCTTATTCGTTAGTTTGTAGGTTGAGGGGTCTGCGAGTAAATTGTATGTTTTTTTAATGTAATCTGATTTGTTTAAAATGACTGTTGAATTTCCTTTATCTGCTCGTGTAATTTAAAGTTGTGGATTGTTTTTTAAAAAAGACGAAGTGTGATTTATAATTTTAATGGTGTTGGAAAATGATGTAGGTGTATTCATTTTGTCTATGATTTTAGTAAATTCTTTTCTGATTTCATATTGTCTAGGTTTGTCGAGTAGAGATCCTAGTTTGGATTCAAGTTCTGAGATGGAGTTGTGGATATAGTTTTTTATATTTGAAGGTTTGAGATAAGGAAAACAAAATTTTTCTCCAAGAGATAGGAATGTGGAGATGTGTGATGGAATATCTATGTTGGAGAGATTTATAAGCCATTCTTTTGTGTTGTTTTTTGTAATTGTTGAGTTAATATTATTCAGAGGATCGGTAAAAGAATTATTATTTTCGTCATGTTGCTTTTTTGTGAAAATTGAGTTTGAGAAAATGTAGTTTTGTGTTGGTTGATTTCGGTTTATATGATTCTGGTGATGTGTATTGTTTTGATCGAGATGTATTTATGAGTCTATTGTTCTTAAGAATTCATCATGATTGAAAATATGTTGGTGTATATTCATGGTTCGTTGGAGTCTAAGATTTTGGAGTTTTTTTTTGTGTTTTTCATAAGTTAATAATGATAATTTGTTTAATTTTGTTTTTTCAAATGAGAAGAATTTTTCTTTTATAGTGTTGTGAGTTTTGTTTATTATTTCGGTATTTTTTCCTATTTTTTTGTTTAGTGTTTTGATTCGATAATTGAGATCGTCAATTTCAATATTTAATATTGATTTGTGAATTTTGTGTGTTGCTTTGTTTAGTTTAAATTTTCCTTTGTTTCCTGAAATTTGTATGTTGAAGTTTTTGGAATAAATGTGTTTCGGTACTAAACCTTCCTGTCTACATTTCAGTAAGAATCGAAGTTGTTGATTTAGGCGAGTCTTCGTGGCAGCGTCGCGTTTCCAATTTTTGAAAGCTGCTAAGATGATGTATCCGAAAAGTTGTGCTATCTCGCCGAAGAAGGTCATTTTTGTCGAGTTTATAGCCAGTCGTTTCCAATTAGTATGAGTAGTGTGCGGCCGTGTTGATAACAAGAGATGTTGAGGAATCGGCTTCGATTTCGGCCCGTGAGATTTCCAAGGTCGTGGTGGAAAGAAAAAAAGGGAGTTTTTTCTGCTCGTTTACGTTTCGATCCTTGGTTCGAATCCTCTTCAGATTCAGTACATTAATTAAATACCGTCTATAACTCGAGCGATGTCGAGTGGCAAATAGGCAACCTAATTAACGCACCCAAATACCGCAGGTACTTGGTAGGTGTCGGATGGCGAATAGGTAACCTCAATACATGACATAAATGTCCTCGATAACTCGGGGAACGTCGATCAACAATTAGGCAACCTAATTAACGCAACGCAATCTGGCAGGTAACTCGAGCTATGGCGCTACTCCCAAGATACTCGTAGACTTTCGTCACATTTCTTCGAGTGGGTAATTTTGTGGCGAGCACGTATGTCGAGCGGCTTCTATTTCGAAAGAATCACGCTAACGCTCGACGCACAATAGATGACAACAAAACTCGAGAACGTAATCATTCGCGAGAGAACAAAGGAAACAAAGACGGAAGCTCAAAGGTAAACAAACGCGAGACCAGGCGCTCGATGGCCCTGAGCGCGCGGAGAGACTGGACGAGAGATATACGCACGAACTATGTCGTGTTACATCTTCCGACTCAAAATAAAATATTACTCAAAATTACATAATCTCGCGGAAATTCGTACTTTTCTTTGGGCCAATTTTCGCGGGACATCAGCAAACATTTTTAATTTAACGCCCTAGGCTTAACGAACGATCACGTTAATTAATGATCGGTAACACAAACAAAACAATTCCCGAATTGACACGATACGCAATAAAATTGACCGGAGCTTGACGGAACGACCGAGGCTAAGGTACGAGCTCCCTTACAAAAATTATGACTAAACCAGAACTTCCCCAGAGGCGGAAACCCGGGAACAAACGCGACTTTATCGCCGAAACACTCCTACCGGGTGCCGGCCCTCTGAGGACACGAAATTTCCCTCCATGGGACAACCCGTCGCCACTTGGCGTAATTATCAACAAAGAAATAAAAGGAACCCTAATTTAGAGCTCGTACCTTAAGAACGTAGAGAGACGAGAGAGATCGGGCTCACCGCTGAATGATGACAATGATCTTCTTCCTGAGTGACGCGGCTGGGCTCGTGGACTCCAAAATCGTGACTACTCAAATAGCCGCGCTCTCGCGGTGCTCCCGGCTCTCGCGTGCCCCACTCACGCGCCCCTCCTCTCTTTTCACGCGCTCCCCTGTTATCGCGTTAGTCTCCGTCTAGGAGATTTTCCTCTACTTACCTCAGATGCCATGGCCACGGCCCCGCTCTACCGCGCTACCCCGCGCGTACGCGACTGTCCTCGCAGCGAATAATTGACTGCCCCCCCGAACCTCTTCCCCTAGGAACCGAGGCGGGACCTCGAACGCGGGGGGGAGGCCTCCCTCGCATTTCCCCAGCGTCCTGGGAATAGCGGTGGGCCCACGCGATATACTACCAGGTGAACTACACCCCCGGTCGCCGATCCACCGCCCCGACCCCCTTCTACGGGGCGCCGGTCTTACGCGGTCCATGAGGCCCGAGGGGACAGTAGCTATGGTGCAACTCCGGGTTGCTGAGTCGAGAGGGACGGGCGACACGGTAAACTTGGCCTTATTCCGGCGTCTCCTCCGGCATCCAATCCGCGAGCACTGTTGTCCGACGCTCGCCTGCCTCTGAGTGGAGGCGCGTGGGTGTCCTCGTGGACCAACCAGCGCGAGGTTTTGCGGAGTGCGAAACCGGAAGCCGGGACATCTCGGGTAGCGATAACACGTTGCTTCAGGGTAATATGGACGCGCAAGCGATCGTTCCCCGATACATCGTTCCGTCCTCCATACTAACTGTCCTAAAAACAGTCCCAAACATTTTATTTATGGGATTTTAACTTCGTCCATTTATTCGCGGCTCACGAGCCGGTAGGTAAACACACAGGTAAGACGTGGCGGTTTCCGGAATAAAATTACAAAAAAAAGGTATAATATTCCGCCACGTCGTGAGTCGACGATGTCGGAGCCACCCAGAATCGACCCAGGACGCCTCAGGGTCGTAAACCCGACCCACTGGTCGACACCGCTTCAGAATGGACGTGACCCCCTAATTTGTCAAGTCACAATATAAAACTGAGCGGGGTGTACGGGCCCGCTAAATTTTATTATTTAACTTTTTCGTGATATTTTGAGAAACGAGTGGGGCGTTTCGCGAATCCCACTTCTGGCACCAATTTGTGATGGTCGCGAGCGGATGATTGGGGATTTTGCGGGATACGAATATCAACTGAGACTGAGATTTGGATCTTTTGTTATTTATTCGATTTGGCCAGAGAGTGCACGTGGTTATTTGTTCGAGGGCTCAGGATGGACTACTCGCTCTCGGTCCAGCAGGAGGGAGCGTGGCTGAGTGGAGGGGCCTTAGGAAGGTGGAGGGGATGTCACGCGCGAGAAGCGCGTGGGCTCGGGAACAATGGGACTCAGGTGAGAGAGGAGGTCGAGGATTGCTGATGAGGATTTCTAGGAAGGAAGATTTGGTTTCTGCTAAGGGTTTCTAGGAAGAAAGATTAGTTTTAGGTGAGATCTGTGGGAAGCGGTTGATATGAGGGCGTGGGACTGGGTTTGGGAATAGGAGTCGTGTGGGACCGTGACAATTATATGCAACTCGTATATTTCGCATTGTAATTATTATTCTCTCATTTAACCGCCGTATTTTTACATCGAATCTTTTTCGCACGCAAAAGAATAAATAACAACAATTGGAACTTATATAAAATTATATTTCTTTATTTAAAAACGGATATTATTGTAATAAATTGTGAGACTAACGATAAATTAAAAATATTAACTTATCGTCTATTATTTGTTATAACATTTAAATTAAATAATTGATTTATCGTCGAATCCTCCGTTTAACGCCATAAGAGCAAGCGAGAAGGAACATCAGCGTCGGCGTCTCCTCTCCGCGGCGCATGCGCACCACGCCGTTCCACCGCCGCACCAATAAAAAGCCGAGTCCTCCGCTGCTCGCCAGTTCTCCGGTCTCTCCACCAGTCAGTTGCGCTTCTCCGCTCGCCGCGTTCGTGTCGGACCCGCACGCTGGAAAATCGGAACATTTCTTTAAACATTTCTTTATTTTCACATTGTTATTTTACCGAATTCTAAATCGAAGTTTGAGTTTTCATTGCGTTTAAAACTTGTCATATTCTACATCGCAGAGCTGTGTGTAATTATATTTATTTCCAAGTTCGTACCAATACATACATATACGTGTACATTTTTAGAATCAGTAAATAATTATTTCGCGATCCTTTATCTCTCATCGAATACATTTTTTCGATCGCGTTGTGTGTTGTTTAGATCGTTCATTCGTCTTTTACAAAATTCATTTGAGTCAACATTCTCTCACCATCGTTTCCTTGGCATTTCAGCTAATCGAATATATTTAATTTCGCAATTTGCATATCATATGCAGAAATCAACCGTCCGTTAATTAAATCAACCCTTCATCCATCCTCCCTTCATTTTCCGAAGATTTGTCGGTTGTGCTAATTATTACTGCACGTCGTCAATTCTTACCTCGCTTAAATTTGTAGACTGAACCTACCGATTGTGCAACCTATTACTGCACATCGATTGATTCACGTCTCGAACCCCTGCTGCAGGATAATCTTACTCATTCTCCCAATTCCCCAGTTAACGGTCAATTGATTTTTCAATAAATATCTATCTGTATTTATTCAAATTCATAAATGCCAAGAAGACGAGGTGGTTCCAAGTTTAATCTTCTGACCGTCTATCGTTGTAATCGTCGTTCGCCTAGACATCATCATTACCGACGGCAGGACCTCTCTCCGGGTACCAGATCATCCGTCGATAAACCCGCTACGCACCGCCGCTCGTAGGGTAAGTCGCATGTACACGTTACCACTCACTATCTTCTTTACCGACTGCCCTATCCCCGCGAATGATTCGTAAGTTATCGATCAAACCGTGGCTCGATCCTCATCCCTGTTGGGCACATTCCTGACTAAACGTAGGATCTCAAGGCTGGCGTTCGTTCTGTAAAATAAAATAAATTTGCAATTAGTTAACGTAAAATCATTTTCGCAACCGAAACCGCGTTTTAATTTTTGGAAATATATTGTTTATCCAATATAAAAATCCGGACGTAACAATACGCCTTTTTTAACGCTTTTTTTTATCGGTTCGAGATGAATGCAAAATAAAAAACGGTTCATTCAAATTCTGTATTGTGTTTCATTATTGAAATAAACTCGAGATTTTTCCGATTCGTCCCCAGTGGGTAATTATTTTAAATGTATCACCCTCGGCACAAAACTAGCCACTGAGGACTACTACTGTTGCTGTGGGCTATGAAGGTGAACGAATCCGATGGTCGGGGCGGCATTCTGTGATTGTAGGGAGTATTCCACAACAGAAACACTTGCGTGCGGACTCGGATTCATTTCCCGATCTAAAAGTCGTCTACTCGAAAAAAAATTCACATGAGACACGACGTTGATACATGCGCCTGTTTAAACAGTTTCTCTTATCGGTTCAAGATGAATCGAAAATAAAAAACGACCCATTCAAATTCGGTTTTGAGTTTCGTTATCGAAATAACCTCGAGATTGTTCGGTTTCGTTCCCAGTAGGTGATTTTTAAAAATCCATCCCCTTGGCACGAAAATAGCCATTGAGGACTGCTACTGCTGCTGTGGACTATGACCGTGAACGAATCTGATAATCGGCGCAGCGTTCTCAATTTGTAAGGATTATTTCACAACAGAAACATCTGCATGCGGACTCGGATTCGTTTCTCGATATACAAGTCATCGACTCGAGGAGAAATCCACATGACATTCGACCTTCATAAGTACGCCTTTTTCAACCGTTTTTTTATCGGTTCGAGACGAATCCAAAATAAAACTCGGTTCATTGAAACTCTGTTTTCTGTTTCATTATCGAAATAACCTCGAGATTGTTGCGATTCGTACCCGTGGGAAATTATTGAAAATGTATCACGCTCGGCACGAAAATAGCCAGTGTGGACTACTTCTGCTGCTGTGGGCTATGAAGGTGAACGAATCCGGTGGTCTGCGCGGCATTCTTCTGAGAATGCCGCGTAGGGATTATTCCACAACAGAAGGGACTGTAGGGATTATTTCACAACAGAAATACTTGCATGCCGACTCGGATTCGTTTCCCAATCTAAAAGTCGTCGACTCGAAAAGAAATTCACACGAGATTCGACGCTGATAAATACGCCTTTTTCAACCATTTCTTTTATCGGTTCGAGAGGAATCCAAAATGAAAAAAAAAACGATCCATTCAAATTTGGTTTTGTGTTCCATTATCGAAATAACCTCAAGATTATTGGGTTTTGTTCCCAGTAGGGGATTTTTTTAAATTGATCACCCTCGGCACGACAATAGCCATTGAGGACTACTGTTACGCCCTGGGTCTCCACCCTCTTCAAAACGGAAATCCCAAGACATCAACCAATACGCGTAAATATATAATACTCCTTTAACCTTATCAATAATCACTCCATTAAATATGTAAGAACACTCAGAAGTAAGAAATATTCACCATAAAATATGTCGGATTTTCCCTTAAACCAAGTCGGAATTTCCCTTAAACCAAGGCCGACCGAAACAGAATTGAACTACTTGACGGGTTGCCTACTTGCAGGGGCAATATACCTCTTGTGCCATCCTGTTCCCCTGATAATCGAATTTTAATTCGCGCTCCGCGAATTTCTTTTTACCCCAATATAAAATATAATTCGCGACCCCGCGAGTGTCCAAATTAACCCCTTACCTGTTACCTACGCGTCAGGTAATTCGCAACCTGTAAAATGAAAATTTGTATTAAAAATAAGAGAAAAGCTTAATGCATAAATATATAGCATGTCTACCCCCGTAGATATTATTGGTACATCCTAAACTTCGAGGACAAACTAAAGTATATGCCCTCATACGATCAGTAACTTCAGGGACCTAATGATCAATATATATATAATTTATAAGTACACTATCGAAGTTTAAGGACAATGTAAATAATATGCATATACACTTTGGGAACACCACCAACTTAACGGACAATCCCAATACACAAACTATAAAGACAGTAACATTACCCTATAAGGTATATTGAGAGGACGCTCTTGCAATTTCGAGAACAAAGAATATACTTCCACACACATTGCAAAAACGTTCTCGTAACTTTAAGGACAAATATATGTATACTCACGTATGTTTCGAGAACTTTCTAGAACCATCCAGAGAATTCGAGAACAATCATGAAAAGAACAAAGGATTGCATCACCAAATGCAACCTCAAGCCAGACAAAAGAAATTCCTAAGGGTCAGATTACACTTCGAGCTCGACCGAAAGAGATAAGGAAAGAATGCACACGTGCACCTACTACGCAATACCCAAATGAATATTACACATAATCTAGAACCTTCCCGAACATTATAATTTTATAAAAAACTCTAGTTAAATATAAAAACTTCATTAAATAAACGTGGCTACTACAATACGAATTAACAACACATATATTGACACCAAGAAACAATATTATATGAGGCGGATAAACGAATAAATTAAGAATAAATCAAAATAAATTGTAAAAGCAATCATAAATTAACAAAACAGAGTAGTTTATCAATGCGTCAGATCAATCAAATATATATTGACAACGAAAAACAACAGAGAACCGAAAAAAACAAGAAAATTACGCCACAAGAGGGGAAGGCTCTCCGTCATCCCAGAATTATTACAATTCGTACCAGATATGAATATTTGGAGGGCGAGAGTGCTAGGACGTATCACCTCCCCCCTAAAAGTCTGAAGCAATGCTTCAGCTTTGCTGAGGACCGGCGTTGAGCCGCTCCAAGAGTCCGTGGTCGACGCCCGACAAACGCCTCGACGTCGTCGGATGGTCGCGATTGTCATTGATGGTCACCAGCTCCAGAGGTTCATCGTTGGTAATCTTCGACGACCGTTGTTAAGCATGGTGAGCTCTGCTAATTAGGAGGCTTGTCACCGAGTTCCAGATGGCTCCTAGAAGGGCGAAACTCCATCCGTACAGAGTGTGGAGTGTATATCCATGGATGCAAGTATCGATAATCGTCTTGATGATGGTGAGGATTGCGAGGACCCCGAACAGTCCCGCACTGATGATCCCGAATTTTTCGAAACCACCCCAGATTTTGTGCATTACTCCATCAGCCACGTGTTGGAGAGCGTCCTCATCCATCAGTGTCTTGAGGGAAATGCTTCCCGGGGGTATGTCGTGTCCTGCGAAACCCCTTGCGATGTTGCTGAGTAATGCTGGTTTTTCAGCGGGGAACATGATCCTGTCCCTCAGCTGGTTGATCTCGTGGTCAGAATAAATTCCGCTGAATGACAAATTTCCAATAGGGTTGTATCCCCAGGTAGGCATGAAAGCGGGATGTATTTGTCCCGGAGGCGGTACCTCGACTGGATGTGGTGTGAACCGATACCAAGTGCCGTCGATCCAATATTCGGCAGACAGCATGAGGTTGCACTCGATATGTGTTTCCGTCCGGATAAGTGTCCTTGAGATTGTGGACAGGAAGAATGATTGGTTCCGGAACGTGACGGGAAGTTCGTTGTAACATTCGTCCGTTCGACGAAGGGTGCATTCCACAGGTGTGCACTTGACGATGTGTGCTACCTCTCCTGCGATGACGGCCATGTATCCCGGGGCTTTCATGACGGCCCGGGCGAATTTTCCGGGTAGAATGGAAGCCGTTGAGACAGCGTTTTGTAGCGTTTGTCTTTCCAGATTGCATCGTTGTGTGAGAATGTCCTTGTACAGCGTTTTTATTTGCGCCTTAATATGCTTTTCGACGTAGATAAACTTTGAGTTCACGTACGCGAATATGTCGAGGTTACTAACAAGCACCTTTTTCCGCGTAGCGAAAGATTCGTGATTTTGAATTTCAAGGACGTACAGTTTCGGATGTTCCGTTCGCACAAGAGTATAGCCGCAAACATGTTTTTCAGATTTTGCGGCTAGCGCGAAGGTAGTATCCTGGGTAGTCAGCGTGTAGACGTCCGGTATTTGGTGAGAGTTGTCGAAAGTCCTTAATTTGGTAGCTGTACCCTCGAATAATACGTCGTATCTATTAAACGCGCAGGTATCTGCTGGTTCCGTTTTCCAGAATACGGCGTTGCCTTCGATATCGAAGCAGGTACCATCCGATAATTGGCAATGGGTTCCTGATCGAAGAATTACCTTGTTGGTCGCCAAGTTGACCGTTGCTTCGTAATTGGTGAGAGTGATCCTCACTGAGGCTTGGACGACCACGTTGTCCCAAGCGCCGAAAGGATCGTTATATTGTGTGCCGGAGCATTTCCCCTGGTTATCGAGAGATCCGGCTAGGGTCACGCCCCGAGTTGTGGTGCTGTTTTTCCGGATTCCGGAAATTATTGCTGTCACGCCTACTTGCAGTAGCGCTGTTTCGTGAATTTTTCGGCACGATCGTTCATAGACTTCGTGCAGGTAATTTTGGCGTCCATTATGTACAATGGAGTTGTGGGAACTCATCCCACAGTAGTAAATTGTCCAGTCTATTTCGACCTTACATTGGACTACGCCAGTTGACGCGAACTCTGAAAGTTGCAGGAGTTGAATCTTCACTGGTGTCGGTATCGGATCGACCAAAGGGATGTCACATTCGCCAATGATGCCCAAGGAGATGGTCGATACGTTTAGAGATGGTCCGCCACAATCGTACCCGACAAGACCGGCAGTTGGGCGGATGCAAAACAGGATGGCAAGGAAAATTTTCAACGTCATCCTGTAACCAAGAACGCTTCGCTGATGTCGATAGGCGTCTTCTTGATTGGGGTGCCAAAGGGCACTTTGGGCGTCAGCCCTGGGTGGTCGTCGTGGACTGGTTCCCATCTTCGGAACAGGGACCACGTTTATGGCCACCTTGCGATGTTATTTACAGATAGTCAACGTAACTTCGTCGTTGCCTAGCGTTTGTACCAAAAGATTTTTAATTTCGTTCCATAATACATTTCCGTTTGAGTTTGTTTTCACGACATGAATTAATTTCGTAGATGTTTCGCGGACAAAATTTTTCAAGGAGTCGAGGGCTTCCTCAAGGTCCTCGATCAAAAGATTTTCGTGTACATTAGCCAATAACGGTATAGCTAATATGCATCTTGAATTTTCATTTATTACCATAAGTCGTAAATACGTGGTTTCCTCGATTTTGGAAAACAAATTTTGAGTTTGGAGGTCTTTTGCTTCGTCATCGATTGGTCTCCCGGAAGTAGTGACAAAGACGACGAGATTGTCCTTGAACGTGGACAAATTGTCACGCGTTTCGCGTATGGTGAGCCTACCTTGGACCTCACTGTTTACCCTCGGTAATGCATACTCGGGGTTTTCATTATCAAATATTCCGCTATTTACAGAGTCGTCATCTGAGTCGCCTGAGCTTTCGGTGAGATCCTCGATATTCTCAATGTTTTCTCCATGTTCTGACGGTTCCGTAATGACGGAATCCTCAAGAAATGGGGCTATTTCTCGATCTTCTAAACGTTGCGTTATTTGAAAATTTTCCGCGATTCCGTCGTCTGGATTTGCGTCCAGAATAGACGTGTGCAAGGTTGTTTCTTCCACAGGTTCGACGGATTGAGGATGGGAAGGCGGTTCTTCGAGGTTCCGGGTTTTCGGAGTTTCTTTTTCTTTTTCTTTTTCCCAACAACGAGGCGTTTTGCCAGACGTTTGCGAAATTGTCGGGAAATTTCGGAAATCAAGGAAATCGTCCTCGTCCGCGGAGTCGGCTAACTTTTTCCTTTATCCAGGTGGATTTTTCCTTTAGTTGCCGTCCAACGGATCGGGGATTTCCTCCGTATCCGGTTCAGGATTTAAAGTAGGTTTTCGTTTTTTAGCTGGATTTCTTCCAGCTGGCGGATCGAATAATCTTTCGTCCGAGTCCAAATCGTCGTTTCCGCTAGGAGTCGATTTACCAATTTTTGCCCGACTTGGGCCAACGATAGGCGATTCGGATTTTCTTTTACATGGCGTATGCTTTACCATGAGCACAGTCTGATTTTTTACTGCCGGGTTCCGGGAAAGGGCGTCAGCATTGCTGTTTACCCTTCCTGGTTTGTATACAATTTTATAAGTATAATTAGCAAGGCTAAGGCACCAATGCACAAGACGATTGGCTGGGTCTTTTACGGAGTGAAGCCATACGAGCGGCTTGTGATCCGTTACCAACAAGAACTCACGGCCGTAGACATAAGGTCTGAAATGATTTACACAATAAATCATAGCCAATAATTCCTTCTCGATCACTGAGTAATTTACTTCGTGTTTTCCAAGAGTTCGAGAGGTGTAACTAACGGGTTTATCTTTACCAATTTCGCCTTGGCTCAAAATTCCGCCAATGGCGTGATCGGATGCGTCCGTTGTTATGATGAATGGTTTTGTGAAATCCGGATATTGAAGAATAGGTTCTTTATATAAGCGTATCAAAGGCTTTTTGGTGAGATGCGGTCCATTTGAAGGTCGATCCCTTTTTTAGTAAATTTGTGAGTGGCTTTGCAATGCCTGAAAAGTTTTCGATAAACCTGCGGTAATAGCCTGCAAGTCCTAAAAATTGTTTTATTTTTTTTGGAGTGGTAGGCCTAGGGTATCCCTGTAGAGCCTCCAATTTTTTGGGATCAGGTTGAACTCCGTCCTCGCTTATGATGTGACCCAAATATGCCACTTCTCGTCTTAAAAATTCACACTTGTCCGGTTGTAATTTTAAGTTGGCTTGCCTTAATTTTTTTGCAAGTTTGTTGAATTTATTCTCGTGTTCAACTAGTGTCTTTGCATAAATGACGATGTCGTCCAAATAAACAAACAGTTCGATGCCTTGAAGGCCTGTTAAGACTCGATCCATTAATCTTTGAAATGTCACCGGAGCGTTTTTTAAACCAAACGGCAATCGGTCGAACTCGTAGTGACCGAATGGTGTAGCAAATGCTGTCTTGTGAGAATCATCTGGATGTACTTTAATTTGATGGAAACCGCTGGTCAGGTCGAATACTGAAAAATATTTCGCATTACCCAATTGGTCGAGAATTTCGGTTATTTGAGGTAATGGATAAGCATCGGAAATTGTATTTTTGTTCAAGTTCCTATAATCAATGACCATGCGCCACTTCGAATTTCCTTGTGAGTCCGTCTTTTTGGGAACGATCCACAGAGGCGAACTATACGGTGAGTTTGACGGTTTTATTATTTCCCCTTCAATTAGTTCTTTAACTTGTTTTGTAATTTCATCTTTATGAACGGGCGGAAATCTATACTGCCGCGTAAAAACTGGTTGATCATCGTTCGTCGTTATCTTATGCTCGATTTTATCTGTAAAGCCTAGGACTTTTCCTGGCAAATGAAATAGGTCCGAATTCTCGCTTATAATTTTATCCACGCTTGACCGTTCTTCATCGTTTAGATGATTGAGACGGAGTGAGTCGCGAATTTCTTTTACTTTATCTTCCTTTTCACCTTTTAAAACTTTTTTGTTGCGCGCAATTTCAAACCGTAATATACCCTCTTCCCGAGACGCCTTTTGGTCGTCCGGGTGGGGAACAATTAAACTTTTCTCCTCTTTCTGAAACGCCTTTTGGTCGTCCGGAGTGAGGGAATTATTTTCACATCGAGTCCTATCCTCTTCTTGAAACGCCTTTTGGTCGTCCAGAGTGAGGGAACCCTTTTGATTTATATCCTCTTCCTGAAACGCCTTATGGTCGTCCGGAGTGAGGAAATTATTTTCACCTTCGGTCCTATCCTCTTCCTGAAACGCCTTTTGGTCGTCCGGAGTGAGGGAACCATTTTTCGTGCCTTTGCACCTGAATTCTTCGACTACTACCATTGGTATAGTCAGTAACAAATTATCATCGGTTGAATTGTGCGCAATAAGATAAGCGATACCATTCTTGACCGTAACGACTGCTTCGCCAAAGAAGATCCCTTCTCCCAAGTAGAGCATCGGAATATATCCTTCTTTGATTTTGGGATTACTTACTTTGACGTAACAGACCGTTTTGGAATCGAAATAGTTTGTTTGCTTTTAAACGGGATTCATTGATTTCCCCAAGTTAATTGTTCATGTCTCCAATCTACGAGAGCATTATTTTCAGCAAGAAATTCGGTACCAAGTAATGCATGTTGGTCCATCGGGAACCAATCATCGACGACGTGAAATTCCGCGGGGGTATCATTGATCATTATTCTTATAGACCCCTTTGTTCTTACGGGGATACTCGAGATCCCCTCCAAATTTAATAAATCGTATTTATTTATATACGTATGAGCATTCACGATTTGATTTTTGACGAGATTCACTTCCGAGCCTGAGTCTATTAAAAATTCGTTAAGTCCCGATAAGTTGGGTGAGTCGAGGTCTACGGAAGCTATTTGTTTTGAACGCGTTAATAAGACGTGGACGGATCGCACGGAGACGCGTCTATTATTTTTACTGGGCGCTTCGTCGATTTCTCGTCCCGCGGGGAGGCCCGTGCCACTGGTCGAGAATTCTCGTTTTTTGGCAATTCGGTTGCCCTGTTCCTTTCTTCATTTTGTTTTTTAAAGCAGGATGTCTCGAGGTGGCCCGCCCTGTTGCAATAATTACACATCGACGGGGGTCGAGATCCTTGTACGTTTGTGGGCCTTGACCACGTGATTCTACTGTTTGAATTTTGTTTATGTGAATTTCCCGGTTTTTTATCCGGAAATTTTGACCAGCAATCATCGGACGCGTGATTGCGGTTGCAATGTTTACAAATCGGTCCTCCTGGAGGGGAGACTGCTTTTATTTGGGCCGACTGATTTTGAGTTCGGCTTTCGAAACGCGTGTCCTTGAAATGTGACCTATCACGGTCGATATCTTTTTCAACTTTTATTGCCTTTGAATAGGCATCTTCGAGATTATCGAATCCCTCAAGTTTGAGACGGAGTCGAAAGTCGGGTGGAAGACACTTGACGAAACAATCCAGCGTGTCGTTTTCGAAGACATCGTATTGACCGTTTCGGAGAGTTCCGTGATTATCAATTTCGGCTTCGAGAATCGCCGTATGCAAATCTTTGGTTCGACTGATATAGTCGATAATATGTTCGTTTTTGCTTTTCGAAATATTTCCAAGTTCACCACGAAATTCGTTCAAAGTTTTCGCGGCACCAAATAACGTTTTCAACCGCTCACCGAATTGGTGAACATTCTGGAAGTTATAATCTTCCAGTGCCGTTGCGGCATGACCTTTTAAATTGTTACGTAGGAGCTGAGTGAGGCCCAACTCCTGATGAGGGCGGAACATGTCCCCTGCCCTTTTACAAGCACGAACAAACCGGAGAACCGGTACGTTGTATCCATTGAAGATGAGCACAGATTCGAGTGCGTCTTTAAATTTTATGTTCGCGGGTAATTCTCGATCATCGCGAACGTTAACTTCGTTTTGTTGTACGTGACGGACTGGACCTGATTGTCGTTGACCCTCACCATTTTTAATTGAACCGATTTCCCTACTAATTCGACTGACCTCATTTATCATCGTCGAAAGGGTATTTTGCATAGCCTCGAGGGCGTGATGAGTAGTTGAGATGGGTTCATGCCTATTATTCACTTGATTACTAAATTCACATTTACGAGCACTCAGGGCTTCTAATTTTTCGTGCGTTTCTAATTCTCTTTTTAATAACGGCTGTTCTTGTTCACGAAGTTCTTCGCGTTTTTTATCTAATTGATCCGCTAATACGCGGAGTTCCTCTTCACTTAAACGTTTCGAATTTTGGTAATGCTCAGCCATTTTGAGCCTCTTATTTTATTTTACACTTTGCAATATGTAAACATGAAATCTTTATATTGATTTTAATTTTACACCAAGGACTTCAAGCGTATCCCACCGCTGCCACCAATTTTTTGTTTCCTGTTACGTCGCGGGTCCCATTTTTAATCGATAATTAATCGTCTTTTAATTTACCTTTCAGGATTTGAATTTACGAATGGGAAGTGTGCCACGAACGTACGGATTATAATGGATTTAGTGGTATATGACTTATGTGACGGTAAGTTACCGTCGTAGAAGAAAAGCGCCACGTTTAAGCGGGAATGTGCCCACTTGGGATAGGCGCTTGGTAAAGTCGTTGGTGTATAACTTGACGCATAAGCGACAGGTAAGCAAATAAGAAAGTAGCGTGAATTTATGCTTACCTTGGTGAGAAAGAGCGGCGGCCCGTAGCGGGTCAAAACTACTCGACCGTGTGACCAAATTTGTCCAGGAATCACAAAGGCGTTCCAGCTCGACCCGACCTGTCGTAGCCCAGACGGGTGCCCGGTGATCGTCCGAACGCGATGGCCCGGTGATGCCGATGTTTTTGGGAGCAGTCGGAGACTACGAGGACTGGATTAATTTATAAGGGATACATTCGCGTCGAAATATGAATATAAGTGTATAGATTTTATAATTATTTGAACCGCTAAGTGAGTGCAAGACATGCCAGGTTTCGGCACCGTCGACTCACCACGTCTGGCTCCACCTCCGCCCGGTTACGGCGATTGGCGGCGAAAACAGTCGCTGACCTACCGTATTACGGCGGGTCGGCGCGTGTGGCGTGTTCGTGTGGCAAACCTTCCGAATTCCTCGGAAAATACCTGTTAATACGTCCGATTTTGGACGGATGAGGTTCTTTATTCGTTGAGCGAATGTATCGGGAAACGTATTCGTCTAACGCATAGGCACAGGTTAGTATGAAATAAAATTTGGTACGCTGAGCGAGTCTACTGCGTGCCAGATTACGGCACCGTCGACTCGCTACGTCTGGCCCACCTCCGCCCGGTTACGGCGATTGGCGGCCAGCCGCGAATACAAATATGAAGGTCGAGGGAAATCGACGTCCGAACACTAAGCACCGGGTTAACCGTACCAGTCGCTAACCTGCCAGATTACGGCGAGTCAGCGGATGTAGCGTGTTCGTGCGTCACCTTTCCCAAGCCTCATGAAATAGCACTCCCAGCTTTGTCCAATTTTGGACAGGTATGATTTTATGAGTGAGACGAATACGTGCGTTAGGGAAAATTGCGTGAGCGAGAGGAAGAGAGAAAGAGAGAAAGAAATGCACTACGATGATTTGTTCGTTGCGTGTTTACATGCACTAATGAGAGACAAATGTATTTTAATTATTTGCTCGGAAAATGTTACACTTTTACGCGGTCGCCGTATTTTGGTTGATTTAAATAGCGCGAAGAAATCGAATGTGATATAAACAATTGTGTATTTTACACGTGAATAATCGTAGTTACATTCAATAAAGACAATAATATATGTTTTGTAAATGTATTTGTTGTAGTGTTGACTTGTTATGTTTCCTTTTACTTTTATTACGATTTAAACAATTAATACCGGTTTCACAGAGACTTATAGTTACACTGACGAAGAGACCGGGGTAAACTCGAAAAGAATAAAATATAATAAATGTACCGGTTTTCAGAGCGTCGACTCTGCGATGCGCGCTGTTGGAGAGACCGGACGGAACTGACTGGCCAGCTCCCGGAGCGCAATATGTATCCTCGCCTTCTTTGTCTCGGAGACAAAGGGCTTAGCGTCCTTACCCTCGCTCTCGAGCCTGGTCCCCATGTAACCGAATATTAGCACTGATAACGTTATTTTTCTCGAATTGTACATGAGCAATGAAATGAATATTTTTCGTTATCGGCAGGATGTGCTGACTACCTGGTGACCAAGCTCCGAGGAGGTCTGTAAGAAAACTTGCGATGAAGCTGACCGCTTGGGAACAGTTTCGCGGGTTATTCGAGGACTCTCGCGTCCCCAATATATACATAATATAGATATAACAATATTTCTTATTTCTAGGACCATTGTATTATGGTCAACACGAATATACATATATATGTTGGATACTAGTTCGGGGACTCGTGAATGTCCCTGAAGTATGCATGTAAGTATAGATATTAATATTATTATTTGTACTCCGGAGACTCTCTTGGATGTCCCGGGAGTTTACCGAATATATATATATATATATATATATATATATGTATATTTGTGTGTGTCACTTTGAGGACTTATGTCCCCGAAGTATGCATGATAGTAGATATGTATTAATTATTGCCCCGGGACTCGGCTATATGTCCCTGAAGCGTATGGAGTACGTATATGTATATATATTGAGACGGAAAAGGCCGTCTCATAAACCAACCAAGAAACTATCGCCCCAAATTCAAAAAGGTAACCGATTTCAGGAGAGGGAAGGGGTAAGCAAGAGACAGACCGACATAAAAACAAGGTAAACAGCTGGGACACAGACCGATAGGAACACACTAATTAAATTAATGGCGGATAGCAGCACCGCGAAGATAACGGTCACACCGCACCACAACAAAACATACCGAAACGTTACACTAATTAAATTAAGGGGAACGAAAAACCGGCGACAACCGGATAAAACCAACTAATCGAATTAAGGGAAAGATAAACCGGCAGACAAAGAACAAACCAAGGAATCTAATTAAGGGAGACGAGAAAGAAGGGGAAGGAAAAATGTTAAAAATCAAGGTATAAACGGACGAGATTTTTTGGAGAAAAGGGCACTCTTTGAGTCCCTCGTGGATCGACAAGTACGATCGGACAAAGTACATCCCTCGCGGATCGGAAACGTCTGGTACATGGAACGTTGAAAAACAAGAGAAACACGGAGTCGCGCCTAAAAAGCATTAGAAAGATCGCTTCTTTAAGTCCTCGTGGATCGACAAGTACGATTGGACAAAGTACATCCCTCGCGGATCGGAAACGTCTGGTACATGGAACGTTGAAAAACAAGGAAAAAACGGAGTCGTGCCAAAAGGCTTTAGAAAGAATTAAAATAAACTTACTTTACGAGAAAATATTGGAAAATCAAAGAAAAATAAAAAGAGCCTTAAGGAAAGTTAATTACTTAAGGGGAGCAAACAATTATCGAAAATAGATAGAAAAATTAGAGCAGGAGAAAATCGGATCAGAGAAGGTAGCATAGCGAGCGAGCGTTGCGAATAGATATAAGGGAAGAATATTAAAATTGAAAAATAAAAGAAATATTACATTAGGAGATAAGGAAGAGTACGCTACAGTCATACGAAACACACACACACACACTCATACACACACGCGCGCACACACACCGTGATTATCGAGCTATATGGATCAGGATCAAAGAAAGGACAAAGAGGTATTCCGAAATTACAAGAGCTCCGAAACATATGCAAAAAAGGGTAAATCGAGTGCTCGCGGCGCATCTCTCGAGTAGACTAGCGTAGACCGGTCGGTGGCGACATCGAACGCCTAGATCAAGGACCGGGCGATCAATTATCGACGCGCGATAATTGATCGGAAGAGAGCATCGATCACCGCGGCGCGAAGGGCAGAGCTAGGGTAGGGGAATAGAGCGTGGCGCGAGAGAGCGCGCGCCCACGGCCCGTAGATCGCGAGTCGTAGCGCCACGAGTGAGAGAGCGCCGCGACGCGACTCACCCTAAGGGAACGATACAACGGAAAGCCCGCGTCGCTATAGGCTAAGCACCGATACCTATCGCGCCGCTAGCGAAAGCACGCCGCAAACTCAGGCCAATAGAAGCCACCGAAATAGAAGACAGGGCATAATCAATACCGATCCAGGATAACTGATCCTGCCGAACTAAATGTACCGTGCGAGTAAAACGTAATTGACCGACCGAGAAAAACATTGCGGAGAATACAAAAACAACACAAACAACTCACTACACTTATACATAGCGTTATTTTTGCATTATATCGAGCCATAAAAACTTGAGTAAAACATACTTTTTGTTAAAATACCCAAAACACCTGAGTTTCAATTAATTTCTTCACTGTTCGAGTCCCCGAACCTATACATTTATTTGTAACGAATTAAGACCCGTTACATTTTGGTGCCCAACGTGGGGCACGATCATAAGAAAGAAAAACTCGTAAAAAGGTGTTAAAAAAAAATAATAATAATAATAATAATAACAATAGATAAAATAATTTAGAACAAAATAAAATAAAACAAAATCGAATAATTCAGAACAAAACCAAATCGAAGAAGATAGAGAAAAATAGAATAGAATAAAATGGCACAACAAAACGATGAAAACTCCCTTCGAAATATTGGGCGACTATCGGCGATCGGACCCAGACCGATAGAAACACCAAATGCAGAGACATTCAACATCAGCGAAGAGTCAGGCGAGACTGATGAGAGAGGTGCGGAGGAAAGTGACACAATTAAAGCCCTCATCAAAGCGATGAATAGTATCCGAAATGAGCAACGAAGGGAACGGATAACAACCAAAGCAGAAATCAAGCAGCAGAACGATAACTGCATCGTAAGGTCGCGCCAGCTGCACGAGGAAGTCAACACAAAAATAACAAATGAGGTCCAGAAAATCGAGGAGCGCACGGAACGCAAAATTGTGGTGGCTCAAAAATTAATAGAGCAAAGCCACAATCAACTGCGAAAAGAAAATGACGACAAAATCGAGGATTTCGACACTCGAATGGAAGCCATTCGGCGAACCATATATCAGCTCCTCCATTCTTCAAAGGATGTGGGACAAGTGGTCACGGACCACTCTAAACGTATCACGGAGTGCGAGAAAAACATCCGGGCACAAAACGCAAACACATTTTGTAACACCTCCTGGGGAGCAGGATTAAACGTCAGCCAAGCATACGCGGCAAAACAAAAACCGCCGACGTATAATGGCGACGGCAGAGAACGACCAATGCGTTTTTTGCAAGATTTTAAGGAATTTTGGAGAATCACTGGAAACACAGACCTCCATTATTTGATCAGCCAATCTCTAAAAGACACCGCCAAAGATTGGTGGAGAATTGTCGAGGAGAGGGTCCAAACGATTAACGAATTCGAGGAAAAATTTCGCGGACGTTACTGGAGCCAAGAAATTCAGGATAAAGTACGCCGAAATCTCGAATTCGGGGCTTACGAATGGGACGGACATCGGATGACTCGAACCGAATATGCAACCCAGATATTCGGAAATGCCAAGGATTTGAGTGAAGGCCCGGCTGAAGAACAAATAATCAGGAAACTCGCCAATCATTTCGACGAATCGATTAGAATGGCAGTACGCGTCAGCGGAATCAAGACGATCGATTCATTCCTCGAATTGTTAGAAAGCATGGATGGGGGCGGGACCACTCAATGCAAAAAGATCTTTGCCCCATCGGCAAGAACCCAGCGGTGCACCATGGCAACACAATAACCCGTGGAAAAACCAGAAGTTTGGAACGTTCGGGGGACCTCGGCCAATGGGATTCAACCAGCCATGGCGACCAGGGAATCCAGGTTATCAGGGACCACCACCACCATTCCAATATCAACAACAGGGTAATCGAGGATTTGGGAATAACAACGCGATGCCAGCGCCATTTTCCAGACAACAACCATGGCAGACAGGATACGGGAATAGCAGACCTCCTCTAAACCCCGCCGCTGCACCATGGACTCCGCATCAACAGGGCGGCCCAAGTACCAGTAATATCCCAGCACAAAATGAAACACCGAGAACCAGCCAACAGAACCAGGGAAACGAGTAAACGTTGCGCCCGTACAGATATCACGGGATGAAATATCACGAGGCGCAACGGAAGAAGACCAGGATGCACAAATCGCCATGAACGAAGCTCTGGAAAGGATGCGTCGAAACAAAAAAAAGAAGGAAAGAAGAAAGAAGAAACTGGAACCCGAAGATAACAAAAATCCTGAGCAACCAATACCAATGGGGATGATGAGGATAGTTCATAATAACCACAGCGAAAAAGGAAACTGGAAGAATGGAAACCAAGAGAAACAACAAACATCAAAAAATAATAAAGCACTGAAAGTAGCAACGAACGACACATATGAGCACCCAAAAGAATTCCTCATGGAAGAACCCGGACAACGGGGAATAATACGAGAAATTCACCCACGATGTCCTACCTTACCGATCGACCTCGAAGGAATTACCGCAGAAATATTGGTCGACAGCGGGAGCGAAATATCGTGTATTTCAGAAGAATTCTACAACCAACACCAGGAAGACTTAAAAAACTGCCCAGAAGTACCACTAAGGAGCACAGAAGCCATCGGAGCATTTGGAGGAAAATCCGGCCGTATAAAAAAACAAATAATAGCCGAAGCAAAACTCTACGACGCAACAGGACTACTACAACTATTAGTAATCCCAAAAATGAGCAGACCAGCCGTATTAGGCATCGACGGGATGCTAGAATTACAAATTGGAATCGACGCACACCAGGGAACTCTCAAAGCAAAAAATAAAATCGTCGCGGAATTGGAGGAAGGAAGATGGGTATGGCAAACGGACAATAAAGAATTAGTAAAAATTTTGGAAATCGGAAGCGTCACAGATTATGAACTGACCGAAGACGAGGTGGATCAGAAATTAAAAAATTGTCTGAATATACCTGAGAATACGAAAAACGAATTCAAAGCATTAATCGGTCAGTACAGGCACATCTTCAGTAAAAAGCCAGGACGGATGCACGCATACGTCCACAAATTAGTACTAAAGGATCCGGAGCCATACATACATCGCTCATATCCCGTACCAATACAATATCGCGAAAAAGTACAAGAGGAAATCCAGCGAATGTTGGACCATGGCGTTATTGAACGGGCAAAGAGTCGCTTCATAAATCCACTAGTTACGGTTATAAAAAAAGATGCGTCGGTAAGACTATGTCTGGACGCCAGACAACTCAACACGTTTCTCGTAGAGGATCACGATAATGCCCCACCAACCGAAGAAATATTTCACAGATGCGGAGGGGTAAAAATCATGTCGAGTTTGGAAATGACAAGTAGTTTCTGGCAAATACCACTGGAGGAAGAATCGAGACCGTATACCGCTTTCCAGCACGACGGGAAATGTTACCAATTCACGGTAACACCTTTCGGATTGAAGACGAGCACGGCAAGCCTTATCAGATGTTTGGATATCGTACTTCAGGATCTTGGAAACTCGGTAATAAATTTCGCAGATGACCTCCTGTGTATGTCAAAAGACGAGACGCACCATCTGACACATTTACACCAATTGTTTGAGAGAATCAGCATCAACAACATGACTTTGAACTTCAAGAAATCAAGATTCTTTCAGCATGAAATATCGTTCCTGGGACACATTTTAACAACCACAGGGATACGACCACAACCGGAGAAAATTCAAGCAATCAGGGACTACCTCCCACCAAGGAACATAAAACAATTACGGGGATTTCTCGGACTAGTCAACTTCTACAGCAAGTTCACTGACAAACACGCTAGGGAAACGGTGCCTCTTCTAGAACTACTCAAAAAAGGACAAAAATGGAGATGGGGGACGGAAGAAGAAAGAGCATTTACACGAGTTAAGCAACTTTTTGTGGAGACCGTAATGCTCAAACATGCCGATCCGAAACAAAAATACACCCTGACAACCGATGCAAGTGATTACGCGATTGGAGCCGTCCTAAGCCAGGAAGATGCGACGGGTGACACAGGGGTAATATCCTTCGCCAGCCGCACATTTAAAGGGGCGGAAATAGGATACACAACAACCGAGAAAGACCTACTGGCAATCGTGTGGGCGCTTCAAAAATTCAGAAACCATTTGTTGGGCGCCCGGATCAAAATAATAACCGATCACAAGGCGTTGACGTTTTTGAAAACGGGACGACTCATCGGGGATCGCATGCTAAGATGGGCACTATTAATCCAAGACTATGATCTGGAGATCGAGCACTGCCCTGGAAAAAACAACGAGGTCGCCGATGCATGAAGCAGGCCGTATGATTTCCAGGGGGACGAGCACAAAAATACACCCGGGAAAATCGTACTCACGGCAATTCTTGCTCGACAACCATCGGGGGAAATTAAACAAAAGTTTAAGAGAATTTGACAAGTACAACAGAGCCAAGAAAATCTCCAAGAAACGTGGAAAAACTGCCAAAACCAGGAAGAAAATAAGAAATACCGGATCAATGAAGGATGTTTACAAAAATATGACAGAACTGGCAAATGGAAAGTCATCTTGCCGGAAGAATTGGTTCACAATTTCATAAAAGAATGCCATGAGATTTATGGTCATCAAGGGGCACGAAAGATCTTCCACCTGATAAATGAAGACTTTACGTGTAGTCATATGGCTAAAAAAGTACGGCAGACAATAGCCATGTGTGACGTGTGTCAAAGGGTAATGGTTGCAGTCCAAACAAATTATGCCAACATGCAAAATATAATCCCGGAAGGACCGAACGACCTCGTCTCCATAGATTTTTATGGACCCCTGCCAAAATCTGTAGGGGGAGTGCAACACATCCTAGTAACCATTGACACATTCACCAAGTTCGTCAAATTATACCCATTAAAAAAGGCAAATACGGCGGCGACCGTTAACCGAATATTCAAGGACTATATCCCAAAATATGGTAAGCCCAGAAGAATTCGATTCGATCATGGAACGCAATTTACTTCAAAAATTTGGTTGGAACAACTAAAAAAGGAAGGAATACAAGGGGTATTTTCATCGATACGACATCCCCAAGGAAATATGGTCGAACGGGTAAACAGAGAGCTCGGACGGTTCTTCAGAACTTTCCTCACTGAAAAACACTCAGGATGGTATCGATGGGTACCCATAATACAAGACTGCATTAACGACACGCAGCACGAAACTACCGAGTTCACGCCGACCGAATTACAATTAAAAAAGAAGCCTTATCGTATTTGGAAAGAATGGGTCCTCGCATTAAAAAAGGAACAAGAACCAACTCTCACCTACGACCAAAAAATCGAATTAGTCCGGGAAAGGATAAAGAAAAAGGGGCAAAAAGGGCCGAAAGGTTCAATAACACACACAACACAGTCACGTTCAAAATTGGCGAGCGGGTATTGGTCCGAGCACTCAATGTATCGGATCCAGCAAAACAAAAAACCGCAAAATGTATGCCCCTATACGAAGGACCATACACAATAAAAAAATGTGTGGGAATTGCGACATACCTCTTAGAAGATACACAAAACAAAAAAGAACGAGGAAAATTCCACGCAAGTCTCCTAAAGCGATATCTAGCGGAAGAAAAGAGAAATGAGATATAAATAATTTCGAAGGGAGCGGAGAGTCTTATGAGAAATTAATCACGGGACGAGGAGTATATAAAGAGATGTCGCGCCAACAATTAATCAGTTAAAAAAGAAATGGAGGGAGATAAAAATAATACTAAACAGTCCTCGAGCAAGGCACCTGAGAAGAGAAAACGGTGGTCGAAGCCACAGAAAACGGCCAAAAGGAGAAAACAGGCAGAAATTCCAGGGGAAAACGTAAAAGACCAATCAGCAACCGGAGACAAAAGAAATAAAATCAACGAAAATCGGACGGCAAAACAGAATCGATACAGCGCGCCCGACGTCGATGAATTCGAATTATTCGAGGCTTCGGATGAAAATATTAAAGGATGGTACCCCGGAAAATCATCGGGATGGTAAAATGGAGGGGAGGATAAATTAATCAAGGATCGACGCTATCACTCGCCAGTCAACCGTCGAACACACAATAGACAACACCATGTACCGAAATTACGACATCAGCACTTTGAGACGGGAATACCACGGTGTTACCGTAGCAGGTATGACAAACCCGAACGAATTCGGCGATCACCTCAACGAACGATATGGGCGCGGAGGAGCTCTCATCGAGATGTGGCGAAAACTGGACCCAGCAGAGCCAGGGATACATCGGCTACTGGAAGAAGAAGCGTATCTCGGGGCAGCGGTCCTGTGGCGGCACGAGGACGAATTTTATCGTGCAACCATCCAAAAAAAGGATCCTGAGGATGGTCAATGGATACTGTGGCTCGGGGATTGGGCATCAAGCGTGATCGGGAAACAGGATGACTGTTACACCGCTCCACCTATGGCATTTAGTCACTCCTATCAGTCAATCCCGGTCACCCACGGCGACGGTGTACCGACGGAGGATATCTGGACAGAGGAGCAGATTTTCTATGCACGGGCCCTGGTCAACGACTGCAGATGGACCATGACGGTGTGGGGGCTAATGACAGATATAGGCATCGTTTATGCGGACCTATATCTGGAAAATGAAGGCCCAAATCAGGGAAAAAGTTTGGCCGACATTCTCGTAGAAAGCCATCTCGCCCACAGAACACCCAATCCAGGATCACCAACCATGATAAATAAGGGTTGCCGATACGGGGAACTGAGGTACCACCAGGAGGTCGAACAACACTGGACGAGCAACAGCAGCGAGCCAGCCCACTCCAGAATCCAGCCGCCCACTCTAAACAACAACGGCGGTGGAAGGGATCAAAGCGACGACGACGACGATGACGACGACGACGACGACGACAACGAGACCGTGATCAACTACCACATAGACGACGGGTACGATAGCGACGAGGACCGCTTCTTACGAGAAATTGGCCTCCACCAGGAGGTGGAGAAAGAGGAATCAAGCGACGACGACAACAGCATCGCGTCAATTTAATAAAATCTTTTTTGAAAAACCCGAAAACCTGCGTTAAAATTTTTTTTTTTTGCGAGCGATGGGCAGCGGCCCCGGTAAATAAGCGAGCGGTTAGTTTAAGGGGGAGGGGGAAATGAAGAAGGAGATCAAAGGCCGACCTTCAAGGAAATAGACCGGTAGGAACGAAGCAAACAGATACAAAGAGAAGTATAGACCTAGGTTTAAAAATTTTTTTTTTGACTCCTCGTGAGTTGGATCGCTGAGAAAGCGACACAAAACACAAAGAGTCAAGGGGGACAATGAGACGGAAAAGGCCGTCTCATAAACCAACCAAGAAACTATCGCCCCAAATTCAAAAAGGTAACCGATTTCAGGAGAGGGAAGGGGTAAGCAAGAGACAGACCGACATAAAAACAAGGTAAACAGCTTGGACACAGACCGATAGAAACACACTAATTAAATTAATGTCGGATAGCAACACCGCGAAGATAACGGTCACACCGCACCACAACAAAACATACCGAAACGTTACACTAATTAAATTAAGGGGAACGAAAAACCGGCGAAAACCGGATAAAACCAACTAATCGAATTAAGGGAAAGAAAAACCGGCAGACAAAGAACAAACCAAGTAATCTAATTAAGGGAGACGAGAAAGAAGGGGGAGGGAAAATGTTAAAAATCAAGGTATAAAAGGACGAGATTTTTTAGAGAAAAGGGCACTCTTCGAGTCCCTCGTGGGTCGACAAGTACGATCGAACAAAGTACATCCCTCGCGGATCGGAAACGTCTGGTACATGGAATGTTGAAAAACAAGAGAAACACGGAGTCGCGCCTAAAAAGCATTAGAAAGATCGCTTCTTTAAGTCCTCGTGGATCGACAAGTACGATTGGACAAAGTACTTCCCTCGCGGATCGGAAACGTCTGGTACATGGAACGTTGAAAAACAAGGAAAAAACGGAGTCGCGCCAAAAGGCTTTAGAAAGAATTAAAATAAATTTACTTTACGAGAAAATATTGGAAAATCAAAGAAAAATAAAAAGAGCCTTAAGGAAAGTTAATTACTTAAGGGGAGCAAACAATTATCGAAAATAGATAGAAAAATTAGAGCAGGAGAAAATAGGATCAGAGAAGGTAGCATAGCGAGCGAGCGTTGCGAATAGATATAAGGGAAGAATATTAAAATTGAAAAATAAAAGAAATATTACATTAGGAGATAAGGAAGAGTACGCTACAGTCATACGAAACACACACACACACACTCACACACACACACGCGCACACACACCGTGATTATCGAGCTATATGGATCAGGATCGAAGAAAGGACAAAGAGGTATTCCGAAATTACAAGAGCTCCGAAACATATGCAAAAAAGGGTAAATCGAGTGCTCGCGGCACATCTCTCGAGTAGACTAGCGTAGACCGGTCGGTGGCGACATCGAACGCCTAGATCAAGGACCGGGCGATCAATTATCGACGCGCGATAATTGATCGGGAGAGAGCATCGATCACCGCGGCGCGAAGGGCAGAGCTAGGGTAGGGGAATAGAGCGTGGCGCGAGAGAGCGCGCGCCCATGGCCCGTAGATCGCGAGTCCTAGCGCCACGAGTGAGAGAGCGCCGCGACGCGACTCGTCCTAAGGGAACGATACAACGGAAAGCCCGCGTCGCTACAGGCTAAACACCGATACCTATCGCGCCGCTAGCGAAAGCACGCCGCAAACTCAGGCCAATAGAAGCCACCGAAATAGAAGACAGGGCATAATCAATACCGATCCAGGATAACTGATCCTGCCGAACTAAATGTACCGTGCGAGTAAAAAGTAATTGACCGACCGAGAAAAACATTGCGGAGAATACAAAAACAACACAAACAACTCACTACACTTATACATAGCGGTATTTTTGCATTATATCGAGCCATAAAAACCTAAATAAAACATACTTTTTGTTAAAATACCCAAAACACCTGAGTTTCAATTAATTTCTTCACTGTTCGAGTCCCCGAACCTATAAATTTATTTGTTACGAATTAAGACCCGTTACATATCTATACATGTATATATATATATATATATATATATATATATATATACATGTATAGATATTCACTCAAGTTATTCCGAGGACTAATGCCTTCGAAGTATGCATATGAGTACACGAATGGTATATGGGGACTCTGAGGTCCTAGAGTATGTGTATATATATATATATATATATTCGTCGAAGTTAGTTCGAGGACTTATGTCCCTAAAGGATGCAGGTACGTGTATATGTATGTATATATGAGACATTATAATATGGTACTCCGGGGACCCATGTGCGTGTCCCAGACGTGTACAGGCAAACAGGTACGTTTACGTGTATATGAGGTGCAAACAGGTACGTTTACGTGTATACGACGTGTACGTGTATATGAGGCTATTTGTAAAGTTAATCCGAGCACCCATGTGCTAGTTATTATGGGAACTGGTTGTCCCTAAAGTATACGGGTAGATATACGCGTGCTAAATTTAAAGATATATTTACGAATATTTGATATAACGGGGTTTCTAAGTGAAATCGACCATATATGGATCGTTCTGATTAATATGTTACCCAAGAAAAACATAAATGAGCGCGTTTAGCGCGAGGAAAAAATCTTAATAATTATTACAATTCGTACCAGATATGAATATTTGGAGGGCAAGAGTGCTAGGACGTAACATTACCGTTTCCGTCGAGTTATTGCTGAGCCTTTGGGCCAACTCCCTCGTGGTCCCAGGGGAAACAACAGAAATTCAAAGAAAAGTTCAATAATCCCCGACAAATCATTATCGCCTTTTGACGGAGAATCGGTATCACAAATAAATAGCGTTGCGTTTCCTATAATTGACTTTTATACGGAATGTTTCCATGTCAAAGAACCTCTAAGTGTTGCGAACTATTTTTTTGCATCGATCCTCGAAACATTCGGAAATCCTCATATGAAACCATCAAGACCTACAGTATCCGGCCGAGTTCAACCCAAGGTGATCTCCAACATCCCGGTGAATACTGAAATCCACCTGGTTGACAAGAAAGGGTGCATCCGAGTTATTCGCCCAAATTCCGGTGATTCTTCTCAGGTGAAGCAATAGGAGCTAACTCCGTAAGATCTGCTGCGTTTCCACCCTCGGACGGTGAGTAAATCTTCTACGCTTACCTCATTTTTAATTCATTACTCACCAGATCTTCAAATCATTGATAACTCGATTACTTCTAACGGATTAATCCCCATTCCTAACGGGCACATTCCCGTTTACACTCCTGGGATCCCCTTTTACCTGTCAAATCATCCTTCTAAATAACATTTAGTACCATCCGAATGAAAACTAAAGAATTAAACTTGATTTTACAACCACGACGTAATAGATAAAAATTGCTGGTGGCAGCGGTGGGATGCCCCGTTAAAAGTAATCCATAACGAATAAACAATACATTTTTCAAAAAATAATAAAAGAAAGAATAAATAAATAACTACAATGACGGACAGAATGGAGACACGTTGTTACGTCCTGGCGATCTTGCCCACCATTCTCCATATACATATGCATATATACATGTACCGACCTCGTCCTTTATTATATGTATATATGTATTTATGTATATACATACATATACATATACGCATACATACGATACCTATAGATATATATATATATTGAAACGTTTCGTGTTTCCACGAAAGCTTTTATTTCGGTTCTCGAGCCGCCTCTTATACGAGGGTTCGGGAAACGAGTTTACGGGGGCGAATATTCGCCGTTAGATGGTGCGGAGTTCCCGGAGCCTTCCTGACGGGGGATGCACGGATGATATGTCAGGAACGATGAGAAGGATTTTAGGTGTTATTGGGAGATGCCTCAGTAGTTCGTGGGTCTCAAAGACACCTATCTCAATCCGTCATCATCGGCATTCGATATTGTGGATTGTCGTGTTTGTTAGCTCGGGTGAAATTGATAATTTTATCGTGTTAATTTTGTGATTGTAGGTGTATTAGATTGTTAATTGGTCCGTTTGACGAGGCGGGAGCGGGCGGCGTGAAGTACAGTGCCCGATGTGCGGGCGAGGATCGGACGAAGTGCACACACGCACGTGGAACTGTAGTTGAGATGGCTCTCCTTCTTTCACACACTCTCTGTCTCGCTCGCGCTCGCACAACTCACGAGCGGCGTCGTCCCTGTGTCACGCTTCACACTCTCTCCGTCTCGCTCGCGCTCGTACAACTCACGAGCGACGTCGTCTACGCGTACCGCGAGTTTCTTGGTTGCTTCTGGAATGAGAATGGATATTCTCGTTTCTAGGTCTATTATCGGGTTGATGCGGATCGGTATTATGGCGTTAATTCCGGTTGGCATTGGTTGCAGAGTGCAACAAAGCGCACGGTTGCCAAGCCGTATTGCTCACGTGCTAGAGATGCTAGCGTTTGATAATACGCGTACTCGAGAACGGGATTTCCTGCGAACCCCGAGTGCGTATAGCGGGGCCGTCCGAGAGGGACGGCTGGCCTCCTCGGTGCCAAGCAAGGAGGACCAAAGACCAGTGAAGCTGGTCAAGAATATTCCCGGTCGTGCAGTGGAGCGCGATCGGCTCTCCACGGACTGCACACTTCGAGTAGTTAACCGTGGGTTTTCGGGGATGGCGATCAATGGTCCTAAGGACTATTGATCAGATGTTGATTAGGTTCCCTGTCTAGCAATCACAACGCAGTCTCCGTTTCCGAGGTAGGACTTCCAGCGCAATGCTGGGGCTTCCCAAGGAAACAGAGCACCTTACCACGAAGCTGGGTTTATTCTTGGATGGGACCAAGGGTCAGGCCGCGAGGCCTCCATCCGGTGATCCGAGGTTTCGGATGACTAGTTAACTCTGTTACGTCCTAGCACTCTCGCCCTCCAAATATTCATATCTGGTACGAATTGTAATAATTATTAAGATTTCTTCCTCGCGCTAAACGCGCTCATTTATGTTTTTCTTGGGTAACGTATTCATCAGAACGACCCATATATGGTCGATTTCACTTAGAAACCGCGTTATGTCAAATATTCGTAAATATATCTTTAAATTTAGTACGCGTAAATCTACCCGTATACTTTAGGGACAAACAGTTCCCATAATAACTCTACCGCTAAGCTTACCCGTAACTTCAGGGACGAGCACATGGGTGCTCGGATTAACTTTACAAATAGTCTCATATATACGTACATATCTGTTTGCCTGTACACTTCTGTGACACGCACATGGGTCCCCGGAGTACCATACTATAATGTCTCATTATACATACATATACACGTACCTGCATGCTTTAGGGACATATACGAGAGTCCCTGGAGTACCTCCTATAATAATTCCGCATGTCTATTTCGATGCATACTTTAGGGACATAAGTCCTCGAACTAACTTCAATGAATATATATATATATATATATATATATATATATATATATATATATATATATATATATATATATATATATATATATATATATATATATATATATATATATATATATATACATACTCTAGGACCTCAGAGTCCCCATATACCATTCGTATACTCATATGCATACTTTGAAGGCATTAGTCCTCGGAATAACTTTAGTGAATATCTATACATGTATACATATATATATACATATACGTACGCCATACGCTTCGGGGACATATAGTCGAGTCCCGGGGCAATAATTAATACATATCCACTTTCATGCACACTTCGGGGACATAAGTCCTCAAAGTGACACACACAAATATACACATATATATATATTCGGTAAACTCCCGGGACATCCAAGAGAGTCTCCGGAGTACAAATAATAATATTAATATCTATACTTATATGTATACTTCAGGGACATTCACGAGTCCCCGAACTAGTATCCAACATATATATGTATATTCGTGTTGACCATAATGCAATTGTCCAAGAAATAAGAAATATTGTCATATCTATATAATGTATATATTGGGGACGCGAGAGTCCTCAAATAACCCGCGAAACTGTTCCCAAGCGGTCAGCTTCATCGCGAGTTTCCTCACAGACCTCCTCGGAGCTTGGTCACCACGTAGTCAGCACATCCTGCCGATAACGAAAAATATTCATTTCATTGCTCATGTACAGCTCGAGAAAAATAACGTTATCAGTGCTAATATTCGGTTGCATGGGGACCGAGCTCGAGAGCGAGGGTAATGACGCCAAGCCCTTTGTCTCCGAGACAAAGAGGGCGAGGATACATATTGCGCTCCGGGAGCTGGCCAGTTAGTTCCGTCCGGTCTTTCCAACAGCGCGCATCGCAGAGTCGACTCTCTGAAAACCGGTACATTTATTATATTTTATTTCTTTTCGAGTTTACCCCGGTCTCTTCGTCAGTGTAACTACAAGTCTCTGTAAACCGGTATTAATTGTTTTAATCGTAATGAAAATAAAAGGAAACATAACAAGTCAAACACTGCAACAAATAAATTTACAAAACATATATTATTGTCTTTATTGAATGTAACTACGTTTATTTACGTGTAAAATACACAATTGTTTATATCACATTCGATTTCTTCGCGCTATTTAAATCACGCAAAATACGGCGACCGCGCAAAAGTGTAACATTTCCCGAGCAAATAATTAAAATACATTTGTCTCTCGTTCGTTGCGTGTAAACACGCAACGAACAAATCATCGTAGTGCATTTCTTTCACTCTTTCTCTCTTCCTCTCGCTCACGCCATTTTCCCTAACGCGCGTATTCGTCTCACTCATTAAATCATACTTGTCCAAAATTGGACAAATCTGGAAGTGCTTTTTCACGAGGCTTGGGAAAGGTGACGCACGAACACGCTACATCCGCTGACTCGCTGTAATCGGGCGGGTTAGCGACTGGCACGGTTAACCCGGTGCTTGGTGTTCGGACGTCGATTTCCCTCGACCTTCATATTTGTATTCGCGGCTGGCCGCCAATCGCCGTAACCGGGCGGAGGTGGGCCAGACGTAGCGAGTCGGCGGTGCCGTAATCTGGCACGCATTAGACTCGCTCAGCGTACCAAATTTTATTTTATACTAATCATTACCTATGCGTTAGACGAATACGTTTCTCGATGCATTCGCTGAACAAATAAAGAACCTCATTCGTCCAAAATCGGACGTATTAACAGGCATTTTCCGAGGAATTCGGAAGGTTTGCCGCACGAACACGCCACACCCGCCGACCCGCCGTAATTCGGTAGGTCAGCGACTGGCACGGTCACACCGGTGCTTAGTGTTCGGGCGTCGGCTTCCGTTATTCTCAACATTTGTTCTCGCGGCTGGCCGCCAATCGCCATAACCGGGCGGAGGTGGAGCCAGACGTGGTGTGTCGACGGTGCCGAAACCTGGCACGTCTTGCACTCATCCAGCGGTTCAAATCATTATAAAATCTATACACTTATATTCATATTTTGACGCGCATGTATCCCTCATAAATTAATCCAGTCCTCATAGTCTCTGACTGCTCCCAAAAACATCGGCATCACCGGGCCATCGCATTCGGACGATCAGCGGGCACCCGTCTGGGCAACGACAGGTCGGGTCGAGCTGGAACACCTTTGCGATTCCTGGACAAATTCGGTCACACGGTCGAGTAGTTTTGACCCGCTACGCACCGCCGCTCTTTCTCACCAAGGTAAGCATAATTTCACGCTACTTTCTTATTTGCTTACCTGTCGCTCATGCGTCAAATTATACACCAACGACTTTACCAAGCGCCTATCCCAAGTGGGCACATTCCCGCTTAAACGTGGCGCTTTTCTTCTACGACGGTAACTTA
The DNA here is from genome assembly GCA_964007375.1 of Ophion obscuratus. Lineage (NCBI taxonomy): Eukaryota > Metazoa > Arthropoda > Insecta > Hymenoptera > Ichneumonidae > Ophion > Ophion obscuratus. The sequence continues at coordinate 8,160,139 of OZ023323.1, read as the reverse complement.
CCGTCACATAAGTCATATACGACTTAATCCATTATAATCCGTTACGTTCGTGGCACACTTCCCATTCGTAAATTCAAATCCTGAAAGGTAAATTAAAAGACGATTAATTATCGATTAAAAATGGGACCCACAACGTAACAACTCCACGTAGAATGATGAGTAATTTGCGAAGAGTGCCTCTCGGGCGCGTGCACGCCCTTAAATAGCCTCAGGCCCGTCAGGAGAAATTCCATTTCTCTAGCGATTCTGGTGTGCTAGGTAGGGGATTACATCGCCGGGAGACGCTCCGGTGGTGGGGTGACCGTCCTGGTGACTTTGGAGACATTCTCATGCTGTAGATGGTTTAAGGGGAATGATCGCCCAGATTGTTTCTCGCCTCGATATCAAGCATACAGCAAGTATGGAGAGGCGACGTGATGAGTTTTGGGGGGCGCACTCTTATCTCATGGGAGTGATCGCAGGGCGACACTCGCGAGATGTTAGACAGGGGGCGGTGACTGCCACGAGTCAGCGGTTGTTCTGGCCCTCGCGTTGGGCGGAGCTCTTTGCGCGGTGTCGGGGGCGCGCCCCGTTCCGGCGGGATGGCCGGTTGGTCCGACCACTGGCCATCTCACGTAATCATATCGGGATTGGTGTCATAATTGCGTGTTATATATGACGGCTGCTTGCCTGGGCAAGCGAACCGTTATAATATATAAATATTGTTATACATACGTATATACAAATTTATAATCTACAATACAAGAATATCTTTTTTTCGTTAACTCTAACTCATATTGTGAGGAGCGCATTTATTTTTCATCATTTCTTATTTTGTCTGTGCACATTCGACTCCCCCTAGCATGTACCTACTCCCGTTGAACGCGCCTAGCTAGCGCGCCGAGCTCAACGCTCGCGCGCACTCACTCGCTATCCTTGTCTCTCTTCAGCGCCCGCGCGCACTCACTCGCTATCCTCGTCTCTCCTTAACGCTCGCGCGCACCCGCGCGCCCTCGCTCCGTCTCTGTCTGGCGCTCCGCTAGGAGACCAACGTACTCCTCCTGCTCGCCTGATACTTCGCGCGCTCAATCGAACTCTCCATCATCCGCTACGAAATCTTTTTCATCTTCCATCCTTCTTCTTCGGGTTACCCGCGGACCTCCTTCATGCTCATGTAACCCGTTTCACAAAACCCTTCTTCCTTAACCGCGAATCTCGTTTTCCGCGGATCCGTGATATAATTCTCGACCTACGGATCACGACTATTAACCCGCTCATCCCTATTTCACGTACTCGCGAAAAACCGCGAGATTGCGTAATCCGCGGACTCGCGATATACTCGCGACCCCACGACTCGCGTCGTATATAGAGTCTCTCTCTCTCTCTCTCTCTCTCTCTCTCTCTCTCTCTCTCTCTCTCTCGCACCCTCACCCGGCCTAACTCTTTCTCTCTCTACTCATGGCAAACAGACGGCACGTGACTTTCCCTAATTGCTTTATTGCCCCTCGAGTCGAACGAGCGCTTCGCCTCGAGATATTTTCCAGAGAACACTTGAATTACTTTATTGCCTCTCGAGAACGAGCAAACGCTCTTTTTACAGCATAAGAACCTTTTTGTACGCCTTCCTATTTTCCGAACACATAATAGAAGACACTAGCCAGACTTTTTCCGAACTTTCCTAGCGCATGTATATCTCTTTCTCTCTCGTACCCGGCGCGTCTCTCTCGGACGCGCCACCATGATGCAAGCCACGTGTCGCACGTAGGCTTCTACGAAATAATAATTTAAACAATATCACATCATGCCGAATCCCAAGTACCAATGAAGAGATAAACAAATCGCTATCACTCTATACATTGTAGACTAAACATCCGCTCCAACACCAATATCACGTGTCGCCTCTTTGTCTCCTTGGTTTCCAACCCTATATCATTTTTATTATTTCCACGTGCAGAATATTCTAGAACAATTTCATACACGCTTTAATTATTCAAATAATAATTAACGCCGTCACAATGCGACTTACAATATTATTAATAATTATAATAAATGTTTCCCGCGACAAATGAATTATAAACGCTATCATTTAGTCAAGCGATAATCGTTATAATTCAGTATTATCATTATAACAAATATTACTTTCGCATAAATAATAGTGCGCTCTATTTTATTAATTAATAATTACACATTTATAATTATTATATGCAACTCGTATATTTCGCATCGTAATTATTATTCTCTCATTTAACCGCCGTATTTTGCAAATTACAATAACCTATCCTCATAGTACTACATCAAATCTGTTTCACACGCACGCGAAAGAATAAAATAACAACAACCAAAAAATTATATAAAAGCTCGTCCCTTTATTTACAAGCGAATATTATTGTAACAACTTGTGAGACTGACGATAAATTAAAAATATTAACTTATCGTCAGTCCAACCTTGACAAACCGACATAATTATTTGTTATAACATTGAAATCAAATAATTGATTTATCGTCGAATCCTCCGTGTAACGCCATAAGAGCGAGCGAGAAGGAACATCGGCGGCGGCGTCTCGTTTCCGCGGCGCATGCGCACCACACCGCTCCACCGCCGCACCAATAAAAAGCCGAGTCCTCCGCTGCTCGTCAGTTCTCCTGTCTCTCCACCAGTTAGTTGCGCTTCTCCGCTCGCCGCGTTCGTGTCGGACCCGCTCGCTGGAAAATCGGAATAATTCTTTAATATTCTTTAACATTCCTTTAATATCTCTTTTTTCGTCATTGTAACTCCAAGTCTGAGTGACTTTTGCGTCGAAATCTCATCGTGTCGAACATCGAAGAGCTTTGTGTAATTATACTTATTTTTCAAGTTTGTAATAATATACATATACGTGTACATTTCTAGAATCAGTAAATAATTATTTCGCGACCCTTATCCCTCGTCGAACACATTTGCTCAAACGTGTTTTGTGTCGTTTATTTCATTCAGTCATCTCTCACGAATTCAATTGCGTCAACAATCTCTCACCATCGTTTCCTTGGCATTTCAGTTAATCGAATATATTCCACTTCGCAATTTTGCATATCATGTGTAAAAATCAACCGTCCGTTAATTAAATTAACCCTTCACCCATCCTCCCTTCATTTTCCGAAGAATTGTCGGTTGTGCTAATTATTACTGCACGTCGTCAATTGACGATTGGCTTACCTCGCTTAAATTTCGAGACGGAATGTACCGATTGTGCTACCTACTACTGCACGTCGATTAATTCGTGTCTCGAACCCCTGCTGCATGATAATCGTACTCATTCTCTCATTTACCCAATTAACGGTCAATTGATTTTCCAAAAACACATCTATCTGTATTTATTCAAATTCATAAATGCCAAGAAGCCTTGGTGGTTCCAAATTCCTTCTCCGTCGCGCAAACGCGATAGCCGCCCAAAAGCCACGGCCGGCATCTCGTGGAAACAACTCGTCTTTGTTCAAACAAATCATTCGTGACGCCGTAAAAGTACATGTGGTGAAAATTGGACCGAACATTGTGTCGAACGCTTCGTTCTGTGAAAAAGTCTTCCTTATCGACCCCCGTGGCTACATCCGTGCAGTGACTCGATCGACCGGTAGTGACGCTTCCAACGCTCGAGTATCCCCGTAAGAACAAAGGGGTCTATAAGAATAATGATCAATGATACCCCCGCGGAATTTCACGTCGTCGATGATTGGTTCCCGATGGACCAACATGCATTACTTGGTACCGAATTTCTTGCTGAAAATAAAGGTCTCGTAGAGTGGAGACATGAACAATTAACTTGGGGAAATCAAAGAATCTCGTTTAAAAGTAAACAAACTATTTCGATTCCAAAACGGTCCAAAACGGTCTGTTACGTCAAAGTAAGTAATCCCAAAATCAAAGAAGGATATATTCCGATGCTCTACTTGGGAGAAGGGATCTTTTCTGGCGAAGCAGTCGTTACGGTCAAGAATGGTATCGCTTATCTTATTGCGCACAATTCAACCGATGATAATTTTTTACTGACTATACCAACGGTAGTAGTCGAAGAATTCAGATGCAAAGGCACGAAAAATGGTTCCCTCACTCCGGACGACCAAAAGGCGTTTCAGGAAGAGGATAGGACCGAAGGTGAAAATAATTTCCTCACTCTGGACGACCATAAGGCGTTTCAGGAAGAGGATATAAATCAAAGGGTTCCCTCACTCCGGACGACCAAAAGGCGTTTCAGGAAGAGGATAGGACCCGATGTGAAAATAATTCCCTCACTCCGGACGACCAAAAGGCGTTTCAGGAAGAGGAGAAAAGTTTAATTGTTCCCCACCCGGACGACCAAAAGGCGTCTCGGGAAGAGGGTATATTACGGTTTGAAATTGCGCGCAACCAAAAAGTTTTAAAAGTTGAAAAGAAAGATAGAGTAAAAGAAATTCGCGACTTACTCCGTCTCAACCATCTAAACGATGAAGAAAGGTCAAGCGTGGATAAAATTATAAGCGAGAATTCGGACCTACTTCATTTGCCAGGAAAAGTCCCAGGCTTTACAGATAAAATCGAGCATAAGATAACGACGAACGATGATCAACCAGTTTTTACGCGGCAGTATAGATTTCCGCCCGTTCATAAAGATGAAATTACAAAACAAGTTAAAGAACTAATTGAAGGGGAAGTAACAAAACCGTCAAACTCCCCGTATAGGTCGCCTCTCGAGTTCGACCGAATGCCGTTTGGTTTAAAAAACGCGCCGGCGACATTTCAAAGATTTATGGATCGAGTCTTAACAGGCCTTCAAGGCATCGAACTGTTTGTTTATTTGGACGACATCGTCATTTATGCAAAGACACTAGTTGAACACGAGAATAAATTCAACAAACTTGCGAAAAAATTAAGGCAAGCCCACTTAAAATTACAACCAGACAAGTGTGAATTTTTAAGATGAGAAGTGGCATATTTGGGTCACATCATAAGCGAGGACGGAGTTAAACCCGATCCCAAAAAATTGGAGGCTCTACAGGGATACCCTACGTCTACCACTCCGAAAAAAATAAAACAATTTTTAGGATTTGCAGGCTATTACCGCAGGTTTATCAAAAAATTTTCAGGCATGCAAAGCCACTCACAAATTTACTAAAGAAGGGATCGACCTTCAAATGGACCGAATCTCACCAAAAAGCCTTTGATACGCTTATCGAGGCGTTATGTAAAGAACCTATTCTTCAATATCCGGATTTCACAAAACCATTCATCATAACAACGGACGCATCCGATCACGCCATTGGCGGAATTTTGAGCCAAGGCGAAATTGGTAAAGATAAACCCGTTAGTTACACCTCTCGAACTCTTGGAAAACACGAAGTAAATTACTCAGTGATCGAGAAGGAATTATTGGCTATCATTTATTGTGTAAATCATTTCAGACCTTATGTCTACGGCCGTGAGTTCTTGTTGCTAACGGATCACAAGCCGCTCGTATGGCTTCACTCCGTAAAAGACCCGGCCTATCGTCTTGTGCATTGGTGCCTTAGCCTTGCTAATTAAACTTATAAAATTGTATACAAACCAGGAAGGGTAAGCAGCAATGCTGACGCCCTTTCCCGGAACCCGCCAGTAAAAAATCAGACTGTGCTCATGGTAAAGCATACGCCATGTAAAAGAAAATCCGAATCGCCTATCGTTGGCCCAAGTCGGGCAAAAATTGGTAAATCGACTCCTAGCGGAAACGACGATTTGGACTCGGACGAAAGATTGTTCGATCCACCAGCTGGAAGAAATCCAGCTAAAAAACGAAAACCTACCTTAAATCCTGAACCGGATACGGAGGAAATCCCCGATCCGTCGGACGGCAACCAAAGGAAAAATCCACCTGGAAAAGGGAAAAGTTAGCCGACTCCGCGGACGAGGACGATTTCCTCGGTTTCCGAAATTTCCCGACAATTTCGAAAACGTCTGGCAAAACGCCTCGTCGTTGGGAAAAAGAAAAAGAAAAAGAAACTGCGAAAACCCGGAACCTCGAAGAACCGCCTTCCCATCCTCAATCCGTCGAACCTGTGGAAGAAACAACCTTGCACACGTCTATTCTGGACGCAAGTCCAGACGACGGAATCGCGGAAAATTTTCAAATAACGCAACGTTTAGAAGATCGAGAAATAGCCCCATTTCCTGAGGATTCCGTCATTACGGAACCGTCAGAACATGGAGAAAACATTGAGAATATCGAAGATCTCACCGAAAGCTCAGGCGACTCAGATGACGACTCTGTAAATAGCGGAATATTTGATAATGAAAACCCCGAGTATGCATTACCGAGGGTAAACAGTGAAGTCCAAGGTAGGCTCACCATACGCGAAACGCGTGACAATTTGTCCACGTTCAAGGGAAATCTCGTCGTCTTTGTCACCACTTCCGGGAGACCAATCGATGACGGAGCAAAAGACCTCCAAACTCAAAATTTGTTTCCCAAAATCGAGGAAACCACGTATTTACGATTTAAGGTAATAAATGAAAATTCAAGTTGCATATTAGCTATACCGTTATTGGCTAATGTACACGAAAATCTTTTGATCGAGGACCTTGAGGAAGCCCTCGACTCCTTGAAAATTTTGTCCGCGAAACATCTACGAAATTAATTCATGTGTTACGTCCTGGCGATCTTGCCCTCCATTAAATAAGCTAGAACATAAAAAACAAACACAATTACCCATATATTTGTCCTAAACACTATGCTACTCCAAATAAGAGTACGGATATGCATTAAGAACCACTACCCGAAAATATATTTGCTTATGTAGTAAAAAATGGACAACGTAAACAATAATATAATTCTTTATTTTTACAAGAAACAATATGTCTCACAATACTTTTATGCCCTAAATGGCTCAAATATAAATAATCACGTAATTCTGCACTATACACATGTTACTACATATACTTAAGACTAAATAAAGCCCATGTATAACTTCATAAAAACATATTGTTCCCCCTTAAACTCCTTAAGGGTAGGATAAAACATAAAATTAGGTAAAACCCTTTTGTTACCAAATATAACGCAATAAAACGATAATAAAGAAATAAATACGAAATCATAATAATAATTCAATCCCCTTAAAAACGCTTAAAACCAGGTTAAAATAGAACTTTTCAAAGCTTGACTTTTACAATATTAAACGGCACATTCAGTAGTAAATAACGCCCCAAATACCATATTTTTACGACCAACCAATCATGTTGAAATTACTTAAAACATAGTTAAAATTAGGTTAAAATGAGTACGGCTATCCGCCATATTAAAGAGGGAAAAATCCCGATTCCAACTATACCCTTCCCATAATTTTAAAACAATTATAACTATTTAATTTCGATTGTTTAAAAGAGGAGATCTTGCTTCTATGCAAGATCTCCTATGACGTCATGTTCTCCTGATACTCCTGCTCTTAGTCGCGACCCGCGAAATTCGATTCCCTCAAAACTAAAAATCGTACAGCGGTCCCGCGGGTGTCAAAATTTCCCTAAAAATCCATTCTTTCATATAGACCCAACTCGCGGCCCCGGCGGCCATTGTTTTCTCCCAAAAACTAAAAAAACCTGCAAATCCACGGTTACCCCGTGTTACTGTATACCTATAGCGTTCTCTCGCTAGGCCGCCATGATGGTTTCGGGCCGCCAAGATGACTAACAGCCGCCATGACAGTCGCCACGAGGCGCACGGTCACCATCGAAATCACGTCCCGTCAATATTATCGGTAACTCAAAACTACATCTCGCAGAAATCACGTATCATAAACATTGATATTAAAACTCGGGGCCCCCTCGCTATCTACCCAGACTAAACATCCGGCGGATACTGTAACCAACTACGCACCATTCCTTTGTTCCAAAATTGTTAATGCAAAATCCCTTGTTATCCAAGATAGAGTAATTATTAAATCTCATAAATGTACCCTGTAGTCTCAAATATTATATTCCATTTTGAATCATGAATTTCGAGCAATATTAACCATTATACAATGTTAATACTCAATTTCGATAGTAGAATAACCATATAAGAATAAGTTACCAACATTAATAAAACTATCAACCCATGCACGACATATGTTAACGCGCATCGCTAATTTTAATACATATTAAGATATTTTAATAAAACCGTTTACGCGCAGGTATACTTATATATATACTCCGATATTTTCTTTAAGTTCTATAACATTATAACAGCTAACAATTCCTATACGAAATACTTACCCGCTGTATAAAGAAATAAAAGGAATATAACAATCAAATTTTATTCAATATTTGCAAGACTTGTATAACAAAAATTATAAATTAAGCAACCAGGACAAGTTGCGAAATTATGAAACATTTATTGTATAACCACATACAAAAAATTGAACAATATGAACTAATGTAATAAATTGTAAGACTCATGATAAATTAATAAGAATTAATTTATCAAGAGTCCCATTTGATCCTGTAAGAACAAAAAAGAAAGACGCCGGTACTCCATACTGTCCCATAAGAGTAAGGGAGAAGGAAGGATGCCTACGTCACAACAGCGCCCACTTCCCCGACGCTGGATGCTGGCCCTCCCAAGATGGCCGCCGCCTCCACTCGAGGAGTATATAAAAGAAGGGGTACCTCTCCTTCACCAGTTTTCCGGTCTCTCCACCAGTCGGTCGCATGTGCGTGTGTGTGTGCGTGTGCGCATGCGTGCGTGTGTGTGTGCGTGTGTGTGTGTGTGTGTGTGTGTGGGTGTGTGGGTGTGCGCGCGTGCGTATGGGTGTTATTAATCGAAGTTTCATACACTGTGGCAATATGGGTATGCTCGAAGAAAATCGCGTCGTAGGGTTGGTCCACAGGGTACAGCACACCGTTGTGGAAATAATATTCCACGCCGCCTATATATATAACGTCCATGCGTGCGTTTTTCACGACGGATAGCCATGACTTCCTAATCATGTTGGGGAGGTTAATCCATTCCGGTGGCACCCAAATATCATCGTGCGCCTCCCAGTACATGTAGGCGACTTCTTGACCAGGGCTGAGGTGATCGGGAATACGATTGTATGGGCGAACATCGAGCTCGTAGTAACCGCGTAAATAGGATTCGTCCCCCAAGACCTCCTCGCTATCCTCGAAGAGAATCGCGTCGAAGGGTTGATCCACGGGGTAGACCACCCAATCCCGTCGATGGTAATTGACCCCACCTAGGTAGAGCACCTCACCGGGTACAGTCTTCACAATTTGTAGCCATGCTTTCCGTATCCTGTTGGGTGAGGTTGATCCACTCCGGTGGTACCCAGATGTCATCATGCGGCTCCCCGTATGCGTAGGTTGGAGCCTCGCTCGGCATCAATTGTTGCGGGTTGTGGTCGTAGGGCAGGACCTCGAGTTGATAATTTATCATTGTGCTCGACAAAGGAGCTTTCCAAAGAGTGGGGAACTCGTAGTTGAACCGCTTAATATCGGGAATGGTGGTCTTGGTTGATTCTTTGATCAGCTATGCAGATGATACGATAGACCCCGTCTACGGCTGGAAATTGACGATAATCTCGGTGATCCGTAATGTGTCGGTAGATATCGACCTGGATCAACCGATGCTGCTGACCGGCCTCGAATCTGCAGATCGACGTTTGCCTCCGACGGTGAAGTAATCTCAAGCTATCGAGGAAGAACACGACGTTTGGTGTTCACAAACAGTGTTACCTGTTACGTCGTGGGTCCCATTTTTTATCGATAATTAATCGTCTTTTAATTTACCTTTCAGGATTTGAATTTACGAATGGGAAGTGTGCCACGAACGTACGGATTACAATGGATTTAGTCGTATATGACTTATGTGACGGTAAGTTACCGTCGTAGAAGAAAAGCGCCACGTTTAAGCGGGAATGTGCCCACTTGGGATAGGCGCTTAATAAAGTCGTTCGTGTATAACTTGACGCATGAGCGACAGGTAAGCAAATAAGAAAGTAGCGTGAAATTATGCTTACCTTGGTGAGAAAGAGCGGCGGTGCGTAGCGGGTCAAAACTACTCGACCGTGTGACCGAATTTGTCCAGGAATCGCAAAGGTGTTCCTGCTTGACCCGACCTGTCGTTGCCCAGACGGGTGCCCGGTGATCGTCCGAATGCGATGGCCCGGTGATGCCGATGTTTTTGGGAGCAGTCGGAGACTACGAGGACTGGATTAATTTATGAGGGATACATTCGCGTCGAAATATGAATATAAGTGTATAGATTTTATAATTATTTGAACCGCTGGGTGAGTGCAAGACGTGCCAGGTTTCGGCACCGTCGACTCACCACGTCTGGCTCCACCTCCACCCGGTTACGGCGATTGGCGGCCAGCCGCGAGAACAAATGTTGAGAATAACGGAAGTCGACGCCTGAACACTAAGCACCGGTGTGCCCGTGCCAGTCGCTGACCTACCGTATTACGGCGGGTCGGCGCGTGTGGCGTGTTCGTGCGGCAAATGTTGCGTCCGCGAATTTATTTTAGATAAAAAAATAAATACCTTTGAAAGAGAACTACCCGATTTCGGATACGAGATCGAATTTATGTTGATTGTTTAGTTAATGAAATTTTTCTTTGTTTTTCAGGAACGGACGCCAGCCTTGAGATCCTGCCTTTAGTCGGGAATGTGCCCAACAGGGATGAGGATCGAGCCACAGTTTGATCGGTAACTAAGAATCACTGGCGTGGTTAGGGCAGTCGGTAAAGAAGATAGTGAGTGGTAACGTGAACATGCGACTTACCCTACGAGCGGCGGTGCGTAGCGGGTTTATCGACGGATGATCTGGTTCCGTGCAGAAATTTCTTAGGGACATCTAATTTCCTGTCAGATTCCGGTCAGAATATAAGATGGATTCCCTAAATGGGGTATCCTCATGGGAATCCAGACGGTCTCAACTCTGTATACATGGCGACGCCGCGGTGGCGAGAATTCGAAATGCTAGCGCCACTTGTGGTCGTAGTGCCCGATTCGAGTCGAATCCGAATCGTCTATGTAGTTCGCGTAGTGTAGATGGCGCATCGTATGCATATTGTGACACATTTTTACACTTAATAAATACAGTTGCGAAATACATTTTTTTTAAATTGTATATTTAAGTCACTATTGATAGACAAAAATGGTAGTTAAAAAAATGTCCTAAGAAATTGTAGGTCTGCGCTGTTGACAAAATTTCGGAGATGGATCATCCGAAACCAAAAAATCAAACGGTTTTAGATTCAGTATGTTAATGGTTATAGCGCATATCATACGATTTTTATGTATCCAAAAATAATATAATGGCGGGCATTTTTCGAAAAATAAAAAAAGGTTTTTTTCACCGTTTTTGGCGAAGAAAATAGGAAATATCAAAATTTAAAAAAAATCTTGATATGCGCTATAGCTATAGTTGTAAAGAATATATGGTTAGAATTTTATAAAGATCGGTTCAGTAGTTTCGGAAATTTTATCAACAAGCCCTCGAAAAACGTTTCGAGAAAAACGCATTTTAAGTTTGTTTGGGTTACATAAATAAAAATGTTTTTCAGGGATGAATCGTCAGATGATATTCAATTCCAGGGCGCTGTATGGAAAATCAAGCAAGCGATTTTTGAGTATCCTGCTTCGTCCATTAATTTGGATATGTATAAATTACATGCAAATTGTTCTAGCCAAATTCTTACTCTGCCTATACATTTTATCGATCGCAAAATGGTAAAGCTAGCATTGTCTATGCAGTCAGAAACAGAAGATGTAAATATTTTCGCGATTCCACTTATTCATATTTAAACATGGCTATGACCCTAAATAACTATGTAATAGTATTTATGTACTTATGTACCTATTGCATATTTATCAATAATAAATATGTATTAATATTTTTTTTTAAATGTATGTTTATAACATGTATTTTTGTTAAAAATAATTATAAATATTTGTATGGAATAATATATTCCATAGAAATCAGGAATCAACGAACCAATAATTATGTTTAAACCAGAATATTATTTTAAATAAAAAATACAGTGAACACCAATTTATTGTCTATATACACTTTTTCATGATAGAAGAAATTCAAATTCCCATGCCGGAAAAGGGACTTCGAAGAGAGGGCGCGAGCGAGCCTGCCACGTGGTGCCGGTCACCCACGCGGTCGTTAGCGGCGTTCAGTAAGTTGCCGCCAAATTTCCAAGAGTGACCGAAAGTCCGCCATTTTTGTAGACATTCAGCTTCGAGTAGGTGCAATTTCACCAAAGATTCCCATACAGTTACGGATTATTATTTTTTAAAGTCTTAAATAGCCGTCGTGCGAGCGGATATGTGAACCCCGTAGCACGTCGTGTGAACTCGTAGCGCACGTCAGGCGATGCTCCCGCGACGCATCAGCCAATGGCGTGTCAGTCACGTGATTCCAGGGAGCCCATGTGAACCCCGGAGCGCGTGTACCGGCCGGCGTGCGGACAGAGTCGTGAGGTGACCGTCGAACGAAAAATAAGTGCCTGTGTTTATTTGGTTTCGTCGTTGAAAAGCGTGACGCATCTGAGAGCGATATATAAGATTCGGGGGCTTTAGCTGCAACTGGGAAAAAGTGAGACCAACTGCGTGTACGCGTATTATATCCGAGAGCCGAGTACAAAGCTGAACGATATCGCGTGTGAGAGACGCAACGCGAGAGTGCTCGTGAAAATTTCTAACGTAAATTGTTAACTTCTAAAAAACATTAAAAAGTGTGCGCGTGTGATTCTCCTTTTATTCCCACTCTCTCTCTCTCTCTCATCAGTGACGTCAGTGCATAAAAAGCAGAGAACACGAGGATATACAAGGTTTCTATTATCAAAAAGGATAAGTATATTTAAGGGCTTACGCGACTGTAAACGTCTAAAATGAAGTGATTTTTTGCGATTTTTTTGGTGGATGGACAAGAGGAAAGTAATATTCAAGGATTCTATTATGCATATCTGCAAGTAAACAAAAAAAAATCATATTAAAAAGTTATAGAAAAACGTGATGCTGGAGTCATTCTTGCGAGGAATGTTGAATTTAAGACGCTCTGTGGCACACAGTATGACTGACGCGAATTTGAATCTGGACATTTTTAAAAATCTTATTTGTTTACATGAATACAGCTAGAGAAATACGATGATGTTGAAGTTTGCATCGTTGGAATGCAACGAAAATTCTTTGTTAGATTTTTATTTCTTCATTTTTATTAATATGAAAAATCCTTTCTAATAATTTATATTGTAGATCTTTGAATTGTCTTGAAAATAATTAAGCGATTTTTGGGGGCAAATTTGGCCGGTAGAAATAAAAAGAAATTCCTAAGTATTAATTTCCGTTGCATTCCAACGATGCGAACTTCAATCTCTTGAAATACGTAGGGGAGCCCACATGGGCCTGCGGACCTTTCTCTTACAGATACCGAACTTTTTCCCCCCTGCTATTGCAAATGGTTCAAAGCATCTCTTAACCAAATTTTAAAAATCGACTTATTGCAAAATCCTACAGCGGTGTTACCCCTTAACGGAGTCAATGTATCTTTACAAAACATATTACAAAAACAAAGTCGCACATGTCAAACATAAATCAGGCGTATTTTCACGTTTTCAGATTATTCCGTAACGCAACATGGACACGAGCACGGCAAAATGAGATCGGAAGAAAAAAAACTGGCGTCCGCTGGTAAGTACTAGATATTCGCAACCAACGAATTTTAATTTATGGCATTGATGCTATTAAACCTAATGTAATTATGGTATTGCATGTTTACAGTCTCAAGCAACCAGGAATACAAATTTCAACTCGTCGAGTTCTTCGGAAGTCAAAGCACAGGACTTTCAGATGTTGACATCATCCCAACGTCGTGGATCTCTTCAAACAGACAGGACAAAAAGTGCATTGCAAAATATCCGTCGCCACCGTACACTATCAAATCTTGCAAAAGATTGCACGAATTAGTGGAAATGGATCGCTCTCCTCCAGACAATTGGCCGTGGTGGGACGTCAATATTAAAGGTGGTGCAGGTAAGGCTTGAGGACATGCTCATTTTTTAGAAATCTTGGTTTAAGAATTTCAGCTATCTCTCTCGCACTCATATGTGACGTACATCTTCTACGTCGCTTCAATATAATGTAGGGTATATTATAACCTAACCTACAATAATTCTTTATATGCATAAAATCATGAACGCTCTGTCTCTTTGCGAGAGAGGAAAGAGAGAGAGAGAGAGAGAGAGAGAGAGAGAGAGAGAGAGAGAGAGAGAGAGAGAGAGAGAGAGAGAGAGAGAGAGAGAGAGAGAGAGGGAGTCCCTGCCCCGTCGAGGAAGGATTTTATACCTCTAACAATAAGGTAGAGCGAGCGCGCGCTCTTTATTTCTATAGATTTTGTTCAAATTTTAAGCAGACATTATTCATATGATAATGCATGTTTGAGTGAAATTTCAGAACAGTCGACTATTTACATTGGGAGATAATGGGTTTTAAAATTGCAACTTTTAACACTGCAAGGTTTACATTCAAATTTCGACAGAATCATTTTCCCTAAAAAATATTTGTCTCCTGCAATAAAAACACGGTCCACGTATCCAATGACGCAAGTTTGCGCGGCATATTTAAAATAATAGTGCAACCAAATTTTTTATTTGCATGTAACTTTTAATCGAACAACGTTCGAACAAAGTTATAATTAGTTATGAATTAACCAACACTTATTTGTTAATGAAGACAACATAAACAATATAAAATATTAATATTTATAATGCAATTTTTTTTTATGATAAAAGTTTCAAACTTTGGGAACACGATCATTTTTTTTCTCGAAATACTGAACAATACTGTTCTGCGGTGTTGCCATATATATTTCGATAAAAAAATGATCGTGTTCCGAAAGTTTAAAACTTATATTATAAAAAAAGAATTGCGTTATAAATATTAATCTTTTATATTTTTTATATGTCTTCTTACTTTAGGGGACAAATATTTTTTAAGGAGAATTATTCTGTCTTTATTGAACGTTTTTAGCAAAACTGGACAGTAAAGGCAATCCAAACTTTTCTCACTCTTTCCCTAACTAGTTTGCTATCACCACATATTTTTTTTGGAAAAAATTATAAACACAATGGAATAGTACGACGAATTATGGGACCTGACTTTCGGTCAATCCAGACACTGCAGTGTTAAAAATAGCAATCCCGAGTAAAAATGAATATATATATAATCATATATAATTGTATATTAATTGATCATATACAATTGTATACAAAAATTGGCCCGATAGAATTTTATATATTTCTATATAATCGATCTCCCTCGTCACGAAAGTAGCCATTGAGGACTGCTCCTGCTGCTGTGGACTATAACCGTCAACGGATCCGATGGTCGGCGCGGCATTCTCAAATTGTAGGAATTATTCCACAACAGAAGCACTTCCATGCGGACTCGGCTTCGTTTCCCGATATAAATGTCGTCGACTCGAAGAGAATTCACATGAGATTCGACGCTGATAAATATGCCCATTTCAACCCTTTTGTCATCGGTTCGAGGCGAATCCAAATTAGAAAACGGTCCTTTCCAATTCTGTTTTGTGTTTCATTGTCGAAATAACCTCGCGATTGGTCGGTTTCGTGCCCAGTAGGTGATGTTCAAAAATCGATCACCCTCGTCACGAAAGTAGCCATTGAGGACTGCTCCTGCTGCTGTAGACTATAAACGTGAACAAATCCGGTGGTCGGCGCGGCATTCTCAAATTGTAGGTAGTATTACACATCAGAAACACTTGCATGGGGACTCGGATTCGTTTCCCGATATAAAAGTCGTCGATTCGAAGAGAATTCACATGAGATTCGACGCTGATAAATATGGCCATTTCAACCGTTTTTTGATCGGTTTTAGGCGAATCCAAAATAAAAACGGTCCGTTCCAATTCTGTTTTGTGTTTCATTGTCGAAATAACCTCGCGATTGGTCGGTTTCGTGCCCAGTAGGTGATTTTGAAAAATCGATCACCCTCGGCACGACATTATTCACAGAGGACTGCTCCTGGTGCTGTAGACTATAAACGTGAACGAATCCGATGGTCGGCGCGGCATTCTCAAATTGTAGGGATTGTTCCACAACAGAAGCACTTCCATGCGGACTCGGATTCGTTTCCCGATATAAATGTCGTCGACTCGAAGAGGATTCACAAGAGATTTGACGCTGATAAATTGCCGATTTCAACCGTTTTATCATCGGTTCGAGGCGAATCCAAATTAAAAACACGGTCCGTTCCAATTCTGTTTTGTGTTTCATTGTCGAAATAACCACGCGATTGGTCGATTTCGTGCCCAGTAGGTGATTTTGAACAATCGATCACCCTCGGCACGACAATATTCAGAGAGGACTACTACTGCAGCTGTGGACTATAGACGTGAACGAATCCGATGGTAAGCGCGGCATTCTCAAATTGTAGGGATTGTTCCACAACAGAAGCACTTCCATGCGGACTTGGATTCGTCTCCCGATATAAAAGTCGTCGACTCGAAAAGAAATTGACATGAGATTCGACGTTGATAAATACGTCTGTTTCAACAGTTTCTTTATCGGTTCGAGAGGAATCCAAAATAAAAGACGATCCATTCAAATTCTGTTTCGTGTTTTATTGTCGACATAACCTCGAGATTGTTCGGTTCCGTTCCCAGTAGGTGATTTTTTAAAATCGATCACCCTCGTCACGAAAGTAGCCATTGAGGACTGCTCCTGCTGCTGTGGACTATAAACGTGAACGAATCCGATGGTCGGCGCGGCATTCTCAAATTGTAGGGATTATTCCACAACAGAAACACTCGCATATGGACTCGGATTCGTTTCCCGATTTAAACGTCGTCGACTCGAAAAGAAATTGACATGAGATTCGGCGTTGATAAATACGTCTGTTTCAACAGTTTCTTTATCGGTTCGAGAGGAATCCAAAATAAAAGACGATCCATTCAAATACTGTTTTGTGTTTTATTGTTTGGGTTCCGATCTCCCTCGTCACGAAAGTAGCCATTGAGGACTGCTCCTGCTGCTGTGGACTATAACCGTGAACGGATCCGATTGTCGGCGCGGCATTCTCAAATTGAAGGAGTTATTCCACAACAGAAGCACTTCCATGCGGACTCGGCGTCGTTTCCCGATATAAATGTCGTCGACTCGAAGAGAATTCACATGAGATTCGACGCTGATAAATATGCCCATTTCAACCCTTTTGTCATCGGTTCGAGGCGAATCCAAATTAAATAACGGTCCTTTCCAATTCTGTTTTGTGTTTCATTGTCGAAATAACCTCGCGATTGGTCGGTTTCGTGCCCAGTAGGTGATGTTTAAAAATCGATCACCCTCGTCACGAAAGTAGCCATTGAGGACTGCTCCTGCTGCTGTAGACTATAAACGTGAACAAATCCGATGGTCGGCGCGGCATTCTCAAATTGTAGGTATTATTACACAACAGAAACACTTGCATGGGGACTCGGATTCGTTTCCCGATATAAAAGTCGTCGATTCGTAGAGAATTCACATGAGATTCGACGCTGATAAATAAGGCCATTTCAACCGTTATTTTATCGGTTCGAGGCCAATCCAAAATAAAAACGGTCCGGTCCAATTCTGTTTTGTGTTTCATTGTCGAAATATCCTCGCGATTGGTCGGTTTCGTGCCCAGTAGGACATTTTGAAAAATCGATCACCCTCGGCACGACAATATTCACAGAGGACTACTACCGCAGCTGTGGACAATAGACGTGAACGAATCCGATGGTAGGCGCGACATTCTCAAATTGTAGGGATTGTTCCACAACAGAAGCACTTCCATGCGGACTCGGATTCGTTTCCCGATAAAAAAGTCGTCGATTCGAAGAGAATTCACATGTGGTTCGACGCTGATAAATCTGCCCATTTCAACCGTTTTTTTATCAGTTCGAGGCGAATCCACAATAAACAACGGTCCGTTCCAATTCTGTTTTGTGTTACATTGTCGAAATAACTTCGAGATTGTTCGGATTTGTTCCCAGTAGGTGATTTTGAAAAATCGATCACCCTCGGCACGACAATAGCCACTGAGGACTGCTACTGCTGCTGTGGACTATAGACGTGAACGAATCCGATGGTAGGCGCGGTATTCTCAAATTGTAGGGATTGTTCCACAACAGAAACACTCGCATGTGGACTCGGATTCGTTTCCCGATTTAAACGTCGTCGACTTGAAAACAAATTGACATGAGATTCGACGTTGATAAATACGTTTGTTTCAACAGTTTCTTTATCGGTTCGAGAGGAATCCAAAATAAAAGACGATCCATGCAAATATTGTTTTGTGTTTTATTGTCGAAATAACCCCGCGATTGTTCTGTTTCGTGCCCAGTAGGTGATACTTAAAAATCGATCTCCCTCGTCACGAAAGTAGCCATTGAGGACTGCTCCTGCTGCTGTGGACTATAACCGTGAACGGATCCGATGGTCTGTGCGGCATTCTCAAATTGTAGGAATTATTCCACAACAGAAGCACTTCCATGCGGACTCGGCTTCGTTTCCCGATATAAATGTCGTCGACTCGAAGAGAATTCACATGAGATTCGACGCTGATAAATATGCCTATTTCAACCCTTTTGTCATCGGTTCGAGGCGAATCCAAATCAAAAAACGGTCCGTTCCAATTCTGTTTTGTGATTCATTGTCGAAATAACCTCGCGATTGGTCGGTTTCGTGCCCAGTAGGTGATGTTTAAAAATCGATCATCCTCGTCACGAAAGTAGCCATTGAGGACTGCTCCTGCTGCTGTAAACTATCAACGTAAACGAATCCGATGGTCGGCGCGGCATTCTCAAATTGTAGGTATTATTACACAACAGAAACACTTGCACGCGGACTCGGATTCGTTTCCCGATATAAAAGTCGTCGATTCTAAGAGAATTCACATGAGATTCGACGCTGATAAATATCGCCATTTCAACCGTTTTTTATCGGTTCGAGGCGAATCCAAAATAAAAACGGTCCGTTCCAATTCTGTTTTGTGTTTCATTGTCGAAATAACCTCGCGATTGGTCGGTTTCGTGCCCAGTAGGTGATTTTGAAAAATCGATCACCCTCGGCACGACAATATTCACAGAGGACTACTACTGCTGCTGTGGACAATAGACGTGAACGAATCCGATGGTAGGCGCGACATACTTAAATTGTAGGGATTGTTCCACAACAGAAGCACTTCCATGCGGACTCGGATTCGTTTCCTGATATAAAAGTCGTCGATTCGAAGAGATTTCACATGTGATTCGACGCTGATAAATATGCCCATTTCAACTGTTTTTTTATCAGGTCGAGGCGAATCCACAATAAACAACGTTCCGTTCCAATTCTGTTTTGTGTTACATTGTCGAAATAACTTCGAGATTGTTCGGATTTGTTCCCAGTAGGTGATTTTGAAAAATCGATCACCCTCGGCACGACAATAGCCACTGAGGACTGCTACTGCT
This sequence comes from Ophion obscuratus, assembly GCA_964007375.1. Lineage (NCBI taxonomy): Eukaryota > Metazoa > Arthropoda > Insecta > Hymenoptera > Ichneumonidae > Ophion > Ophion obscuratus. The sequence goes on along the minus strand of OZ023323.1, from coordinate 8,140,700 downwards.
GCTGTGGACTATAGACGTGAACGAATCCGATGGTTGGCGCGGTATTCTCAAATTGTAGGGATTGTTCCACAACAGAAACACTCGCATGTGGACTCGGATTCGTTTCCCGATTTAAACGTCGTCGACTTGAAAAGAAATTGACATGACATTCGACGTTGATAAATACGTCTGTTTCAACAGTTTCTTTATCGGTTCGAGAGGAATCCAAAATAAAAGACGATCCATTCAAATACTGTTTTGTGTTTTATTGTCGAAATAACCTCGCGATTGTTCTGTTTCGTGCCCAGTAGGTGATACTTAAAAATCGATCTCCCTCGTCACGAAAGTAGCCAGTGAGGACTGCTCCTGCTGCTGTGGACTATACCCGTGAACGGATCCGATGGTCGGCGCGGCATTCTCAAATTGTAGGAATTATTCCACAACAGAAGCACTTCCGTGCGGACTCGGCTTCGATTCCCGATATAAATGTCGTCGACTCGAAGAGAATTCACATGAGATTCGACGCTGATAAATATGCCCATTTCAACCCTTTTGTCATCGGTTCGAGGCGAATCCAAATTAGAAAACGGTCCTTTCCAATTCTGTTTTGTGTTTCATTGTCGAAATAACCTCGCGATTGGTCGGTTTCGTGCCCAGTAGGTGATGTTCAAAAATCGATCACCCTCGTCACGAAAGTAGCCATTGAGGACTGCTCCTGCTGCTGTAGACTATAAACGTGAACAAATCCGGTGGTCGGCGCGGCATTCTCAAATTGTAGGTATTATTACACAACAGAAACACTTGTATGGGGACTCGGATTCGTTTCCCGATATAAAAGTCGTCGATTCGAAGAGAATTCACATGAGATTCGACGTTGATAAATATGGCCATTTCAACCGTTCTTTTATCGGTTTTAGGCGAATCCAAAATAAAAACGGTCCGTTCCAATTCTGTTTTGTGGTTCATTGTCGAAATAACCTCGCGATTGGTCGGTTTCGTGCCCAGTAGGTGATTTTGAAAAATCGATCACCCTCGGCACGACATTATTCACAGAGGACTGCTCCTGGTGCTGTAGACTATAAACGTGAACGAATCCGATGGTCGGCGCGGCATTCTCAAATTGTAGGGATTGTTCCACAACAGAAGCACTTCCATGCGGACTCGGATTCGTTTCCCGATATAAATGTCGTCGACTCGAAGAGGATTCACAAGAGATTTGACGCTGATAAATTGCCGATTTCAACCGTTTTATCATCGGTTCGAGGCGAATCCAAATTAAAAACACGGTCCGTTCCAATTCTGTTTTGTGTTTCATTGTCGAAATAACCACGCGATTGGTCGATTTCGTGCCCAGTAGGTGATTTTGAACAATCGATCACCCTCGGCACGACAATATTCAGAGAGGACTACTACTGCAGCTGTGGACTATAGACGTGAACGAATCCGATGGTAGGCGCGGCATTCTCAAATTGTAGGGATTGTTCCACAACAGAAGCACTTCCATGCGGACTTGGATTCGTCTCCCGATATAAAAGTCGTCGACTCGAAAAGAAATTGACATGAGATTCGACGTTGATAAATACGTCTGTTTCAACAGTTTCTTTATCGGTTCGAGAGGAATCCGAAATAAAAGACGATCCATTCAAATTCTGTTTTGTGTTTTATTGTCGACATAACCTCGAGATTGTTCGGTTCCGTTCCCAGTAGGTGATTTTCTAAAATCGATCACCCTCGTCACGAAAGTAGCCATTGAGGACTGCTCCTGCTGCTGTGGACTATAACCGTGAACGGATCCGATTGTCGGCGCGGCATTCTCAAATTGAAGGAGTTATTCCACAACAGAAGCACTTCCATGCGGACTCGGCGTCGTTTCCCGATATAAATATCGTCGACTCGAAGAGAATTCACATGAGATTCGACGCTGATAAATATGCCCATTTCAACCCTTTTGTCATCGGTTCGAGGCGAATCCAAATTAAAAAACGGCCCTTTCCAATTCTGTTTTGTGTTTCATTGTCGAAATAACCTCGCGATTGGTCGGTTTCGTGCCCAGTAGGTGATGTTTAAAAATCGATCACCCTCGTCACGAAAGTAGCCATTGAGGACTGCTCCTGCTGCTGTAGACTATAAACGTGAACAAATCCGATGGTCGGCGCGGCATTCTCAAATCGTAGGTATTATTACACAACAGAAACACTTGCATGGGGACTCGGATTCGTTTCCCGATATAAAAGTCGTCGATTCGTAGAGAATTCACATGAGATTCGACGCTGATAAATATGGCCATTTCAACCGTTATTTTATCGGTTCGAGGCCAATCCAAAATAAAAACGGTCCGGTCCAATTCTGTTTTGTGTTTCATTGTCGAAATATCCTCGCGATTGGTCGGTTTCGTGCCCAGTAGGACATTTTGAAAAATCGATCACCCTGGGCACGACAATATTCACAGAGGACTACTACCGCAGCTGTGGACAATAGACGTGAACGAATCCGATGGTAGGCGCGACATTCTCAAATTGTAGGGATTGTTCCACAACAGACGCACTTCCATGCGGACTCGGATTCGTTTCCCGATAAAAAAGTCGTCGATTCGAAGAGAATTCACATGTGATTCGACGCTGATAAATCTGCCCATTTCAACCGTTTTTTTGTCAGTTCGAGGCGAATCCACAATAAACAACGGTCCGTTCCAATTCTGTTTTGTGTTACATTGTCGAAATAACTTCGAGATTGTTCGGATTTGTTCCCAGTAGGTGATTTTGAAAAATCGATCACCCTCGGCACGACAATAGCTACTGAGGACTGCTACTGCTGCTGTGGACTATAGACGTGAACGAATCCGATGGTCGGCGCGGCATTCTCAAATTGTAGGGATTATTCCACAACAGAAACACTCGCATGTGGACGCGGATTCGTTTCCCGATTTAAACGTCGTCGACTCGAAAAGAAATTGACATGAGATTCGGCGTTGATAAATACGTCTGTTTCAACAGTTTCTTTATCGGTTCGAGAGGAATCCAAAATAAAAGACGATCCATTCAAATACTGTTTTGTGTTTTATTGTTTGGGTTCCGATCTCCCTCGTCACGAAAGTAGCCATTGAGGACTGCTCCTGCTGCTGTGGACTATAACCGTGAACGGATCCGATTGTCGGCGCGGCATTCTCAAATTGAAGGAGTTATTCCACAACAGAAGCACTTCCATGCGGACTCGGCGTCGTTTCCCGATATAAATGTCGTCGACTCGAAGAGAATTCACATGAGATTCGACGCTGATAAATATGCCCATTTCAACCCTTTTGTCATCGGTTCGAGGCGAATCCAAATTAAAAAACGGTCCTTTCCAATTCTGTTTTGTGTTTCATTGTCGAAATAACCTCGCGATTGGTCGGTTTCGTGCCCAGTAGGTGATGTTTAAAAATCGATCACCCTCGTCACGAAAGTAGCCATTGAGGACTGCTCCTGCTGCTGTAGACTACAAACGTGAACAAATCCGATGGTCGGCGCGGCATTCTCAAATTGTAGGTATTATTACACAACAGAAACACTTGCATGGGGACTCGGATTCGTTTCCCGATATAAAAGTCGTCGATTCGTAGAGAATTCACATGAGATTCGACGCTGATAAATATGGCCATTTCAACCGTTATTTTATCGGTTCGAGGCCAATCCAAAATAAAAACGGTCCGGTCCAATTCTGTTTTGTGTTTCATTGTCGAAATATCCTCGCGATTGGTCGGTTTCGTGCCCAGTAGGACATTTTGAAAAATCGATCACCCTCGGCACGACAATATTCACAGAGGACTACTACCGCAGCTGTGGACAATAGACGTGAACGAATCCGATGGTAGGCGCGACATTCTCAAATTGTAGGGATTGTTCCACAACAGAAGCACTTCCATGCGGACTCGGATTCGTTTCCCGATAAAAAAGTCGTCGATTCGAAGAGAATTCACATGTGATTCGACGCTGATAAATTTGCCCATTTCAACCGTTTTTTTGTCAGTTCGAGGCGAATCCACAATAAACAACGGTCCGTTCCAATTCTGTTTTGTGTTACATTGTCGAAATAACTTCGAGATTGTTCGGATTTGTTCCCAGTAGGTGATTTTGAAAAATCGATCACCCTCGGCACGACAATAGCCACTGAGGACTGCTACTGCTGCTGTGGGCTATAGACGTGAACGAATCCGATGGTAGGCGCGGTATTCTCAAATTGTAGGGATTGTTCCACAACAGAAACACTCGCATGTGGACTCGGTTTCGTTTCCCGATTTAAACGTCGTCGACTTGAAAACAAATTGACATGAGATTCGACGTTGATAAATACGTTTGTTTCAACAGTTTCTTTATCGGTTCGAGAGGAATCCAAAATAAAAGACGATCCATGCAAATATTGTTTTGTGTTTTATTGTCGAAATAACCCCGCGATTGTTCTGTTTCGTGCCCAGTAGGTGATACTTAAAAATCGATCTCCCTCGTCACGAAAGTAGCCATTGAGGACTGCTCCTGCTGCTGTGGACTATAACCGTGAACGGATCCGATGGTCTGCGCGGCATTCTCAAATTGTAGGAATTATTCCACAACAGAAGCACTTCCATGCGGACTCGGCTTCGTTTCCCGATATAAATGTCGTCGACTCGAAGAGAATTCACATGAGATTCGACGCTGATAAATATGCCTATTTCAACCCTTTTGTCATCGGTTCGAGGCGAATCCACAATAAACAACGGTCCGTTCCAATTCTGTTTTGTGTTACATTGTCGAAATAACTTCGAGATTGTTCGGATTTGTTCCCAGTAGGTGATTTTGAAAAATCGATCACCCTCGGCACGACAATAGCCACTGAGGACTGCTCCTGCTGCTGTGGACTATAACCGTGAACGAATCCGATGGTCGGCGCGGCATTCTCAAATTGAAGGAATTATTCCACAACAGAAGCACTTCCATGCGGACTCGGCTTCGTTTCCCGATATAAATGTCGTCGACTCGAAGAGAATTCACATGAGATTCGACGCTGATAAATATGCCCATTTCAACCCTTTTGTCATCGGTTCGAGGCGAATCCAAATTAGAAAACGGTCCTTTCCAATTCTGTTTTGTGTTTCATTGTCGAAATAACCTCGCGATTGGTCGGTTTCGTGCCCAGTAGGTGATGTTCAAAAATCGATCACCCTCGTCACGAAAGTAGCCATTGAGGACTGCTCCTGCTGCTGCAGACTATAAACGTGAACAAATCCGGTGGTCGGCGCGGCATTCTCAAATTGTAGGTATTATTACACATCAGAAACACTTGCATGGGGACTCGGATTCGTTTCCCGATATAAAAGTCGTCGATTCGAAGAGAATTCACATGAGATTCGACGCTGATAAATATGGCCATTTCAACCGTTTTTTTATCGGTTTTAGGCGAATCCAAAATAAAAACGGTCCGTTCCAATTCTGTTTTGTGTTTCATTGTCGAAATCACCTCGCGATTGGTCGGTTTCGTGCCCAGTAGGTGATTTTTAAAAATCGATCACCCTCGGCACGACATTATTCACAGAGGACTGCTCCTGGTGCTGTAGACTATAAACGTGAACGAATCCGATGGTCGGCGCGGCATTCTCAAATTGTAGGGATTGTTCCACAACAGAAGCACTTCTATGCGGACTCGGATTCGTTTCCCGATATAAATGTCGTCGACTCGAAGAGCATTCACAAGAGATTCGACGCTGATAAATTGCCAATTTCAACCGTTTTATCATCGGTTCGAGGCGAATCCAAATTAAAAACACGGTCCGTTCCAATTCTGTTTTGTGTTTCATTGTCGAAATAACCACGCGATTGGTCGATTTCGTGCCCAGTAGGTGATTTTGAACAATCGATCACCCTCGGCACGACAATATTCAGAGAGGACTACAACTGCAGCTGTGGACTATAGACGTGAACGAATCCGATGGTAGGCGCGGCATTCTCAAATTGTAGGGATTGTTCCACAACAGAAGCACTTCCATGCGGACTCGGATTCGTCTCCCGATATAAAAGTCGTCGACTCGAAAAGAAATTGACATGAGATTCGACGTTGATAAATATGTCTGTTTCAACAGTTTCTTTATCGGTTCGAGAGGAATCCAAAATAAAAGACGATCCATTCAAATTCTGTTTTGTGTTTTATTGTCGACATAACCTCGAGATTGTTCGGTTCCGTTCCCAGTAGGTGATTTTTTAAAATCGATCACCCTCGGATCACAACAGAAACACTTGCATGGGGACTCGGATTCGTTTCCCGATATAAAAGTCGTCGATTCGTAGAGAATTCACATGAGATTCGACGCTGATAAATATGGCCATTTCAACCGTTATTTTATCGGTTCGAGGCCAATCCAAAATAAAAACGGTCCGGTCCAATTCTGTTTTGTGTTTCATTGTCGAAATATCCTCGCGATTGGTCGGTTTCGTGCCCAGTAGGACATTTTGAAAAATCGATCACCCTCGGCACGACAATATTCACAGAGGACTACTACCGCAGCTGTGGACAATAGACGTGAACGAATCCGATGGTAGGCGCGACATTCTCAAATTGTAGGGATTGTTCCACAACAGAAGCACTTCCATGCGGACTCGGATTCGTTTCCCGATAAAAAAGTCGTCGATTCGAAGAGAATTCACATGTGATTCGACGCTGATAAATCTGCCCATTTCAACCGTTTTTTTATCAGTTCGAGGCGAATCCACAATAAACAACGGTCCGTTCCAATTCTGTTTTGTGTTACATTGTCGAAATAACTTCGAGATTGTTCGGATTTGTTCCCAGTAGGTGATTTTGAAAAATCGATCACCCTCGGCACGACAATAGCCACTGAGGACTGCTACTGCTGCTGTGGACTATAGACGTGAACGAATCCGATGGTAGGCGCGGTATTCTCAAATTGTAGGGATTATTCCACAACAGAAACACTCGCATGTGGACTTGGATTCGTTTCCCGATTTAATCGTCGTCGACTTGAAAACAAATTGACATGAGATTCGACGTTGATAAATACGGTTGTTTCAACAGTTTCTTTATCGGTTCGAGAGGAATCCAAAATAAAAGACGATCCATGCAAATATTGTTTTGTGTTTCATTGTCGAAATAACCCCGCGATTGTTCTGTTTCGTGCCCAGTAGGTGATGTTCAAAAATCGATCACACTCGTCACGAAAGTAGCCATTGAGGACTGCTCCTGCTGCTGCAGACTATAAACGTGAACAAATCCGGTGGTCGGCGCGGCATTCTCAAATTGTAGGTATTATTACACATCAGAAACACTTGCATGGGGACTCCGATTCGTTTCCCGATATAAAAGTCGTCGATTCGAAGAGAATTCACATGAGGTTCGACGCTGATAAATATGGCCATTTCAACCGTTTTTTTTATCGGTTTTAGGCGAATCCAAAATAAAAACGGTCCGTTCCAATTCTGTTTTGTGTTTCATTGTCGAAATGACCTCGCGATTGGTCGGTTTCGTGCCCAGTAGGTGATTTTGAAAAATCGATCACCCTCGGCACGACATTATTCACAGAGGACTGCTCCTGGTGCTGTAGACTATAAACGTGAACGAATCCGATGGTCGGCGCGGCATTCTCAAATTGTAGGGATTGTTCCACAACAGAAGCACTTCTATGCGGACTCGGATTCGTTTCCCGATATAAATGTCGTCGACTCGAAGAGGATTCACAAGAGATTCGACGCTGATAAATTGCCGATTTCAACCGTTTTATCATCGGTTCGAGGCGAATCCAAATTAAAAACACGGTCCGTTCCAATTCTGTTTTGTGTTTCATTGTCGAAATAACCACGCGATTGGTCGATTTCGTGCCCAGTAGGTGATTTTGAACGATCGATCGAGGACTACTACCGCAGCTGTGGACAATAGACGTGAACGAATCCGATGGTAGGCGCGACATTCTCAAATTGTAGGGATTGTTCCACAACAGAAGCACTTCCATGCGGACTCGGATTCGTTTCCCGATAAAAAAGTCGTCGATTCGAAGAGAATTCACATGTGATTCGACGCTGATAAATCTGCCCATTTCAACCGTTTTTTATCAGTTCGAGGCGAATCCACAATAAACAACGGTCCGTTCCAATTCTGTTTTGTGTTACATTGTCGAAATAACTTCGAGATTGTTCGGATTTGTTCCCAGTAGGTGATTTTGAAAAATCGATCACCCTCGGCACGACAATAGCCACTGAGGACTGCTACTGCTGCTGTGGACTATAGACGTGAACGAATCCGATGGTAGGCGCGGTATTCTCAAATTGTAGGGATTGTTCCACAACAGAAACACTCGCATGTGGACTTGGATTCGTTTCCCGATTTAATCGTCGTCGACTTGAAAACAAATTGACATGAGATTCGACGTTGATAAATACGGTTGTTTCAACAGTTTCTTTATCGGTTCGAGAGGAATCCAAAATAAAAGACGATCCATGCAAATATTGTTTTGTGTTTCATTGTCGAAATAACCCCGCGATTGTTCTGTTTCGTGCCCAGTAGGTGATGTTCAAAAATCGATCACCCTCGTCACGAAAGTAGCCATTGAGGACTGCTCCTGCTGCTGCAGACTATAAACGTGAACAAATCCGGTGGTCGGCGCGGCATTCTCAAATTGTAGGTATTATTACACATCAGAAACACTTGCATGGGGACTCCGATTCGTTTCCCGATATAAAAGTCGTCGATTCGAAGAGAATTCACATGAGATTCGACGCTGATAAATATGGCCATTTCAACCGTTTTTTTTATCGGTTTTAGGCGAATCCAAAATAAAAACGGTCCGTTCCAATTCTGTTTTGTGTTTCATTGTCGAAATGACCTCGCGATTGGTCGGTTTCGTGCCCAGTAGGTGATTTTGAAAAATCGATCACCCTCGGCACGACATTATTCACAGAGGACTGCTCCTGGTGCTGTAGACTATAAACGTGAACGAATCCGATGGTCGGCGCGGCATTCTCAAATTGTAGGGATTGTTCCACAACAGAAGCACTTCTATGCGGACTCGGATTCGTTTCCCGATATAAATGTCGTCGACTCGAAGAGGATTCACAAGAGATTCGACGCTGATAAATTGCCGATTTCAACCGTTTTATCATCGGTTCGAGGCGAATCCAAATTAAAAACACGGTCCGTTCCAATTCTGTTTTGTGTTTCATTGTCGAAATAACCACGCGATTGGTCGATTTCGTGCCCAGTAGGTGATTTTGAACAATCGATCACCCTCGGCACGACAATATTCAGAGAGGACTACTACTGCAGCTGTGGACTATAGACGTGAACGAATCCGATGGTAGGCGCGGCATTCTCAAATTGTAGGGATTGTTCCACAACAGAAGCACTTCCATGCGGACTCGGATTCGTCTCCCGATATAAAAGTCGTCGACTCGAAAAGAAATTGACATGAGATTCGACGTTGATAAATATGTCTGTTTCAACAGTTTCTTTATCGGTTCGAGAGGAATCCAAAATAAAAGACGATCCATTCAAATTCTGTTTTGTGTTTTATTGTCGACATAACCTCGAGATTGTTCGGTTCCGTTCCCAGTAGGTGATTTTTTAAAATCGATCACCCTCGTCACGAAAGTAGCCATTGGACTATAAACTGGACTGCTGTGGACTATAAACGTGAACGAATCCGATGGTCGGCGCGGCATTCTCAAATTGTAGGGATTATTCCACAACAGAAACACTCGCATGTGGACTCGGATTCGTTTCCCGATTTATACGTCGTCGAGTCGAAAAGAAATTGACATGAGATTCGGCGTTGATAAGTACGTCTGTTTCAACAGTTTCTTTATCGGTTCGAGAGGAATCCAAAATAAAAGACGATCCATTCAAATACTGTTTTGTGTTTTATTGTTTGGGTTCCGATCTCCCTCGTCACGAAAGTAGCCATTGAGGACTGCTCCTGCTGCTGTGGACTATAACCGTGAACGGATCCGATTGTCGGCGCGGCATTCTCAAATTGAAGGAGTTATTCCACAACAGAAGCACTTCCATGCGGACTCGGCTTCGTTTCCCGATATAAATGTCGTCGACTCGAAGAGAATTCACATGAGATTCGACGCTGATAAATATGCCCATTTCAACCCTTTTGTCATCGGTTCGAGGCGAATCCAAATTAGAAAACGGTCCTTTCCAATTCTGTTTTGTGTTTCATTGTCGAAATAACCTCGCGATTGGTCGGTTTCGTGCCCAGTAGGTGATGTTCAAAAATCGATCACCCTCGTCACGAAAGTAGCCATTGAGGACTGCTCCTGCTGCTGTAGACTATAAACGTGAACAAATCCCGTGGTCGGCGCGGCATTCTCAAATTGTAGGTATTATTACACAACAGAAACACTTGCATGGGGACTCGGATTCGTTTCCCGATATAAAAGTCGTCGATTCGAAGAGAATTCACATGAGATTCGACGCTGATAAATATGGCCATTTCAACCGTTCTTTTATCGGTTTTAGGCGAATCCAAAATAAAAACGGTCCGTTCCAATTCTGTTTTGTGTTTCATTGTCGAAATAACCTCGCGATTGGTCGGTTTCGTGCCCAGTAGGTGATTTTGAAAAATCGATCACCCTCGGCACGACATTATTCACAGAGGACTGCTCCTGGTGCTGTAGACTATAAACGTGAACGAATCCGATGGTCGGCGCGGCATTCTCAAATTGTAGGGATTGTTCCACAACAGAAGCACTTCCATGCGGACTCGGTTTCGTTTCCCGATATAAATGTCGTCGACTCGAAGAGGATTCACAAGAGATTCGACGCTGATAAATTGCCGATTTCAACCGTTTTATCATCGGTTCGAGGCGAATCCAAATTAAAAACACGGTCCGTTCCAATTCTGTTTTGTGTTTTATTGTCGAAATAACCACGCGATTGGTCGATTTCGTGCCCAGTAGGTGATTTTGAACAATCGATCACCCTCGGCACGACAATATTCAGAGAGGACTACTACTGCAGCTGTGGACTATAGACGTGAACGAATCCGATGGTAGGCGCGGCATTCTCAAATTGTAGGGATTGTTTCACAACAGAAGCACTTCCATGCGGACTTGGATTCGTCTCCCGATATAAAAGTCGTCGACTCGAAAAGAAATTGACATGAGATTCGACGTTGATAAATACGTCTGTTTCAACAGTTTCTTTTTCGGTTCGAGAAGAATCCAAAATAAAAGACGATCCATTCAAATTCTGTATTGTGTTTTATTGTCGACATAACCTCGAGATTGTTCGGTTCCGTTCCCAGTAGGTGATTTTTTAAAATCGATCACCCTCGTCACGAAAGTAGCCATTGAGGACTGCTCCTGCTGCTGTGGACTATAGACGTGAACGAATCCGATGGTTGGCGCGGTATTCTCAAATTGTAGGGATTGTTCCACAACAGAAACACTCGCATGTGGACTCGGATTCGTTTCCCGATTTAAACGTCGTCGACTTGAAAAGAAATTGACATGACATTCGACGTTGATAAATACGTCTGTTTCAACAGTTTCTTTATCGGTTCGAGAGGAATCCAAAATAAAAGACGATCCATTCAAATACTGTTTTGTGTTTTATTGTCGAAATAACCTCGCGATTGTTCTGTTTCGTGCCCAGTAGGTGATACTTAAAAATCGATCTCCCTCGTCACGAAAGTAGCCAGTGAGGACTGCTCCTGCTGCTGTGGACTATAACCGTGAACGGATCCGATGGTCGGCGCGGCATTCTCAAATTGTAGGAATTATTCCACAACAGAAGCACTTCCGTGCGGACTCGGCTTCGATTCCCGATATAAATGTCGTCGACTCGAAGAGAATTCACACGAGATTCGACGCTGATAAATATGCCCATTTCAACCCTTTTGTCATCGGTTCGAGGCGAATCCAAATTAGAAAACGGTCCTTTCCAATTCTGTTTTGTGTTTCATTGTCGAAATAACCTCGCGATTGGTCGGTTTCGTGCCCAGTAGGTGATGTTTAAAAATCAATCACCCTCGTCACGAAAGTAGCCATTGAGGACTGCTCCTGCTGCTGTGGACTATAAACGTGAACGAATCCGATGGTCGGCGCGGCATTCTCAAATTGTAGGGATTATTCCACAACAGAAACACTCGCATGTGGACTCGGATTCGTTTCCCGATTTAAACGTCGTCGACTCGAAAAGAAATTGACATGAGATTCGGCGTTGATAAATACGTCTGTTTCAACAGTTTCTTTATCGGTTCGAGAGGAATCCAAAATAAAAGACGATCCATTCAAATACTGTTTTGTGTTTTATTGTTTGGATTCCGATCTCCCTCGTCACGAAAGTAGCCATTGAGGACTGCTCCTGCTGCTGTGGACTATAACCGTGAACGGATCCGATTGTCGGCGCGGCATTCTCAAATTGAAGGAGTTATTCCACAACAGAAGCACTTCCATGCGGACTCGGCGTCGTTTCCCGATATAAATATCGTCGACTCGAAGAGAATTCACATGAGATTCGACGCTGATAAATATGCCCATTTCAACCCTTTTGTCATCGGTTCGAGGCGAATCCAAATTAAAAAACGGCCCTTTCCAATTCTGTTTTGTGTTTCATTGTCGAAATAACCTCGCGATTGGTCGGTTTCGTGCCCAGTAGGTGATGTTTAAAAATCGATCACCCTCGTCACGAAAGTAGCCATTGAGGACTGCTCCTGCTGCTGTAGACTATAAACGTGAACAAATCCGATGGTCGGCGCGGCATTCTCAAATCGTAGGTATTATTACACAACAGAAACACTTGCATGGGGACTCGGATTCGTTTCCCGATATAAAAGTCGTCGATTCGTAGAGAATTCACATGAGATTCGACGCTGATAAATATGGCCATTTCAACCGTTATTTTATCGGTTCGAGGCCAATCCAAAATAAAAACGGTCCGGTCCAATTCTGTTTTGTGTTTCATTGTCGAAATATCCTCGCGATTGGTCGGTTTCGTGCCCAGTAGGACATTTTGAAAAATCTATCACCCTCGGCACGACAATATTCACAGAGGACTACTACCGCAGCTGTGGACAATAGACGTGAACGAATCCGATGGTAGGCGCGACATTCTCAAATTGTAGGGATTGTTCCACAACAGACGCACTTCCATGCGGACTCGGATTCGTTTCCCGATAAAAAAGTCGTCGATTCGAAGAGAATTCACATGTGATTCGACGCTGATAAATCTGCCCATTTCAACCGTTTTTTTGTCAGTTCGAGGCGAATCCACAATAAACAACGGTCCGTTCCAATTCTGTTTTGTGTTACATTGTCGAAATAACTTCGAGATTGTTCGGATTTGTTCCCAGTAGGTGATTTTGAAAAATCGATCACCCTCGGCACGACAATAGCTACTGAGGACTGCTACTGCTGCTGTGGACTATAGACGTGAACGAATCCGATGGTCGGCGCGGCATTCTCAAATTGTAGGGATTATTCCACAACAGAAACACTCGCATGTGGACTCGGATTCGTTTCCCGATTTAAACGTCGTCGACTCGAAAAGAAATTGACATGAGATTCGGCGTTGATAAATACGTCTGTTTCAACAGTTTCTTTATCGGTTCGAGAGGAATCCAAAATAAAAGACGATCCATTCAAATACTGTTTTGTGTTTTATTGTTTGGGTTCCGATCTCCCTCGTCACGAAAGTAGCCATTGAGGACTGCTCCTGCTGCTGTGGACTATAACCGTGAACGGATCCGATTGTCGGCGCGGCATTCTCAAATTGAAGGAGTTATTCCACAACAGAAGCACTTCCATGCGGACTCGGCGTCGTTTCCCGATATAAATGTCGTCGACTCGAAGAGAATTCACATGAGATTCGACGCTGATAAATATGCCCATTTCAACCCTTTTGTCATCGGTTCGAGGCGAATCCAAATTAAAAAACGGTCCTTTCCAATTCTGTTTTGTGTTTCATTGTCGAAATAACCTCGCGATTGGTCGGTTTCGTGCCCAGTAGGTGATGTTTAAAAATCGATCACCCTCGTCACGAAAGTAGCCATTGAGGACTGCTCCTGCTGCTGTAGACTACAAACGTGAACAAATCCGATGGTCGGCGCGGCATTCTCAAATTGTAGGTATTATTACACAACAGAAACACTTGCATAGGGACACGGATTCGTTTCCCGATATAAAAGTCGTCGATTCGTAGAGAATTCACATGAGATTCGACGCTGATAAATATGGCCATTTCAACCGTTATTTTATCGGTTCGAGGCCAATCCAAAATAAAAACGGTCCGGTCCAATTCTGTTTTGTGTTTCATTGTCGAAATATCCTCGCGATTGGTCGGTTTCGTGCCCAGTAGGACATTTTGAAAAATCGATCACCCTCGGCACGACAATATTCACAGAGGACTACTACCGCAGCTGTGGACAATAGACGTGAACGAATCCGATGGTAGGCGCGACATTCTCAAATTGTAGGGATTGTTCCACAACAGAAGCACTTCCATGCGGACTCGGATTCGTTTCCCGATAAAAAAGTCGTCGATTCGAAGAGAATTCACATGTGATTCGACGCTGATAAATTTGCCCATTTCAACCGTTTTTTTGTCAGTTCGAGGCGAATCCACAATAAACAACGGTCCGTTCCAATTCTGTTTTGTGTTACATTGTCGAAATAACTTCGAGATTGTTCGGATTTGTTCCCAGTAGGTGATTTTGAAAAATCGATCACCCTCGGCACGACAATAGCCACTGAGGACTGCTACTGCTGCTGTGGGCTATAGACGTGAACGAATCCGATGGTAGGCGCGGTATTCTCAAATTGTAGGGATTGTTCCACAACAGAAACACTCGCATGTGGACTCGGTTTCGTTTCCCGATTTAAACGTCGTCGACTTGAAAACAAATTGACATGAGATTCGACGTTGATAAATACGTTTGTTTCAACAGTCTCTTTATCGGTTCGAGAGGAATCCAAAATAAAAGACGATCCATGCAAATATTGTTTTGTGTTTTATTGTCGAAATAACCCCGCGATTGTTCTGTTTCGTGCCCAGTAGGTGATACTTAAAAATCGATCTCCCTCGTCACGGAAGTAGCCATTGAGGACTGCTCCTGCTGCTGGGGACTATAACCGTGAACGGATCCGATGGTCTGCGCGGCATTCTCAAATTGTAGGAATTATTCCACAACAGAAGCACTTCCATGCGGACTCGGCTTCGTTTCCCGATATAAATGTCGTCGACTCGAAGAGAATTCACATGAGATTCGACGCTGATAAATATGCCTATTTCAACCCTTTTGTCATCGGTTCGAGGCGAATCCACAATAAACAACGGTCCGTTCCAATTCTGTTTTGTGTTACATTGTCGAAATAACTTCGAGATTGTTCGGATTTGTTCCCAGTAGGTGATTTTGAAAAATCGATCACCCTCGGCACGACAATAGCCACTGAGGACTGCTCCTGCTGCTGTGGACTATAACCGTGAACGGATCCGATGGTCCGCGCGGCATTCTCAAATTGTAGGAATTATTCCACAACAGAAGCACTTCCATGCGGACTCGGCTTCGTTTCCCGATATAAATGTCGTCGACTCGAAGAGAATTCACATGAGATTCGACGCTGATAAATATGCCCATTTCAACCCTTTTGTCATCGGTTCGAGGCGAATCCAAATTAGAAAACGGTCCTTTCCAATTCTGTTTTGTGTTTCATTGTCGAAATAACCTCGCGATTGTTCTGTTTCGTGCCCAGTAGGTGATGTTCAAAAATCGATCACCCTCGTCACGAAAGTAGCCATTGAGGACTGCTCCTGCTGCTGCAGACTATAAACGTGAACAAATCCGGTGGTCGGCGCGGCATTCTCAAATTGTAGGTATTATTACACATCAGAAACACTTGCATGGGGACTCGGATTCGTTTCCCGATATAAAAGTCGTCGATTCGAAGAGAATTCACATGAGATTCGACGCTGATAAATATGGCCATTTCAACCGTTTTTTTATCGGTTTTAGGCGAATCCAAAATAAAAACGGTCCGTTCCTATTCTGTTTTGTGTTTCATTGTCGAAATGACCTCGCGATTGGTCGGTTTCGTGCCCAGTAGGTGATTTTGAAAAATCGATCACCCTCGGCACGACATTATTCACAGAGGACTGCTCCTGGTGCTGTAGACTATAAACGTGAACGAATCCGATGGTCGGCGCGGCATTCTCAAATTGTAGGGATTGTTCGACAACAGAAGCACTTCTATGCGGACTCGGATTCGTTTCCCGATATAAATTTCGTCGACTCGAAGAGGATTCACAAGAGATTCGACGCTGATAAATTGCCGATTTCAACCGTTTTATCATCGGTTCGAGGCGAATTCAAATTAAAAACACGGTCCGTTCCAATTCTGTTTTGTGTTTCATTGTCGAAATAACCACGCGATTGGTCGATTTCGTGCCCAGTAGGTGATTTTGAACAATCGATCACCCTCGGCACGACAATATTCAGAGAGGACTACTACTGTAGCTGTGGACTATAGACGTGAACGAATCCGATGGTAGGCGCGGCATTCTCAAATTGTAGGGATTGTTCCACAACAGAAGCACTTCCATGCGGACTCGGATTCGTCTCCCGATATAAAAGTCGTCGACTCGAAAAGAAATTGACATGAGATTCGACGGTGATAAATATGTCTGTTTCAACAGTTTCTTTATCGGTTCGAGAGGAATCCAAAATAAAAGACGATCCATTCAAATTCTGTTTTGTGTTTTATTGTCGACATAACGTCGAGATTGTTCGGTTCCGTTCCCAGTAGGTGATTTTTTTAAATCGATCACCCTCGTCACGAAAGTAACCAATGGACTATAAACTGGACTGCTGTGGACTATAAACGTGAACGAATCCGATGGTCGGCACGGCATTCTCAAATTGTAGGGATTATTCCACAACAAAAACACTCGCATGTGGACTCGGATTCGTTTCCCGATTTAAACGTCGTCGACTCGAAAAGAAATTGACATGAGATTCGGCGTTGATAAATACGTCTGTTTCAACAGTTTCTTTATCGGTTCGAGAGGAATCCAAAATAAAAGACGATCCATTCAAATACTGTTTTGTGTTTTATTGTTTGGGTTCCGATCTCCCTCGTCACGAAAGTAGCCATTGAGGACTGCTCCTGCTGCTGTGGACTATAACCGTGAACGGATCCGATTGTCGGCGCGGCATTCTCAAATTGAAGGAGTTATTCCACAACAGAAGCACTTCCATGCGGACTCGGCGTCGTTTCCCGATATAAATGTCGTCGACTCGAAGAGAATTCACATGAGATTCGACGCTGATAAATATGCCCATTTCAACCCTTTTGTCATCGGTTCGAGGCGAATCCAAATTAAAAAACGGTCCTTTCCAATTCTGTTTTGTGTTTCATTGTCGAAATAACCTCGCGATTGGTCGGTTTCGTGCCCAGTAGGTGATGTTTAAAAATCGATCACCCTCGTCACGAAAGTAGCCATTGAGGACTGCTCCTGCTGCTGTAGACTATAAACGTGAACAAATCCGATGGTCGGCGCGGCATTCTCAAATTGTAGGTATTATTACACAACAGAAACACTTGCATGGGGACTCGGATTCGTTTCCCGATATAAAAGTCGTCGATTCGTAGAGAATTCACATGAGATTCGACGCTGATAAATATGGCCATTTCAACCGTTATTTTATCGGTTCGAGGCCAATCCAAAATAAAAACGGTCCGGTCCAATTCTGTTTTGTGTTTCATTGTCGAAATATCCTCGCGATTGGTCGGTTTCGTGCCCAGTAGGACATTTTGAAAAATCGATCACCCTCGGCACGACAATATTCACAGAGGACTACTACCGCAGCTGTGGACAATAGACGTGAACGAATCCGATGGTAGGCGCGACATTCTCAAATTGTAGGGATTGTTCCACAACAGAAGCACTTCCATGCGGACTCGGATTCGTTTCCCGATAAAAAAGTCGTCGATTCGAAGAGAATTCACATGTGATTCGACGCTGATAAATCTGCCCATTTCAACCGTTTTTTTATCAGTTCGAGGCGAATCGACAATAAACAACGGTCCGTTCCAATTCTGTTTTGTGTTACATTGTCGAAATAACTTCGAGATTGTTCGGATTTGTTCCCAGTAGGTGATTTTGAAAAATCGATCACCCTCGGCACGACAATAGCCACTGAGGACTGCTACTGCTACTGTGGACTATAGACGTGAACGAATCCGATGGTAGGCGCGGTATTCTCAAATTGTAGGGATTGTTCCACAACAGAAACACTCGCATGTGGACTCGGATTCGTTTCCCGATTTAATCGTCGTCGACTTGAAAACAAATTGACATGAGATTCGACGTTGATAAATACGTTTGTTTCAACAGTTTCTTTATCGGTTCGAGAGGAATCCAAAATAAAAGACGATCCATGCAAATATTGTTTTGTGTTTTATTGTCGAAATAACCCCGCGATTGTTCTGTTTCGTGCCCAGTAGGTGATGTTCAAAAATCGATCACCCTCGTCACGAAAGTAGCCATTGAGGACTGCTCCTGCTGCTGCAGACTATAAACGTGAACAAATCCGGTGGTCGGCGCGGCATTCTCAAATTGTAGGTATTATTACACATCAGAAACACTTGCATGGGGACTCGGATTCGTTTCCCGATATAAAAGTCGTCGATTCGAAGAGAATTCACATGAGATTCGACGCTGATAAATATGGCCATTTCAACCGTTTTTTTATCGGTTTTAGGCGAATCCAAAATAAAAACGGTCCGTTCCAATTCTGTTTTGTGTTTCATTGTCGAAATGACCTCGCGATTGGTCGGTTTCGTGCCCAGTAGGTGATTTTGAAAAATCGATCACCCTCGGCACGACATTATTCACAGAGGACTGCTCCTGGTGCTGTAGACTATAAACGTGAACGAATCCGATGGTCGGCGCGGCATTCTCAAATTGTAGGGATTGTTCGACAACAGAAGCACTTCTATGCGGACTCGGATTCTTTTCCCGATATAAATGTCGTCGACTCGAAGAGGATTCACAAGAGATTCGACGCTGATAAATTGCCGATTTCAACCGTTTTATCATCGGTTCGAGGCGAATCCAAATTAAAAACACGGTCCGTTCCAATTCTGTTTTGTGTTTCATTGTCGAAATATCCACGCGATTGGTCGATTTCGTGCCCAGTAGGTGATTTTGAACAATCGATCACCCTCGGCACGACAATATTCAGAGAGGACTACTACTGCAGCTGTGGACTATAGACGTGAACGAATCCGATGGTAGGCGCGGCATTGTCAAATTGTAGGGATTGTTCCACAACAGAAGCACTTCCATGCGGACTCGGATTCGTCTCCCGATATAAAAGTCGTCGACTCGAAAAGAAATTGACATGAGATTCGACGTTGATAAATATGTCTGTTTCAACAGTTTCTTTATCGGTTCGAGAGGAATCCAAAATAAAAGACGATCCATTCAAATTCTGTTTTGTGTTTTATTGTCGACATAACGTCGAGATTGTTCGGTTCCGTTCCCAGTAGGTGATTTTTTAAAATCGATCACCCTCGTCACGAAAGTAGCCATTGGACTATAAACTGGACTGCTGTGGACTATAAACGTGAACGAATCCGATGGTCGGCGCGGCATTCTCAAATTGTAGGGATTATTCCACAACAGAAACACTCGCATGTGGACTCGGATTCGTTTCCCGATTTAAACGTCGTCGACTCGAAAAGAAATTGACATGAGATTCGGCGTTGATAAATACGTCTGTTTCAACAGTTTCTTTATCGGTTCGAGAGGAATCCAAAATAAAAGACGATCCATTCAAATACTGTTTTGTGTTTTATTGTTTGGGTTCCGATCTCCCTCGTCACGAAAGTAGCCATTGAGGACTGCTCCTGCTGCTGTGGACTATAACCGTGAACGGATCCGATTGTCGGCGCGGCATTCTCAAATTGAAGGAGTTATTCCACAACAGAAGCACTTCCATGCGGACTCGGCTTCGTTTCCCGATATAAATGTCGTCGACTCGAAGAGAATTCACATGAGATTCGACGCTGATAAATATGCCCATTTCAACCCTTTTGTCATCGGTTTGAGGCGAATCCAAATTAAAAAACGGTCCTTTCCAATTCTGTTTTGTGTTTCATTGTCGAAATAACCTCGCGATTGGTCGGTTTCGTGCCCAGTAGGTGATGTTTAAAAATCGATCACCCTCGTCACGAAAGTAGCCATTGAGGACTGCTCCTGCTGCTGTAGACTATAAACGTGAACAAATCCGATGGTCGACGCGGCATTCTCAAATTGTAGGTATTATTACACAACAGAAACACTTGCATGGGGACTCGGATTCGTTTCCCGATATAAAAGTCGTCGATTCGTAGAGAATTCACATGAGATTCGACGCTGATAAATATGGCCATTTCAACCGTTATTTTATCGGTTCGAGGCCAATCCAAAATAAAAACGGTCCGGTCCAATTCTGTTTTGTGTTTCATTGTCGAAATATCCTCGCGATTGGTCGGTTTCGTGCCCAGTAGGACATTTTGAAAAATCGATCACCCTCGGCACGACAATATTCACAGAGGACTACTACCGCAGCTGTGGACAATAGACGTGAACGAATCCGATGGTAGGCGCGACATTCTCAAATTGTAGCGATTGTTCCACAACAGAAGCACTTCCATGCGGACTCGGATTCGTTTCCCGATAAAAAAGTCGTCGATTCGAAGAGAATTCACATGTGATTCGACACTGATAAATCTGCCCATTTCAACCGTTTTTTTATCAGTTCGAGGCGAATCCACAATAAACAACGGTCCGTTCCAATTCTGTTTTGTGTTACATTGTCGAAATAACTTCGAGATTGTTCGGATTTGTTCCCAGTAGGTGATTTTGAAAAATCGATCACCCTCGGCACGACAATAGCCACTGAGGACTGCTACTGCTGCTGTGGACTATAGACGTGAACGAATCCGATGGTAGGCGCGGTATTCTCAAATTGTAGGGATTGTTCCACAACAGAAACACTCGCATGTGGACTTGGATTCGTTTCCCGATTTAATCGTCGTCGACTTGAAAACAAATTGACATGAGATTCGACGTTGATAAATACGGTTGTTTCAACAGTTTCTTTATCGGTTCGAGAGGAATCCAAAATAAAAGACGATCCATGCAAATATTGTTTTGTGTTTTATTGTCGAAATAACCCCGCGATTGTTCTGTTTCGTGCCCAGTAGGTGATGTTCAAAAATCGATCACCCTCGTCAGGAAAGTAGCCATTGAGGAATGCTCCTGCTGCTGCAGACTATAAACGTGAACAAATCCGGTGGTCGGCGCGGCATTCTCAAATTGTAGGTATTATTACACATCAGAAACACTTGCATGGGGACTTGGATTCGTTTCCCGATATAAAAGTCGTCGATTCGAAGAGAATTCATATGAGATTCGACGCTGATAAATATGGCCATTTCAACCGTTTTTTTATCGGTTTTAGGCGAATCCAAAATAAAAAACGGTCCGTTCCAATTCTGTTTTGTGTTTCATTGTCGAAATGACCTCGCGATTGGTCGGTTTCGTGCCCAGTAGGTGATTTTGAAAAATCGATCACCCTCGGCACGACATTATTCACAGAGGACTGCTCCTGGTGCTGTAGACTATAAACGTGAACGAATCCGATGGTCGGCGCGGCATTCTCAAATTGTAGGGATTGTTCGACAACAGAAGCACTTCTATGCGGACTCGGATTCTTTTCCCGATATAAATGTCGTCGACTCGAAGAGGATTCACAAGAGATTCGACGCTGATAAATTGCCGATTTCAACCGTTTTATCATCGGTTCGAGGCGAATCCAAATTAAAAACACGGTCCGTTCCAATTCTGTTTTGTGTTTCATTGTCGAAATATCCACGCGATTGGTCGATTTCGTGCCCAGTAGGTGATTTTGAACAATCGATCACCCTCGGCACGACAATATTCAGAGAGGACTAGTACTGCAGCTGTGGACTATAGACGTGAACGAATCCGATGGTAGGCGCGGCATTGTCAAATTGTAGGGATTGTTCCACAACAGAAGCACTTCCATGCGGACTCGGATTCGTCTCCCGATATAAAAGTCGTCGACTCGAAAAGAAATTGACATGAGATTCGACGTTGATAAATATGTCTGTTTCAACAGTTTCTTAATCGGTTCGAGAGGAATCCAAAATAAAAGACGATCCATTCAATTTCTGTTTTGTGTTTTATTGTCGACATAACGTCGAGATTGTTCGGTTCCGTTCCCAGTAGGTGATTTTTTAAAATCGATCACCCTCGTCACGAAAGTAGCCATTGGACTATAAACTGGACTGCTGTGGACTATAAACGTGAACGAATCCGATGGTCGGCGCGGCATTCTCAAATTGTAGGGATTGTTCCACAACAGAAGCACTTCCATGCGGACTCGGATTCGTTTCCCGATATAAATGTCGTCGACTCGAAGAGGATTCACAAGAGATTCGACGCTGATAAATTGCCGATTTCAACCGTTTTATCATCGGTTCGAGGCGAATCCAAATTAAAAACACGGTCCGTTCCAATTCTGTTTTGTGTTTCATTGTCGAAATAACTCCGAGATTGGTCGGATTTGTTCCCAGTAGGTGATTTTGAAAAATCGATCACCCTCGCCACGACAATAGCCACTGAGGACTGCTACTGCTGCTGTGGACTATAGACGTGAACGAATCCGATGGTAGGCGCGGTATTCTCAAATTGTAGGGATTGTTCCACAACAGAAAAACTCGCATGCGGACTCGGATTCGTTTCCCGATCTACAAGTCGTCGACTCGAAAAGAAATTGACATGAGATTCGACGTTGATAAATACGTCTGTTTCAACAGTTTCTTTATCGGTTCGAGAGGAATCCAAAATAAAAGACGATCCATTCAAATTCTGTTTGGTGTTTTATTGTCGACATAACCTCGAGATTGTTCGGTTCCGTTGCCAGTAGGTGATTTTTTAAAATCGATCACCCTCGTCACGAAAGTAGCTATTGAGCTCCTGCTGCTGTGGACTATAAACGTGAACGAATCCGCTGGTCGGCGCGGCATTCTCAAATTGTAGGGATTATTCCACACCAGAAACACTCGCATGTGGACTCGGATTCGTTTCCCGATTTAAACGTCGTCGACTCGAAAAGAAATTGACATGAGATTCGACGTTGATAAATACGTCTGTTTCAACAGTTTCTTTATCGGTTCGAGAGGAATCCAGAATAACAGACGATCCATTCAAATACTGTTTTGTGTTTTATTGTCGAAACAACCTCGCGATTGTTCTGCTTCGTGCCCAGTAGGTGATACTTAAAAATCGATCTCCCTCGTCACGAAAGTAGCCATTGAGGACTGCTCCTGCTGCTGTGGACTATAACCGGGAACAGATCCGATGGTCGGCGCGGCATTCTCAAATTGTAGGAATTATTCCACAACAGAAGCACTTCCATGCGGACTCGGATTCGTTTCCCGATATAAAAGTCGTCGATTCGAAGAGAATTCACATGTGATTCGACGCTGATAAATATGCCCATTTCAACCGTTTTTTTATCGGTTCGAGGCGAATCCACAATAAACAGCGGTCCGTTCCAAATCTGTTTTGTGTTACATTGTCGAAATAACCTCGAGATCGTTCGGATTTGTTCCCAGTAGGTGATTTTGAAAAATCGATCACCCTCGGCACGACAATAGCCACTGAGGACTGCTACTGCTGCTGTGGACTATAGACGTGAACGAATCCGATGGTAGGCGCGGTATTCTCAAATTGTAGGGATTGTTCCACAACAGAAACACTCGCATGTGGACTCGGATTCGTTTCCCGATTTAAACGTCGTCGACTTGAAAAGAAATTGACATGAGATTCGACGTTGATAAATACGACTGTTTCAACAGTTTCTTTATCGGTTCGAGAGGAATCCACAATAAAAGACGATCCATTCAAATACTGTTTTGTGTTTTATTGTTGAAATAACCTCGCGATTGGTCGGTTTCGTGCCCAGTAGGTGATGTTTAAAAATCGATCACCCTCGTCACGAAAGTAGCCATTGAGGACTGCTCCTGCTGCTGTAGACTATAAACGTGAACGAATCCGATGGTCGGCGCGGCATTCTCAAATTGTAGGTATTATTGCACAACAGAAACACTTGCATGCGGACTCGGATTCGTTTCCCGATATAAAAGTCGTCGATTCGAAGAGAATTCACATGAGATTCGACGCTGATATATATGGCCATTTCAACCGTTTTTTTATCGGTTCGAGGCGAATCCATAATGAAAACGGTCCGTTCCAATTCTGTTTTGTGTTTCATTGTCGAAATAACCTCGCGATTCGTCGGTTTCGTGCCCAGTAGGTGATTTTGAAAAATCGATCACCCTCGGCACGACATTATTCACTGAGGACTACTACTGCAGCTGTGGACTATAGACGTGAACGAATCCGATGGTAGGCGCGGCATTCTCAAATTGTAGGGATTGTTCCACAACAGAAGCACTTCCATGCGGACTCGGATTCGTTTCCCGATATAAATGTCGTCGACGCGAAGAGAATTCACAAGAGATTCGACGCTGATAAATATGCCGATTTCAACCGTTTTATCATCGGTTCGAGGCGAATCCAAATTAAAAACACGGTCCGTTCCAATTCTGTTTTGTGTTTCATTGTCGAAATAACCACGCGACTGGTCGATTTCGTGCCCAGTAGGTGATTTCTAAAAATCAATCACCCTCGGCACGACAATATTCACAGAGGACTACTACTGCAGCTGTGGACTATAGACGTGAACGAATCCGATGGTAGGCGCGGCATTCTCAAATTGTAGGGATTGTTCCACAACAGAAGCACTTCCATGCGGACTCGGATTCGTTTCCCGATATAAAAGTCGTCGATTCGAAGAGAATTCACATGTGATTCGACGCTGATAAATATGCCCATTTCAACCGTTTTTTTGTCGGTTCGAGGCGAATCCACAATAAACAACGGTTAGTTCCAATTCTGTTTTGTGTTACATTGTCGAAATAACCTCGAGATTGTTCGGATTTGTTCCCAATAGGTGGTTTTGAAAAATCGATCACCCTCGGCACGACAATAGCCACTGAGGACTGCTACTGCTGCTGTGGACTATAGACGTGAACGAATCCGATGGTAGGCGCGGTATTCTCAAATTGTAGGGATTGTTCCACAACAGAAACACTCGCATGTGGACTCGGATTCGTTTCCCGATTTAAACGTCGTCGACTGGAAAAGAAATTGACATGAGATTCGACGTTGATAAATACGACTGTTTCAACAGCTTCTTTATCGGTTCGAGAGGAATCCAAAATAAAAGACGATCCATTCAAATACTGTTTTGTCTTTTATTGTCGAAATAACCTCGCGATTGGTCGGTTTCGTGACCAGTACGTGATGTTTAAAAATCGATCACCCTCGTCACGAAAGTAGCCATTGAGGACTGCTCCTGCTGCTGTAGACTATCAACGTGAACGAATCCGATGGTTGGCGCGGTATTCTCAAATTGTAGGGATTGTTCCACAACAGAAACACTCGCATGTGGACTCGGATTCGTTTCCCGATTTAAACGTCGTCGACTTGAAAAGAAATTGACATGACATTCGACGTTGATAAATACGTCTGTTTCAACAGTTTCTTTATCGGTTCAAGAGGAATCCAAAATAAAGGACGATCCATTCAAATACTGTTTTGTGTTTTATTGTCGAAATAACCTCGCGATTGTTCTGTTTCGTGCCCAGTAGGTGATACTTTAAAATCGATCTCCCTCGTCACGAAAGTCGCCATTGAGGACTGCTCCTGCTGCTGTGGACTATAACCGTGAACGGATCCGATGGTCGGCGCGGCATTCTCAAATTGTAGGAATTATTCCACAACAGAAGCACTTCCATGCGGACTCGGCTTCGTTTCCCGATATAAATGTCGTCGACTCGAAGAGAATTCACATGAGATTCGACGCTGATAAATATGCCCATTTCAACCCTTTTGTCATCGGTTCGAGGCGAATCCAAATTAGAAAACGGTCCTTTCCAATTCTGTTTTGTGTTTCATTGTCGAAATAACCTCGCGATTGGTCGGTTTCGTGCCCAGTAGGTGATGTTCAAAAATCAATCACCCTCGTCACGAAAGTAGCCATTGAGGACTGCTCCTGCTGCTGCAGACTATAAACGTGAACAAATCCGGTGGTCGGCGCGGCATTCTCAAATTGTAGGTATTATTACACATCAGAAACACTTGCATGGGGACTCGGATTCGTTTCCCGATATAAAAGTCGTCGATTCGAAGAGAATTCACATGAGATTCGACGCTGATAAATATGGCCATTTCAACCGTTTTTTTATCGGTTTTAGGCGAATCCAAAATAAAAACGGTCCGTTCCAATTCTGTTTTGTGTTTCATTGTCGAAATAACCTCGCGATTGGTCGGTTTCGTGCCCAGTAGGTGATTTTGAAAAATCGATCACCCTCGGCACGACATTATTCACAGAGGACTGCTCCTGGTGCTGTAGACTATAAACGTGAACGAATCCGATGGTCGGCGCGGCATTCTCAAATTGTAGGGATTGTTCCACAACAGAAGCACTTCCATGCGGACTCGGATTCGTTTCCCGATATAAATGTCGTCGACTCGAAGAGGATTCACAAGAGATTCGACGCTGATAAATTGCCGATTTCAACCGTTTTATCATCGGTTCGAGGCGAATCCAAATTAAAAACACGGTCCGTTCTAATTCTGTTTTGTGTTTCATTGTCGAAATAACCACGCGATTGGTCGATTTCGTGCCCAGTAGGTGATTTTGAACAATCGATCACCCTCGGCACGACAATATTCAGAGAGGACTACTACTGCAGCTGTGGACTATAGACGTGAACGAATCCGATGGTAGGCGCGGCATTCTCAAATTGTAGGGATTGTTCCACAACAGAAGCACTTCCATGCGGACTCGGATTCGTATCCCGATATAAAAGTCGTCGACTCGAAAAGAAATTGACATGAGATTCGACGTCGATAAATACGTCTGTTTCAACAGTTTCTTTATCGGTTCGAGAGGAATCCAAAATAAAAGACGATCCATTCAAATTCTGTTTTGTGTTTTATTGTCGACATAACCTCGAGATTGTTCGGTTCCGTTCCCAGTAGGTGATTTTTTAAAATCAATCACCCTCGTCACGAAAGTAGCCATTGAGGACTGCTCCTGCTGCTGTGGACTATAAACGTGAACGAATCCGATGGTCGGCGCGGCATTCTCAAATTGTAGGGATTATTCCACAACAGAAACACTCGCATGTGGACTCGGATTCGTTTCCCGATTTAAACGTCGTCGACTCGAAAAGAAATTGACATGAGATTCGGCGTTGATAAATACGTCTGTTTCAACAGTTTCTTTATCGGTTCGAGAGGAATCCAAAATAAAAGATGATCCATTCAAATACTGTTTTGTGTTTTATTGTTTGGGTTCCGATCTCCCTCGTCACGAAAGTAGCCATTGAGGACTGCTCCTGCTGCTGTGGACTATAACCGTGAACGGATCCGATGGTCGGCGCGGCATTCTCAAATTGTAGGAATTATTCCACAACAGAAGCACTTCCATGCGGACTCGGATTCGTTTTCCGATATAAAAGTCGTCGATTCGAAGAGAATTCACAAGAGATTCGACGCTGATAAATATGCCGATTTCAACCGTTTTATCATCGGTTCGAGGCGAATCCAAATTAAAAACACGGTCCGTTCCAATTCTGTTTTGTGTTTCATTGTCGAAATAACCACGCGACTGGTCGATTTCGTGCCCAGTAGGTGATTTCTAAAAATCAATCACCCTCGGCACGACAATATTCACAGAGGACTACTACTGCAGCTGTGGACTATAGACGTGAACGAAACCGATGGTAGGCGCGGCATTCTCAAATTGTAGGGATTGTTCCACAACAGAAGCACTTCCATGCGGACTCGGATTCGTTTCCCGATATAAAAGTCGTCGATTCGAAGAGAATTCACATGTGATTCGACGCTGATAAATATGCCCATTTCAACCGTTTTTTTGTCAGTTCGTGGCGAATCCACAATAAACAACGGTCCGTTCCAATTCTGTTTTGTGTTACATTGTCGAAATAACTTCGAGACTGTTCGGATTTGTTCCCACTAGGTGATTTTGAAAAATCGATCACCCTCGTCACGACAATAGCCACTGAGGACTGCTACTGCTGCTGTGGACTATAGACGTGAACGAATCCGATGGTAGGCGCGGTATTCTCAAATTGTAGGGATTGTTCCACAACAGAAACACTCGCATGTGGACTCGGATTCGTTTCCCGATTTAAACGTCGTCGACTTGAAAAGAAGTTGACATGAGATTCGACGTTGATAAATACGTCTGTTTCAACAGTTTCTTTATCGGTTCGAGAGGAATCCAAAATAAATGACGATCCATTCAAATACTGTTTTGTGTTTTATTGTCGAAAACACCTCGCGATTGTTCTGTTTCGTGCCCAGTAGGTGATACTTAAAAATCGATCTCCCTCGTCACGAAAGTAGCCATTGAGGACTGCTCCTGCTGCTGTGGACTATAACCGTGAACGGATCCGATGGTCGGCGCGGCATTCTCAAATTGTAGGCATTATTCCACAACAGAAGCACTTCCATGCGGACTCGGCTTCGTTTCCCGATATAAATGTCGTCGACTCGAAGAGAATTCACATGAGATTCGACGCTGATAAATATGCCCATTTCAACCCTTTTGTCATCGGTTCGAGGCGAATCCAAATCAAAAAACGGTCCGTTCCTATTCTGTTTTGTGATTCATTGTCGAAATAACCTCGCGATTGGTCGGTTTCGTGCCCAGTAGGTGATGTTTAAAAATCGATCATCCTCGTCACGAAAGTAGCCATTGAGGACTGCACCTGCTGCTGTAGACTATAAACGTAAACGAATCCGATGGTCGGCGCGGCATTCTCAAATTGTAGGTATTATTACACAACAGAAACACTTGCACGCGGACTCGGATTCGTTTCCCGATATAAAAGTCGTCGATTCGAAGAGAATTCACATGAGATTCGACGCTGATAAATATGGCCATTTCAACCGTTTTTTTATCGGTTCGAGGCGAATCCAAAATAAAAACGGTCCGTTCCAATTCTGTTTTGTGTTTCATTGTCGAAATAACCTCGCGATTGGTCGGTTTCGTGCCCAGTAGGTGATTTTGAAAAATCGACCACCCTCGGCACGACAATATTCACAAAGGACTACTACTGCTGCTGTGGACAATAGACGTGAACGAATCCGATGGAAGGCGCGACATACTCAAATTGTAGGGATTGTTCCACAACAGAAGCACTTCCATGCGGACTCGGATTCGTTTCCCGATATAAAAGTCGTCGATTCGAAGAGATTTCACATGTGATTCGACGCTGATAAATATGCCCATTTCAACCGTTTTTATATCAGGTCGAGGCGAATCCACAATAAACAACGGTCCGTTCCAATTCTGTTTTGTGTTACATTGTCGAAATAACTTCGAGATTGGTCGGATTTGTTCCCAGTAGGTGATTTTGAAAAATCGATCACCCTCGCCACGACAATAGCCACTGAGGACTGCTACTGCTGCTGTGAACTATAGACGTGCACGAATCCGATGGTCGGCGCGGCATTCTCAAATTGTAGGGATTATTCCACACCAGAAACACTCGCATGTGGACTCGGATTCGTTTCCCGATTTAAACGTCGTCGACTCGCAAAGAAATTGACATGAGATTCGACGTTGATAAATACGTCTGTTTCAACAGTTTCTTTATCGGTTCGAGAGGGATCCAGAATAACAGACGATCCATTCAAATACTGTTTTGTGTTTTATTGTCGAAATAACCTCGCGATTGTTCTGCTTCGTGCCCAGTAGGTGATACTTAAAAATCGATCTCCCTCGTCACGAAAGTAGCCATTGAGGACTGCTCCTGCTGCTGTGGACTATAACCGTGAACAGATCCGATGGTCGGCGCGGCATTCTCAAATTGTAGGAATTATTCCACAACAGGAGCACTTCCATGCGGACTCGGATTCGTTTCCCGATATAAAAGTCGTCGATTCGAAGAGAATTCACATGTGATTCGACGCTGATAAATATGCCCATTTCAACCGTTTTTTTATCGGTTCGAGGCGAATCCACAATAAACAGCGGTCCGTTCCAAATCTGTTTTGTGTTACATTGTCGAAATAACCTCGAGATTGTTCGAATTTGTACCCAGTAGGTGATTTTGAAAAATCGATCACCCTCGGCACGACAATAGCCACTGAGG
This sequence comes from Ophion obscuratus, assembly GCA_964007375.1. Classification (NCBI taxonomy): domain Eukaryota; kingdom Metazoa; phylum Arthropoda; class Insecta; order Hymenoptera; family Ichneumonidae; genus Ophion; species Ophion obscuratus. The sequence goes on along the minus strand of OZ023323.1, from coordinate 8,110,428 downwards.
ACTGCTACTGCTGCTGTGGACTATAGACGTGAACGAATCCGATGGTAGGCGCGGTATTCTCAAATTGTAGGGATTGTTCCACAACAGAAACACTCGCATGTGGACTCGGATTCGTTTCCCGATTTAAACGTCGTCGACTTGAAAAGAAATTGACATGAGATTCGACGTTGATAAATACGACTGTTTCAACAGTTTCTTTATCGGTTCGAGAGGAATCCAAAATAAAAGACGATCCATTCAAATACTGTTTTGTGTTTTATTGTCGAAATAACCTCGCGATTGGTCGGTTTCGTGCCCAGTAGGTGATACTTAAAAATCGATCACCCTCGTCACGAAAGTAGCCATTGAGGACTGCTCCTGCTGCTGTGGACTATAACCGTGAACGGATCCGATGGTCGGCGCGGCATTCTCAAATTGTAGGCATTATTCCACAACAGAAGCACTTCCATGCGGACTCGGCTTCGTTTCCCGATATAAATGTCGTCGACTCGACGAGAATTCACATGAGATTCGACGCTGATAAATATGCCCATTTCAACACTTTTGTCATCGGTTCGAGGCGAATCCAAATTAAAAAACGGTCCTTTCCAATTCTGTTTTGTGTTTCATTGTCGAAATAACCTCGCGATTGGTCGGTTTCATGCCCAGTAGGTGATGTTTTAAAATCGATCACCCTCGTCACGAAAGTAGCCATTGAGGACTGCTCCTGCTGCTGTAGACTATAAACGTGAACGAATCCGATGGTCGGCGCGGCATTCTCAAATTGTAGGTATTATTACACAACAGAAACACTTGCATGCGGACTCGGATTCGTTTCCCGATATAAAAGTCGTCGATTCGAAGTGAATTCACATGAGATTCGACGCTGATATATATGGCCATTTCAACCGTTTTTTTATCGGTTCGAGGCGAATCCATAATGAAAACGGTCCGTTCCAATTCTGTTTTGTGTTTCATTGTCGAAATAACCTCGCGATTCGTCGGTTTCGTGCCCAGTAGGTGATTTTGAAAAATCGATCACCCTCGGCACGACATTATTCACAGAGGACTACTACTGCAGCTGTGGACTATAGACGTGAACGAATCCGATGGTAGGCGCGGCATTCTCAAATTGTAGGGATTGTTCCACAACAGAAGCACTTCCATGCGGACTCGGATTCGTTTCCCGATATAAATGTCGTCGACGCGAAGAGAATTCACAAGAGATTCGACGCTGATAAATATGCCGATTTCAACCGTTTTATCATCGGTTCGAGGCGAATCCAAATTAAAAACACGGTCCGTTCCAATTCTGTTTTGTGTTTCATTGTCGAAATAACCACGCGACTGGTCGATTTCGTGCCCAGTAGGTGATTTCTAAAAATCAATCACCCTCGGCACGACAATATTCACAGAGGACTACTACTGCAGCTGTGGACTATAGACGTGAACGAATCCGATGGTAGGCGCGGCATTCTCAAATTGTAGGGATTGTTCCACAACAGAAGCACTTCCATGCGGACTCGGATTCGTTTCCCGATATAAAAGTCGTCGATTCGAAGAGAATTCACATGTGATTCGACGCTGATAAATATGCCCATTTCAACCGTTTTTTTGTCAGTTCGAGGCGAATCCACAATAAACAACGGTCCGTTCCAATTCTGTTTTGTGTTACATTGTCGAAATAACTTCGAGATTGTTCGGATTTGTTCCCAGTAGGTGATTTTGAAAAATCGATCACCCTCGTCACGACAATAGCCACTGAGGACTGCTACTGCTGCTGTGGACTATAGACGTGAACGAATCCGATGGTAGGCGCGGTATTCTCAAATTGTAGGGATTGTTCCACAACAGAAACACTCGCATGTGGACTCGGATTCGTTTCCCGATTTAAACGTCGTCGACTTGAAAAGAAATTGACATGAGATTCGACGTTGATAAATACGTCTGTTTCAACAGTTTCTTTATCGGTTCGAGAGGAATCCAAAATAAATGACGATCCATTCAAATACTGTTTTGTGTTTTATTGTCGAAAACACCTCGCGATTGTTCTGTTTCGTGCCCAGTAGGTGATACTTAAAAATCAATCTCCCTCGTCACGAAAGTAGCCATTGAGGACTGCTCCTGCTGCTGTGGACTATAACCGTGAACGGATCCGATGGTCGGCGCGGCATTCTCGAATTGTAGGCATTATTCCACAACAGAAGCACTTCCATGCGGACTCGGATTCGTTTCCCGATATAAATGTCGTCGACGCGAAGAGAATTCACAAGAGATTCGACGCTGATAAATATGCCCTTTCAACCCTTTTGTCATCGGTTCGAGGCGAATCCAAATTAAAAAACGGTCCTTTCCAATTCTGTTTTGTGTTTCATTGTCGAAATAACCTCGCGATTGGTCGGTTTCATGCCCAGTAGGTGATGTTTAAAAATCGATCACCCTCGTCACGAAAGTAGCCATTGAGGACTGCTCCTGCTGCTGTAGACTATAAACGTGAACGAATCCGATGGTCGGCGCGGCATTCTCAAATTGTAGGTATTATTACACGACAGAAACACTTGCATGCGGACTCGGATTCGTTTCCCGATATAAAAGTCGTCGATTCGAAGAGAATTCACATGAGATTCGACGCTGATATATATGGCCATTTCAACCGTTTTTTTATCGGTTCGAGGCGAATCCATAATGAAAACGGTCCGTTCCAATTCTGTTTTGTGTTTCATTGTCGAAATAACCTCGCGATTCGTCGGTTTCGTGCCCAGTAGGTGATTTTGAAAAATCGATCACCCTCGGCACGACATTATTCACAGAGGACTACTACTGCAGCTGTGGACTATAGACGTGAACGAATCCGATGGTAGGCGCGGCATTCTCAAATTGTAGGGATTGTTCCACAACAGAAGCACTTCCATGCGGACTCGGATTCGTTTCCCGATATAAATGTCGTCGACGCGAAGAGAATTCACAAGAGATTCGACGCTGATAAATATGCCGATTTCAACCGTTTTATCATCGGTTCGAGGCGAATCCAAATTAAAAACACGGTCCGTTCCAATTCTGTTTTGTGTTTCATTGTCGAAATAACCACGCGACTGGTCGATTTCGTGCCCAGTAGGTGATTTCTAAAAATCAATCACCCTCGGCACGACAATATTCACAGAGGACTACTACTGCAGCTGTGGACTATAGACGTGAACGAATCCGATGGTAGGCGCGGCATTCTCAAATTGTAGGGATTGTTCCACAACAGAAGCACTTCCATGCGGACTCGGATTCGTTTCCCGATATAAATGTCGTCGATTCGAAGAGAATTCACATGTGATTCGACGCTGATAAATATGCCCATTTCAACCGTTTTTTTGTCGGTTCGAGGCGAATCCACAATAAACAACGGTCAGTTCCAATTCTGTTTTGTGTTACATTGTCGAAATAACCTCGAGATTGTTCGGATTTGATCCCAATAGGTGGTTTTGAAAAATCGATCACCCTCGGCACGACAATAGCCACTGAGGACTGCTACTGCTGCTGTGGACTATAGACGTGAACGAATCCGATGGTAGGCGCGGTATTCTCAAATTGTAGGGATTGTTCCACAACAGAAACACTCGCATGTGGACTCGGATTCGTTTCCCGATTTAAACGTCGTCGACTTGAAAAGAAATTGACATGAGATTCGACGTTGATAAATACGACTGTTTCAACAGTTTCTTTATCGGTTCGAGAGGAATCCAAAATAAAAGACGATCCATTCAAATACTGTTTTGTGTTTTATTGTCGAAATAACCTCGCGATTGGTCGGTTTCGTGATGTTTAAAAATCGATCACCCTCGTCACGAAAGTAGCCATTGAGGACTGCTCCTGCTGCTGTAGACTATAAACGTGAACGAATCCGATGGTCGGCGCGGCATTCTCAAATTGTAGGTATTATTACACAACAGAAACACTTGCAGGCGGACTCGGATTCGTTTCCCGATATAAAAGTCGTCGATTCGAAGTGAATTCACATGAGATTCGACGCTGATATATATGGCCATTTCAACCGTTTTTTTATCGGTTCGAGGCGAATCCATAATGAAAACGGTCCGTTCCAATTCTGTTTTGTGTTTCATTGTCGAAATAACCTCGCGATTCGTCGGTTTCGTGCCCAGTAGGTGATATTGAAAAATCGATCACCCTCGGCACGACATTATTCACAGAGGACTACTACTGCAGCTGTGGACTATAGACGTGAACGAATCCGATGGTAGGCGCGGGATTCTCAAATTGTAGGGATTGTTCCACAACAGAAGCACTTCCATGCGGACTCGGATTCGTTTCCCGATATAAATGTCGTCGACGCGAAGAGAGTTCACAAGAGATTCGACGCTGATAAATATGCCGATTTCAACCGTTTTATCATCGGTTCGAGGCGAATCCAAATTAAAAACACGGTCCGTTCCAATTCTGTTTTGTGTTTCATTGTCGAAATAACCACGCGACTGGTCGATTTCGTGCCCAGTAGGTCATTTCTAAAAATCAATCACCCTCGGCACGACAATATTCACAGAGGACTACTACTGCAGCTGTGGACTATAGACGTGAACGAATCCGATGGTAGGCGCGGCATTCTCAAATTGTAGGGATTGTTCCACAACAGAAGCACTTCCATGCGGACTCGGATTCGTTTCCCGATATAAAAGTCGTCGATTCGAAGAGAATTCACATGTGATTCGACGCTGATAAATATGCCCATTTCAACCGTTTTTTTATCGGTTCGAGGCGAATCCACAATAAACAGCGGTCCGTTCCAAATCTGTTTTGTGTAACATTGTCGAAATAACCTCGAGATTGTTCGGATTTGTTCCCAGTAGGTGATTTTGAAAAATCGATCACCCTCGGCACGACAATAGCCACTGAGGACTGCTACTGCTGCTGTGGACTATAGACGTGAACGAATCCGATGGTAGGCGCAGCATTCTCAAATTGTAGGGATTGTTCCACAACAGAAGCACTTCCATGCGGACTCGGATTCGTTTCCCGATATAAAAGTCGTCGATTCGAAGAGAATTCACATGTGATTCGACGCTGATAAATATGCCCATTTCAACCGTTTTTTTGTCAGTTCGAGGCGAATCCACAATAAACAACGGTCCGTTCCAATTCTGTTTTGTGTTACATTGTCGAAATAACTTCGAGATTGTTCGGATTTGTTCCCAGTAGGTGATTTTGATAAATCGATCACCCTCGTCACGACAATAGCCACTGAGGACTGCTACTGCTGCTGTGGACTATAGACGTGAACGAATCCGATGGTAGGCGCGGTATTCTCAAATTGTTGGGATTGTTCCACAACAGAAACACTCGCATGTGGACTCGGATTCGTTTCCCGATTTAAACGTCGTCGACTTGAAAAGAAATTGACATGAGATTCGACGTTGATAAATACGTCTGTTTCAACAGTTTCTTTATCGGTTCGAGAGGAATCCAAAATAAATGACGATCCATTCAAATACTGTTTTGTGTTTTATTGTCGAAAACACCTCGTGATTGTTCTGTTTCGTGCCCAGTAGGTGATACTTAAAAATCGATCTCCCTCGTCACGAAAGTAGCCATTGAGGACTGCTCCTGCTGCTGTGGACTATAACCGTGAACGGATCCGATGGTCGGCGCGGCATTCTCAAATTGTAGGCATTATTCCACAACAGAAGCACTTCCATGCGGACTCGGCTTCGTTTCCCGATATAAATGTCGTCGACTCGAAGAGAATTCACATGAGATTCGACGCTGATAAATATGCCCATTTCAACCCTTTTGTCATCGGTTCGAGGCGAATCCAAATTAAAAAACGATCCTTTCCAATTCTGTTTTGTGTTTCATTGTCGAAATAACCTCGCGGTTGGTCGGTTTCATGCCCAGTAGGTGATGTTTAAAAATCGATCACCCTCGTCACGAAAGTAGCCATTGAGGACTGCTCCTGCTGCTGTAGACTATAAACGTGAACGAATCCGATGGTCGGCGCGGCATTCTCAAATTGTAGGTATTATTACACGACAGAAACACTTGCATGCGGACTCGGATTCGTTTCCCGATATAAAAGTCGTCGATTCGAAGAGAATTCACATGAGATTCGACGCTGATATATATGGCCATTTCAACCGTTTTTTCTGGTCGATTTCGTGCCCAGTAGGTGATTTCTAAAAATCAATCACCATCGGCACGACAATATTCACAGAGGACTACTACTGCAGCTGTGGACTATAGACGTGAACGAATCCGATGGTAGGCGCGGCATTCTCAAATTGTAGGGATTGTTCCACAACAGAAGCACTTCCATGCGGACTCGGATTCGTTTCCCGATATAAAAGTCGTCGATTCGAAGAGAATTCACATGTGATTCGACGCTGATAAATATGCCCATATCAACCGTTTTTTTGTCAGTTCGAGGCGAATCCACAATAAACAACGGTCCGTTCCAATTCTGTTTTGTGTTACATTGTCGAAATAACTTCGAGATTGTTCGGATTTGTTCCCAGTAGGTGATTTTGAAAAATCGATCACCCTCGTCACGACAATAGCCACTGAGGACTGCTACTGCTGCTGTGGACTATAGACGTGAACGAATCCGATGGTAGGCGCGGTATTCTCAAATTGTAGGGATTGTTCCACAACAGAAGCACTTCCATGCGGACTCGGATTCGTTTCCCGATATAAATGTCGTCGACGCGAAGAGAATTCACAAGAGATTCGACGCTGATAAATATGCCGATTTCAACCGTTTTATCATCGGTTCGAGGCGAATCCAAATTAAAAACACGGTCCGTTCCAATTCTGTTTTGTGTTTCATTGTCGAAATAACCACGCGACTGGTCGAATTCGTGCCCAGTAGGTGATTTCTAAAAATCAATCACCCTCGGCACGACAATATTCACAGAGGACTACTACTGCAGCTGTGGACTATAGACGTGAACGAATCCGATGGTAGGCGCGGCATTCTCAAATTGTAGGGATTGTTCCACAACAGAAGCACTTCCATGCGGACTCGGATTCGTTTCCCGATATAAAAGTCGTCGATTCGAAGAGAATTCACATGTGATTCGACGCTGATAAATATGCCCATTTCAACCGTTTTTTTGTCAGTTCGAGGCGAATCCACAATAAACAACGGTCCGTTCCAATTCTGTTTTGTGTTACATTGTCGAAATAACTTCGAGATTGTTCGGATTTGTTCCCAGTAGGTGATTTTGAAAAATCGATCACCCTCGTCACGACAATAGCCACTGAGGACTGCTACTGCTGCTGTGGACTATAGACGTGAACGAATCCGATGGTAGGCGCGGCATTCTCAAATTGTAGGGATTGTTCCACAACAGAAGCACTTCCATGCGGACTCGGATTCGTTTCCCGATATAAAAGTCGTCGATTCGAAGAGAATTCACATGTGATTCGACGCTGATAAATATGCCCATTTCAACCGTTTTTTTGTCAGTTCGAGGCGAATCCACAATAAACAACGGTCCGTTCCAATTCTGTTTTGTGTTACATTGTCGAAATAACTTCGAGATTGTTCGGATTTGTTCCCAGTAGGTGATTTTGAAAAATCGATCACCCTCGTCACGACAATAGCCACTGAGGACTGCTACTGCTGCTGTGGACTATAGACGTGAACGAATCCGATGGTAGGCGCGGTATTCTCAAATTGTAGGGATTGTTCCACAACAGAAACACTCGCATGTGGACTCGGATTCGTTTCCCGATTTAAACGTCGTCGACTTGAAAAGAAATTGACATGAGATTCGACGTTGATAAATACGTCTGTTTCAACAGTTTCTTTATCGGTTCGAGAGGAATCCAAAATAAATGACGATCCATTCAAATACTGTTTTGTGTTTTATTGTCGAAAACACCTCGCGATTGTTCTGTTTCGTGCCCAGTAGGTGATACTTAAAAATCGATCTCCCTCGTCACGAAAGTAGCCATTGAGGACTGCTCCTGCTGCTGTGGACTATAACCGTGAACGGATCCGATGGTCGGCGCGGCATTCTCGAATTGTAGGCATTATTCCACAACAGAAGCACTTCCATGCGGACTCGGATTCGTTTCCCGATATAAATGTCGTCGACGCGAAGAGAATTCACAAGAGATTCGACGCTGATAAATATGCCCATTTCAACCCTTTTGTCATCGGTTCGAGGCGAATCCAAATTAAAAAACGGTCCTTTCCAATTCTGTTTTGTGTTTCATTGTCGAAATAACCTCGCGATTGGTCGGTTTCATGCCCAGTAGGTGATGTTTAAAAATCGATCACCCTCGTCACGAAAGTAGCCATTGAGGACTGCTCCTGCTGCTGTAGACTATAAACGTGAACGAATCCGATGGTCGGCGCGGCATTCTCAAATTGTAGGTATTATTACACGACAGAAACACTTGCATGCGGACTCGGATTCGTTTCCCGATATAAAAGTCGTCGATTCGAAGAGAATTCACATGAGATTCGACGCTGATATATATGGCCATTTCAACCGTTTTTTTATCGGTTCGAGGCGAATCCATAATGAAAACGGTCCGTTCCAATTCTGTTTTGTGTTTCATTGTCGAAATAACCTCGCGATTCGTCGGTTTCGTGCCCAGTAGGTGATTTTGAAAAATCGATCACCCTCGGCACGACATTATTCACAGAGGACTACTACTGCAGCTGTGGACTATAGACGTGAACGAATCCGATGGTAGGCGCGGCATTCTCAAATTGTAGGGATTGTTCCACAACAGAAGCACTTCCATGCGGACTCGGATTCGTTTCCCGATATAAATGTCGTCGACGCGAAGAGAATTCACAAGAGATTCGACGCTGATAAATATGCCGATTTCAACCGTTTTATCATCGGTTCGAGGCGAATCCAAATTAAAAACACGGTCCGTTCCAATTCTGTTTTGTGTTTCATTGTCGAAATAACCACGCGACTGGTCGATTTCGTGCCCAGTAGGTGATTTCTAAAAATCAATCACCCTCGGCACGACAATATTCACAGAGGACTACTACTGCAGCTGTGGACTATAGACGTGAACGAATCCGATGGTAGGCGCGGCATTCTCAAATTGTAGGGATTGTTCCACAACAGAAGCACTTCCATGCGGACTCGGATTCGTTTCCCGATATAAATGTCGTCGATTCGAAGAGAATTCACATGTGATTCGACGCTGATAAATATGCCCATTTCAACCGTTTTTTTGTCGGTTCGAGGCGAATCCACAATAAACAACGGTCAGTTCCAATTCTGTTTTGTGTTACATTGTCGAAATAACCTCGAGATTGTTCGGATTTGATCCCAATAGGTGGTTTTGAAAAATCGATCACCCTCGGCACGACAATAGCCACTGAGGACTGCTACTGCTGCTGTGGACTATAGACGTGAACGAATCCGATGGTAGGCGCGGTATTCTCAAATTGTAGGGATTGTTCCACAACAGAAACACTCGCATGTGGACTCGGATTCGTTTCCCGATTTAAACGTCGTCGACTTGAAAAGAAATTGACATGAGATTCGACGTTGATAAATACGTCTGTTTCAACAGTTTCTTTATCGGTTCGAGAGGAATCCAAAATAAATGACGATCCATTCAAATACTGTTTTGTGTTTTATTGTCGAAAACACCTCGCGATTGTTCTGTTTCGTGCCCAGTAGGTGATACTTAAAAATCTATCTCCCTCGTCACGAAAGTAGCCATTGAGGACTGCTCCTGCTGCTGTGGACTATAACCGTGAACGGATCCGATGGTCGGCGCGGCATTCTCAAATTGTAGGCATTATTCCACAACAGAAGCACTTCCATGCGGACTCGGCTTCGTTTCCCGATATAAATGTCGTCGACTCGAAGAGAATTCACATGAGATTCGACGCTGATAAATATGCCCATTTCAACCCTTTTGTCATCGGTTCGAGTCGAATCCAAATTAAAAAACGGTCCTTTCCAATTCTGTTTTGTGTTTCATTGTCGAAATAACCTCGCGATTGGTCGGTTTCATGCCCAGTAGGTGATGTTTAAAAATCGATCACCCTCGTCACGAAAGTAGCCATTGAGGACTGCTCCTGCTGCTGTAGACTATAAACGTGAACGAATCCGATGGTCGGCGCGGCATTCTCAAATTGTAGGTATTATTACACGACAGAAACACTTGCATGCGGACTCGGATTCGTTTCCCGATATAAAAGTCGTCGATTCGAAGAGAATTCACATGAGATTCGACGCTGATATATATGGCCATTTCAACCGTTTTTTTATCGGTTCGAGGCGAATCCATAATGAAAACGGTCCGTTCTAATTCTGTTTTGTGTTTCATTGTCGAAATAACCTCGCGATTCGTCGGTTTCGTGCCCAGTAGGTGATTTTGAAAAATCGATCACCCTCGGCACGACATTATTCACAGAGGACTACTACTGCAGCTGTGGACTATAGACGTGAACGAATCCGATGGTAGGCGCGGCATTCTCAAATTGTAGGGATTGTTCCACAACAGAAGCACTTCCATGCGGACTCGGATTCGTTTCCCGATATAAATGTCGTCGACGCGAAGAGAATTCACAAGAGATTCGACGCTGATAAATATGCCGATTTCAACCGTTTTATCATCGGTTCGAGGCGAATCCAAATTAGAAACACGGTCCGTTCCAATTCTGTTTTGTGTTTCATTGTCGAAATAACCACGCGACTGGTCGATTTCGTGCCCAGTAGGTGATTTCTAAAAATCAATCACCCTCGGCACGACAATATTCACAGAGGACTACTACTGCAGCTGTGGACTATAGACGTGAACGAATCCGATGGTAGGCGCGGCATTCTCAAATTGTAGGGATTTCTTCCACAACAGAAGCACTTCCATGCGGACTCGGATTCGTTTCCCGATATAAAAGTCGTCGATTCGAAGAGAATTCACATGTGATTCGACGCTGATAAATATGCCCATTTCAACCGTTATTTTGTCGGTTCGAAGCGAATCCACAATAAACAACGGTCAGTTCCAATTCTGTTTTGTGTTACATTGTCGAAATAACCTCGAGATTGTTCGGATTTGTTCCCAATAGGTGGTTTTGAAAAATCGATCACCCTCGGCACGACAATAGCCACTGAGGACTGCTACTGCTGCTGTGGACTATAGACGTGAACGAATCCGATGGTAGGCGCGGTATTCTCAAATTGTAGGGATTGTTCCACAAAAGAAACACTCGCACGTGGACTCGGATTCGTTTCCCGATTTAAACGTCGTCGACTTGAAAAGAAATTGACATGAGATTCGACGTTGATAAATACGACTGTTTCAACAGTTTCTTTATCGGTTCGAGAGGAATCCAAAATAAAAGACGATCCATTCAAATACTGTTTTGTGTTTTATTGTCGAAATAACCTCGCGATTGGTCGGTTTCGTGATGTTTAAAAATCGATCACCCTCGTCACGAAAGTAGCCATTGAGGACTGCTCCTGCTGCTGTAGACTATAAACGTGAACGAATCCGATGGTCGGCGCGGCATTCTCAAATTGTAGGTATTATTACACAACAGAAACACTTGCATGCGGACTCGGATTCGTTTCCCGATATAAAAGTCGTCGATTCGAAGTGAATTCACATGAGATTCGACGCTGATATATATGGCCATTTCAACCGTTTTTTTATCGGTTCGAGGCGAATCCATAATGAAAACGGTCCGTTCCAATTCTGTTTTGTGTTTCATTGTCGAAATAACCTCGCGATTCGTCGGTTTCGTGCCCAGTAGGTGATTTTGAAAAATCGATCACCCTCGGCACGACATTATTCACAGAGGACTACTACTGCAGCTGTGGACTATAGACGTGAACGAATCCGATGGTAGGCGCGGCATTCTCAAATTGTAGGGATTTTTCCACAACAGAAGCACTTCCATGCGGACTCGGATTCGTTTCCCGATATAAATGTCGTCGACGCGAAGAGAATTCACAAGAGATTCGACGCTGATAAATATGCCGATTTCAACCGTTTTATCATCGGTTCGAGGCGAATCCAAATTAAAAACACGGTCCGTTCCAATTCTGTTTTGTGTTTCATTGTCGAAATAACCACGCGACTGGTCGATTTCGTGCCCAGTAGGTGATTTCTAAAAATCAATCACCCTCGGCACGACAATATTCACAGAGGACTACTACTGCAGCTGTGGACTATAGACGTGAACGAATCCGATGGTAGGCGCGGCATTCTCAAATTGTAGGGATTGTTCCACAACAGAAGCACTTCCATGCGGACTCGGATTCGTTTCCCGATATAAAAGTCGTCGATTCGAAGAGAATTCACATGTGATTCGACGCTGATAAATATGCCCATTTCAACCGTTTTTTTGTCAGTTCGAGGCGAATCCACAATAAACAACGGTCCGTTCCAATTCTGTTTTGTGTTACATTGTCGAAATAACTTCGAGATTGTTCGGATTTGTTCCCAGTAGGTAATTTTGAAAAATCGATCACCCTCGTCACGACAATAGCCACTGAGGACTGCTACTGCTGCTGTGGACTATAGACGTGAACGTGTTACGTCCTAGCACTCTCGCTCTCCAAATATTCATATCGGGTACGAACTGTAATAATTATTAAGATTTTTTCCTCGCGCTAAACGCGCTCATTTATGTTTTTCTTGGGTACATGTCAATCAGAACGACCCATATATGGTCGATTTCACTTAGAAACCCCGTTATATATATATATCTTTAAATGTAGCACGCGTATATCTACCCGTATACTTTAGGGACAAACAGTTCCCATAATAACGTTACCGCTAAGCCTACCCGTAACTTCAGGGACGAGCACATGGGTGCTCGGATTAACTTTACAATTAGTCTCATATATACGTACATATCTGTTTGCCTGCACACTTCTGGGACACGCACATGGGTCCCCGGAGTACCATACTATAAAGTCTCATATATACGTACATATCTGTTTGCCTGTACACTTCTGGGACACGCACATGGGTCCCCGGAGTACCATACTATAATGTCTCATATATACATACATATACACGTACCTGCATACTTTAGGGACATATACGAGAGTCCCTGGAGTACCTCCTATAATAATTCCGCATGTCTATTTCCATGCATACTTTCGGGACATAAGTCCTCGAACTAACTTTAATGAATATATATATATATACATACCCTAGGACCTCAGAGTCCCCATATACTATTCGTATACTCGTATGCATACTTCGAAGGCATTAGTCCTCGGAATAACTTTAGTGAATATCTATACATGTATACATATATATATACATATACGTACGCCATACGCTTCAGGGACATATAGCCGAGTCCCGGGGCAATAATTAATACATATCTACTTTCATGCACACTTCGGGGACATAAGTCCTCAAAGTGACACACACAAATATACATATATATATATATATATTCGGTAAACTCCCGGGACATCCAAGAGAGTCTCCGGAGTACAAATAATAATATTAATATCTATACTTATCTGTATACTTCAGGGACATTCGCGAGTCCCCGAACCAGTATCCAACATATATATGTATATTCATGTTGACCATAATACAATGGTCCTAGAAATAAGAAATATTGTCATATCTATATAATGTATATATTGGGGACGCGGGAGTCCTCAAATAACCCGCGAAACTGTTCCCAAGCGGTCAGCTTCATCGCGAGTTTTCTCACAGACCTCCTCAGAGCTTGGTCACCACGTAGTCAGCACATCCTGCCGATAACGAAAAATATTCATTTCATTGCCCATGTACAGCTCGAGAAAAATAACGTTATCAGTGCTAATATTCGGTTACATGGGGACCGAGCTCGAGAGCGAGGGTAATGACGCCAAGCCCTTTGTCTCCGAGACAAAGAGGGCGAGGATACATATTGCGCTCCGGGAGCTGGCCAGTCAGTTCCGTCCGGTCTCTCCAACAGCGCGCATCGCAGAGTCGACGCTCTGAAAACCGGTACATTTATTATATTTTATTTCTTTTCGAGTTTACCCCGGTCTCTCCGTCAGTGTAACTATAAGTCTCTGTAAAACCGGTATTAATTGTTTTAATCGTAATAAAAATAAAAGAAAACAACAAGTCAAACACTACAACAAATAAATTTACAAAACATATATTATTGTCTTTATGGAATGTAACTACGTTTATTCACGAGTAAAATACATAATTGTTTATATCACATTCAATTTCTTCGCGCTATTTAAATCACGCATAATACGGCGACCGCGCAAAAGTGTAACATTTTCCGAACAAATAATTAAAATACATTCGTCTCTCGTTCGTGCGTGTTAACACGCAACGAACAAATCATCGTAGTGCATTTCTTTCTCTCTCTCTCTCTTCCTCTCGCTCACGCCATTTTTCCTAACGCACGTACTCGTCTCACTCATAAAATCGTACTTGTCCAAAATTGGACAAATCTCGAAGAGCTTTCTCATGAGGCTTGGGAAAGGTGACGCACGAACACGCTACATCCGCCAACTCGCCGTTATCGGGCAGGTTAGCGACTGGCACGGTTAACCCGGTGCTTAGTGTTCGGACGTCGATTTCCCTCGACCTTCATATTTGTGTTCGCGGCTGGCCGCCAATCGCCGTAACCGGGCGGAGGTGGGCCAGACGTAGCGAGTCGGCGGTGCCGTAACCTGGCACGCATTAGACTCACTCAGCGTACCAAATTTTATTTTATACTAATCCGTACCTATGCGTTAGACGAGTACGTTTCCCCATACATTCGCTGAACAAATAGAGAACCTCATCATTTTCCGAGGAATTCGGAAGGTTTGCCGCACGAACACGCCACACGCGCCGACCCGCCGTAATACGGTAGGTCAGCGACTGGCACGGTCACACCGGTGCTTAGTGTTCGTGCGTCGGCTTCCGTTATTCTCAACGTTTGTTCTCGCGGTTGGCCGCCAATCGCCGTAACCGGGCGGAGGTGGAGCCAGACGCGGTGAGTCGACGGTGCCGAAACCTGGCACGTCTTGCACTCACCCAGCGGTTCAAACAATTATAAAATCTATACATGTATGTTCATATTTCGACGCGAATGTATCCCTCATAAATTAATCCAGTCCTCGTAGTCTCCGACCGCTCCCAAAAACATCGGCATCACCGGGCCATCGCATTCGGACGATCACCGGGTACCCGTCTGGGCAACGACCGGTCGGGTCGAGCTGGAACATCTTTGCGATTCCTGGACAAATTCGGTCACACGGTCGAGTAGTTTTGACCCGCTACGCACCGCCGCTCTTTCTCACTCAGGTAAGCACAATTTCACGCTACTTTCTTATTTGTTTACCTGTCGCTCATGCGTCAAATTGCACACCAACGACTTTACCAAGCGCCTATCCCAAGTGGGCACATTCCCGCTTAAACGTGGCGCTTTTCTTCTCCGACGGTAACTTACCGTCACATAAGTCACATACGACTTAATCCATTATAATCCGTTGCGTTCGTGGCACACTTCCCATTCGTAAAGTCAAATCCTGAAAGGTAAAATAAAAGACGATTAATCATTCGTATTAAAAATGGGACCCACGACGTAACAGGAAAAAAAATAAAATTGGTGGCAGCGGTGGGATACGCTTAAAGTCTTTGGTGTAAAATTAAAATCAATATAAAAAATTCATGTTTACATATCGCAAAGTGTAAAAATAAAATAAGAGGTTCAAAATGGCTGAGCATTCCCAAAATTCGAAACGTTTAAGTGAAGAGGAACTCCGCGTATTAGCGGATCAATTAGATAAAAAACGCGAAATACTTCGTGAACAAGAACAGGCGTTATTAAAAAGAGAATTAGAAACGCACGAAAAATTAGAAGCCCTGAGTGCTCGTGAATGTGAATTTAGTGATCAAGTGAATAATATGGATGAACCAATCTCATTCATTCATTACGCCCTCGAGGCTATGCAAAATACCCTTTCGACCATGATAAACGAAGTCAGTCGAATTAGTAGGGAAATCGGTTCAATTAAAAACGGTGAGGGTCAACGACAATCAGGTCCAGTCCCTCGCGTACAACAAAACGAAGTTAACGTTCGCGATGATCGAGAATTACCCGCGAACATAAAATTTAAAGACGCACTCGAATCTGTGCCCATCTTCAATGGATACAACGTACCGGTTCTCCGGTTTGTTCGTGCTTGTAAAAGGGCAAGGGACATGTTCCGCCCTCATCAGGAGTTGGGCCTCACTCAGCTTCTACGTAACAAATTAAAAGGTCATGCCGCAACGGCACTGGAAGATTATAACTTCCAGAACGTTCACCAATTCGGTGAGCGGTTGAAAACGTTATTTGGCGCCGCGAAAACTTTGAACGAATTTCGTGGTGAGCTTGGAAATATTTCAAAAAACAAAAACGAACATATTATCGACTATATCAGTCGAACCAAAGATTTGCATACGGCGATTCTCGAAGCCGAAATTGATAATCACGGAACTCTCCGAAACGGTCAATACGATATCTTCGAAAACGACACGCTGGATTGTTTCGTCAAGGGTCTTCCACCCGATTTCCGAATCCGTCTCAAACTCGAGGGATTCGATAATCTCGAAGATGCCTATTCAAAGGCAATAAAAGTTGAAAAAGATATGGAACGCGATAGGTCACATTTCAAGGACACGCGTTTCGAAAACCGAACTCAAAATCAGTCGGCCCAAATAAAAGCGGTCTCCCCTTCAGGAGGACCGATTTGTAAACATTGCAACCGCAATCACGCGTCCGAGGATTGCTGGTCAAAGTTTCCGGATAAAAGACCGGGAAATTCAAATAAACAAAATTCAAACAGTAGAATCACGTGGTCAAGGCTCACAAACATACAGGGATCTCGACCCCCGTCGATGTGTAATTATTGCAACAGGGCGGGCCACCTCGAGACGACCTGCTTTAAAAAACAAAACGAAGAAAGGAACAGGGCAACCGAATTGCCAAAAAACGAGAATTCTCGACCAGTGGCACGGGCCTCCCCGCGGGACGAGAAATCGACGGAGCGCCCAGTGAAAATAATAGACGCGTCTCCGTGCGATCCGTCCACGTCTTATTAACGCGTTCAAAACAAATAGCTTCCGTAGACCTCGACTCACCCAACTTATCGGGACTTAACGAATTTTTAATAGACTCAGGCTCGGAAGTGAATCTCGTTAAAAATCAAATCGTCAATGCTCACACGTATATAAATAAATACGATTTATTAAATTTGGAGGGGATCTCGAGTATCCCCGTAAGAACAAAGGGGTCTATAAGAATAATGATCAATGATACCCCCGCGGAATTTCACGTCGTCGATGATTGGTTCCCGATGGACCAACACGCATTACTTGGTACCGAATTTCTTGCTGAAAATAAAGCTCTCGTAGATTGGAGACATGAACAATTAACTTGGGGAAATCAAAGAATCCCGTTTAAAAGTAAACAAACTATTTCGATTCCAAAACGGTCCAAAACGGTCTGTTACGTCAAAGTAAGTAATCCCAAAATCAAAGAAGGATATATTCCGATGCTCTACTTGGGAGAAGGGATCTTTTTTGGCGAGGCAGTCGTTACGGTCAAAAATGGTATCGCTTATCTTATTGCGCACAATTCAACCGATGATAATTTGTTACTGACAATACCAACGGTAGTAGTCGAAGAATTCAGGTGCAAAGGTACGAAAAGTGGTTCCCTCACTCCGGACGACCAAAAGGCGTTTCAGGAAGAGGATAGGACCGAAGGTGAAAATAATTCCCTCACTCCGGACGACCAAAAGGCGTTTCAGGAAGAGGATAGGACCGAAGGTGAAAATAATTCCCTCACTCCGGACGACCAAACGGCGTTTCAGGAAGAGGATAAAAATCAAAAGGGTTCCCTCACTCCGGACGACCAAAAGGCGTTTCAGGAAGAGGATAGGACCCGATGTGAAAATAATTCCCTCACTCCGGACGACCAAAAGGCGTTTCAGGAAGAGGAGAAAAGTTTAATTGTTCCCCACCCGGACGACCAAAAGGCGTCTCGGGAAGAGGGTATATTACGGTTTGAAATTGCGCGCAACAAAAAAGTTTTAAAAGTTGAAAAGAAAGATAAAGTAAAAGAAATTCGCGACTTACTCCGTCTCAACCATCTAAACGATGAGGAACGGTCAAGCGTGGATAAAATTATAAGCGAGAATTCGGACCTATTTCATTTGCCAGGAAAAGTCCTAGGCTCTACAGATAAAATCGAGCATAAGATAACGACGAACGATGATCAACCAGTTTTTACGCGGCAGTATAGATTCCCGCCCGGTCATAAAGACGAGATTACAAAACAAGTTAAAGAACTAATTGAGGGGGAAGTAATAAAACCGTCAAACTCCCCGTATAGCTCGCCTCTGTGGATCGTTCCCAAAAAGGCGGACTCACAAGGAAATCCAAAGTGGCGCATGGTCATTGATTATAGGAACTTGAACGAAAAGACAATTGGCGATGCTTATCCATTACCTCAAATAACCGAAATTCTCGACCAATTAGGTAATGCGAAATATTTTTCAGTATTCGACCTGGCCAGCGGTTTCCATCAAATTAAAGTACATCCAGATGATTCTCACAAGACAGCATTTGCTACACCATTCGGTCACTACGAGTTCGACCGAATGCCGTTTGGTTTAAAAAACGCTCCGGCGACATTTCAAAGATTAATGGATCGAGTCTTAACAGGCCTTCAAGGCATCGAGCTGTTTGTTTATTTGGACGACATCGTCATTTATGCAAAGACACTAGTTGAACACGAAAATAAATTCAACAAACTTGCGAAAAAATTGAGGCAAGCCAACTTAAAATTACAACCGGACAAGTGTGAATTTTTAAGACGAGAAGTGGCATATTTGGGTCACATCATAAGCGAGGACGGAGTTAAACCCGATCCCAAAAAATTGGAGGCTCTACAGGGATACCCTAGGCCTACCACTCCGAAAAAATAAAACAATTTTTAGGACTTGCAGGTTATTACCGCAGGTTCATCGAAAATTTTTCAGGCATTGCAAAGCCACTCACAAATTTATTAAAAAAGGGATCGACCTTCAAATGGACCGAATCTCACCAAAAAGCCTTTGATACGCTTATCGAGGCGTTATGTAAAGAACCTATTCTTCAATATCCGGATTTCACAAAACCATTCATCATAACAACGGACGCATCTGATCACGCTATTGGCGGAATTTTGAGCCAAGGCGAAATTGGTAAAGATAAACCCGTTAGTTACACCTCTCGAACTCTTGGAAAACACGAAGTAAATTACTCAGTGATCGAGAAGGAATTATTGGCTATCATTTATTGTGTAAATCATTTCAGACCTTATGTCTACGGCCGTGAGTTCTTGTTGGTAACGGACCACAAGCCGCTCGTATGGCTTCACTCCGTAAAAGACCCGGCCAATCGTCTTGTGCATTGGCGCCTTAGCCTTGCTAATTATACTTATAAAATTGTATACAAACCAGGAAGGGTAAACAGCAATGCTGACGCCCTTTCCCGGAACCCGCCAGTAAAAAATCAGACTGTGCTCATGGTAAAGCATACGCCATGTAAAAGAAAATCTGAATCGCCTATCGTTGGCCCAAGTCGGGCAAAAATTGGTAAACCGACTCCTAGCGGAAACGACGATTCGGACTCGGACGAAAGGTTGTTCGATCCACCAGCTGGAAGAAATCCAGCTAAAAGACGAAAACCTACCTTAAATCCTGAGCCGGATACGGAGGAAATCCCCGATCCGTCGGACGGTAACCAAAGGAAAAATCCACCTGAAAAAAGGAAAAGGTTAGCCGACTCCGCGGACGAGGACGATTTCCTCGGTTTCCGAAATTTCCCGACAATTTCGCAACCGTCTGGCAAAACGCCTCGTCGTTGGGAAAAAGAAAAAGAAACTCCGAAAACCCGGAACCTGGAAGAACCGCCTTCCCATCCTCAATCCGTCGAACCTGTGGAGGAAACAACCTTGCACACGTCTATTCTGGACGCAAGTCCAGACGACGGAATCGCGGAAAATTTTGAAATAACGCAACTGTTAGAAGATCGAGAAATAGCCCCATTTCCTGAGGATTCCGTCATTACGGAACCGTCAGAACATGGAGAAAACATTGAGAATATCGAGGATCTCACCGAAAGCTCAGGCGATTCAGACGACGACTCTGTAAATAGCGACATATTTGATAATGAAAACCCCGAGTATACACTACCGAGGGTAAACAGTGAAGTCCAAGGTAGGCTCACCATACGCGAAACGCGCGACAAATTGTCCATGTTCAAGGACAATCTCGTCGTCTTTGTCACCACTTCCGGGAGACCCATCGATGATGGAGCAAAAGACCTCCAAACTCAAAATTTGTTTCCCAAAATCGAGGAAACCACGTATTTACGACTTAAGGTAATAAACGAAAATTCAAGATGCATATTAGCTATACCGTTATTGGCTAATGTACACGAAAATCTTTTGATCGAGGACCTTGAGGAAGCCCTCGACTCCTTGAAAAATTTTGTCCGCGAAACATCTACGAAATTAATTCATGTCGCGAAAACAAACTCAATCGGAAATGTATCATGGAACGAAATTAAAAATCTTTTGATACGAACGCTAGGCAACGACAAAGTTACGTTGACCATTTGTAAACAACTCATTCAATATCCTCCCGAGGAAAATCGTACTGCAATTATAGAAGAAAACCACGACTCGTTGGTAGGAGGTCATAAGGGAGTAAATAAAACGTACAAACGAATCAGAGAAAATTTCTTTTGGAAAAACATCAAAGGCGAAATTCAAGAGTACATTCAACATTGTAGAGGTTGCCAATTGAAAAAGTTAGTTCGAGTCAAAACTAAGCAACCCATGGTTATCACCGACACTCCAAGGGCGGCTTTCGACAAGGTGGCCATGGACGTGGTCGGACCACTTCCTGTTACGAAGATAGGCAACGAGTACGTGCTGACCATCCAGGATCTTCTCACCAAGTACTCGTTGGCAATTCCGCTGAAGAGGACAACGGCGATCGACATCAGCGAGGCGTTCGTCAAGACCTTCATCGCCCGTTTTGGTGCTCCTCGCGCCCTTCTCACCGACCAGGGGGCGAACTTTCGGAGCAGTTTTATGAAGGCCATCGCGAGGAAATTCAGAATCAAAATGTACCAAACATCAGCCTTCTACCCGCAGTCCAACGGGTCAATCGAGAGGTCTCACCATGTCCTTGCAGAATATCTGAAACAGTATGTCAACGAAAACAACGATTGGGACGAGCTAATCGAGTTGGCGATGTTCTCTTATAATACGAGCCAACACGAGGGTACAGGGTTGTACCCCTCACGAGCTAGTTTTCGGTAAACTGGCCCGCCATCCGTCGGGCCATCAACAAATCGAGGAGCAACAGGATACGACTTATGCTGCATACCTGGAGGAGCTCTTCTCTCGAATTTGCGATCTCCAACAGCTTGCCGCCGAAAATCTGAAGAAATCCAAGGAGAAATCAAAAACGTATTACGATCGGAGGATTAATCCGAAAACCTTCAAGGTCGGCGACAAGGTTCTCATGTTGAAGGAACCAAAAAAGGGAAAATTCGGTGACCAATACACTGAACCATGCGAAATTCTTGAAATTTTATCCGGAGGAAACATAAAGATCCTCTATAAAGATAAACCTCGGGTAGTCCACCCCAACAAATTAAGAGGCACCCGATTATAAACTCAGCGTGTGTGCGAAATGCACCCTTCGTCGAACGGACGAATGTTACAACGAACTTCCCGTCACGTTCCGGAACCAATCATTCTTCCTGTCCACAATCTCATGGACACTTGTCCGGACGGGAACACATATCGAGTGCAACCCCATGCTGCCTGCCGAATATTGGATCGACGGCACTTGGTATCGGTTCACACCACATCCAGTCGAGGTACTGCCTCCTGGACAACTACATCCCGCTTCCATGCCTACCTGGGGATACAACCCTATTGGAAATTTGGCATCCAGCGGAATATATTCTAACCACGAGATCAACCAGCTGAGGGACAGGATCATGTTCCCCGCCGAAAAACCAACATTACTCAACAACATCGCAAGGGGTTTCGCAGGACACGACATACCCCCGGGAAGCGTTTCCCTCAAGACACTGATGGGCGAGGACGCTCTCCAACACGTGGCTGATGGAGTAATGCACAAAATCTGGGGTGGTTTCGAAAAATTCGGGATCATCAGTGCGGGACTGTTCGGGGTCCTCGCAATCCTCACCATCATCAAGGCGATCATCGATACTTGCATCCATGGATATACACTCCACACTCTGTACGGATGGAGTTTCACCCTTTTAGGAGCCATCTGGAACTCGGTGACAAGCCTCCTAATTAGCAGAGCTCACCATGCTGATCAACGGTCGTCGAAGATTACCAACGACGAACCTCTGGAGCTGGTGTCCATCAACGACAATCGCGACCATCCGACGACGTCGAGGCGTTTGTCGGGCGTCGACCACGGACTCTTGGAGCGGCTCAACGCCGGTCCTCAGCAAAGCTGAAGCATTGCTTCAGACTTTTAGGGGGGAGGTGTTACGTCCTAGCACTCTCGCCCTCCAAATATTCATATCGGGTACGAACTGTAATAATTATTAAGATTTTTTCCTCGCGCTAAACGCGCTCATTTATGTTTTTCTTGGGTACATGTCAATCAGAACGACCCATATATGGTCGATTTCACTTAGAAACCCCGTTATATATATATATCTTTAAATGTAGCACGCGTATATCTACCCGTATACTTTAGGGACAAACAGTTCCCATAATAACGTTACCGCTAAGCCTACCCGTAACTTCAGGGACGAGCACATGGGTGCTCGGATTAACTTTACAATTAGTCTCATATATACGTACATATCTGTTTGCCTGCACACTTCTGGGACACGCACATGGGTCCCCGGAGTACCATACTATAAAGTCTCATATATACGTACATATCTGTTTGCCTGTACACTTCTGGGACACGCACATGGGTCCCCGGAGTACCATACTATAATGTCTCATATATACATACATATACACGTACCTGCATACTTTAGGGACATATACGAGAGTCCCTGGAGTACCTCCTATAATAATTCCGCATGTCTATTTCCATGCATACTTTCGGGACATAAGTCCTCGAACTAACTTTAATGAATATATATATATATACATACCCTAGGACCTCAGAGTCCCCATATACTATTCGTATACTCGTATGCATACTTCGAAGGCATTAGTCCTCGGAATAACTTTAGTGAATATCTATACATGTATACATATATATATATACATATACGTACGCCATACGCTTCAGGGACATATAGCCGAGTCCCGGGGCAATAATTAATACATATCTACTTTCATGCACACTTCGGGGACATAAGTCCTGAAAGTGACACACACAAATATACATATATATATATATTCGGTAAACTCCCGGGACATCCAAGAGAGTCTCCGGAGTACAAATAATAATATTAATATCTATACTTATCTGTATACTTCAGGGACATTCGCGAGTCCCCGAACCAGTATCCAACATATATATGTATATTCATGTTGACCATAATACAATGGTCCTAGAAATAAGAAATATTGTCATATCTATATAATGTATATATTGGGGACGCGGGAGTCCTCAAATAACCCGCGAAACTGTTCCCAAGCGGTCAGCTTCATCGCGAGTTTTCTCACAGACCTCCTCAGAGCTTGGTCACCACGTAGTCAGCACATCCTGCCTATAACGAAAAATATTCATTGCATTGCCCATGTACAGCTCGAGAAAAATAACGTTATCAGTGCTAATATTCGGTTACATGGGGACCGAGCTCGAGAGCGAGGGTAATGACGCCAAGCCCTTTGTCTCCGAGACAAAGAGGGCGAGGATACATATTGCGCTCCGGGAGCTGGCCAGTCAGTTCCGTCCGGTCTCTCCAACAGCGCGCATCGCAGAGTCGACGCTCTGAAAACCGGTACATTTATTATAGTTTATTTCTTTTCGAGTTTACCCCGGTCTCTTCGTCAGTGTAACTATAAGTCTCTGTAAAACCGGTATTAATTGTTTTAATCGTAATAAAAATAAAAGGAAACAACAAGTCAAACACTACAACAAATAAATTTACAAAACATATACTATTGTCTTTATGGAATGTAACTACGTTTATTCACGAGTAAAATACATAATTGTTTATATCACATTCAATTTCTTCGCGCTATTTAAATCACGCATAATACGGCGACCGCGCAAAAGTGTAACATTTTCCGAACAAATAATTAAAATACATTCGTCTCTCGTTCGTGCGTGTTAACACGCAACGAACAAATCATCGTAGTGCATTTCTTTCGCTCTCTCTCTCTTCCTCTCGCTCACGCCATTTTTCCTAACGCACGTACTCGTCTCACTCATAAAATCGTACTTGTCCAAAATTGGACAAATCTCGAAGTGCTTTCTCATGAGGCTTGGGAAAGGTGACGCACGAACACGCTACATCCGCCAACTCGCCGTTATCGGGCAGGTTAGCGACTGGCACGGTTAACCCGGTGCTTAGTGTTCGGACGTCGATTTCCCTCGACCTTCATATTTGTGTTCGCGGCTGGCCGCCAATCGCCGTAACCGGGCGGAGGTGGGCCAGACGTAGCGAGTCGGCGGTGCCGTAACCTGGCACGCATTAGACTCACTCAGCGTACCAAATTTTATTTTATACTAATCCGTACCTATGCGTTAGACGAGTACGTTTCCCCATACATTCGCTGAACAAATAGAGAACCTCATCATTTTCCGAGGAATTCGGAAGGTTTGCCGCACGAACACGCCACACGCGCCGACCCGCCGTAATACGGTAGGTCAGCGACTGGCACGGTCACACCGGTGCTTAGTGTTCGTGCGTCGGCTTCCGTTATTCTCAACGTTTGTTCTCGCGGTTGGCCGCCAATCGCCGTAACCGGGCGGAGGTGGAGCCAGACGCGGTGAGTCGACGGTGCCGAAACCTGGCACGTCTTGCACTCACCCAGCGGTTCAAACAATTATAAAATCTATACATGTATGTTCATATTTCGACGCGAATGTATCCCTCATAAATTAATCCAGTCCTCGTAGTCTCCGACCGCTCCCAAAAACATCGGCATCACCGGGCCATCGCATTCGGACGATCACCGGGTACCCGTCTGGGCAACGACCGGTCGGGTCGAGCTGGAACATCTTTGCGATTCCTGGACAAATTCGGTCACACGGTCGAGTAGTTTTGACCCGCTACGCACCGCCGCTCTTTCTCACTCAGGTAAGCACAATTTCACGCTACTTTCTTATTTGTTTACCTGTCGCTCATGCGTCAAATTGCACACCAACGACTTTACCAAGCGCCTATCCCAAGTGGGCACATTCCCGCTTAAACGTGGCGCTTTTCTTCTCCGACGGTAACTTACCGTCACATAAGTCACATACGACTTAATCCATTATAATCCGTTGCGTTCGTGGCACACTTCCCATTCGTAAAGTCAAATCCTGAAAGGTAAAATAAAAGACGATTAATCATTCGTATTAAAAATGGGACCCACGACGTAACAAACGAATCCGATGGTAGGCGCGGTATTCTCAAATTGTAGGGATTGTTCCACAACAGAAACACTCGCATGTGGACTCGGATTCGTTTCCCGATTTAAACGTCGTCGACTTGAAAAGAAATTGACATGAGATTCGACGTTGATAAATACGTCTGTTTCAACAGTTTCTTTATCGGTTCGAGAGGAATCCAAAATAAATGACGATCCATTCAAATACTGTTTTGTGTTTTATTGTCGAAAACACCTCGCGATTGTTCTGTTTCGTGCCCAGTAGGTGATACTTAAAAATCGATCTCCCTCGTCACGAAAGTAGCCATTGAGGACTGCTCCTGCTGCTGTGGACTATAACCGTGAACGGATCCGATGGTCGGCGCGGCATTCTCAAATTGTAGGCATTATTCCACAACAGAAGCACTTCCATGCGGACTCGGCTTCGTTTCCCGATATAAATGTCGTCGACTCGAAGAGAATTCACATGAGATTCGACGCTGATAAATATGCCCATTTCAACCCTTTTGTCATCGGTTCGAGGCGAATCCAAATTAAAAAACGGTCCTTTCCAATTCTGTTTTGTGTTTCATTGTCGAAATAACCTCGCGATTGGTCGGTTTCATGCCCAGTAGGTGATGTTTAAAAATCGATCACCCTCGTCACGAAAGTAGCCATTGAGGACTGCTCCTGCTGCTGTAGACTATAAACGTGAACGAATCCGATGGTCGGCGCGGCATTCTCAAATTGTAGGTATTCGGCGCGGCATTCTCAAATTGTAGGTACACGACAGAAACACTTGCATGCGGACTCGGATTCGTTTCCCGATATAAAAGTCGTCGATTCGAAGAGAATTCACATGAGATTCGACGCTGATATATATGGCCATTTCAACCGTTTTTTTATCGGTTCGAGGCGAATCCATAATGAAAACGGTCCGTTCCAATTCTGTTTTGTGTTTCATTGTCGAAATAACCTCGCGATTCGTCGGTTTCGTGCCCAGTAGGTGATTTTGAAAAATCGATCACCCTCGGCACGACATTATTCACAGAGGACTACTACTGCAGCTGTGGACTATAGACGTGAACGAATCCGATTGTAGGCGCGGCATTCTCAAATTGTAGGGATTGTTCCACAACAGAAGCACTTCCATGCGGACTCGGATTCGTTTCCCGATATAAATGTCGTCGACGCGAAGAGAATTCACAAGAGATTCGACGCTGATAAATATGCCGATTTCAACCGTTTTATCATCGGTTCGAGGCGAATCCAAATTAAAAACACGGTCCGTTCCAATTCTGTTTTGTGTTTCATTGTCGAAATAACCACGCGACTGGTCGATTTCGTGCCCAGTAGGTGATTTCTAAAAATCAATCACCCTCGGCACGACAATATTCACAGAGGACTACTTCTGCAGCTGTGGACTATGGACGTGAACGAATCCGATGGTAGGCGCGGCATTCTCAAATTGTAGGGATTGTTCCACAACAGAAGCACTTCCATGCGGACTCGGATTCGTTTCCCGATATAAAAGTCGTCGATCCGAAGAGAATTCACATGTGATTCGACGCTGATAAATATGCCCATTTCAACCGTTTTTTTGTCGGTTCGAGGCGAATCCACAATAAACAACGGTCAGTTCCAATTCTGTTTTGTGTTACATTGTCGAAATAACCTCGAGATTGTTCGGATTTGTTCCCAATAGGTGGTTTTGAAAAATCGATCACCCTCGGCACGACAATAGCCACTGAGGACTGCTACTGCTGCTGTGGACTATAGACGTGAACGAATCCGATGGTAGGCGCGGTATTCTCAAATTGTAGGGATTGTTCCACAACAGAAACACTCGCATGTGGACTCGGATTCGTTTCCCGATTTAAACGTCGTCGACTTGAAAAGAAATTGACATGAGATTCGACGTTGATAAATACGACTGTTTCAACAGTTTCTTTATCGGTTCGAGAGGAATCCAAAATAAAAGACGATCCATTCAAATACTGTTTTGTGTTTTATTGTCGAAATAACCTCGCGATTGGTCGGTTTCGTGATGTTTAAAAATTGATCACCCTCGTCACGAAAGTAGCCATTGAGGACTGCTCCTGCTGCTGTAGACTATAAACGTGAACGAATCCGAAGGTCGGCGCGGCATTCTCAAATTGTAGGTATTATTACACAACAGAAACACTTGCATGCGGACTCGGATTCGTTTCCCGATATAAAAGTCGTCGATTCGAAGTGAATTCACATGAGATTCGACGCTGATATATATGGCCGTTTCAACCGTTTTTTTATCGGTTCGAGGCGAATCCATAATGAAAACGGTCCGTTCCAATTCTGTTTTGTGTTTCATTGTCGAAATAACCTCCCGATTGTTCTGTTTCGTGCCCAGTAGGTGATACTTAAAAATCGATCTCCCTCGTCACGAAAGTAGCCATTGAGGACTGCTCCTGCTGCTGTGGACTATAACCGTGAACGGATCCGATGGTCGGCGCGGCATTCTCAAATTGTAGGCATTATTCCACAACAGAAGCACTTCCATGCGGACTCGGCTTCGTTTCCCGATATAAATGTCGTCGACTCGAAGAGAATTCACATGAGATTCGACGCTGATAAATATGCCCATTTCAACCCTTTTGTCATCGGTTCGAGGCGAATCCAAATTAAAAAACGGTCCTTTCCAATTCTCTTTTGTGTTTCATTGTCGAAATAACCTCGCGATTGGTCGGTTTCATGCCCAGTAGGTGATGTTTAAAAATCGATCACCCTCGTCACGAAAGTAGCCATTGAGGACTGCTCCTGCTGCTGTAGACTATAAACGTGAACGAATCCGATGGTCGGCGCGGCATTCTCAAATTGTAGGTATTATTACGCAACAGAAACACTTGCATGCGGACTCGGATTCGTTTCCCGATATAAAAGTCGTCGATTCGAAGAGAATTCACATGAGATTCGACGCTGATATATATGGCCATTTCAACCGTTTTTTTATCGGTTCGAGGCGAATCCATAATGAAAACGGTCCGTTCCAATTCTGTTTTGTGTTTCATTGTCGAAATAACCTCGCGATTCGTCGGTTTCGTGCCCAGTAGGTGATTTTGAAAAATCGATCACCCTCGGCGCGACATTATTCACAGAGGACTACTACTGCAGCTGTGGACTATAGACGTGAACGAATCCGATGGTAGGCGCGGCATTCTCAAATTGTAGGGATTGTTCCACAACAGAAGCACTTCCATGCGGACTCGGATTCGTTTCCCGATATAAATGTCGTCGACGCGAAGAGAATTCACAAGAGATTCGACGCTGATAAATATGCCGATTTCAACCGTTTTATCATCGGTTCGAGGCGAATCCAAATTAAAAACACGGTCCGTTCCAATTCTGTTTTGTGTTTCATTGTCGAAATAACCACGCGACTGGTCGATTTCGTGCCCAGTAGGTGATTTCTAAAAATCAATCACCCTCGGCACGACAATATTCACAGAGGACTACTTCTGCAGCTGTGGACTATGGACGTGAACGAATCCGATGGTAGGCGCGGCATTCTCAAATTGTAGGGATTGTTCCACAACAGAAGCACTTCCATGCGGACTCGGATTCGTTTCCCGATATAAAAGTCGTCGATTCGAAGAGAATTCACATGTGATTCGACGCTGATAAATATGCCCATTTCAACCGTTTTTTTGTCGGTTCGAGGCGAATCCACAATAAACAACGGTCAGTTCCAATTCTGTTTTGTGTTACATTGTCGAAATAACCTCGAGATTGTTCGGATTTGTTCCCAATAGGTGGTTTTGAAAAATCGATCACCCTCGGCACGACAATAGCCACTGAGGACTGCTACTGCTGCTGTGGACTATAGACGTGAACGAATCCGATGGTAGGCGCGGTATTCTCAAATTGTAGGGATTGTTCCACAACAGAAACACTCGCATGTGGACTCGGATTCGTTTCCCGATTTAAACGTCGTCGACTTGAAAAGAAATTGACATGAGATTCGACGTTGATAAATACGACTGTTTCAACAGTTTCTTTATCGGTTCGAGAGGAATCCAAAATAAAAGACGATCCATTCAAATACTGTTTTGTGTTTTATTGTCGAAATAACCTCGCGATTGGTCGGTTTCGTGATGTTTAAAAATTGATCACCCTCGTCACGAAAGTAGCCATTGAGGACTGCTCCTGCTGCTGTAGACTATAAACGTGAACGAATCCGAAGGTCGGCGCGGCATTCTCAAATTGTAGGTATTATTACACAACAGAAACACTTGCATGCGGACTCGGATTCGTTTCCCGATATAAAAGTCGTCGATTCGAAGTGAATTCACATGAGATTCGACGCTGATATATATGGCCGTTTCAACCGTTTTTTTATCGGTTCGAGGCGAATCCATAATGAAAACGGTCCGTTCCAATTCTGTTTTGTGTTTCATTGTCGAAATAACCTCCCGATTCGTCGGTTTCGTGCCCAGTAGGTGATTTTGAAAAATCGATCACCCTCGGCACGACATTATTCACAGAGGACTACTACTGCAGCTGTGGACTATAGACGTGAACGAATCCGATGGTAGGCGCGGCATTCTCAAATTGTAGGGATTGTTCCACAACAGAAGCACTTCCATGCGGACTCGGATTCGTTTCCCGATATAAATGTCGTCGACGCGAAGAGAATTCACAAGAGATTCGACGCTGATAAATATGCCGATTTCAACCGTTTTATCATCGGTTCGAGGCGAATCCAAATTAAAAACACGGTCCGTTCCAATTCTGTTTTGTGTTTCATTGTCGAAATAACCACGCGACTGGTCGATTTCGTGCCCAGTAGGTGATTTCTAAAAATCAATCACCCTCGGCACGACAATATTCACAGAGGACTACTACTGCAGCTGTGGACTATAGACGTGAACGAATCCGATGGTAGGCGCGGCATTCTCAAATTGTAGGGATTGTTCCACAACAGAAGCACTTCCATGCGGACTCGGATTCGTTTCCCGATATAAAAGTCGTCGATTCGAAGAGAATTCACATGTGATTCGACGCTGATAAATATGCCCATTTCAACCGTTTTTTTGTCAGTTCGAGGCGAATCCACAATAAACAACGGTCCGTTCCAATTCTGTTTTGTGTTACAGTGTCGAAATAACTTCGAGATTGTTCGGATTTGTTCCCGGTAGGTGATTTTGAAAAATCGATCACCCTCGTCACGACAATAGCCACTGAGGACTGCTACTGCTGCTGTGGACTATAGACGTGAACGAATCCGATGGTAGGCGCGGTATTCTCAAATTGTAGGGATTGTTCCACAACAGAAACACTCGCATGTGGACTCGGATTCGTTTCCCGATTTAAACGTCGTCGACTTGAAAAGAAATTGACATGAGATTCGACGTTGATAAATACGTCTGTTTCAACAGTTTCTTTATCGGTTCGAGAGGAATCCAAAATAAATGACGATCCATTCAAATACTGTTTTGTGTTTTATAGTCGAAAACACCTCGCGATTGTTCTGTTTCGTGCCCAGTAGGTGATACTTAAAAATCGATCTCCCTCGTCACGAAAGTAGCCATTGAGGACTGCTCCTGCTGCTGTGGACTATAACCGTTCACGGATCCGATGGTCGGCGCGGCATTCTCAAATTGTAGGCATTATTCCACAACAGAAGCACTTCCATGCGGACTCGGCTTCGTTTCCCGATATAAATGTCGTCGACTCGAAGAGAATTCACATGAGATTCGACGCTGATAAATATGCCCATTTCAACCCTTTTGTCATCGGTTCGAGGCGAATCCAAATTAAAAAACGGTCCTTTCCAATTCTGTTTTGTGTTTCATTGTCGAAATAACCTCGCGATTGGTCGGTTTCATGCCCAGTAGGTGATGTTTAAAAATCGATCACCCTCGTCACGAAAGTAGCCATTGAGGACTGCTCCTGCTGCTGTAGACTATAAACGTGAACGAATCCGATTGTCGGCGCGGCATTCTCAAATTGTAGGTATTATTACGCAACAGAAATACTTGCATGCGGACTCGGATTCGTTTCCCGATATAAAAGTCGTCGATTCGAAGAGAATTCACATGAGATTCGACGCTGATATATATGGCCATTTCAACCGTTTTTTTATCGTTTCGAGGCGAATCCATAATGAAAACGGTCCGTTCCAATTCTGTTTTGTGTTTCATTGTCGAAATAACCTCGCGATTCGTCGGTTTCGTGCCCAGTAGGTGATTTTGAAAAATCGATCACCCTCGGCGCGACATTATTCACAGAGGACTACTACTGCAGCTGTGGACTATAGACGTGAACGAATCCGATGGTAGGCGCGGCATTCTCAAATTGTAGGGATTGTTCCACAACAGAAGCACTTCCATGCGGACTCGGATTCGTTTCCCGATATAAATGTCGTCGACGCGAAGAGAATTCACAAGAGATTCGACGCTGATAAATATGCCGATTTCAACCGTTTTATCATCGGTTCGAGGCGAATCCAAATTAAAAACACGGTCCGTTCCAATTCTGTTTTGTGTTTCATTGTCGAAATAACCACGCGACTGGTCGATTTCGTGCCCAGTAGGTGATTTCTAAAAATCAATCACCCTCGGCACGACAATATTCACAGAGGACTACTTCTGCAGCTGTGGACTATGGACGTGAACGAATCCGATGGTAGGCGCGGCATTCTCAAATTGTAGGGATTGTTCCACAACAGAAGCACTCCCATGCGGACTCGGATTCGTTTCCCGATATAAAAGTCGTCGATTCGAAGAGAATTCACATGAGATTCGACGCTGATATATATGGCCATTTCAACCGTTTTTTTATCGGTTCGAGGCGAATCCATAATGAAAACGGTCCGTTCCAATTCTGTTTTGTGTTTCATTGTCGAAATAACCTCGCGATTCGTCGGTTTCGTGCCCAGTAGGTGATTTTGAAAAATCGATCACCCTCGGCGCGACATTATTCACAGAGGACTACTACTGCAGCTGTGGACTATAGACGTGAACGAATCCGATGGTAGGCGCGGCATTCTCAAATTGTAGGGATTGTTCCACAACAGAAGCACTTCCATGCGGACTCGGATTCGTTTCCCGATATAAATGTCGTCGACGCGAAGAGAATTCACAAGAGATTCGACGCTGATAAATATGCCGATTTCAACCGTTTTATCATCGGTTCGAGGCGAATCCAAATTAAAAACACGGTCCGTTCCAATTCTGTTTTGTGTTTCATTGTCGAAATAACCACGCGACTGGTCGATTTCGTGCCCAGTAGGTGATTTCTAAAAATCAATCACCCTCGGCACGACAATATTCACAGAGGACTACTTCTGCAGCTGTGGACTATGGACGTGAACGAATCCGATGGTAGGCGCGGCATTCTCAAATTGTAGGGATTGTTCCACAACAGAAGCACTTCCATGCGGACTCGGATTCGTTTCCCGATATAAAAGTCGTCGATTCGAAGAGAATTCACATGTGATTCGACGCTGATAAATATGCCCATTTCAACCGTTTTTTTGTCGGTTCGAGGCGAATCCACAATAAACAACGGTCAGTTCCAATTCTGTTTTGTGTTACGATGTCGAAATAACCTCGAGATTGTTCGGATTTGTTCCCAATAGGTGGTTTTGAAAAATCGATCACCCTCGGCACGACAATAGCCACTGAGGACTGCTACTGCTGCTGTGGACTATAGACGTGAACGAATCCGATGGTAGGCGCGGTATTCTCAAATTGTAGGGATTGTTCCACAACAGAAACACTCGCATGTGGACTCGGATTCGTTTCCCGATTTAAACGTCGTCGACTTGAAAAGAAATTGACATGAGATTCGACGTTGATAAATACGACTGTTTCAACAGTTTCTTTATCGGTTCGAGAGGAATCCAAAATAAAAGACGATCCATTCAAATACTGTTTTGTGTTTTATTGTCGAAATAACCTCGCGATTGGTCGGTTTCGTGATGTTTAAAAATTAATCACCCTCGTCACGAAAGTAGCCATTGAGGACTGCTCCTGCTGCTGTAGACTATAAACGTGAACGAATCCGATGGTCGGCGCGGCATTCTCAAATTGTAGGTATTATTACACAACAGAAACACTTGCATGCGGACTCGGATTCGTTTCCCGATATAAAAGTCGTCGATTCGAAGTGAATTCACATGAGATTCGACGCTGATATATATGGCCATTTCAACCGTTTTTTTATCGGTTCGAGGCGAATCCATAATGAAAACGGTCCGTTCCAATTCTGTTTTGTGTTTCATTGTCGAAATAACCTCGCGATTCGTCGGTTTCGTGCCCAGTAGGTGATTTTGAAAAATCGATCACCCTCGGCACGACATTATTCACAGAGGACTACTACTGCAGCTGTGGACTATAGACGTGAACGAATCCGATGGTAGGCGCGGCATTCTCACATTGTAGGGATTGTTCCACAACAGAAGCACTTCCATGCGGACTCGGATTCGTTTCCCGATATAAATGTCGTCGACGCGAAGAGAATTCACAAGAGATTCGACGCTGATAAATATGCCGATTTCAACCGTTTTATCATCGGTTCGAGGCGAATCCAAATTAAAAACACGGTCCGTTCCAATTCTGTTTTGTGTTTCATTGTCGAAATAACCACGCGACTGGTCGATTTCGTGCCCAGTAGGTGATTTCTAAAAATCAATCACCCTCGGCACGACAATATTCACAGAGGACTACTACTGCAGCTGTGGACTATAGACGTGAACGCATCCGATGGTAGGCGCGGCATTCTCAAATTGTAGGGATTGTTCCACAACAGAAGCACTTCCATGCGGACTCGGATTCGTTTCCCGATATAAAAGTCGTCGATTCGAAGAGAATTCACATGTGATTCGACGCTGATAAATATGCCCATTTCAACCGTTTTTTTGTCAGTTCGAGGCGAATCCACAATAAACAACGGTCCGTTCCAATTCTGTTTTGTGTTACATTGTCGAAATAACTTCGAGATTGTTCGGATTTGTTCCCAGTAGGTGATTTTGAAAAATCGATCACCCTCGTCACGACAATAGCCACTGAGGACTGCTACTGCTGCTGTGGACTATAGACGTGAACGAATCCGATGGTAGGCGCGGTATTCTCAAATTGTAGGGATTGTTCCACAACAGAAACACTCGCATGTGGACTCGGATTCGTTTCCCGATTTAAACGTCGTCGACTTGAAAAGAAATTGACATGAGATTCGACGTTGATAAATACGTCTGTTTCAACAGTTTCTTTATCGGTTCGAGAGGAATCCAAAATAAATGACGATCCATTCAAATACTGTTTTGTGTTTTATAGTCGAAAACACCTCGCGATTGTTCTGTTTCGTGCCCAGTAGGTGATACTTAAAAATCGATCTCCCTCGTCACGAAAGTAGCCATTGAGGACTGCTCCTGCTGCTGTGGACTATAACCGTTCACGGATCCGATGGTCGGCGCGGCATTCTCAAATTGTAGGCATTATTCCACAACAGAAGCACTTCCATGCGGACTCGGCTTCGTTTCCCGATATAAATGTCGTCGACTCGAAGAGAATTCACATGAGATTTGACGCTGATAAATATGCCCATTTCAACCCTTTTGTCATCGGTTCGAGGCGAATCCAAATTAAAAAACGGTCCTTTCCAATTCTGTTTTGTGTTTCATTGTCGAAATAACCTCGCGATTGGTCGGTTTCATGCCCAGTAGGTGATGTTTAAAAATCGATCACCCTCGTCACGAAAGTAGCCATTGAGGACTGCTCCTGCTGCTGTAGACTATAAACGTGAACGAATCCGATTGTCGGCGCGGCATTCTCAAATTGTAGGTATTATTACGCAACAGAAATACTTGCATGCGGACTCGGATTCGTTTCCCGATATAAAAGTCGTCGATTCGAAGAGAATTCACATGAGATTCGACGCTGATATATATGGCCATTTCAACCGTTTTTTTATCGTTTCGAGGCGAATCCATAATGAAAACGGTCCGTTCCAATTCTGTTTTGTGTTTCATTGTCGAAATAACCTCGCGATTCGTCGGTTTCGTGCCCAGTAGGTGATTTTGAAAAATCGATCACCCTCGGCGCGACATTATTCACAGAGGACTACTACTGCAGCTGTGGACTATAGACGTGAACGAATCCGATGGTAGGCGCGGCATTCTCAAATTGTAGGGATTGTTCCACAACAGAAGCACTTCCATGCGGACTCGGATTCGTTTCCCGATATAAATGTCGTCGACGCGAAGAGAATTCACAAGAGATTCGACGCTGATAAATATGCCGATTTCAACCGTTTTATCATCGGTTCGAGGCGAATCCAAATTAAAAACACGGTCCGTTCCAATTCTGTTTTGTGTTTCATTGTCGAAATAACCACGCGACTGGTCGATTTCGTGCCCAGTAGGTGATTTCTAAAAATCAATCACCCTCGGCACGACAATATTCACAGAGGACTACTTCTGCAGCTGTGGACTATGGACGTGAACGAATCCGATGGTAGGCGCGGCATTCTCAAATTGTAGGGATTGTTCCACAACAGAAGCACTCCCATGCGGACTCGGATTCGTTTCCCGATATAAAAGTCGTCGATTCGAAGAGAATTCACATGTGATTCGACGCTGATAAATATGCCCATTTCAACCGTTTTTTTGTCGGTTCGAGGCGAATCCACAATAAACAACGGTCAGTTCCAATTCTGTTTTGTGTTACGATGTCGAAATAACCTCGAGATTGTTCGGATTTGTTCCCAATAGGTGGTTTTGAAAAATCGATCACCCTCGGCACGACAATAGCCACTGAGGACTGCTACTGCTGCTGTGGACTATAGACGTGAACGAATCCGATGGTAGGCGCGGTATTCTCAAATTGTAGGGATTGTTCCACAACAGAAACACTCGCATGTGGACTCGGATTCGTTTCCCGATTTAAACGTCGTCGACTTGAAAAGAAATTGACATGAGATTCGACGTTGATAAATACGACTGTTTCAACAGTTTCTTTATCGGTTCGAGAGGAATCCAAAATAAAAGACGATCCATTCAAATACTCTTTTTCGGTCTTATTGTCGAAATAACCTCGCGATTGGTCGGTTTCGTGATGTTTAAAAATTGATCACCCTCGTCACGAAAGTAGCCATTGAGGACTGCTCCTGCTGCTGTAGACTATAAACGTGAACGAATCCGATGGTCGGCGCGGCATTCTCAAATTGTAGGTATTATTACACAACAGAAACACTTGCATGCGGACTCGGATTCGTTTCCCGATATAAAAGTCGTCGATTCGAAGTGAATTCACATGAGATTCGACGCTGATATATATGGCCATTTCAACCGTTTTTTTATCGGTTCGAGGCGAATCCATAATGAGAACGGTCCGTTCCAATTCTGTTTTGTGTTTCATTGTCGAAATAACCTCGCGATTCGTCGGTTTCGTGCCCAGTAGGTGATTTTGAAAAATCGATCACCCTCGGCGCGACATTATTCACAGAGGACTACTACTGCAGCTGTGGACTATAGACGTGAACGAATCCGATGGTAGGCGCGGCATTCTCAAATTGTAGGGATTGTTCCACAACAGAAGCACTTCCATGCGGACTCGGATTCGTTTCCCGATATAAATGTCGTCGACGCGAAGAGAATTCACAAGAGATTCGACGCTGATAAATATGCCGATTTCAACCGTTTTATCATTGGTTCGAGGCGAATCCAAATTAAAAACACGGTCCGTTCCAATTCTGTTTTGTGTTTCATTGTCGAAATAACCACGCGACTGGTCGATTTCGTGCCCAGTAGGTGATTTCTAAAAATCAATCACCCTCGGCACGACAATATTCACAGAGGACTACTACTGCAGCTGTGGACTATAGACGTGAACGCATCCGTTGGTAGGCGCGGCATTCTCAAATTGTAGGGATTGTTCCACAACAGAAGCACTTCCATGCGGACTCGGATTCGTTTCCCGATATAAAAGTCGTCGATTCGAAGAGAATTCACATGTGATTCGACGCTGATAAATATGCCCATTTCAACCGTTTTTTTGTCAGTTCGAGGCGAATCCACAATAAACAACGGTCCGTTCCAATTCTGTTTTGTGTTACATTGTCGAAATAACTTCGAGATTGTTCGGATTTGTTCCCAGTAGGTGATTTTGAAAAATCGATCACCCTCGTCACGACAATAGCCACTGAGGACTGCTACTGCTGCTGTGGACTATAGACGTGAACGAATCCGATGGTAGGCGCGGTATTCTCAAATTGTAGGGATTGTTCCACAACAGAAACACTCGCATGTGGACTCGGATTCGTTTCCCGATTTAAACGTCGTCGACTTGAAAAGAAATTGACATGAGATTCGACGTTGATAAATACGTCTGTTTCAACAGTTTCTTTATCGGTTCGAGAGGAATCCAAAATAAATGACGATCCATTCAAATACTGTTTTGTGTTTTATTGTCGAAAACACCTCGCGATTGTTCTGTTTCGTGCCCAGTAGGTGATACTTAAAAATCGATCTCCCTCGTCACGAAAGTAGCCATTGAGGACTGCTCCTGCTGCTGTGGACTATAACCGTGAACGGATCCGATGGTCGGCGCGGCATTCTCAAATTGTAGGCATTATTCCACAACAGAAGCACTTCCATGCGGACTCGGCTTCGTTTCCCGATATAAATGTCGTCGACTCGAAGAGAATTCACATGAGATTCGACGCTGATAAATATGCCCATTTCAACCCTTTTGTCATCGGTTCGAGGCGAATCCAAATTAAAAAACGGTCCTTTCCAATTCTGTTTTGTGTTTCATTGTCGAAATAACCTCGCGATTGGTCGGTTTCATGCCCAGTAGGTGATGTTTAAAAATCGATCACCCTCGTCACGAAAGTAGCCATTGAGGACTGCTCCTGCTGCTGTAGACTATAAACGTGAACGAATCCGATTGTCGGCGCGGCATTCTCAAATTGTAGGTATTATTACGCAACAGAAACACTTGCATGCGGACTCGGATTCGTTTCCCGATATAAAAGTCGTCGATTCGAAGAGAATTCACATGAGATTCGACGCTGATATATATGGCCATTTCAACCGTTTTTTTATCGGTTCGAGGCGAATCCATAATGAAAACGGTCCGTTCCAATTCTGTTTTGTGTTTCATTGTCGAAATAACCTCGCGATTCGTCGGTTTCGTGCCCAGTAGGTGATTTTGAAAAATCGATCACCCTCGGCGCGACATTATTCACAGAGGACTACTACTGCAGCTGTGGACTATAGACGTGAACGAATCCGATGGTAGGCGCGGCATTCTCAAATTGTAGGGATTGTTCCACAACAGAAGCACTTCCATGCGGACTCGGATTCGTTTCCCGATATAAATGTCGTCGACGCGAAGAGAATTCACAAGAGATTCGACGCTGATAAATATGCCGATTTCAACCGTTTTATCATCGGTTCGAGGCGAATCCAAATTAAAAACACGGTCCGTTCCAATTCTGTTTTGTGTTTCATTGTCGAAATAACCACGCGACTGGTCGATTTCGTGCCCAGTAGGTGATTTCTAAAAATCAATCACCCTCGGCACGACAATATTCACAGAGGACTACTTCTGCAGCTGTGGACTATGGACGTGAACGAATCCGATGGTAGGCGCGGCATTCTCAAATTGTAGGGATTGTTCCACAACAGAAGCACTTCCATGCGGACTCGGATTCGTTTCCCGATATAAAAGTCGTCGATTCGAAGAGAATTCACATGTGATTCGACGCTGATAAATATGCCCATTTCAACCGTTTTTTTGTCGGTTCGAGGCGAATCCACAATAAACAACGGTCAGTTCCAATTCTGTTTTGTGTTACGATGTCGAAATAACCTCGCGATTGTTCGGATTTGTTCCCAATAGGTGGTTTTGAAAAATCGATCACCCTCGGCACGACAATAGCCACTGAGGACTGCTACTGCTGCTGTGGACTATAGACGTGAACGAATCCGATGGTAGGCGCGGTATTCTCAAATTGTAGGGATTGTTCCACAACAGAAACACTCGCATGTGGACTCGGATTCGTTTCCCGATTTAAACGTCGTCGACTTGAAAAGAAATTGACATGAGATTCGACGTTGATAAATACGACTGTTTCAACAGTTTCTTTATCGGTTCGAGAGGAATCCAAAATAAAAGACGATCCATTCAAATACTGTTTTGTGTTTTATTGTCGAAATAACCTCGCGATTGGTCGGTTTCGTGATGTTTAAAAATTGATCACCCTCGTCACGAAAGTAGCCATTGAGGACTGCTCCTGCTGCTGTAGACTATAAACGTGAACGAATCCGATGGTCGGCGCGGCATTCTCAAATTGTAGGTATTATTACACAACAGAAACACTTGCATGCGGACTCGGATTCGTTTCCCGATATAAAAGTCGTCGATTCGAAGTGAATTCACATGAGATTCGACGCTGATATATATGGCCATTTCAACCGTTTTTTTATCGGTTCGAGGCGAATCCATAATGAGAACGGTCCGTTCCAATTCTGTTTTGTGTTTCATTGTCGAAATAACCTCGCGATTCGTCGGTTTCGTGCCCAGTAGGTGATTTTGAAAAATCGATCACCCTCGGCACGACATTATTCACAGAGGACTACTACTGCAGCTGTGGACTATAGACGTGAACGAATCCGATGGTAGGCGCGGCATTCTCAAATTGTAGGGATTGTTCCACAACAGAAGCACTTCCATGCGGACTCGGATTCGTTTCCCGATATAAATGTCGTCGACGCGAAGAGAATTCACAAGAGATTCGACGCTGATAAATATGCCGATTTCAACCGTTTTATCATCGGTTCGAGGCGAATCCAAATTAAAAACACGGTCCGTTCCAATTCTGTTTTGTGTTTCATTGTCGAAATAACCACGCGACTGGTCGATTTCGTGCCCAGTAGGTGATTTCTAAAAATCAATCACCCTCGGCACGACAATATTCACAGAGGACTACTACTGCAGCTGTGGACTATAGACGTGAACGCATCCGATGGTAGGCGCGGCATTCTCAAATTGTAGGGATTGTTCCACAACAGAAGCACTTCCATGCGGACTCGGATTCGTTTCCCGATATAAAAGTCGTCGATTCGAAGAGAATTCACATGTGATTCGACGCTGATAAATATGCCCATTTCAACCGTTTTTTTGTCAGTTCGAGGCGAATCCACAATAAACAACGGTCCGTTCCAATTCTGTTTTGTGTTACATTGTCGAAATAACTTCGAGATTGTTCGGATTTGTTCCCAGTAGGTGATTTTGAAAAATCGATCACCCTCGTCACGACAATAGCCATTGAGGACTGCTACTGCTGCTGTGGACTATAGACGTGAACGAATCCGATGGTAGGCGCGGTATTCTCAAATTGTAGGGATTGTTCCACAACAGAAACACTCGCATGTGGACTCGGATTCGTTTCCCGATTTAAACGTCGTCGACTTGAAAAGAAATTGACATGAGATTCGACGTTGATAAATACGTCTGTTTCAACAGTTTCTTTATCGGTTCGAGAGGAATCCAAAATAAATGACGATCCATTCAAATACTGTTTTGTGTTTTATTGTCGAAAACACCTCGCGATTGTTCTGTTTCGTGCCCAGTAGGTGATACTTAAAAATCGATCTCCCTCGTCACGAAAGTAGCCATTGAGGACTGCTCCTGCTGCTGTGGACTATAACCGTTCACGGATCCGATGGTCGGCGCGGCATTCTCAAATTGTAGGCATTATTCCACAACAGAAGCACTTCCATGCGGACTCGGCTTCGTTTCCCGATATAAATGTCGTCGACTCGAAGAGAATTCACATGAGATTCGACGCTGATAAATATGCCCATTTCAACCCTTTTGTCATCGGTTCGAGGCGAATCCAAATTAAAAAACGGTCCTTTCCAATTCTGTTTTGTGTTTCATTGTCGAAATAACCTCGCGATTGGTCGGTTTCATGCCCAGTAGGTGATGTTTAAAAATCGATCACCCTCGTCACGAAAGTAGCCATTGAGGACTGCTCCTGCTGCTGTAGACTATAAACGTGAACGAATCCGATTGTCGGCGCGGCATTCTCAAATTGTAGGTATTATTACGCAACAGAAACACTTGCATGCGGACTCGGATTCGTTTCCCGATATAAAAGTCGTCGATTCGAAGAGAATTCACATGAGATTCGACGCTGATATATATGGCCATTTCAACCGTTTTTTTATCGGTTCGAGGCGAATCCATAATGAAAACGGTCCGTTCCAATTCTGTTTTGTGTTTCATTGTCGAAATAACCTCGCGATTCGTCGGTTTCGTGCCCAGTAGGTGATTTTGAAAAATCGATCACCCTCGGCGCGACATTATTCACAGAGGACTACTACTGCAGCTGTGGACTATAGA
The DNA here is from genome assembly GCA_964007375.1 of Ophion obscuratus. Taxonomy (NCBI): domain Eukaryota; kingdom Metazoa; phylum Arthropoda; class Insecta; order Hymenoptera; family Ichneumonidae; genus Ophion; species Ophion obscuratus. Next base: position 8,068,527 of record OZ023323.1, on the reverse strand, counting down.
CGTGAGCGAATCCGATGGTAGGCGCGGCATTCTCAAATTGTAGGGATTGTTCCACAACAGAAGCACTTCCATGCGGACTCGGATTCGTTTCCCGATATAAATGTCGTCGACGCGAAGAGAATTCACAAGAGATTCGACGCTGATAAATATGCCGATTTCAACCGTTTTATCATCGGTTCGAGGCGAATCCAAATTAAAAACACGGTCCGTTCCAATTCTGTTTTGTGTTTCATTGTCGAAATAACCACGCGACTGGTCGATTTCGTGCCCAGTAGGTGATTTCTAAAAATCAATCACCCTCGGCACGACAATATTCACAGAGGACTACTTCTGCAGCTGTGGACTATGGACGTGAACGAATCCGATGGTAGGCGCGGCATTCTCAAATTGTAGGGATTGTTCCACAACAGAAGCACTTCCATGCGGACTCGGATTCGTTTCCCGATATAAAAGTCGTCGATTCGAAGAGAATTCACATGTGATTCGACGCTGATAAATATGCCCATTTCAACCGTTTTTTTGTCGGTTCGAGGCGAATCCACAATAAACAACGGTCAGTTCCAATTCTGTTTTGTGTTACGATGTCGAAATAACCTCGAGATTGTTCGGATTTGTTCCCAATAGGTGGTTTTGAAAAATCGATCACCCTCGGCACGACAATAGCCACTGAGGACTGCTACTGCTGCTGTGGACTATAGACGTGAACGAATCCGATGGTAGGCGCGGTATTCTCAAATTGTAGGGATTGTTCCACAACAGAAACACTCGCATGTGGACTCGGATTCGTTTCCCGATTTAAACGTCGTCGACTTGAAAAGAAATTGACATGAGATTCGACGTTGATAAATACGACTGTTTCAACAGTTTCTTTATCGGTTCGAGAGGAATCCAAAATAAAAGACGATCCATTCAAATACTGTTTTGTGTTTTATTGTCGAAATAACCTCGCGATTGGTCGGTTTCGTGATGTTTAAAAATTGATCACCCTCGTCACGAAAGTAGCCATTGAGGACTGCTCCTGCTGCTGTAGACTATAAACGTGAACGAATCCGATGGTCGGCGCGGCATTCTCAAATTGTAGGTATTATTACACAACAGAAACACTTGCATGCGGACTCGGATTCGTTTCCCGATATAAAAGTCGTCGATTCGAAGTGAATTCACATGAGATTCGACGCTGATATATATGGCCATTTCAACCGTTTTTTTATCGGTTCGAGGCGAATCCATAATGAAAACGGTCCGTTCCAATTCTGTTTTGTGTTTCATTGTCGAAATAACCTCGCGATTCGTCGGTTTCGTGCCCAGTAGGTGATTTTGAAAAATCGATCACCCTCGGCACGACATTATTCACAGAGGACTACTACTGCAGCTGTGGACTATAGACGTGAACGAATCCGATGGTAGGCGCGGCATTCTCAAATTGTAGGGATTGTTCCACAACAGAAGCACTTCCATGCGGACTCGGATTCGTTTCCCGATATAAATGTCGTCGACGCGAAGAGAATTCACAAGAGATTCGACGCTGATAAATATGCCGATTTCAACCGTTTTATCATTGGTTCGAGGCGAATCCAAATTAAAAACACGGTCCGTTCCAATTCTGTTTTGTGTTTCATTGTCGAAATAACCACGCGACTGGTCGATTTCGTGCCCAGTAGGTGATTTCTAAAAATCAATCACCCTCGGCACGACAATATTCACAGAGGACTACTACTGCAGCTGTGGACTATAGACGTGAACGCATCCGTTGGTAGGCGCGGCATTCTCAAATTGTAGGGATTGTTCCACAACAGAAGCACTTCCATGCGGACTCGGATTCGTTTCCCGATATAAAAGTCGTCGATTCGAAGAGAATTCACATGTGATTCGACGCTGATAAATATGCCCATTTCAACCGTTTTTTTGTCAGTTCGAGGCGAATCCACAATAAACAACGGTCCGTTCCAATTCTGTTTTGTGTTACATTGTCGAAATAACTTCGAGATTGTTCGGATTTGTTCCCAGTAGGTGATTTTGAAAAATCGATCACCCTCGTCACGACAATAGCCACTGAGGACTGCTACTGCTGCTGTGGACTATAGACGTGAACGAATCCGATGGTAGGCGCGGTATTCTCAAATTGTAGGGATTGTTCCACAACAGAAACACTCGCATGTGGACTCGGATTCGTTTCCCGATTTAAACGTCGTCGACTTGAAAAGAAATTGACATGAGATTCGACGTTGATAAATACGTCTGTTTCAACAGTTTCTTTATCGGTTCGAGAGGAATCCAAAATAAATGACGATCCATTCAAATACTGTTTTGTGTTTTATTGTCGAAAACACCTCGCGATTGTTCTGTTTCGTGCCCAGTAGGTGATACTTAAAAATCGATCTCCCTCGTCACGAAAGTAGCCATTGAGGACTGCTCCTGCTGCTGTGGACTATAACCGTGAACGGATCCGATGGTCGGCGCGGCATTCTCAAATTGTAGGCATTATTCCACAACAGAAGCACTTCCATGCGGACTCGGCTTCGTTTCCCGATATAAATGTCGTCGACTCGAAGAGAATTCACATGAGATTCGACGCTGATAAATATGCCCATTTCAACCCTTTTGTCATCGGTTCGAGGCGAATCCAAATTAAAAAACGGTCCTTTCCAATTCTGTTTTGTGTTTCATTGTCGAAATAACCTCGCGATTGGTCGGTTTCATGCCCCGTAGGTGATGTTTAAAAATCGATCACCCTCGTCACGAAAGTAGCCATTGAGGACTGCTCCTGCTGCTGTAGACTATAAACGTGAACGAATCCGATGGTCGGCGCGGCATTCTCAAATTGTAGGTATTATTACACAACAGAAACACTTGCATGCGGACTCGGATTCGTTTCCCGATATAAAAGTCGTCGATTCGAAGTGAATTCACATGAGATTCGACGCTGAAATATATGGCCATTTCAACCGTTTTTTTATCGGTTCGAGGCGAATCCATAATGAAAACGGTCCGTTCCAATTCTGTTTTGTGTTTCATTGTCGAAATAACCTCGCGATTCGTCGGTTTCGTGCCCAGTAGGTGATTTTGAAAAATCGATCACCCTCGGCACGACATTATTCACAGAGGACTACTACTGCAGCTGTGGACTATAGACGTGAACGAATCCGATGGTAGGCGCGGCATTCTCAAATTGTAGGGATTGTTCCACAACAGAAGCACTTCCATGCGGACTCGGATTCGTTTCCCGATATAAAAGTCGTCGATTCGAAGAGAATTCACATGTGATTCGACGCTGATAAATATGCCCATTTCAACCGTTTTTTTGTCGGTTCGAGGCGAATCCACAATAAACAACGGTCAGTTCCAATTCTGTTTTGTGTTACGATGTCGAAATAACCTCGAGATTGTTCGGATTTGTTCCCAATAGGTGGTTTTGAAAAATCGATCACCCTCGGCACGACAATAGCCACTGAGGACTGCTACTGCTGCTGTGGACTATAGACGTGAACGAATCCGATGGTAGGCGCGGTATTCTCAAATTGTAGGGATTGTTCCACAACAGAAACACTCGCATGTGGACTCGGATTCGTTTCCCGATTTAAACGTCGTCGACTTGAAAAGAAATTGACATGAGATTCGACGTTGATAAATACGACTGTTTCAACAGTTTCTTTATCGGTTCGAGAGGAATCCAAAATAAAAGACGATCCATTCAAATACTGTTTTGTGTTTTATTGTCGAAATAACCTCGCGATTGGTCGGTTTCGTGATGTTTAAAAATTGATCACCCTCGTCACGAAAGTAGCCATTGAGGACTGCTCCTGCTGCTGTAGACTATAAACGTGAACGAATCCGATGGTCGGCGCGGCATTCTCAAATTGTAGGTATTATTACACAACAGAAACACTTGCATGCGGACTCGGATTCGTTTCCCGATATAAAAGTCGTCGATTCGAAGTGAATTCACATGAGATTCGACGCTGATATATATGGCCATTTCAACCGTTTTTTTATCGGTTCGAGGCGAATCCATAATGAAAACGGTCCGTTCCAATTCTGTTTTGTGTTTCATTGTCGAAATAACCTCGCGATTCGTCGGTTTCGTGCCCAGTAGGTGATTTTGAAAAATCGATCACCCTCGGCACGACATTATTCACAGAGGACTACTACTGCAGCTGTGGACTATAGACGTGAACGAATCCGATGGTAGGCGCGGCATTCTCAAATTGTAGGGATTGTTCCACAACAGAAGCACTTCCATGCGGACTCGGATTCGTTTCCCGATATAAATGTCGTCGACGCGAAGAGAATTCACAAGAGATTCGACGCTGATAAATATGCCGATTTCAACCGTTTTATCATTGGTTCGAGGCGAATCCAAATTAAAAACACGGTCCGTTCCAATTCTGTTTTGTGTTTCATTGTCGAAATAACCACGCGACTGGTCGATTTCGTGCCCAGTAGGTGATTTCTAAAAATCAATCACCCTCGGCACGACAATATTCACAGAGGACTACTACTGCAGCTGTGGACTATAGACGTGAACGCATCCGTTGGTAGGCGCGGCATTCTCAAATTGTAGGGATTGTTCCACAACAGAAGCACTTCCATGCGGACTCGGATTCGTTTCCCGATATAAAAGTCGTCGATTCGAAGAGAATTCACATGTGATTCGACGCTGATAAATATGCCCATTTCAACCGTTTTTTTGTCAGTTCGAGGCGAATCCACAATAAACAACGGTCCGTTCCAATTCTGTTTTGTGTTACATTGTCGAAATAACTTCGAGATTGTTCGGATTTGTTCCCAGTAGGTGATTTTGAAAAATCGATCACCCTCGTCACGACAATAGCCACTGAGGACTGCTACTGCTGCTGTGGACTATAGACGTGAACGAATCCGATGGTAGGCGCGGTATTCTCAAATTGTAGGGATTGTTCCACAACAGAAACACTCGCATGTGGACTCGGATTCGTTTCCCGATTTAAACGTCGTCGACTTGAAAAGAAATTGACATGAGATTCGACGTTGATAAATACGTCTGTTTCAACAGTTTCTTTATCGGTTCGAGAGGAATCCAAAATAAATGACGATCCATTCAAATACTGTTTTGTGTTTTATTGTCGAAAACACCTCGCGATTGTTCTGTTTCGTGCCCAGTAGGTGATACTTAAAAATCGATCTCCCTCGTCACGAAAGTAGCCATTGAGGACTGCTCCTGCTGCTGTGGACTATAACCGTGAACGGATCCGATGGTCGGCGCGGCATTCTCAAATTGTAGGCATTATTCCACAACAGAAGCACTTCCATGCGGACTCGGCTTCGTTTCCCGATATAAATGTCGTCGACTCGAAGAGAATTCACATGAGATTCGACGCTGATAAATATGCCCATTTCAACCCTTTTGTCATCGGTTCGAGGCGAATCCAAATTAAAAAACGGTCCTTTCCAATTCTGTTTTGTGTTTCATTGTCGAAATAACCTCGCGATTGGTCGGTTTCATGCCCCGTAGGTGATGTTTAAAAATCGATCACCCTCGTCACGAAAGTAGCCATTGAGGACTGCTCCTGCTGCTGTAGACTATAAACGTGAACGAATCCGATTGTCGGCGCGGCATTCTCAAATTGTAGGTATTATTACGCAACAGAAACACTTGCATGCGGACTCGGATTCGTTTCCCGATATAAAAGTCGTCGATTCGAAGAGAATTCACAAGAGATTCGACGCTGATAAATATGCCGATTTCAACCGTTTTATCATCGGTTCGAGGCGAATCCAAATTAAAAACACGGTCCGTTCCAATTCTGTTTTGTGTTTCATTGTCGAAATAACCACGCGACTGGTCGATTTCGTGCCCAGTAGGTGATTTCTAAAAATCAATCAGCCTCGGCACGACAATATTCACAGAGGACTACTTCTGCAGCTGTGGACTATGGACGTGAACGAATCCGATGGTAGGCGCGGCATTCTCAAATTGTAGGGATTGTTCCACAACAGAAGCACTTCCATGCGGACTCGGATTCGTTTCCCGATATAAAAGTCGTCAATTCGAAGAGAATTCACATGTGATTCGACGCTGATAAATATGCCCATTTCAACCGTTTTTTTGTCGGTTCGAGGCGAATCCACAATAAACAACGGTCAGTTCCAATTCTGTTTTGTGTTACATTGTCGAAATAACCTCGAGATTGTTCGGATTTGTTCCCAATAGGTGGTTTTGAAAAATCGATCACCCTCGGCACGACAATAGCACCTGAGGACTGCTACTGCTGCTGTGGACTATAGACGTCAACGAATCCGATGGTAGGCGCGGTATTCTCAAATTGTAGGGATTGTTCCACAACAGAAACACTCGCATGTGGACTCGGATTCGTTTCCCGATTTAAACGTCGTCGACTTGAAAAGAAATTGACATGAGATTCGACGTTGATAAATACGACTGTTTCAACAGTTTCTTTATCGGTTCGAGAGGAATCCAAAATAAAAGACGATCCATTCAAATACTGTTTTGTGTCTTATTGTCGAAATAACCTCGCGATTGGTCGGTTTCGTGATGTTTAAAAATTGATCACCCTCGTCTCGAAAGTAGCCATTGAGGACTGCTCCTGCTGCTGTAGACTATAAACGTGAACGAATCCGATGGTCGGCGCGGCATTCTCAAATTGTAGGTATTATTACACAACAGAAACACTTGCATGCGGACTCGGCTTCGTTTCCCGATATAAATGTCGTCGACTCGAAGAGAATTCACATGAGATTCGACGCTGATAAATATGCCCATTTCAACCCTTTTGTCATCGGTTCGAGGCGAATCCAAATTAAAAAACGGTCCTTTCCAATTCTGTTTTGTGTTTCATTGTCGAAATAACCTCGCGATTGGTCGGTTTCATGCCCAGTAGGTGATGTTTAAAAATCGATCACCCTCGTCACGAAAGTAGCCATTGAGGACTGCTCCTGCTGCTGTAGACTATAAACGTGAACGAATCCGATGGTCGGCGCGGCATTCTCAAATTGTAGGTATTATTACACAACAGAAACACTTGCATGCGGACTCGGATTCGTTTCCCGATATAAAAGTCGTCGATTCGAAGTGAATTCACATGAGATTCGACGCTGAAATATATGGCCATTTCAACCGTTTTTTTATCGGTTCGAGGCGAATCCATAATGAAAACGGTCCGTTCCAATTCTGTTTTGTGTTTCATTGTCGAAATAACCTCGCGATTCGTCGGTTTCGTGCCCAGTAGGTGATTTTGAAAAATCGATCACCCTCGGCACGACATTATTCACAGAGGACTACTACTGCAGCTGTGGACTATAGACGTGAACGAATCCGATGGTAGGCGCGGCATTCTCAAATTGTAGGGATTGTTCCACAACAGAAGCACTTCCATGCGGACTCGGATTCGTTTCCCGATATAAATGTCGTCGACGCGAAGAGAATTCACAAGAGATTCGACGCTGATAAATATGCCGATTTCAACCGTTTTATCATCGGTTCGAGGCGAATCCAAATTAAAAACACGGTCCGTTCCAATTCTGTTTTGTGTTTCATTGTCGAAATAACCACGCGACTGGTCGATTTCGTGCCCAGTAGGTGATTTCTAAAAATCAATCACCCTCGGCACGACAATATTCACAGAGGACTACTACTGCAGCTGTGGACTATAGACGTGAACGAATCCGATGGTAGGCGCGGCATTCTCAAATTGTAGGGATTGTTCCACAACAGAAGCACTTCCATGCGGACTCGGATTCGTTTCCCGATATAAAAGTCGTCGATTCGAAGAGAATTCACATGTGATTCGACGCTGATAAATATGCCCATTTCAACCGTTTTTTTGTCAGTTCGAGGCGAATCCACAATAAACAACGGTCCGTTCCAATTCTGTTTTGTGTTACATTGTCGAAATAACTTCGAGACTGTTCGGATTTGTTCCCGGTAGGTGATTTTGAAAAATCGATCACCCTCGTCACGACAATAGCCACTGAGGACTGCTACTGCTGCTGTGGACTATAGACGTGAACGAATCCGATGGTAGGCGCGGTATTCTCAAATTGTAGGGATTGTTCCACAACAGAAACACTCGCATGTGGACTCGGATTCGTTTCCCGATTTAAACGTCGTCGACTTGAAAAGAAATTGACATGAGATTCGACGTTGATAAATACGTCTGTTTCAACAGTTTCTTTATCGGTTCGAGAGGAATCCAAAATAAATGACGATCTATTCAAATACTGTTTTGTGTTTTATTGTCGAAAACACCTCGCGATTGTTCTGTTTCGTGCCCAGTAGGTGATACTTAAAAATCGATCTCCCTCGTCACGAAAGTAGCCATTGAGGACTGCTCCTGCTGCTGTGGACTATAACCGTGAACGGATCCGATGGTCGGCGCGGCATTCTCAAATTGTAGGCATTATTCCACAACAGAAGCACTTCCATGCGGACTCGGCTTCGTTTCCCGATATAAATGTCGTCGACTCGAAGAGAATTCACATGAGATTCGACGCTGATAAATATGCCCATTTCAACCCTTTTGTCATCGAACCGGTTGAGGGCATATCCCTTTCAGTGTTGCAAGTGTGCTGCCTAGGGCCCAAGCACCTGTACCACAACATGGAAACTGGGACAATACCTGAAACAATTATTTCAAATTAATTAGTTAATTTATGTTTTTCTCTAATGCCAAGAAGACGTGCAGGTGTTCACTTCCAACGACGCCGTGCCCAGTCTAGCCGAGGTGGGACATCGGGTCGACATTCCCGCGGTGATAATAGAACTCTAGAACAACGGTTTAATCAATTGCCGCTTAGTGCAAGACTGCGAATTATTTCAAATACTCTCCTCCATTCGCGAGTGTATATCGTGGACGAACGTTCGATCCGTCGCGTATCTCCGCCGTCACCTGTCAGTGATTCAGACGCACCAACGGTCGTTGCATCACCTGAACACGAAGCAACATTTCCTGTTATTTCATTCGACGTCGAATCTTCCTCTATCGTCGTCGAACCAGAAATCAGTTCTTACGTCGTGGATTCACCTGTTGCTGATTCCTCATCGGTCGTTGAGTCCGCACACGATTAGATTCCATTCCTATGGGTGCGTGTACATCGTCTCCTAAGAGGCCTGCTGTGGAATTTGCTGTCCCTGAAATCACCATTCGGTTCGAGATAGTCCACACCGATCGCGGAAGTTCCCTCCGGATACAGCAGCGTCCTCTCCCTCCACCCGCTACGCACCGCCGTTCGTGAGGGTAAGTTAAATTAATTCACGCTACTATCTTTTCTACTATCTTACCCTAATTTTGTATTTTCTACATTTTACAAAAAATACTTACCAATTACCGATTGTGACCTGGTCCTCGTCCCCGTCGGGCGCATTCCCGACCAAAGGTAGGACCCTTTTTCTCTCAATCCGCGTTCCTAAAAGAAGGGTAAAAGTTAAAATAAATTAGATTCTGTTTGCTCATTTTCTCCTTTTATTACTTACCCAACTCAGCACGCGACTTCTTGTGTCCGTGTACCTGTAAAGAATAAAATCGTATTAAATTAAAATCATTGTCTTCCCATTCTCTCTCTTTTATTACTTACCCAATTCAGGACGTAACAGGATTAAAAATTTTTTGGTGGCAGCGGTGGGATACCATTGAGTCACATCGGTAAATGAAAATCCTTTTCTGTAACAATACAAATTTTACAATCACTTGAATAAATAGATATAATATTTTGGAATATTAAATAAATTTTGAAGTATAATTAAAAATAGTTGTTATTCTTATATATATATATATGTTCTTTAAGATTCTTGTTCCCTCTCTAGCAACCATCAGATAATTTTGAAAACTATTAAATACTTAAATAATTCCTCTTACGAAAATATAGTAGTAAACGTTTTAAACAAAAAATCAACCTTTCATTTATTGTTTTTGTGAAAATAAAATAATAACAAAACAATAAATTTATTTAACAAATCAGTATTTTACAAAATGGCGACTAGATCCAAAACTCGCCAACTAAACGAAGAAGAACTTCGCATTCTATCCGAACAATTAGACAAAAAACAAGAGCTTTTACGCGAACAAGAAAGATCCCTTATGGAAAAAGATCAAGAAACTCAAGAAAAACTCGTGGCCCTCGAGGCACGTCAGCGGGAGATGGCTCCCTCTCCCGAACCTTCAAATTTACATACCGAACAATTTTCGGCCCTCCAAGGGGTCCTATCTACACTGGTCTCCCAGATGGGAAACCTTCGTACCGAAATCACTGAAATTAGAAATGAGAGGAACGGTCAAAATTGCCCGCCACCTACAAATTCAATACGCCCGGAACAAACCGTCTACTTCGACGAAAATCATTCGAACTCGGTTCCGCGTAATCAAAATTTGAAATTTAAAGACGCATTAGAGTCCGTGCCAATTTTCAACGGGTACAATATTCCGGTGCTACGTTTCATTAGATCTTGCAAACGGGCCAGGGATATGTTCACACCCAATCTCGAATCTAACCTGACGCAACTTCTCAGGAATAAATTAAAAGGGCACGCCGCTACTGCATTGGAAGATTATACGTTCAACAACGTTTCCGATTTTGCTGATCGATTGAAATCTCTTTTTGGATCCGCGAAAACACTCAATGAGTTTCGTGGTGAACTCGGTAACATTACAAAACTCAAATCCGAACACATAATCGATTACATCAGTCGTATAAAAGATTTGCATATGGCCATCAAAGAGGCCGAACTCGATAGTCACGGTTTAATTCGTTCTGATCAATACGACACATTGGACAATGACACATTGGATTGTTTTATTAAGGGGCTTCCCCCCGATTTTCGAATGAGATTAAAAATGGAAGGCTTCCTGAATCTAGAGGACGCCTATAGTAAAGCCATAAAAGTTGAAAAAGAAATAAGCCGCGATCGTTCACAATTCCGGCCCGATAACAAACCAGACGTTGCACAGGTAAAGACTCTCTCCCCGTCTGAGAGACCAACCTGTTCTCATTGTAGCCGCAATCATCCTTCAGAGAATTTCTGGCAAAAATTTCCTGAAAAGAGGCCCGCTCAAGGCCCTCAATTTAAACCGAAAAATGATAATAATAACGCGTCCCAACCAAACAACCAGCGCGATAACAGACCGCGCCCTCCTTGTGCATATTGCCAAAAACCGGGACACTCCGAGCCTATGTGCTATAAAAAACAAAACGATGAACGTAACAGAGCCCAACCCGATCCAAAAAACTCGGGCTCTCGCCCCGTGGTCAGGGCCTCCCCTCGGGACGAAATTCACCAGGAGCGCCCTGTAAGAACCATAGAGGCACTGCCGTGCGAACCGTCAGGGTCCGCCTAACTCAACACGATACTGCTCCGTCGGTTTACCTGGATTGCCCTCAACTCTCGGGACTAACCGAATTTTTGATTGATTCCGGATCGGACGTTAACCTCGTAAAACATCATGTAGTTAACGCAAATATTAAAGGTGAAAATATTTTGAACCTAAAGGGCATCTCCACCGACCCTGTGAAAACTTTGGGATCAGTTTACTTAAATATCAACGATACACTTGCGGAATTCCACGTCGTACACGACTGGTTCCCTATTGAACAAAATGCCCTTATCGGCAATGAATTTTTGGCCAAAAATGAGGCCCTTGTCGACTGGAAAAATGTACAGTTGTGTTATAAGGATCACGTGATCCCTTTTATTTCAAAGGAGACAATTTCCATTCCTAAACGCTCGAAATGTGTATGCTTCGTCAAAATACGAAACCCCGAGGTAAAAGAGGGTTACATTCCAAGGCTCCACTTTGGAGATGGAATATTCGTAGGCGAAGCACTCGTTGCGGTAAAAAATGGAATTGCTCAATTAATGGCGCATAATTCCACGGAGGATGACTTGGCCTGGTACATACCTACAGTAACCATTCAAGAGGTCAGTCTCAAATCCAGTACCGATATGGAATTATCCTTCGCACCCTCAGGTGGTCATATGGAATCCAAGGGGGTTGAGGAGGAGTCATTAATTTCTTGTGCGTTTCCCGAATTTCGGAACGACCAAATAAAATTTGAAGAAGCATCTATGACCCTAACGAAGCGGGTCCTAAAGATCGAAAAAGAAAACGAAGTAAAAGACGTCTTGTCACTGCTCCGGTTAGAGCATTTGAATGCAGAGGAACGCGAAAATGTGTCCTCCCTCGTTAAAGAAAATGTCGACTTGTTTCATATCCCGGGAAAACCTCTCGGATTTACCAGCGCTATTAACCATCGAATCATTACGACGGACGACCAGCCGGTCTTCACCCGTCAATATCGTTTTCCACCCATCCATAAGGAGGAAATAACAAAACAAGTGAGTGAATTAATTTCTGGGGAAATCATAGAGCCGTCCACTTCCCCTTATAGTTCGCCCGTCTGGATTGTCCCAAAAAAGGAGGACTCCCAGGGCAACAAACGTTGGCGAATGGTCATCGACTATCGCAATTTAAATGAAAAAACAATAGGGGATGCCTACCCGCTACCCCAAATTAATGAAATCCTCGATCAATTGGGTAATGCCAAATACTTTTCTATTTTTGATCTCGCTAGCGGTTTTCACCAAATCCGAGTCCACCCTGAGGACGCACATAAGACCGCATTCGCGACTCCATTTGGTCACTATCAGTTTAGCCGAATGCCCTTCGGACTAAAAAACGCGCCCGCGACCTTCCAACGTCTTATGGACCAAGTTCTTACCGGACTACAAGGAAACGAGTTGTTTGTGTATTTGGACGACATCGTTATCTATGCCCAAAGTCTCGGTGAACACGAAAAGAAATTTAACAAACTTGCAAAGAGGTTGAGACAAGCAAATCTTAAACTCCAGCCCGATAAGTGCGAGTTCTTAAAACATGAAGTAGCCTACTTAGGGCACATTATAAGCGAAAACGGGGTAAAACCTGACCCGAAAAAATTAGAATCTTTGCAAAAGTACCCTAAACCAACAACACAAAAGAAAATCAAACAATTTTTGGGTCTTGCTGGGTACTATCGACGTTTCATCGATAATTTTTCAGGCATCGCGAAGCCTCTCACTCACCTTTTGAAAAAGGGAACTCCCTTCAAGTGGACCGATACACAAGAACAAGCGTTCACTACCCTTCGCAACGCCTTATGTAAAGAACCGGTATTGCAGTATCCGGATTTTTCAAAACCATTTATAATAACTACAGACGCCTCTGACATTGCCGTTGGCGGTGTTCTTAGTCAAGGGGAAATCGGAAAAGACCGCCCTATAAGTTACGCTTCACGTACATTGAACAAACACGAACAAAACTATTCTACCATCGAAAAGGAACTTCTTGCAATAATTTATAGCGTCAATCACTTTCGTCCATACGTTTACGGACAACAGTTTGTGCTGGTCACGGATCACAAGCCCCTAGTCTGGCTTCACTCCGTGAAGGATCCGGCTAACCGTTTGGTACATTGGCGTCTAAGTCTTGCGAACTATACATACAAAATCGTTTACAAACCCGGCCGGGCTAACAGCAACGCTGACGCCTTATCCCGGAATCCCCCTATCGAATCAAAAACAGTACTCTCGGTGACGCATTCACCAAATAAAAACGCAAGTTCAGACGACGAAAGAATCTTTTCCCCGGTAAAAAGAAAACAAAAAGGGGACAAAAAGGAAAAAAGCCAATTGAGCGCTGCTCGTAAACGGCTTCACTCAACTTCAGACGATGAACCATTTTTGGGTTTCGAAAAAAGTAAACAACTAGAAGCACGTAAACAAGTACAGTCGCCTATCGAAGATAACGAACCATTTTTGGGTTTTAACAAGAATGATCAAGCAAAAGCTGAAAAGAAAACAAAACCTACAGTACTTACCGATCTTGAAAATGCAGAAAAACTCCCTGAAAGTGAAAGTGGTTTGGGAACACCTCTCCCTCCTACGGATCGCCCTATGGATCCTCCGGATGATCCACCTCCCGATCCTCCCCAAGACCTTCCCATGGTCTCGCCAGATTTGTCCGACCTACGCGAAACAATGAAAGAATTGGAAAGTAATAATGATAACGAAGGTATACCCGAAAGTGAAGACGAATCAGACGACGAGTCAACTTCTAGCGATATTATAGACAATGAAAACCCTCAATTTGTTATTCCCGAGGAAGATCGTCACTTGTCAAACCTTTTGAAGATTCGCGAAACGCGCGATCGTTTATCTATGCAACGAGACAATCTCGTCATATTCGTTACCACGACCGGGCAACCAATTGATAATGGCGCAAAGGATCTCCAGGCGCAGGGTTTGTATCCCAAACTGGAACAATTAACGTACCTGCGAGTACGTATAAAAACCGAAAAATCAAAACGCATAATAGCAATGCCCATTATGGGAAACATACACGAAAACCTCGAACTCGAGGATTTAATCGAAATAATCGAATCACTACGAGACGCCATACGTGAATCATGTTTCGACCAAATCAACATCGCAAAAACAAGTCTCATCGGCAATATTTCATGGGCCGAAATAAAAAATTTGCTTTACGAGAGTCTCCGTGAGGAAAACCTTAACCTCACCATTTGTACACAATTGGTCCAAATTCCCCCAGAGGAAGACCGATTGGAAATCATTAAGGAAAAACACGATTCACTCATAGGTGGTCATAAAGGTGTAGGCAAAACTTATAAACGTATCCGAGAAAACTACTTTTGGAAAAATATGAAGACTCAAATTCAAGATTATATTCAACATTGTCGTAATTGTCAACTCAAAAAACTTGTAAGGGTTAAGACGAAACAACCCATGATCCTCACGGATACGCCCGGGGCCGCGTTCGATAAGATCGCCATGGACATGGTAGGGCCCCTCCCTTTGACGCGAAATAACAACGAGTATATACTCACCCTACAAGATCTACTCACCAAATATTCCCTGGCTATTCCATTGAGCCGGACAACATCAGTAGACATCAGTAACGCTTTCGTCAAAAATTTCATCGCTCGATTTGGCGCTCCCCGCGCAATCCTCACCGACCAAGGGTCCAATTTCTGCAGTAGCCTGATGAAAGCTATTGCGAAAAAATTTAAAATAAAAACATATCAAACAACGGCATTCCACCCGCAGAGCAATGGGTCCATCGAAAGGTCCCACCACGTGCTCACGGAGTACCTAAAACAATACGTGAACGAAAATTCCGATTGGGACGATTACATAGACCTTGCTATGTTCTCCTACAACACGAGTCGTCTTGAGGGTACGGGTTACACCCCACACGAACTCGTCTTCGGGAAACTTGCACGCCACCCATCGGCACTCCATCAAATCGAGGATTCCCAAGACTCGTCCTATTCAGAGTACCTTGCGGAATTATTTACTCGAATCGACAATCTTCAAACATTGGCATCCGACAACCTGAAACAAGCAAAAGAAAAATCAAAAGGATACTACGATCGCAACATAAATCCAAAACATTTTAAAGTTGGCGATCGGGTCTTAATGTTAAAGGAACCCCAAAAAGGGAAATTCGGGGACCAGTACACTGAGCCATGTGAAATTATCGAGATATTATCCGGGGGAAATATCAAAATCATGTACCAAAATAAACCCCGCATTGTTCACACGAACAAACTTAGAGGCACCAGGCTGTAACCAAGCATTTGGTTTTCGGTTGCAGCATGGATCCGAAAATATGTATTGTGGCAACCATCTTCGTCCGAGTCGTTACTAGTCTCATCGGTTACGACTGCGGCGCTCCTGCATTGAATGTTACAACAATCTCACTAAACGACATCGGAGGATGCGACATCCCGATCGTATCACCAACACCGGTGCCCGTACGAATCCAGCTACTACAACTTTCGGAATTCACAACGACGGAAGTCATACAATGCAAGGTCGAAATCGACCGCACGGTGTATTATTGCGGCATGCATTCACACAACTCCGTGGTGCAAAATGGCCGTCAAGTCTACCTTACCGAACTCACCGGTAAAGGTTGCCGCACGCTTCAGGAAACTCGAGTAATACAACTCGGATTTGCCGCATTCCTCGCTGGTGTAAAAAGAAACAGCACCACCTTGGGCAGTGTCACTCTCGCCGGGTCAATTTCTAGTGAAGGTACCTGTAAGGGAGCGCAATACAGCGACCTATTTGGAACTTGGGATAACGTCGTAGTCCAAGCTTCCGCCAAAATAACGATTTCAAATTACGAGGCGTCCGTCAACATGGCGACCGACCGCATTATTCTACAAAGCACGACTCAGTGCCAACTATCTGAGGGATCCTGTACAGATGTCGAAGGTAACCAGGCATTCTGGAAAACGGAACCCGTTGATACCTGTTCGTTTAACCGTTATGACGTCCTCTACGATGGAATGGCAACGAAGCTGCGCACCATCGAAAATTCTGCTCAAACTCCAGACGTCTACACGATAACAACTCAAGAAACAACATTTGCTTTGGCTGTAAGAAGCGAAAAATCGCTGTGTGGTTACACCCTAATCCGGACCGAACATCCAAAACTCTTCATCCTTGAAACACGCGATAGTCAAACCTTTGCATCGCAACGTAAGGTCCTCGTGAGCAACTTGGATATATTTTCCTACGTAAATTCAAAATTCATTTACGTGGAAAAACACATTAAAACACAAATCAAGGCTCTCTATAAAGACGTATTGACTCAAAGGTGTAACTTGGAGCAACAAGTCCTCCGTAATGCGCTGGCAACTGCAGCGATCCTACCCGAAAAATTTGCTCGGGCCGTCACTAAATCTCCAGGCTACATGGCCGTCATTGCGGGCGAAGTCGCCCACATCGTCAAATGCGTCCCTGTAGAATGTACCCTACGAAGAACTAACGAGTGTTACCTGGAACTACCTGTAACGCACAAAAATCAATCGTTCTTTTTATCAACAATTTCACGGACATTGATCAAGACTGGCACCCACATCGAGTGTAATCCAATGCTACCTGCGCAATACCTCATCGATGGAGTTTGGTACCACTTTACACCCCAACCTGTTGAAATCCCACCACCACAAACATTGCATCCGATGACAACTCCAACTTGGGGATACAAGCCTATTGGAAATTTAGCATCTGGTGGAATCTACACAAGCCAAGAAATTGAACAATTACGCGACCGTATAATGTTTCCTGCCGAAAGACCTGCTCTATTGAATAATCTTGCACGTGGGTCGGCTGGTTACACCATACCACCAGGATCTGTGTCTCTGAAAAACCTAATTGACGAGAACACTTTGGAACACATAACGTCAAACGCCCTCGCAAAACTTTGGAACGGTTTCGAACGATTCGGAATCGTCAGCGCGGGTTTCCTTGGAATCATCACCATTTATTCGGTCATCAAAGGAGCCGTGGACACCATCATTCAAGGCTACACCTTGCATTCTCTGTATGGTTGTAGTTTTGCCCTACTTGGAGCAATTTGGAATTCCATCACTCATCTACTCATCACCAAGGCTCATAAAAAACGACAAGAAGAAGAAAATACGTACATCAGGGTATCTCCTCGTGAGCTTGATCCACCGAGCACACCTTCTCCAACGTCAACGTCAAGAAGGCTGTCGGGCGTCGACGCCGTCCTCTTGGAGCGTTTGCACGCTAATCCTCAGCAATCCAGTGGGGTTGCTTCGTCTTAGTCCCCCGAGGTGTTACGTCCTGGCGATCTTGCCCTCCATTAAATAACCTAGAACATAAAGAAAAAAACATAATTATCCATGTACTTACCCTAAACACTATGTTACTCCAAATAAGAATACGAATATGTATTAAGTATCACTACCCAGGCATTCTTATCTTATATGTAGTATAAAATAGACAATATAAACAATAATATAATTCTTTATTTTTACAAGAAACAATAGGTCTCATAATACTTTTATGCCCTAAATGGCTTAAATATAAATAATCATGTAATTCTGTACTATACACATGTTACTACATATACTTAAGACTAAATAAAGCCTATGTAAAACTCTATAAAAACATATTGTCCCCCTTAAATTCCTTAAGGGTAGGATAAAACATAAAATTAGGTAAAACCCTTTTGTCACCAAATATAACGCAATAAAAGGATAATAAAGAGATAAATACGAAATCATAATAATAATTCAATCTCCTTAAAAACGCTTAAAACCAGGTTAAAATAGAACTTTTCAAAGCTTAACTTTTGCAATATTAAACGGCACATTCAGTAGTAAATAACGCCCCAAACATTATATTTTTACGATCAACCAATCACGTTGAAATTACTTAAAACATAGTTAAAATTAGGTTAAAATGAGTACGGCTATCCGCCATATTAAAGAGGGAAAAATCCCGATTCCAACTATACCCTTCCCATAATTTTAAAACAATTAGAACTATTTAATTTCGATTTTTCAAAAGAGGAGATCTTGCTTCAACTTCCTATGACGTCATGTTCTCCTGATACTCCTGCTCTTAGTCGCGACCCGCGAAATTCGTTTCCCTCAAAACTAAAAATCGTACCGCGGTCCCGCGGGTGTCAAAATTTCCCTAAAAATCCATTCTTTCATATAGACCTAACTCGCGGCCCCGGCGGCCATTGTTTTCTCCCAAAAACTCAAAAAACCTGCAAATCCACGGTTACCCCGTGTTACTGTATACCTATAGCGTTCCCTCATGTATGCTTCACCTAAGGAGGCCGCCATGATGGTTTCAGGCCGCCAAAATGGCTAACAGCCGCCATATTGGAATCCCGCTAATATCGTAGAATCCTCCGGGAACCCCTGTGGTCCTGTAGGCCGCCATGACACCTCCCATAGGCATCCCTTTTCATCCCAGTATATGCATCCTTAAGGGGGGCCCGCTATGATTGTTCCCCAATACCTCAGTGCACATGCACTTGGACTTGGCTCACGTACAGCCGCCATGACAGTCGCCACGAGGCGCACGGTCACCATCAAAATCACGTCCCATCAATATTATTGGTAACTCAAAACTACATCTCACAGAAATCACGTAGCATAAACATTGATATTAAAACTTGGGGCCACCTCACTATCTACCCAGACTAAACATCCGGCGGATACTGTCACCAACTACGCACCATTCCTTTGTTCCAAATTTGTTAATGCAAAATCCCTTGTTAACCAAGATAGGCTAATTGTTAAATCTCATAAAGGTTCCCTGTAGTCTTAAATATTATATTCTATTTTGAATCTTGAATTTAGAGCAATATTAGCTATTTTAGAATGTTAATAATAAATTTTGATAGCAAAATAACCACGTAAAAATAAGTTACCAATGTTAATAAAACTATCAACCTATTCTAACGTGCGCAACATATTCCAATGCGCACCGCTAACTTTAATAGATATTTAATAAGATATTTTAATAAAATGTTTTACCGTCAGTATACCTATATATATATACTCCGATATTTTCTTTAAGTTCTATAACATTATAACAGCTAACAATTCCTATACGAAATACTTACCCGCCGTATAAAGAAATAAAAGGTACATAACAATCAAATTTTATTCAATATTTGCAAGACTTGCATAACAAAAATCATACATTAAACAATTAGGACAAGTTGCGAAATTATGAAACATTTATTGTAAAACCACATACAAAAATTGAACAATATGAACTAATGTAATAAATTGTAAGACTCATGATAAATTAATTAGAATTAATTTATCAAGAGTCCCATTTGATCCTGTAAGAAGAAAAGAGAAAGACGCCGGTACTCCATATCGTCCCATAAGAGTAAGGGAGAAGAAAGGATGCCTACGTCACAACAGCGCCCACTTCCCCGACGCTGGATGCTGGCCCCACCAAGATGGCTGCCGCCTCCACTCGAGAAGTGTATAAAAGGAGGGGTACTTCTCCTTCACCAGTTCTCCGGTCTCTCCACCAGTCAGTCGCGCTTCTCCGTTCGTTGGACCCGCACGCTGGAAAATCGGCTCTTGTCATTTTTGAATCTTTGATTTTTTTTGGGTAACAGTTATACCCTTTTTGATTTTTATACGAATATTCATTTCGTACGTTTATTTTCATTATATCCAATCTATTCTCCGTGATTTAATTCATTTTTTGTAACAATATATCGATAATATCCAAAAGTGATCATCGTCTTGTGTTAACTTATTGTATTAAACCTGAATTCCTCGATTTAATCAAAAAGTGTCACTCATCGTTTTCTTCGGCATCTTTTATTCAGAATTACAAGCATATTCAAAAAATACTTGTCAAAGGAATTGTGCCAGTTTATCCAAAGTTTCTCTACTACTTTTACAGAACGAATAGCGGGTTTTACAGTGCTCCTTATCCGAGCACGAAACGTCCTCATCCTTTTCCGGTGATTAGGTGATCTTTCGTGCTGCCTAGTGGCCAGGCACGGTCACCACGATCTACCGTGCAATCTCATTTCCTAAAACAAATTTGAATTTAGTGCTATTGCGTTTGCACGAATTCATATTCCTTTCAGTGTTGCAAGTGTGCTGCCTAGGGCCCAAGCACCTGTACCACAACATGGAAACTGGGACAATACCTGAAACAATTATTTCAAATTAATTAGTTAATTTATGTTTTTCTCTAATGCCAAGAAGACGTGCAGGTGTTCACTTCCAACGACGCCGTGCCCAGTCTAGCCGAGGTGGGACATCGGGTCGACATTCCCGCGGTGATAATAGAACTCTAGAACAACGGTTTAATCAATTGCCGCTTAGTGCAAGACTGCGAATTATTTCAAATACTCTCCTCCATTCGCGAGTGTATATCGTGGACGAACGTTCGATCCGTCGCGTATCTCCGCCGTCACCTGTCAGTGATTCAGACGCACCAACGGTCGTTGCATCACCTGAACACGAAGCAACATTTCCTGTTATTTCATTCGACGTCGAATCTTCCTCTATCGTCGTCGAACCAGAAATCAGTTCTTACGTCGTGGATTCACCTGTTGCTGATTCCTCATCGGTCGTTGAGTCCGCACACGATTAGATTCCATTCCTATGGGTGCGTGTACATCGTCTCCTAAGAGGCCTGCTGTGGAATTTGCTGTCCCTGAAATCACCATTCGGTTCGAGATAGTCCACACCGATCGCGGAAGTTCCCTCCGGATACAGCAGCGTCCTCTCCCTCCACCCGCTACGCACCGCCGTTCGTGAGGGTAAGTTAAATTAATTCACGCTACTATCTTTTCTACTATCTTACCCTAATTTTGTATTTTCTACATTTTACAAAAAATACTTACCAATTACCGATTGTGACCTGGTCCTCGTCCCCGTCGGGCGCATTCCCGACCAAAGGTAGGACCCTTTTTCTCTCAATCCGCGTTCCTAAAAGAAGGGTAAAAGTTAAAATAAATTAGATTCTGTTTGCTCATTTTCTCCTTTTATTACTTACCCAACTCAGCACGCGACTTCTTGTGTCCGTGTACCTGTAAAGAATAAAATCGTATTAAATTAAAATCATTGTCTTCCCATTCTCTCTCTTTTATTACTTACCCAATTCAGGACGTAACACATGTGAATTTTCGTTCGAATCGACGACTTTTAAAACGGGAAATGAATCCGAGTCTGCATGCAAGTGTTTCTGTAGTCGAATAGTCCCTCCAAACTGAGAACGCCGCGCCGAGCATCGGATTTGTTCACGTTCATAGTCCACAGCAGCAGTAGGAGTCCTCAACGGCTTTTTTCGTGCCGAGGGTGAAACATTTTGAAAAGTCACCCACTGGGAACGAGTCCGAACAGTCTCAAGATTATTTCGATAATGAAACACAAAACAGAATATGAATCGACAGGTTTTCAGATTGGATTCGAATCGGTCCAGTAAAAAAAACGGTTGAAACAGCCGTATTTATCAACGTCGAATCTCTTGTGAATTTTCGTTCGAATCGACGACTTTTAAAACGGGAAGCGAATCCGAGTCTGCGTGCAAGTGTTTCTGTAGTCGAATAGTCCCTCCAAACTTAGAACGCCGCGCCGAGCATCGGAATTGTTCACGTTCATAGTCCACAGCAGCAGTAGGAGTCCTCAACGCCTTTTTTCGTGCCGAGGATGAAACATTTTGAAAAGTCACCCACTGGGAAGGAGTCCGAACAGTCTCAAGATTATTTCGATAATGAAACACAAAACAGAATATGAATGGACCGGTTTTCACAATGGATTTGACTGGCGCCGATAAAAAAAACGGTTGAAACGGACGTATATATCGACGTCGAAACTCATGTGAAGTTTCGTTCGAATCGGCGACTTTTTAATCGGGAAACGAATCCGAGTCTGCATGCAAGTGTTTCTGTAGTCGAATAATCCCTACAAACTGAGAACGCCGCGCCGAGCATCGGGTTCGTTCACGTTCACAGTCCACAGCAGAAGTAGTAGTCCTCAACGGCTTTTTTCGTGCCAATGGTAGAACATTTTAAAAAGTCACCCACTGGGAACGAGTCCGAACAGTCCCTAGATCATTTCGATAATGAAACACAAAACAGAATATGAATGGACCGGTTTTCACGATGGATTCGTCTCGGTCCGATAAAAAAAAACGGTTGAAACAGACGTATTTATCGACATCGAAACTCATGTGAATTTTCGTTCGAATCGCCGACTTTCAAATCGGGAAACGAATCCGAGTCTGCATGCAAGTGTTTCTGTTGTCGAATAGTTCCTTCAAACTGAGAACGCCGTGCCGAGCATCGGATTCGTTCACGTTCATAGTCCACAGCAGCAGTAGGAGTTCTCAATGGCTATTTTCGTGCCGAGGGTGATACATTTTTAAAAATCACCCACTGGGAACGAGTCCGAACAGTCTCAAGATTATTTCGATAATGAAACACAAAACAGAATATGAATCGACCGGCTTTCAGATTGGATTCGAATCGGTCGGTAAAAAAAACTGTTGAAACAGGCGTATTTATCAACGTCGAATCTCCTGTGAATTTTCGTTCGAATCGACGACTTTTAAATCGGGTAACGAATCCGAGTCTGCATGCAAGTGTTTCTGTTATCGAATAGTCCCTCCAAACTGAGAACGCCGCGCCGAGCATCGGATTTGTTCACGTTCATAGTCCACAGCAAACGTAGTAGTCCTCAACGGCTTTTATCGTGCCGGGGGTAGAACGTTTTAAAAAGTCACCCACTGGTAACGAGTCCGAACAGTCGCTAGATTATTTCGATAATGAAACACAAAACAGAATTTGAATGAACCGTTGGACATATTGGATTTGTCTCGATTCGATAAAAAAAACGGTTGATACAGGCGTATTTATCAACGTCGAATCTCATGTGAATTTTCGTTCGAATCGACGACTTTTAAAACGGGAAACGAATCCGAGTCTGCATGCAAGTGTTTCTGTAGTCGAATAGTCCCTCCAAACTGAGAACGCCGCGCCGAGCATCGGATTTGTTCACGTTCATAGTCCACAGCAAAAGTAGTAGTCCTTAACGGCTTTTATCGTGCAAAGGGTAGAACATTTTAAAAAGTCACCCACTGGTAACGAGTCCGAACAGTCTCTAGCTTATTTCGATAATGAAACACAAAACAGAATATGAATGGACCGGTTTTCACAATGGATTTGTCTGGCGCCGATAAAAAAAACGGTTGAAACGGACGTATATATCGACGTCGAAACTCATGTGAAGTTTCGTTCGAATCGGCGACTTTTTAATCGGGAAACGAATCCGAGTCTGCATGCAAGTGTTTCTGTAGTCGAATAATCGCTACAAACTGAGAACGCCGCGCCGAGCATCGGATTCGTTCACGTTCACAGTCCAAAGCAGAAGTAGTAGTCCTCAACCGCTTTTTTCGTGCCAAGGGTAGAACATTTTAAAAAATCACCCACTGGGAACGAGTCCGAGCAGTCTCAAGATTATTTCGATAATGAAACACAAAACAGAATATGAATCGACCGGTTTTCAGATTGGATTCGAATCGGTCCGATAAAAAAAACGGTTGAAACAGACGTATTTATCGACATCGAAACTCATGTGAATTTTCGTTCGAATCGACGACTTTTAAAACAGGAAATGAATCCGAGTCTGCATGCAAGTGTTTCTGTAGTCGAATAGTCCCTCCAAACTGAGAACGCCGCGCCGAGCATCGGATTTGTTCACGTTCATAGTCCACAGCAGCAGTAGGAGTCCTCAACGGCTTTTTTCGTGCCGAGGGTGAAATATTTTGAAAAGTCACCCACTGGGAACGAGTCCGAACAGTCTCAAGATTATTTCGATAATGAAACACAAAACAGAATATGAATCGACCGGTTTTCAGATTGGATTCGAATCGGTCCAGTAAAAAAACGGTTGAAACAGCCGTATTTATCAACGTCGAATCTCTTGTGAATTTTCGTTCGAATCGACGACTTTTAAATCGGGTAACGATTCCGAGTCTGCATGCAAGTGTTTCTGTCGTCGAATAGTCCCTCCAAACTGAGAACGCCGCGCCGAGCATCGGATTCGTTCACGTTCACAGTCCACAGCAAAAGTAGTAGTCCTCAACGGCTTTTATCGTGCCAAGGGTAGAACATTTTAAAAAGTCACCCACTGGTAACGAGTCCGAACAGTCTCTAGATTATTTCGATAATGAAACACAAAACAGAATATGAATGGACCGGTTTTCACGATGGATTCTTCTCGGTCCGATAAAAAAAACGGTTGAAACAGACGTATATATCGACATCGAAACTCATGTGAATTTTCGTTCGAATCGACGACTTTTAAAACGGGAAATGAATCCGAGTATGCATGCAAGTGTTTCTGTAGTCGAATAGTCCCTCCAAACTGAGAACGCCGCGCCGAGCATCGGATTTGTTCACGTTCATAGTCCACAGCAGCAGTAGGAGTCCTCAACGGCTTTTTTCGTGCCGAGGGTGAAACATTTTGAAAAGTCACCCACTGGGAGCGAGTCCGAACAGTCTCAAGATTATTTCGATAATGAAACACAAAACAGAATATGAATCGACCGGTTTTCAGATTGGATTCGAATCGGTCCAGTAAAAAAACGGTTGAAACAGCCGTATTTATCAACGTCGAATCTCTTGTGAATTTTCGTTCGAATCGTCGACTTTTAAATCGGGTAACGATTCCGAGTCTGCATGCAAGTGTTTCTGTCGTCGAATAGTCCCTCCAAACTGAGAACGCCGCGCCGAGCATCGGATTCGTTCACGTTCACGGTCCACAGCAAAAGTAGTAGTCCTCAACGGCTTTTATCGTGCCAAGGGTAGAACATTTTAAAAAGTCACCCACTGGTAACGAGTCCGAACAGGCTCTAGATTATTTCGATAATGAAACACAAAACAGAATATGATTGGACCGGTTTTCACGATGGATTCTTCTCGGTCCGATAAAAAAAACGGTTGAAACAGACGTATTTATCGACATCGAAACTCATGTGAATTTTCGTTCGAATCGACGACTTTTAAAACGGGAAATGAATCCGAGTCTGCATGCAAGTGTTTCTGTAGTCGAATAGTCCCTCCAAACTGAGAACGCCGCGCCGAGCATCGGATTTGTTCACGTTCATAGTCCACAGCAGCAGTAGGAGTCCTCAACGGCTTTTTTCGTGCCGAGGGTGAAACATTTTGAAAAGTCACCCACTGGGAACGAGTCCGAACAGTCTCAAGATTATTTCGATAATGAAACACAAAACAGAATATGAATCGACCGGTTTTCAGATTGGATTCGAGTCGGTCCAGTAAAAAAACGGTTGAAACAGCCGTATTTATCAACGTCGAATCTCTTGTGAATTTTCGTTCGAATCGACGACTTTTAAATCGGGTAACGATTCCGAGTCTGCATGCAAGTGTTTCTGTCGTCGAATAGTCCCTCCAAACTGAGAACGCCGCGCCGAGCATCGGATTCGTTCACGTTCACAGTCCACAGCAAAAGTAGTAGTCCTCAACGGCTTTTATCGTGCCAAGGGTAGAACATTTTAAAAAGTCACCCACTGGTAACGAGTCCGAACAGTCTCTAGATTATTTCGATAATGAAACACAAAACAGAATATGAATGGACCGGTTTTCACGATGGATTCTTCTCGGTCCGATAAAAAAAACGGTTGAAACGGACGTATATATCGACGTCGAAACTCATGTGAATTTTCGATCGAATCGACGACTTTTTAATCGGGAAACGAATCCGAGTCTGCATGCAAGTGTTTCTGTAGTCGAATAGTCCCTCCAAACTGAGAACGCCGCGCCGAGCATCGGATTTGTTCACGTTCATAGTCCACAGCAGCAGTAGGAGTCCTCAACGGCTTTTTTCGTGCCGAGGGTGAAACATTTTGAAAAGTCACCCACTGGGAACGAGTCCGAACAGTCTCAAGATTATTTCGATAATGAAACACAAAACAGAATATGAATCGACCGGTTTTCAGATTGGATTCGAATCGGTCCAGTAAAAAAACGGTTGAAACAGCCGTATTTATCAACGTCGAATCTCTTGTGAATTTTCGTTCGAATCGTCGACTTTTAAATCGGGTAACGATTCCGAGTCTGCATGCAAGTGTTTCTGTCGTCGAATAGTCCCTCCAAACTGAGAACGCCGCGCCGAGCATCGGATTCGTTCACGTTCACAGTCCACAGCAAAAGTAGTAGTCCTCAACGGCTTTTATCGTGCCAAGGGTAGAACATTTTAAAAAGTCACCCACTGGTAACGAGTCCGAACAGGCTCTAGATTATTTCGATAATGAAACACAAAACAGAATATGATTGGACCGGTTTTCACGATGGATTCTTCTCGGTCCGATAAAAAAAACGGTTGAAACAGACGTATTTATCGACATCGAAACTCATGTGAATTTTCGTTCGAATCGACGACTTTTAAAACGGGAAATGAATCCGAGTCTGCATGCAAGTGTTTCTGTAGTCGAATAGTCCCTCCAAACTGAGAACGCCGCGCCGAGCATCGGATTTGTTCACGTTCATAGTCCACAGCAGCAGTAGGAGTCCTCAACGGCTTTTTTCGTGCCGAGGGTGAAACATTTTGAAAAGTCACCCACTGGGAACGAGTCCGAACAGTCTCAAGATTATTTCGATAATGAAACACAAAACAGAATATGAATCGACCGGTTTTCAGATTGGATTCGAATAGGTTCAGTAAAAAAAACGGTTGAAACAGCCGTATTTATCAACGTCGAATCTCTTGTGAATTTTCGTTCGAATCGACGACTTTTAAAACGGGAAATGAATCCGAGTCTGCATGCAAGTGTTTCTGAAGTCGAATAGTCCCTCCAAACTGAGAACGCCGCGCCGAGCATCGGATTTGTTCACGTTCATAGTCCACAGCAGCAGTAGGTGTCCTCAACGCCTTTTTTCGTGCCGAGGGTGAAACATTTTGAAAAGTCACCCACTGGGAAGGAGTCCGAACAGTCTCAAGATTATTTCGATAATGAAACACAAAACAGAATATGAATGGACCGGTTTTCACAATGGATTTGACTGGCGCCGATTAAAAAAACGGTTGAAACGGACGTATATATCGACGTCGAAACTCATGTGAAGTTTCGTTCGAATCGGCGACTTTTTAATCGGGAAACGAATCCGAGTCTGCATGCAAGTGTTTCTGTAGTCGAATAATCCCTACAAACTGAGAACGCCGCGCCGAGCATCGGGTTCGTTCACGTTCACAGTCCACAGCAGAAGTAGTAGTCCTCAACGGCTTTTTTCGTGCCAATGGTAGAACATTTTAAAAAGTCACCCACTGGGAACGAGTCCGAACAGTCCCCAGATCATTTCGATAATGAAACACAAAACAGAATATGAATGGACCGGTTTTCACGATGGATTCGTCTCGGTCCGATAAAAAAAAACGGTTGAAACAGACGTATTTATCGACATCGAAACTCATGTGAATTTTCGTTCGAATCGCCGACTTTCAAATCGGGAAACGAATCCGAGTCTGCATGCAAGTGTTTCTGTTGTCGAATAGTTCCTTCAAACTGAGAACGCCGTGCCGAGCATCGGATTCGTTCACGTTCATAGTCCGCAGCAGCAGTAGGAGTTCTCAATGGCTATTTTCGTGCCGAGGGTGATACATTTTTAAAAATCACCCACTGGGAACGAGTCCGAACAGTCTCAAGATTATTTCGATAATGAAACACAAAACAGAATATGAATCGACCGGTTTTCAGATTGGATTCGAATCGGTCGGTAAAAAAAACTGTTGAAACAGGCGTATTTATCAACGTCGAATCTCCTGTGAATTTTCGTTCGAATCGACGACTTTTAAATCGGGTAACGAATCCGAGTCTGCATGCAAGTGTTTCTGTTATCGAATAGTCCCTCCAAACTGAGAACGCCGCGCCGAGCATCGGATTTGTTCACGTTCATAGTCCACAGCAAAAGTAGTAGTCCTCAATGGAAATTTTCGTGCCGAGGGTAATACATTTTTAAAAATCACCCACTGGGAACGAATCCGAACAGTCTGAAGTTTATTTCGGTAATGAAACACAAAACAGAATTTGAATGAACCGTTGTACATATTGGATTTGTCTCGATTCGATAAAAAAAACGGTTGATACAGGCGTATTTATCAACGTCGAATCTCATGTGAATTTTCGTTCGAATCGACGACTTTTAAAACGGGAAACGAATCCGAGTCTGCAAGCAAGTGTTTCTGTAGTCGAATAGTCCCTCCAAAATGAGAACGCCGCGCCGAGCATCGGATTTGTTCACGTTCATAGTCCACAGCAAAAGTAGTAGTCCTTAACGGCTTTTATCGTGCAAAGGGTATAACATTTTAAAAAGTCACCCACTGGTAACGAGTCCGAACAGTCTCTAGCTTATTTCGATAATGAAACACAAAACAGAATATGGATGGACCGGTTTTCACAATGGATTCGTCTGGCGCCGATAAAAAAACGGTTGAAACGGACGTATATATCGACGTCGAAACTCATGTGAAGTTTCGTTCGAATCGGCGACTTTTTAATCGGGAAACGAATCCGAGTCTGCATGCAAGTGTTTCTGTAGTCGAATAATCGCTACAAACTGAGAACGCCGCGCCGAGCATCAGATTCGTTCACGTTCACAGTCCAAAGCAGAAGTAGTAGTCCTCAACCGCTTTTTTCGTGCCAAGGGTAGAACATTTTAAAAAATCACCCACTGGGAACGAGTCCGAGCAGTCTCAAGATTATTTCGATAATGAAACACAAAACAGAATATGAATCGACCGGTTTTCAGATTGGATTCGAATCGGTCCAGTAAAAAAACGGTTGAAACAGCCGTATTTATCAACGTCGAATCTCGTGTGAATTTTCGTTCGAATCGACGACTTTTAAATCGGGTAACGATTCCGAGTCTGCATGCAAGTGTTTCTGTTGTCGAATAGTTCCTTCAAACTGATAACGCCGTGCCGAGCATCGGATTCGTTCACGTTCATAGTCCACAGCAGCAGTATGAGTCCTCAACGGCTTTTTTCGCGCCGAGGGTGAAACATTTTGAAAAGTCACCCACTGGGAACGACTCCGAAGAGTCTCAAGATTATTTCGATAATGAAACACAAAACAGAATATGAATGGACCGGTTTTCACAATGGATTCGTCTCGATCCGATAAAAAAAACGGTTGAAACAGACGTATTTATCGACATCGAAACTCATGTCAATTTTCGTTCGAATCGACGACTTTTAAAACGGGAAACGAATCCGAGTCTGCATGCAAGTGTTTCTGTAGTCGAATAGTCCCTCCAAACTGAGAACGCCGCGCCGAGCATCGGATTCGTTCACGTTCACAGTCCACAGCAAAAGTAGTCGTCCTCAACGGCTTTTATCGTCCCAAGGGTAGAACATTTTAAAAAGTCACCCACTGGTAACGAGTCCGAACAGTCGCTAGATTATTTCGATAATGAAACACAAAACAGAATATGAATGGACCGGTTTTCACGATGGATTCTTCTCGGTCCGATAAAAAAAACGTTTGAAACAGACGTATTTATCGACATCGAAACTCATGTGAATTTTCGTTCGAATCGACGACTTTTAAAACGGGAAATGAATCCGAGTCTGCATGCAAGTGTTTCTGTAGTCGAATAGTCCCTCCAAACTGAGAACGCCGCGCCGAGCATCGGATTTGTTCACGTTCATAGTCCACAGCAGCAGTAGGAGTCCTCAACGGCTTTTTTCGTGCCGAGGGTGAAACATTTTGAAAAGTCACCCACTGGGAACGAGTCCGAACAGTCTCAAGATTATTTCGATAATGAAACACAAAACAGAATATGAATCGACCGGTTTTCAGATTGGATTCGAATCGGTCCAGTAAAAAAACGGTTGAAACAGCCGTATTTATCAACGTCGAATCTCTTGTGAATTTTCGTTCGAATCGACGACTTTTAAAACGGGAAACGAATCCGAGTCTGCGTGCAAGTGTTTCTGTAGTCGAATAGTCCCTCCAAGCTTAGAACGCCGCGCCGAGCATCGGAATTGTTCAAGTTCATAGTCCACAGCAGCAGTAGGAGTCCTCAACGCCTTTTTTCGTGCCGAGGGTGAAACATTTTGAAAAGTCACCCACTGGGAAGGAGTCCGAACAGTCTCAAGATTATTTCGATAATGAAACACAAAACAGAATATGAATGGACCGGTTTTCACAATGGATTTGACTGGCGCCGATAAAAAAAACGGTTGAAACGGACGTATATATCGACGTCGAAATTCATGTGAAGTTTCGTTCGAATCGGCGACTTTTTAATCGGGAAACGAATCCGAGTCTGCATGCAAGTGTTTCTGTAGTCGAATAATCCCTACAAACTGAGAACACCGCGCCGAGCATCGGGTTCGTTCACGTTCACAGTCCACAGCGGAAGTAGTAGTCCTCAACGGCTATTTTCGTGCCAATGGTAGAACATTTAAAAAAGTCACCCACTGGGAACGAGTCCGAACAGTCCCTAGATCATTTCGATAATGAAACACAAAACAGAATATGAATGGACCGGTTTTCACGATGGATTCGTCTCGGTCCTTTAAAAAAAAAACGGTTGAAACAGACGTATTTATCGACATCGAAACTCATGTGAATTTTCGTTCGAATCGCCGACTTTCAAATCGGGAAACGAATCCGAGTCTGCATGCAAGTGTTTCTGTTGTCGAATAGTTCCTTCAAACTGAGAACGCCGTGCCGAGCATCGGATTCGTTCACGTTCATAGTCCACAGCAGCAGTAGGAGTTCTCAATGGCTATTTTCGTGCCGAGGGTGATACATTTTTAAAAATCACCCACTGGGAACGAGTCCGAACAGTTTCAAGATTATTTCGATAATGAAACCCAAAACAGAATATGAATCGACCGGTTTTGAGATTGGATTCGAATCGGTCGGTAAAAAAACTGTTGAAACAGGCGTATTTATCAACGTCGAATCTCCTGTGAATTTTCGTTCGAATCGACGACTTTTAAATCGGGTAACGAATCCGAGTCTGCATGCAAGTGTTTCTGTTATCGAATAGTCCCTCCAAACTGAGAACGCCGCGCCGAGCATCGGATTTTTTCACGTTCATAGTCCACAGCAAAAGTAGTAGTCCTCAACGGCTTTTATCGTGCCGGGGGTAGAACGTTTTAAAAAGTCACCCACTGGTAACGAGTCCGAACAGTCGCTAGATTATTTCGATAATGAAACACAAAACAGAATATGAATGGACCGGTTTTCACGATGGATTCTTCTCGGTCCGATAAAAAAAACGTTTGAAACAGACGTATTTATCGACATCGAAACTCATGTGAATTTTCGTTCGAATCGACGACTTTTAAAACGGGAAATGAATCCGAGTCTGCATGCAAGTGTTTCTGTAGTCGAATAGTCCCTCCAAACTGAGAACGCCGCGCCGAGCATCGGATTTGTTCACGTTCATAGTCCACAGCAGCAGTAGGAGTCCTCAACGGCTTTTTTCGTGCCGAGGGTGAAACATTTTGAAAAGTCACCCACTGGGAACGAGTCCGAACAGTCTCAAGATTATTTCGATAATGAAACACAAAACAGAATATGAATCGACCGGTTTTCAGATTGGATTCGAATCGGTCCAGTAAAAAAACGGTTGAAACAGCCGTATTTATCAACGTCGAATCTCTTGTGAATTTTCGTTCGAATCGACGACTTTTAAATCGGGTAACGATTCCGAGTCTGCATGCAAGTGTTTCTGTCGTCGAATAGTCCCTCCAAACTGAGAACGCCGCGCCGAGCATCGGATTCGTTCATGTTCACAGCCCACAGCAAAAGTAGTAGTCCTCAACGGCTTTTATCGTGCCAAGGGTAGAACATTTTAAAAAGTCACCCACTGGTAACGAGTCCGAACAGTCTCTAGATTATTTCGATAATGAAACACAAAACAGAATATGAATGGACCGGTTTTCACGATGGATTCTTCTCGGTCCGATAAAAAAAACGGTTGAAACAGACGTATTTATCGACATCGAAACTCATGTGAATTTTCGTTCGAATCGACGACTTTTAAAACGGGAAATGAATCCGAGTCTGCATGCAAGTGTTTCTGTAGTCGAATAGTCCCTCCAAACTGAGAACGCCGCGCCGAGCATCGGATTTGTTCACGTTCATAGTCCACAGCAGCAGTAGGAGTCCTCAACGGCTTTTTTCGTGCCGAGGGTGAAACATTTTGAAAAGTCACCCACTGGGAACGAGTCCGAACAGTCCCTAGATCATTTCGATAATGAAACACAAAACAGAATATGAATGGACCGGTTTTCACGATGGATTCTCTCGGTCCTTTAAAAAAAAACGGTTGAAACAGACGTATTTATCGACATCGAAACTCATGTGAATTTTCGTTCGAATCGCCGACTTTCAAATCGGGAAACGAATCCGAGTCTGCATGCAAGTGTTTCTGTTGTCGAATAGTTCCTTCAAACTGAGAACGCCGTGCCGAGCATCGGATTCGTTCACGTTCATAGTCCACAGCAGCAGTAGGAGTTCTCAATGGCTATTTTCGTGCCGAGGGTGATACATTTTTAAAAATCACCCACTGGGAACGAGTCCGAACAGTCTCAAGATTATTTCGATAATGAAACACAAAACAGAATATGAATCGACCGGTTTTGAGATTGGATTCGAATCGGTCGGTAAAAAAACTGTTGAAACAGGCGTATTTATCAACGTCGAATCTCCTGTGAATTTTCGTTCGAATCGACGACTTTTAAATCGGGTAACGAATCCGAGTCTGCATGCAAGTGTTTCTGTTATCGAATAGTCCCTCCAAACTGAGAACGCCGCGCCGAGCATCGGATTTGTTCACGTTCATAGTCCACAGCAAAAGTAGTAGTCCTCAACGGCTTTTATCGTGCCAAGGGTAGAACATTTTAAAAAGTCACCCACTGGTAACGAGTCCGAACAGTCGCTAGATTATTTCGATAATGAAACACAAAACAGAATATGAATGGACCGGTTTTCACGATGGATTCTTCTCGGTCCGATAAAAAAAACGGTTGAAACAGACGTATTTATCGACATCGAAACTCATGTGAATTTTCGTTCGAATCGACGACTTTTAAAACGGGAAATGAATCCGAGTCTGCATGCAAGTGTTTCTGTAGTCGAATAGTCCCTCCAAACTGAGAACGCCGCGCCGAGCATCGGATTTGTTCACGTTCATAGTCCACAGCAGCAGTAGGAGTCCTCAACGGCTTTTTTCGTGCCGAGGGTGAAACATTTTGAAAAGTCACCCACTGGGAACGAGTCCGAACAGTCTCAAGATTATTTCGATAATGAAACACAAAACAGAATATGAATCGACCGGTTTTCAGATTGGATTCGAATCGGTCCAGTAAAAAAAACGGTTGAAACAGCCGTATTTATCAACGTCGAATCTCTTGTGAATTTTCGTTCGAATCGACGACTTTTAAAACGGGAAACGAATCCGAGTCTGCGTGCAAGTGTTTCTGTAGTCGAATAGTCCCTCCAAACTTAGAACGCCGCGCCGAGCATCGGAATTGTTCACGTTCATAGTCCACAGCAGCAGTAGGAGTCCTCAACGCCTTTTTTCGTGCCGAGGGTGAAAGATTTTGAAAAGTCACCCACTGGGAAGGAGTCCGAACAGTCTCAAGATTATTTCGATAATGAAACACAAAACAGAATATGAATGGACCGGTTTTCACAATGGATTTGACTGGCGCCGATAAAAAAAACGGTTGAAACGGACGTATATGAGCGTGTTCCGATATACGCTGCCGCTACTGACCAGTGGTGGCAGTGCCTGCAGATGCGTTCCTATATAGGCCTCCAGTCCTCTGTCACAGTGCCCTAGGGACAATCATGACGTCATTGATAGCCTCCATCTTTGTACTGCAAGCGCTGGTCCTCCGGAAGGTAAGGCACTCACAGTACAACAAAGGCGGCAAATCGCCAGTATACTGTAACGTGTCCCGTTTTAAAGTATCCACCGGTGTACGAATTAAAAACGGAACAGCGCCGCAGTACACTGAGTTGACGTCATGCCGCACAGCATTCACAGCGTATATCGGAACACGCTCTATATCGACGTCGAAACTCATGTGAAGTTTCGATCGAATCGGCGACTTTTTAATCGGGAAACGAATCCGAGTCTGCATGCAAGTGTTTCTGTAGTCGAATAATCCCTACAAACTGAGAACACCGCGCCGAGCATCGGGTTCTTTCACGTTCACAGTCCACAGCAGAAGTAGTAGTCCTCAACGGCTTTTTTCGTGCCAATGGTAGAACATTTTAAAAATTCACCCACTGGGAACGAGTCCGAACAGTCCCTAGATCATTTCGATAATGAAACACAAAACAGAATATGAATGGACCGGTTTTCACGATGGATTCGTCTCGGTCCGATAAAAAAAACGGTTCAAACAGACGTATTTATCGACATCGAAACTCATGTGAATTTTCGTTCGAATCGCCGACTTTCAAATCGGGAAACGAATCCGAGTCTGCATGCAAGTGTTTCTGTCGTCGAATAGTCCCTCCAAACTGAGAACGCCGCGCCGAGCATCGGATTCGTTCACGTTCACAGTCCACAGCAAAAGTAGTAGTCCTCAACGGCTTTTATCGTGCCAAGGGTAGAACATTTTAAAAAGTCACCCACTGGTAACGAGTCCGAACAGTCTCTAGATTATTTCGATAATGAAACACAAAACAGAATATGAATGGACCGGTTTTCACGATGGATTCTTCTCGGTCCGATAAAAAAAACGGTTGAAACAGACGTATATATCGACATCGAAACTCATGTGAATTTTCGTTCGAATCGACGACTTTTAAAACGGGAAATGAATCCGAGTCTGCATGCAAGTGTTTCTGTAGTCGAATAGTCCCTCCAAACTGAGAACGCCGCGCCGAGCATCGGATTTGTTCACGTTCATAGTCCACAGCAGCAGTAGGACTCCTCAACGGCTTTTTTCGTGCCGAGGGTGAAACATTTTGAAGAGTCACCCACTGGGAACGAGTCCGAATAGTCTCAAGATTATTTCGATAATGAAACACAAAACAGAATATGAATCGACCGGTTTTCAGATTGGATTCGAATCGGTCCAGTAAAAAAACGGTTGAAACAGCCGTATTTATCAACGTCGAATCTCTTGTGAATTTTCGTTCGAATCGTCGACTTTTAAATCGGGTAACGATTCCGAGTCTGCATGCAAGTGTTTCTGTCGTCGAATAGTCCCTCCAAACTGAGAACGCCGCGCCGAGCATCGGATTCGTTCACGTTCACAGTCCACAGCAAAAGTAGTAGTCCTCAACGGCTTTTATCGTGCCAAGGGTAGAACATTTTAAAAAGTCACCCACTGGTAACGAGTCCGAACAGGCTCTAGATTATTTCGATAATGAAACACAAAACAGAATATGATTGGACCGGTTTTCACGATGGATTCTTCTCGGTCCGATAAAAAAAACGGTTGAAACAGACGTATTTATCGACATCGAAACTCATGTGAATTTTCGTTCGAATCGACGACTTTTAAAACGGGAAATGAATCCGAGTCTGCATGCAAGTGTTTCTGTAGTCGAATAGTCCCTCCAAACTGAGAACGCCGCGCCGAGCATCGGATTTGTTCACGTTCATAGTCCACAGCAGCAGTAGGAGTCCTCAACGGCTTTTTTCGTGCCGAGGGTGAAACATTTTGAAAAGTCACCCACTGGGAACGAGTCCGAACAGTCTCAAGATTATTTCGATAATGAAACACAAAACAGAATATGAATCGACCGGTTTTCAGATTGGATTCGAATCGGTCCAGTAAAAAAACGGTTGAAACAGCCGTATTTATCAACGTCGAATCTCTTGTGAATTTTCGTTCGAATCGACGACTTTTAAATCGGGTAACGATTCCGAGTCTGCATGCAAGTGTTTCTGTCGTCGAATAGTCCCTCCAAACTGAGAACGCCGCGCCGAGCATCGGATTCGTTCACGTTCACAGTCCACAGCAAAAGTAGTAGTCCTCAACGGCTTTTATCGTGCCAAGGGTAGAACATTTTAAAAAGTCACCCACTGGTAACGAGTCCGAACAGTCTCTAGATTATTTCGATAATGAAACACAAAACAGAATATGAATGGACCGGTTTTCACGATGGATTCTTCTCGGTCCGATAAAAAAAACGGTTGAAACAGACGTATATATCGACATCGAAACTCATGTGAATTTTCGTTCGAATCGACGACTTTTAAAACGGGAAATGAATCCGAGTCTGCATGCAAGTGTTTCTTTAGTCGAATAGTCCCTCCAAACTGAGAACGCCGCGCCGAGCATCGGATTTGTTCACGTTCATAGTCCACAGCAGCAGTAGGAGTCCTCAACGGCTTTTTTCGTGCCGAGGGTGAAACATTTTGAAAAGTCACCCACTGGGAACGAGTCCGAACAGTCTCAAGATTATTTCGATAATGAAACACAAAACAGAATATGAATCGACCGGTTTTCAGATTGGATTCGAATCGGTCCAGTAAAAAAACGGTTGAAACAGCCGTATTTATCAACGTCGAATCTCTTGTGAATTTTCGTTCGAATCGACGACTTTTAAATCGGGTAACGAATCCGAGTCTGCATGCAAGTGTTTCTGTTATCGAATAGTCCCTCCAAACTGAGAACGCCGCGCCGAGCATCGGATTTGTTCACGTTCATAGTCCACAGCAAAAGTAGTAGTCCTCAATGGAAATTTTCGTGCCGAGGGTAATACATTTTTAAAAATCACCCACTGGGAACGAATCCGAACAGTCTGAAGTTTATTTCGGTAATGAAACACAAAACAGAATTTGAATGAACCGTTGTACATATTGGATTTGTCTCGATTCGATAAAAAAAACGGTTGATACAGGCGTATTTATCAACGTCGAATCTCATGTGAATTTTCGTTCGAATCGACGACTTTTAAAACGGGAAACGAATCCGAGTCTGCAAGCAAGTGTTTCTGTAGTCGAATAGTCCCTCCAAAATGAGAACGCCGCGCCGAGCATCGGATTTGTTCACGTTCATAGTCCACAGCAAAAGTAGTAGTCCTTAACGGCTTTTATCGTGCAAAGGGTATAACATTTTAAAAAGTCACCCACTGGTAACGAGTCCGAACAGTCTCTAGCTTATTTCGATAATGAAACACAAAACAGAATATGGATGGACCGGTTTTCACAATGGATTCGTCTGGCGCCGATAAAAAAACGGTTGAAACGGACGTATATATCGACGTCGAAACTCATGTGAAGTTTCGTTCGAATCGGCGACTTTTTAATCGGGAAACGAATCCGAGTCTGCATGCAAGTGTTTCTGTAGTCGAATAATCGCTACAAACTGAGAACGCCGCGCCGAGCATCGGATTCGTTCACGTTCACAGTCCAAAGCAGAAGTAGTAGTCCTCAACCGCTTTTTTCGTGCCAAGGGTAGAACATTTTAAAAAATCACCCACTGGGAACGAGTCCGAGCAGTCTCAAGATTATTTCGATAATGAAACACAAAACAGAATATGAATCGACCGGTTTTCAGATTGGATTCGAATCGGTCCAGTAAAAAAACGGTTGAAACAGCCGTATTTATCAACGTCGAATCTCGTGTGAATTTTCGTTCGAATCGACGACTTTTAAATCGGGTAACGATTCCGAGTCTGCATGCAAGTGTTTCTGTTGTCGAATAGTTCCTTCAAACTGATAACGCCGTGCCGAGCATCGGATTCGTTCACGTTCATAGTCCACAGCAGCAGTATGAGTCCTCAACGGCTTTTTTCGCGCCGAGGGTGAAACATTTTGAAAAGTCACCCACTGGGAACGACTCCGAAGAGTCTCAAGATTATTTCGATAATGAAACACAAAACAGAATATGAATGGACCGGTTTTCACAATGGATTCGTCTCGATCCGATAAAAAAAACGGTTGAAACAGACGTATTTATCGACATCGAAACTCATGTCAATTTTCGTTCGAATCGACGACTTTTAAAACGGGAAACGAATCCGAGTCTGCATGCAAGTGTTTCTGTAGTCGAATAGTCCCTCCAAACTGAGAACGCCGCGCCGAGCATCGGATTCGTTCACGTTCACAGTCCACAGCAAAAGTAGTCGTCCTCAACGGCTTTTATCGTCCCAAGGGTAGAACATTTAAAAAAGTCACCCACTGGTAACGAGTCCGAACAGTCGCTAGATTATTTCGATAATGAAACACAAAACAGAATATGAATGGACCGGTTTTCACGATGGATTCTTCTCGGTCCGATAAAAAAAACGTTTGAAACAGACGTATTTATCGACATCGAAACTCATGTGAATTTTCGTTCGAATCGACGACTTTTAAAACGGGAAATGAATCCGAGTCTGCATGCAAGTGTTTCTGTAGTCGAATAGTCCCTCCAAACTGAGAACGCCGCGCCGAGCATCGGATTTGTTCACGTTCATAGTCCACAGCAGCAGTAGGAGTCCTCAACGGCTTTTTTCGTGCCGAGGGTGAAACATTTTGAAAAGTCACCCACTGGGAACGAGTCCGAACAGTCTCAAGATTATTTCGATAATGAAACACAAAACAGAATATGAATCGACCGGTTTTCAGATTGGATTCGAATCGGTCCAGTAAAAAAACGGTTGAAACAGCCGTATTTATCAACGTCGAATCTCTTGTGAATTTTCGTTCGAATCGACGACTTTTAAAACGGGAAACGAATCCGAGTCTGCGTGCAAGTGTTTCTGTAGTCGAATAGTCCCTCCAAACTTAGAACGCCGCGCCGAGCATCGGAATTGTTCAAGTTCATAGTCCACAGCAGCAGTAGGAGTCCTCAACGCCTTTTTTCGTGCCGAGGGTGAAACATTTTGAAAAGTCACCCACTGGGAAGGAGTCCGAACAGTCTCAAGATTATTTCGATAATGAAACACAAAACAGAATATGAATGGACCGGTTTTCACAATGGATTTGACTGGCGCCGATAAAAAAAACGGTTGAAACGGACGTATATATCGACGTCGAAATTCATGTGAAGTTTCGTTCGAATCGGCGACTTTTTAATCGGGAAACGAATCCGAGTCTGCATGCAAGTGTTTCTGTAGTCGAATAATCCCTACAAACTGAGAACACCGCGCCGAGCATCGGGTTCGTTCACGTTCACAGTCCACAGCGGAAGTAGTAGTCCTCAACGGCTTTTTTCGTGCCAATGGTAGAACATTTTAAAAAGTCACCCACTGGGAACGAGTCCGAACAGTCCCTAGATCATTTCGATAATGAAACACAAAACAGAATATGAATGGACCGGTTTTCACGATGGATTCGTCTCGGTCCGATAAAAAAAACGGTTGAAACAGACGTATTTATCGACATCGAAACTCATGTGAATTTTCGTTCGAATCGCCGACTTTCAAATCGGGAAACGAATCCGAGTCTGCATGCAAGTGTTTCTGTTGTCGAATAGTTCCTTCAAACTGAGAACGCCGTGCCGAGCATCGGATTCGTTCACGTTCATAGTCCACTGCAGCAGTAGGAGTTCTCAATGGCTATTTTCGTGCCGAGGGTGATACATTTTTAAAAATCACTCACTGGGAACGAGTCAGAACAGTCTCAAGATTATTTCGATGATGAAACACAAAACAGAATATGAATCGACCGGTTTTCAGATTGGATTCGAATCGGTCGGTAAAAAAAACTGTTGAAACAGGCGTATTTATCAACGTCGAATCTCCTGTGAATTTTCGTTCGAATCGACGACTTTTAAATCGGGTAACGAATCCGAGTCTGCATGCAAGTGTTTCTGTTATCGAATAGTCCCTCCAAACTGAGAACGCCGCGCCGAGCATCGGATTTGTTCACGTTCATAGTCCACAGCAAAAGTAGTAGTCCTCAACGGCTTTTATCGTGCCAAGGGTAGAACATTTTAAAAAGTCACCCACTGATAACGAGTCCGAACAGTCGCTAGATTATTTCGATAATGAAACACAAAACAGAATATGAATGGACCGGTTTTCACGATGGATTCTTCTCGGTCCGATAAAAAAAACGGTTGAAACAGACGTATTTATCGACATCGAAACTCATGTGAATTTTCGTTCGAATCGACGACTTTTAAAACGGGAAATGAATCCGAGTCTGCATGCAAGTGTTTCTGTAGTCGAATAGTCCCTCCAAACTGAGAACGCCGCGCCGAGCATCGGATTTGTTCACGTTCATAGTCCACAGCAGCAGTAGGAGTCCTCAACGGCTTTTTTCGTGCCGAGGGTGAAACATTTTGAAAAGTCACCCACTGGGAACGAGTCCGAACAGTCTCAAGATTATTTCGATAATGAAACACAAAACAGAATATGAATCGACCGGTTTTCAGATTGGATTCGAATCGGTCCAGTAAAAAAACGGTTGAAACAGCCGTATTTATCAACGTCGAATCTCTTGTGAATTTTCGTTCGAATCGACGACTTTTAAAACGGGAAACGAATCCGAGTCTGCGTGCAAGTGTTTCTGTAGTCGAATAGTCCCTCCAAACTTAGAACGCCGCGCCGAGCATCGGAATTGTTCAAGTTCATAGTCCACAGCAGCAGTAGGAGTCCTCAACGCCTTTTTTCGTGCCGAGGGTGAAACATTTTGAAAAGTCACCCACTGGGAAGGAGTCCGAACAGTCTCAAGATTATTTCGATAATGAAACACAAAACAGAATATGAATGGACCGGTTTTCACAATGGATTTGACTGGCGCCGATAAAAAAAAACGGTTGAAACGGACGTATATATCGACGTCGAAATTCATGTGAAGTTTCGTTCGAATCGGCGACTTTTTAATCGGGAAACGAATCC
Source organism: Ophion obscuratus (assembly GCA_964007375.1). Taxonomy (NCBI): domain Eukaryota; kingdom Metazoa; phylum Arthropoda; class Insecta; order Hymenoptera; family Ichneumonidae; genus Ophion; species Ophion obscuratus. The sequence continues at coordinate 8,027,381 of OZ023323.1, read as the reverse complement.
GAGTCTGCATGCAAGTGTTTCTGTAGTCGAATAATCCCTACAAACTGAGAACACCGCGCCGAGCATCGGGTTCGTTCACGTTCACAGTCCACAGCGGAAGTAGTAGTCCTCAACGGCTTTTTTCGTGCCAATGGTAGAACATTTTAAAAAGTCACCCACTGGGAACGAGTCCGAACAGTCCCTAGATCATTTCGATAATGAAACACAAACCAGAATATGAATGGACCCGTTTTCACGATGGATTCGTCTCGGTCCGATAAAAAAAACGGTTGAAACAGACGTATTTATCGACATCGAAACTCATGTGAATTTTCGTTCGAATCGCCGACTTTCAAATCGGGAAACGAATCCGAGTCTGCATGCAAGTGTTTCTGTTGTCGAATAGTTCCTTCAAACTGAGAACGCCGTGCCGAGCATCGGATTCGTTCACGTTCATAGTCCACTGCAGCAGTAGGAGTTCTCAATGGCTATTTTCGTGCCGAGGGTGATACATTTTTAAAAATCACTCACTGGGAACGAGTCAGAACAGTCTCAAGATTATTTCGATGATGAAACACAAAACAGAATATGAATCGACCGGTTTTCAGATTGGATTCGAATCGGTCGGTAAAAAAAAACTGTTGAAACAGGCGTATTTATCAACGTCGAATCTCCTGTGAATTTTCGTTCGAATCGACGACTTTTAAATCGGGTAACGAATCCGAGTCTGCATGCAAGTGTTTCTGTTATCGAATAGTCCCTCCAAACTGAGAACGCCGCGCCGAGCATCGGATTTTTTCACGTTCATAGTCCACAGCAAAAGTAGTAGTCCTCAACGGCTTTTATCGTGCCAAGGGTAGAACATTTTAAAAAGTCACCCACTGGTAACGAGTCCGAACAGTCGCTAGATTATTTCGATAATGAAACACAAAACAGAATATGAATGGACCGGTTTTCACGATGGATTCTTCTCGGTCCGATAAAAAAAACGGTTGAAACAGACGTATTTATCGACATCGAAACTCATGTGAATTTTCGTTCGAATCGACGACTTTTAAAACGGGAAATGAATCCGAGTCTGCATGCAAGTGTTTCTGTAGTCGAATAGTCCCTCCAAACTGAGAACGCCGCGCCGAGCATCGGATTTGTTCACGGTCATAGTCCACAGCAGCAGTAGGAGTCCTCAACGGCTTTTTTCGTGCCGAGGGTGAAACATTTTGAAAAGTCACCCACTGGGAACGAGTCCGAACAGTCTCAAGATTATTTCGATAATGAAACACAAAACAGAATATGAATCGACCGGTTTTCAGATTGGATTCGAATCGGTCCAGTAAAAAAAAACGGTTGAAACAGCCGTATTTATCAACGTCGAATCTCTTGTGAATTTTCGTTCGAATCGACGACTTTTAAAACGGGAAACGAATCCGAGTCTGCGTGCAAGTGTTTCTGTAGTCGAATAGTCCCTCCAAACTTAGAACGCCGCGCCGAGCATCGGAATTGTTCACGTTCATAGTCCACAGCAGCAGTAGGAGTCCTCAACGCCTTTTTTCGTGCCGAGGGTGAAACATTTTGAAAAGTCACCCACTGGGAAGGAGTCCGAACAGTCTCAAGATTATTTCGATAATGAAACACAAAACAGAATATGAATGGACCGGTTTTCACAATGGATTTGACTGGCGCCGATAAAAAAAACGGTTGAAACGGACGTATATATCGACATCGAAACTCATGTGAAGTTTCGTTCGAATCGGCGACTTTTTAATCGGGAAACGAATCCGAATCTGCATGCAAGTGTTCCTGTAGTCGAATAATCCCTACAAACTGAGAACACCGCGCCGAGCATCGGGTTCTTTCACGTTCACAGTCCACAGCAGAAGTAGTAGTCCTCAACGGCTTTTTTCGTGCCAATGGTAGAACATTTTAAAAATTCACCCACTGGGAACGAGTCCGAACAGTCCCTAGATCATTTCGATAATGAAACACAAAACAGAATATGAATGGACCGGTTTTCACGATGGATTCGTCTCGGTCCGATAAAAAAAAACGGTTGAAACAGACGTATTTATCGACATCGAAACTCATGTGAATTTTCGTTCGAATCGCCGACTTTCAAATCGGGAAACGAATCCGAGTCTGCATGCAAGTGTTTCTGTTGTCGAATAGTTCCTTCAAACTGAGAACGCCGTGCCGAGCATCGGATTCGTTCACGTTCATAATCCACAGCAGCAGTAGGAGTTCTCAATGGCTATTTTCGTGCCGAGGGTGATACATTTTTAAAAATCACCCACTGGGAACGAGTCCGAACAGTCTCAAGATTATTTCGATAATGAAACACAAAACAGAATATGAATCGACCGGTTTTCAGATTGGATTCGAATCGGTCGGTAAAAAAAAACTGTTGAAACAGGCGTATTTATCAACGTCGAATCTCCTGTGAATTTTCGTTCGAATCGACGACTTTTAAATCGGGTAACGAATCCGAGTCTGCATGCAAGTGTTTCTGTTATCGAATAGTCCCTTCAAACTGAGAACGCCGCGCCGAGCATCGGATTTTTTCACGTTCATAGTCCACAGCAAAAGTAGTAGTCCTCAATGGAAATTTTCGTGCCGAGGGTAATACATTTTTCAAAATCACCCACTGGGAACGAATCCGAACAGTCTGAAGTTTATTTCGGTAATGAAACACAAAACAGAATTTGAATGAACCGTTGTACATATTGGATTTGTCGCGATTCGATAAAAAAAACGGTTGATACAGGCGTATTTATCAACGTCGAATCTCATGTGAATTTTCGTTCGAATCGACGACTTTTAAAACGGGAAACGAATCCGAGTCTGCATGCAAGTGTTTCTGTAGTCGAATAGTTTCTCCAAACTGAGAACGCCGCGCCGAGCATCGGATTTGTCCACGTTCATAGTCCACAGCAAAAGTAGTAGTCCTCAACGGCTTTTATCGTGCAAAGGGTAGAACATTTTAAAAAGTCACCCACTGGTAACGAGTCCGAACAGTCTCTAGCTTATTTCGATAATGAAACACAAAACAGAATATGAATGGACCGGTTTTCACAATGGATTTGTCTGGCGCCGATAAAAAAAACGATTGAAACGGATGTATATGTCGACGTCGAAACTCATGTGAAGTTTCGTTCGAATCGGCGACTTTTTAATCGGGAAACGAATCCGAGTCTGCATGCAAGTGTTTCTGTAGTCGAGTAATCGCTACAAACTGAGAACGCCGCGCCGAGCATCGGATTCGTTCACGTTCACAGTCCAAAGCAGAAGTCGTAGTCCTCAACCGCTTTTTTCGTGCCAAGGGTAGAACATTTTAAAAAATCACCCACTGGGAACGAGTCCGAGCAGTCTCAAGATTATTTCGATAATGAAACACAAAACAGAATATGAATCGACCGGTTTTCAGATTGGATTCGAATCGGTCCAGTAAAAAAACGGTTGAAACAGCCGTATTTATCAACGTCGAATCTCTTGTGAATTTTCGTTCGAATCGACGACTTTTAAATCGGGTAACGATTCCGAGTCTGCATGCAAGTGTTTCTGTTGTCGAATAGTTCCTTCAAACTGATAACGCCGTGCCGAGCATCGGATTCGTTCACGTTCATAGTCCACAGCAGCAGTATGAGTCCTCAACGGCTTTTTTCGTGCCGAGGGTGAAACATTTTGAAAAGTCACCCACTGGGAACGACTCCGAAGAGTCTCAAGATTATTTCGATAATGAAACACAAAACAGAATATGAATGGACCGGTTTTCACAATGGATTCGTCTCGATCCGATAAAAAAAACGGTTGAAACAGACGTATTTATCGACATCGAAACTCATGTCAATTTTCGTTCGAATCGACGACTTTTAAAACGGGAAACGAATCCGAGTCTGCATGCAAGTGTTTCTGTAGTCGAATAGTCCCTCCAAACTGAGAACGCCGCGCCGAGCATCGGATTCGTTCACGTTCACAGTCCACAGCAAAAGTAGTCGTCCTCAACGGCTTTTATCGTCCCAAGGGTAGAACATTCTAAAAAGTCACCCACTGGTAACGAGTCCGAACAGTCTCTAGATTATTTCGATAATGAAACACAAAACAGAATATGAATGGACAGGTTTTCACGATGGATTCGTCTCGGTCCGATAAAAAAAACCGTTGAAACAGACGTATTTATCGACATCGAAACTCATGTGAATTTTAGTTCGAATCGACGACTTTTAAAACGGGAAACGAATCCGAGTCTGCATGCAAGTGTTTCTGAAGTCGAATAATCCCTACAAACTGAGAACGCCGCGCCGAGCATCGGATTCGTTCACGTTCACAGTCCACAGCAGAAGTCGTAGTCCTCAACGGCTTTTTTTGTGCCAATGGTAGAACATTTTCAAAAGTCACCCACTGGTAACGAGTCCGAACAGTCGCTAGATTATTTCGATAATGAAACACAAAACAGAATATGAATGGACCGGTTTTCACGATGGATTCTTTTCGGTCCGATAAAAAAAACGGTTGAAACAGACGTATTTATCGACATCGAAACTCATGTGAATTTTCGTTCGAATCGACGACTTTTAAAACGGGAAATGAATCCGAGTCTGCATGCAAGTGTTTCTGTAGTCGAATAGTCCCTCCAAACTGAGAACGCCGCGCCGAGCATCGGATTTGTTCACGTTCATAGTCCACAGCAGCAGTAGGAGTCCTCAACGCCTTTTTTCGTGCCGAGGATGAAACATTTTGAAAAGTCACCCACTGGGAAGGAGTCCGAACAGTCTCAAGATTATTTCGATAATGAAACACAAAACAGAATATGAATGGACCGGTTTTCACAATGGATTTGACTGGCGCCGATAAAAAAAACGGTTGAAACGGACGTATATATCGACGTCGAAACTCATGTGAAGTTTCGTTCGAATCGGCGACTTTTTAATCGGGAAACGAATCCGAGTCTGCATTCAAGTGTTTCTGTAGTCGAATAATCCCTACAAACTGAGAACGCCGCGCCGAGCATCGGGTTCGTTCACGTTCACAGTCCACAGCAGAAGTAGTAGTCCTCAACGGCTTTATTCGTGCCAATGGTAGAACATTTTAAACAGTCACCCACTGGGAACGAGTCCGAACAGTCCCTAGATCATTTCGATAATGAAACACAAAACAGAATATGAATGGACCGGTTTTCACGATGAATTCGTCTCGGTCCTTTAAAAAAAAACGGTTGAAACAGACGTATTTATCGACATCGAAACTCATGTGAATTTTCGTTCGAATCGCCGACTTTCAAATCGGGAAACGAATCCGAGTCTGCATGCAAGTGTTTCTGTTGTCGAATAGTTCCTTCAAACTGAGAACGCCGTGCCGAGCATCGGATTCGTTCACGTTCATAGTCCACAGCAGCAGTAGGAGTTCTCAATGGCTATTTTCGTGCCGAGGGTGATACATTTTTAAAAATCACCCACTGGGAACGAGTCCGAACAGTCTCTAGATTATTTCGATAATGAAACACAAAACAGAATATGAATCGACCGGTTTTCAGATTGGATTCGAATCGGTCGGTAAAAAAAACTGTTGAAACAGGCGTATTTATCAACGTCGAATCTCCTGTGAATTTTCGTTCGAATCGACGACTTTTAAATCGGGTAACGAATCCGAGTCTGCATGCAAGTGTTTCTGTTATCGAATAGTCCCTCCAAACTGAGAACGCCGCGCCGAGCATCGGATTTGTTCACGTTCATAGTCCACAGCAAAAGTAGTAGTCCTCAACGGCTTTTATCGTGCCGGGGGTGAAACATTTTGAAAAGTCACCCACTGGGAACGAGTCCGAACAGTCGCTAGATTATTTCGATAATGAAACACAAAACAGACTATGAATGGACCGGTTTTCACGATGGATTCTTCTCGGTCCGATAAAAAAAACGGTTGAAACAGACGTATTTATCGACATCGAAACTCATGTGAATTTTCGTTCGAATCGACGACTTTTAAAACGGGAAATGAATCCGAGTCTGCATGCAAGTGTTTCTGTAGTCGAATAGTCCCTCCAAACTGAGAACGCCGCGCCGAGCATCGGATTTGTTCACGTTCATAGTCCACAGCAGCAGTAGGAGTCCTCAACGGCTTTTTTCGTGCCGAGGGTGAAACATTTTGAAAAGTCACCCACTGGGAACGAGTCCGAACAGTCTCAAGATTATTTCGATAATGAAACACAAAACAGAATATGAATCGACCGGTTTTCAGATTGGATTCGAATCGGTCCAGTAAAAAAAACGGTTGAAACAGCCGTATTTATCAACGTCGAATCTCTTGTGAATTTTCGTTCGAATCGACGACTTTTAAAACGGGAAACGAATCCGAGTCTGCGTGCAAGTGTTTCTGTAGTCGAATAGTCCCTCCAAACTTAGAACGCCGCGCCGAGCATCGGAATTGTTCACGTTCATAGTCCACAGCAGCAGTAGGAGTCCTCAACGCCTTTTTTCGTGCCGAGGGTGAAACATTTTGAAAAGTCACCCACTGGGAAGGAGTCCGAACAGTCTCAAGATTATTTCGATAATGAAACACAAAACAGAATATGAATGGACCGGTTTTCACAATGGATTTGACTGGCGCCGATAAAAAAAACGGTTGAAACGGACGTATATATCGACATCGAAACTCATGTGAAGTTTCGTTCGAATCGGCGACTTTTTAATCGGGAAACGAATCCGAGTCTGCATGCAAGTGTTTCTGTAGTCGAATAATCCCTACAAACTGAGAACACCGCGCCGAGCATCGGGTTCTTTCACGTTCACAGTCCACAGCAGAAGTAGTAGTCCTCAACGGCTTTTTTCGTGCCAATGGTAGAACATTTTAAAAATTCACCCACTGGGAACGAGTCCGAACAGTCCCTAGATCATTTCGATAATGAAACACAAAACAGAATATGAATGGACCGGTTTTCACGATGGATTCGTCTCGGTCCGATAAAAAAAAACGGTTGAAACAGACGTATTTATCGACATCGAAACTCATGTGAATTTTCGTTCGAATCGCCGACTTTCAAATCGGGAAACGAATCCGAGTCTGCATGCAAGTGTTTCTGTTGTCGAATAGTTCCTTCAAACTGAGAACGCCGTGCCGAGCATCGGATTCGTTCACGTTCATAGTCCACAGCAGCAGTAGGAGTTCTCAATGGCTATTTTCGTGCCGAGGATGATACATTTTTAAAAATCTCCCACTGGGAACGAGTCCGAACAGTCTCAAGATTATTTCGATAATGAAACACAAAACAGAATATGAATCGACCGGTTTTCAGATTGGATTCGAATCGGTCGGTAAAAAAAACTGTTGAAACAGGCGTATTTATCAACGTCGAATCTCCTGTGAATTTTCGTTCGAATCGACGACTTTTAAATCGGGTAACGAATCCGACTCTGCATGCAAGTGTTTCTGTTATCGAATAGTCCCTTCAAACTGAGAACGCCGCGCCGAGCATCGGATTTGTTCACGTTCATAGTCCACAGCAAAAGTAGTAGTCCTCAATGGAAATTTTCGTGCCGAGGGTAATACATTTTTCAAAATCACCCACTGGGAACGAATCCGAACAGTCTGAAGTTTATTTCGGTAATGAAACACAAAACAGAATTTGAATGAACCGTTGTACATATTGGATTTGTCGCGATTCGATAAAAAAAACGGTTGATACAGGCGTATTTATCAACGTCGAATCTCTTGTGAATTTTCGTTCGAATCGACGACTTTTAAAACGGGAAACGAATCCGAGTCTGCGTGCAAGTGTTTCTGTAGTCGTATAGTCCCTCCAAACTTAGAACGCCGCGCCGAGCATCGGAATTGTTCAAGTTCATAGTCCACAGCAGCAGTAGGAGTCCTCAACGCCTATTTTCGTGCCGAGGGTGAAACATTTTGAAAAGTCACCCACTGGGAAGGAGTCCGAACAGTCTCAAGATTATATCGATAATGAAACACAAAACAGAATATGAATGGACCGGTTTTCACAATGGATTTGACTGGCGCCGATAAAAAAAACGGTTGAAACGGACGTATATATCGACGTCGAAATTCATGTGAAGCTTCGTTCGAATCGGCGACTTTTTAATCGGGAAACGAATCCGAGTCTGCATGCAAGTGTTTCTGTAGTCGAATAGTCCCTCCAAACTGAGAACGCCGCGCCGAGCATCGGATTCGTTCACGTTCACAGTCCACAGCAAAAGTAGTCGTCCTCAACGGCTTTTATCGTCCCAAGGGTAGAACATTCTAAAAAGTCACCCACTGGTAACGAGTCCGAACAGTCTCTAGATTATTTCGATAATGAAACACAAAACAGAATATGAATGGACAGGTTTTCACGATGGATTCGTCTCGGTCCGATAAAAAAAACCGTTGAAACAGACGTATTTATCGACATCGAAACTCATGTGAATTTTCGTTCGAATCGACGACTTTTAAAACGGGAAACGAATCCGAGTCTGCATGCAAGTGTTTCTGAAGTCGAATAATCCCTACAAACTGAGAACGCCGCGCCGAGCATCGGATTCGTTCACGTTCACAGTCCACAGCAGAAGTCGTAGTCCTCAACGGCTTTTTTCGTGCCAAGGGTAGAACATTTTAAAAAGTCACCCACTGGGAACGAGTCCGAACAGTCCCTAGCTTATTTCGATAATGAAACACAAAACAGAATATGAATGGACCGGTTTTGACGATGGATTCGTCTCGGTCCGAAAAAAAGAACGGCTGAAACAGCCGTATTTATCAACGTCGAATCTCTTGTGAATTTTCGTTCGAATCGACGACTTTTAAAACGGGAAACGAATCCGCGTCTGCATGCAAGTGTTTCTGTAGTCGAATAGTCCCTCCAAGCTGAGAACGCCGCGCCGAGCATCGGATTCGTTCACGTTCACAGTCCACAGCAGAAGTAGTAGTCCTCAACGGCTTTTTTCGTGCCAATGGTAGAACATTTTCAAAAGTCACCCACTGGTAACGAGTCCGAACAGTCGCTAGATTATTTCGATAATGAAACACAAAACAGAATATGAATGGACCGGTTTTCACGATGGATTCTATTCGGTCCGATACAAAAAACGGTTGAAACAGACGTATTTATCGACATCGAAACTCATGTGAATTTTCGTTCGAATCGACGACTTTTAAAACGGGAAATGAATCCGAGTCTGCATGCAAGTGTTTCTGTAGTCGAATAGTCCCTCCAAACTGAGAACGCCGCGCCGAGCATCGGATTTGTTCACGTTCATAGTCCACAGCAGCAGTAGGAGTCCTCAACGGCTTTTTTCGTGCCGAGGGTGAAACATTTTGAAAAGTCACCCACTGGGAACGAGTCCGAACAGTCTCAAGATTATTTCGATAATGAAACACAAAACAGAATAGGAATCGACAGGTGTTCAGATTGGATTCGAATCGGTCCAGTAAAAAAAACGGTTGAAACAGCCGTATTTATCAGCGTCGAATCTCTTGTGAATTTTCGTTCGAATCGACGACTTTTAAAACGGGAAACGAATCCGAGTCTGCGTGCAAGTGTTTCTGTAGTCGAATAGTCCCTCCAAACTTAGAACGCCGCGCCGAGCATCGGAATTGTTCACGTTCATAGTCCACAGCAGCAGTAGGAGTCCTCAACGCCTTTTTTCGTGCCGAGGATGAAACATTTTGAAAAGTCACCCACTGGGAAGGAGTCCGAACAGTCTCAAGATTATTTCGATAATGAAACACAAAACAGAATATGAATGGACCGGTTTTCACAATGGATTTGACTGGCGCCGATAAAAAAAACGGTTGAAACGGACGTATATATCGACGTCGAAACTCATGTGAAGTTTCGTTCGAATCGGCGACTTTTTAATCGGGAAACGAATCCGAGTCTGCATTCAAGTGTTTCTGTAGTCGAATAATCCCTACAAACTGAGAACGCCGCGCCGAGCATCGGGTTCGTTCACGTTCACAGTCCACAGCAGAAGTAGTAGTCCTCAACGGCTTTTTTCGTGCCAATGGTAGAACATTTTAAACAGTCACCCACTGGGAACGAGTCCGAACAGTCCCTAGATCATTTCGATAATGAAACACAGAACAGAATATGAATGGACCGGTTTTCGCGATGGATTCGTCTCGGTCCTTAAAAAAAATACGGTTGAAACAGACGTATTTATCGACATCGAAACTCATGTGAATTTTCGTTCGAATCGCCGACTTTCAAATCGAGAAACGAATCCGAGTCTGCATGCAAGTGTTTCTGTTGTCGAATAGTTCCTTCAAACTGAGAACGCCGTGCCGAGCATCGGATTCGTTCACGTTCATAGTCCACAGCAGCAGTGGGAGTTCTCAATGGCTATTTTCGTGCCGAGGGTGATACATTTTTAAAAATCACCCACTGGGAACGAGTCCGAACAGTCTCAAGATTATTTCGATAATGAAACACAAAACAGAATATGAATCGACCGGTTTTCAGATTGGATTCGAATCGGTCGGTAAAAAAAACTGTTGAAACAGGCGTATTTATCAACGTCGAATCTCCTGTGAATTTTCGTTCGAATCGACGACTTTTAAATCGGGTAACGAATCCGAGTCTGCATGCAAGTGTTTCTGTTATCGAATAGTCCCTCCAAACTGAGAACGCCGCGCCGAGCATCGGATTTGTTCACGTTCATAGTCCACAGCAAAAGTAGTAGTCCTCAACGGCTTTTATCGTGCCGGGGGTAGAACGTTTTAAAAAGTCACCCACTGGTAACGAGTCCGAACAGTCGCTAGATTATTTCGATAATGAAACACAAAACAGAATATGAATGGACCGGTTTTCACGATGGATTCTTCTCGGTCCGATAAAAAAAACGTTTGAAACAGACGTATTTATCGACATCGAAACTCATGTGAATTTTCGTTCGAATCGACGACTTTTAAAACGGGAAATGAATCCGAGTCTGCATGCAAGTGTTTCTGTAGTCGAATAGTCCCTCCAAACTGAGAACGCCGCGCCGAGCATCGGACTTGTTCACGTTCATAGTCCACAGCAGCAGTAGGAGTCCTCAACGGCTTTTTTCGTGCCGAGGGTGAAACATTTTGAAAAGTCACCCACTGGGAACGAGTCCGAACAGTCTCAAGATTATTTCGATAATGAAACACAAAACAGAATATGAATCGACCGGTTTTCAGATTGGATTCGAATCGGTCCAGTAAAAAAAACGGTTGAAACAGCCGTATTTATCAACGTCGAATCTCTTGTGAATTTTCGTTCGAATCGACGACTTTTAAAACGGGAAACGAATCCGAGTCTGCGTGCAAGTGTTTCTGTAGTCGAATAGTCCCTCCAAACTTAGAACGCCGCGCCGAGCATCGGAATTGTTCACGTTCATAGTCCACAGCAGCAGTAGGAGTCCTCAACGCCTTTTTTCGTGCCGAGGGTGAAACATTTTGAAAAGTCACCCACTGGGAAGGAGTCCGAACAGTCTCAAGATTATTTCGATAATGAAACACAAAACAGAATATGAATGGACCGGTTTTCACAATGGATTTGACTGGCGCCGATAAAAAAAACGGTTGAAACGGACGTATATATCGACATCGAAACTCATGTGAAGTTTCGTTCGAATCGGCTACTTTTTAATCGGGAAACGAATCCGAGTCTGCATGCAAGTGTTTCTGTAGTCGAATAATCCCTACAAACTGAGAACACCGCGCCGAGCATCGGGTTCTCTCACGTTCACAGTCCACAGCAGAATTAGTAGTCCTCAACGGCTTTTTTCGTGCCAATGGTAGAACATTTTAAAAATTCACCCACTGGGAACGAGTCCGAACAGTCCCTAGATCATTTCGATAATGAAACACAAAACAGAATATGAATGGACCGGTTTTCACGATGGATTCGTCTCGGTCCGATAAAAAAAAACGGTTGAAACAGACGTATTTATCGACATCGAAACTCATGTGAATTTTCGTTCGAATCGCCGACTTTCAAATCGGGAAACGAATCCGAGTCTGCATGCAAGTGTTTCTGTTGTCGAATAGTTCCTTCAAACTGAGAACGCCGTGCCGAGCATCGGATTCGTTCACGTTCATAGTCCACAGCAGCAGTAGGAGTTCTCAATGGCTATTTTCGTGCCGAGGGTGATACATTTTTAAAAATCACCCACTGGGAACGAGTCCGAACAGTCTCAAGATTATTTCGATAATGAAACACAAAACAGAATATGAATCGACCGGTTTTCAGATTGGATTCGAATCGGTCGGTAAAAAAAACTGTTGAAACAGGCGTATTTATCGACGTCGAATCTCCTGTGAATTTTCGTTCGAATCGACGACTTTTAAATCGGGTAATGAATCCGAGTCTGCATGCAAGTGTTTCTGTTATCGAATAGTCCCTTCAAACTGAGAACGCCGCGCCGAGCATCGGATTTGTTCACGTTCATAGTCCACAGCAAAAGTAGTAGTCCTCAATGGAAATTTTCGTGCCGAGGGTAATACATTTTTCAAAATCACCCACTGGGAACGAATCCGAACAGTCTGAAGTTTATTTCGGTAATGAAACACAAAACAGAATTTGAATGAACCATTGTACATATTGGATTTGTCGCGATTCGATAAAAAAAACGGTTGATACAGGCGTATTTATCAACGTCGAATCTCTTGTGAATTTTCGTTCGAATCGACGACTTTTAAAACGGGAAACGATTCCGAGTCTGCGTGCAAGTGTTTCTGTAGTCGAATAGTCCCTCCAAGCTGAGAACGCCGCGCCGAGCATCGGATTCGTTCACGTTCACAGTCCACAGCAGAAGTAGTAGTCCTCAACGGCTTTTTTCGTGCCAATGGTAGAACATTTTCAAAAGTCACCCACTGGTAACGAGTCCGAACAGTCGCTAGATTATTTCGATAATGAAACACAAAACAGAATATGAATGGACCGGTTTTCACGATGGATTCTTTTCGGTCCGATAAAAAAAACGGTTGAAACAGACGTATTTATCGACATCGAAACTCATGTGAATTTTCGTTCGAATCGACGACTTTTAAAACGGGAAATGAATCCGAGTCTGCATGCAAGTGTTTCTGTAGTCGAATAGTCCCTCCAAACTGAGAACGCCGCGCCGAGCATCGGATTTGTTCACGTTCATAGTCCACAGCAGCAGTAGGAGTCCTCAACGGCTTTTTTCGTGCCGAGGGTGAAACATTTTGAAAAGTCACCCACTGGGAACGAGTCCGAACAGTCTCAAGATTATTTCGATAATGAAACACAAAACAGAATATGAATCGACCGGTTTTCAGATTGGATTCGAATCGGTCCAGTAAAAAAAACGGTTGAAACAGCCGTATTTATCAACGTCGAATCTCTTGTGAATTTTCGTTCGAATCGACGACTTTTAAAACGGGAAACGAATCCGAGTCTGCGTGCAAGTGTTTCTGTAGTCGAATAGTCCCTCCAAACTTAGAACGCCGCGCCGAGCATCGGAATTGTTCACGTTCATAGTCCACAGCAGCAGTAGGAGTCCTCAACGCCTTTTTTCGTGCCGAGGGTGAAACATTTTGAAAAGTCACCCACTGGGAAGGAGTCCGAACAGTCTCAAGATTATTTCGATAATGAAACACAAAACAGAATATGAATGGACCGGTTTTCACAATGGATTTGACTGGCGCCGATAAAAAAAACGGTTGAAACGGACGTATATATCGACATCGAAACTCATGTGAAGTTTCGTTCGAATCGGCTACTTTTTAATCGGGAAACGAATCCGAGTCTGCATGCAAGTGTTTCTGTAGTCGAATAATCCCTACAAACTGAGAACACCGCGCCGAGCATCGGGTTCTCTCACGTTCACAGTCCACAGCAGAAGTAGTAGTCCTCAACGGCTTTTTTCGTGCCAATGGTAGAACATTTTAAAAATTCACCCACTGGGAACGAGTCCGAACAGTCCCTAGATCATTTCGATAATGAAACACAAAACAGAATATGAATGGACCGGTTTTCACGATGGATTCGTCTCGGTCCGATAAAAAAAAACGGTTGAAACAGACGTATTTATCGACATCGAAACTCATGTGAATTTTCGTTCGAATCGCCGACTTTCAAATCGGGAAACGAATCCGAGTCTGCATGCAAGTGTTTCTGTTGTCGAATAGTTCCTTCAAACTGAGAACGCCGTGCCGAGCATCGGATTCGTTCACGTTCATAGTCCACAGCAGCAGTAGGAGTTCTCAATGGCTATTTTCGTGCCGAGGGTGATACATTTTTAAAAATCACCCACTGGGAACGAGTCCGAACAGTCTCAAGATTATTTCGATAATGAAACACAAAACAGAATATGAATCGACCGGTTTTCAGATTGGATTCGAATCGGTCGGTAAAAAAAACTGTTGAAACAGGCGTATTTATCAACGTCGAATCTCCTGTGAATTTTCGTTCGAATCGACGACTTTTAAATCGGGTAACGAATCCGAGTCTGCATGCAAGTGTTTCTGTTATCGAATAGTCCCTTCAAACTGAGAACGCCGCGCCGAGCATCGGATTTGTTCACGTTCATAGTCCACAGCAAAAGTAGTAGTCCTCAATGGAAATTTTCGTGCCGAGGGTAATACATTTTTCAAAATCACCCACTGGGAACGAATCCGAACAGTCTGAAGTTTATTTCGGTAATGAAACACAAAACAGAATTTGAATGAACCGTTGTACATATTGGATTTGTCGCGATTCGATAAAAAAAAACGGTTGATACAGGCGTATTTATCAACGTCGAATCTCTTGTGAATTTTCGTTCGAATCGACGACTTTTAAAACGGGAAACGAATCCGAGTCTGCGTGCAAGTGTTTCTGTAGTCGTATAGTCCCTCCAAACTTAGAACGCCGCGCCGAGCATCGGAATTGTTCAAGTTCATAGTCCACAGCAGCAGTAGGAGTCCTCAACGCCTTTTTTCGTGCCGAGGGTGAAACATTTTGAAAAGTCACCCACTGGGAAGGAGTCCGAACAGTCTCAAGATTATTTCGATAATGAAACACAAAACAGAATATGAATGGACCGGTTTTCACAATGGATTTGACTGGCGCCGATAAAAAAAACGGTTGAAACGGACGTATATATCGACGTCGAAATTCATGTGAAGCTTCGTTCGAATCGGCGACTTTTTAATCGGGAAACGAATCCGAGTCTGCATGCAAGTGTTTCTGTAGTCGAATAGTCCCTCCAAACTGAGAACGCCGCGCCGAGCATCGGATTCGTTCACGTTCACAGTCCACAGCAAAAGTAGTCGTCCTCAACGGCTTTTATCGTCCCAAGGGTAGAACATTCTAAAAAGTCACCCACTGGTAACGAGTCCGAACAGTCTCTAGATTATTTCGATAATGAAACACAAAACAGAATATGAATGGACAGGTTTTCACGATGGATTCGTCTCGGTCCGATAAAAAAAACCGTTGAAACAGACGTATTTATCGACATCGAAACTCATGTGAATTTTCGTTCGAATCGACGACTTTTAAAACGGGAAACGAATCCGAGTCTGCATGCAAGTGTTTCTGAAGTCGAATAGTTCCTTCAAACTGAGAACGCCGTGCCGAGCATCGGATTCGTTCACGTTCATAGTCCACAGCAGCAGTAGGAGTTCTCAATGGCTATTTTCGTGCCGAGGGTGATACATTTTTAAAAATCACCCACTGGGAACGAGTCCGAACAGTCTCAAGATTATTTCGATAATGAAACACAAAACAGAATATGAATCGACCGGTTTTCAGATTGGATTCGAATCGGTCGGTAAAAAAAACTGTTGAAACAGGCGTATTTATCAACGTCGAATCTCCTGTGAATTTTCGTTCGAATCGACGACTTTTAAATCGGGTAACGAATCCGAGTCTGCATGCAAGTGTTTCTGTTATCGAATAGTCCCTTCAAACTGAGAACGCCGCGCCGAGCATCGGATTTGTTCACGTTCATAGTCCACAGCAAAAGTAGTAGTCCTCAATGGAAATTTTCGTGCCGAGGGTAATACATTTTTCAAAATCACCCACTGGGAACGAATCCGAACAGTCTGAAGTTTATTTCGGTTATGAAACACAAAACAGAATTTGAATGAACCGTCGTACATATTGGATTTGCCGCGATTCGATAAAAAAAACGGTTGATACAGGCGTATTTATCAACGTCGAATCTCATGTGAATTTTCGTTCGAATCGACGACTTTTAAAACGGGAAACGAATCCGAGTCTGCATGCAAGTGTTTCTGTAGTCGAATAGTCCCTCCAAACTGAGAACGCCGCGCCGAGCATCGGATTTGTTCACGTTCATAGTCCACAGCAAAAGTAGTAGTCCTCAACGGCTTTTATCGTGCAAAGGGTAGAACATTTTAAAAAGTCACCCACTGGTAACGAGTCCGAGCAGTCTCAAGATTATTTCGATAATGAAACACAAAACAGAATATGAATCGACCGGTTTTCAGATTGGATTCGAATCGGTCCAGTAAAAAAACGGTTGAAACAGCCGTATTTATCAACGTCGAATCTCTTGTGAATTTTCGTTCGAATCGACGACTTTTAAATCGGGTAACGATTCCGAGTCTGCATGCAAGTGTTTCTGTTGTCGAATAGTTCCTTCAAACTGATAACGCCGTGCCGAGCATCGGATTCGTTCACGTTCATAGTCCACAGCAGCAGTATGAGTCCTCAACGGCTTTTTTCGTGCCGAGGGTGAAACATTTTGAAAAGTCACCCACTGGGAACGACTCCGAAGAGTCTCAAGATTATTTCGATAATGAAACACAAAACAGAATATGAATGGACCGGTTTTCACAATGGATTCGTCTCGATCCGATAAAAAAAACGGTTGAAACAGACGTATTTATCGACATCGAAACTCATGTCAATTTTCGTTCGAATCGACGACTTTTAAAACGGGAAACGAATCCGAGTCTGCATGCAAGTGTTTCTGTAGTCGAATAGTCCCTCCAAACTGAGAACGCCGCGCCGAGCATCGGATTCGTTCACGTTCACAGTCCACAGCATAAGTAGTCGTCCTCAACGGCTTTTATCGTCCCAAGGGTAGAACATTTTCAAAAGTCACCCACTGGTAACGAGTCCGAACAGTCGCTAGATTATTTCGATAATGAAACACAAAACAGAATATGAATGGACCGGTTTTCACGATGGATTCTTTTCGGTCCGATAAAAAAAACGGTTGAAACAGACGTATTTATCGACATCGAAACTCATGTGAATTTTCGTTCGAATCGACGACTTTTAAAACGGGAAATGAACCCGAGTCTGCATGCAAGTGTTTCTGTAGTCGAATAGTCCCTCCAAACTGAGAACGCCGCGCCGAGCATCGGATTTGTTCACGTTCATAGTCCACAGCAGCAGTAGGAGTCCTCAACGGCTTTTTTCGTGCCGAGGGTGAAACATTTTGAAAAGTCACCCACCGGGAACGAGTCCGAACAGTCTCAAGATTATTTCGATAATGAAACACAAAACAGAATAGGAATCGACAGGTTTTCAGATTGGATTCGAATCGGTCCAGTAAAAAAAACGGTTGAAACAGCCGTATTTATCAACGTCGTATCTCTTGTGAATTTTCGTTCGAATCGACGACTTTTAAAACGGGAAACGAATCCGAGTCTGCGTGCAAGTGTTTCTGTAGTCGAATAGTCCCTCCAAACTTAGAACGCCGCGCCGAGCATCGGAATTGTTCACGTTCATAGTCCACAGCAGCAGTAGGAGTCCTGAACGCCTTTTTTCGTGCCGAGGATGAAACATTTTGAAAAGTCACCCACTGGGAAGGAGTCCGAACAGTCTCAAGATTATTTCGATAATGAAACACAAAACAGAATATGAATGGACCGGTTTTCACAATGGATTTGACTGGCGCCGATAAAAAAAACGGTTGAAACGGACGTATATATCGACGTCGAAACTCATGTGAAGTTTCGTTCGAATCGGCGACTTTTTAATCGGGAAACGAATCCGAGTCTGCATTCAAGTGTTTCTGTAGTCGAATAATCCCTACAAACTGAGAACGCCGCGCCGAGCATCGGGTTCGTTCACGTTCACAGTCCACAGCAGAAGTAGTAGTCCTCAACGGCTTTTTTCGTGCCAATGGTAGAACATTTTAAACAGTCACCCACTGGGAACGAGTCCGAACAGTCCCTAGATCATTTCGATAATGAAACACAAAACAGAATATGAATGGACCGGTTTTCACGATGGATTCGTCTCGGTCCGTTAAAAAAAAACGGTTGAAACAGACGTATTTATCGACATCGAAACTCATGTGAATTTTCGTTCGAATCGCCGACTTTCAAATCGGGAAACGAATCCGAGTCTGCATGCAAGTGTTTCTGTTGTCGAATAGTTCCTTCAAACTGAGAACGCCGTGCCGAGCATCGGATTCGTTCACGTTCATAGTCCACAGCAGCAGTAGGAGTTCTCAATGGCTATTTTCGTGCCGAGGGTGATACATTTTTAAAAATCACCCACTGGGAACGAGTCCGAACAGTCTCAAGATTATTTCGATAATGAAACACAAAACAGAATATGAATCGACCGGTTTTCAGATTGGATTCGAATCGGTCGGTAAAAAAAACTGTTGAAACAGGCGTATTTATCAACGTCGAATCTCCTGAGAATTTTCGTTCGAATCGACGACTTTTAAATCGGGTAACGAATCCGAGTCTGCATGCAAGTGTTTCTGTTATCGAATAGTCCCTCCAAACTGAGAACGCCGCGCCGAGCATCGGATTTGTTCACGTTCATAGTCCACAGCAAAAGTAGTAGTCCTCAACGGCTTTTATCGTGCCGGGGGTAGAACGTTTTAAAAAGTCACCCACTGGTAACGAGTCCGAACAGTCGCTAGATTATTTCGATAATGAAACACAAAACAGAATATGAATGGACCGGTTTTCACGATGGATTCTTCTCGGTCCGATAAAAAAAACGTTTGAAACAGACGTATTTATCGACATCGAAACTCATGTGAATTTTCGTTCGAATCGACGACTTTTAAAACGGGAAATGAATCCGAGTCTGCATGCAAGTGTTTCTGTAGTCGAATAGTCCCTCCAAACTGAGAACGCCGCGCCGAGCATCGGATTTGTTCACGTTCATAGTCCACAGCAGCAGTAGGAGTCCTCAACGGCTTTTTTCGTGCCGAGGGTGAAACATTTTGAAAAGTCACCCACTGGGAACGAGTCCGAACAGTCCCTAGATCATTTCGATAATGAAACACAAAACAGAATATGAATGGACCGGTTTTCACGATGGATTCGTCTCGGTCCTTTAAAAAAAAACGGTTGAAACAGACGTATTTATCGACATCGAAACTCATGTGAATTTTCTTTCGAATCGCCGACTTTCAAATCGGGAAACGAATCCGAGTCTGCATGCAAGTGTTTCTGTTGTCGAATAGTTCCTTCAAACTGAGAACGCCGTGCCGAGCATCGGATTCGTTCACGTTCATAGTCCACTGCAGCAGTAGGAGTTCTCAATGGCTATTTTCGTGCCGAGGGTGATACATTTTTAAAAATCACTCACTGGGAACGAGTCAGAACAGTCTCAAGATTATTTCGATAATGAAACACAAAACAGAATATGAATCGACCGGTTTTCAGATTGGATTCGAATCGGTCGGTAAAAAAAACTGTTGAAACAGGCGTATTTATCAACGTCGAATCTCCTGTGAATTTTCGTTCGAATCGACGACTTTTAAATCGGGTAACGAATCCGAGTCTGCATGCAAGTGTTTCTGTTATCGAATAGTCCCTCCAAACTGAGAACGCCGCGCCGAGCATCGGATTTGTTCACGTTCATAGTCCACAGCAAAAGTAGTAGTCCTCAACGGCTTTTATCGTGCCAAGGGTAGAACATTTTAAGAAGTCACCCACTGGTAACGAGTCCGAACAGTCGCTAGATTATTTCGATAATGAAACACAAAACAGACTATGAATGGACCGGTTTTCACGATGGATTCTTCTCGGTCCGATAAAAAAAACGGTTGAAACAGACGTATTTATCGACATCGAAACTCATGTGAATTTTCGTTCGAATCGACGACTTTTAAAACGGGAAATGAATCCGAGTCTGCATGCAAGTGTTTCTGTAGTCGAATAGTCCCTCCAAACTGAGAACGCCGCGCCGAGCATCGGATTTGTTCACGTTCATAGTCCACAGCAGCAGTAGGAGTCCTCAACGGCTTTTTTCGTGCCGAGGGTGAAACATTTTGAAAAGTCACCCACTGGGAACGAGTCCGAACAGTCCCTAGATCATTTCGATAATGAAACACAAAACAGAATATGAATGGACCGGTTTTCACGATGGATTCGTCTCGGTCCTTTAAAAAAAAACGGTTGAAACAGACGTATTTATCGACATCGAAACTCATGTGAATTTTCTTTCGAATCGCCGACTTTCAAATCGGGAAACGAATCCGAGTCTGCATGCAAGTGTTTCTGTTGTCGAATAGTTCCTTCAAACTGAGAACGCCGTGCCGAGCATCGGATTCGTTCACGTTCATAGTCCACTGCAGCAGTAGGAGTTCTCAATGGCTATTTTCGTGCCGAGGGTGATACATTTTTAAAAATCACTCACTGGGAACGAGTCAGAACAGTCTCAAGATTATTTCGATAATGAAACACAAAACAGAATATGAATCGACCGGTTTTCAGATTGGATTCGAATCGGTCGGTAAAAAAAACTGTTGAAACAGGCGTATTTATCAACGTCGAATCTCCTGTGAATTGTCGTTCGAATCGACGACTTTTAAATCGGGTAACGAATCCGAGTCTGCATGCAAGTGTTTCTGTTATCGAATAGTCCCTCCAAACTGAGAACGCCGCGCCGAGCATCGGATTTGTTCACGTTCATAGTCCACAGCAAAAGTAGTAGTCCTCAACGGCTTTTATCGTGCCAAGGGTAGAACATTTTAAGAAGTCACCCACTGGTAACGAGTCCGAACAGTCGCTAGATTATTTCGATAATGAAACACAAAACAGACTATGAATGGACCGGTTTTCACGATGGATTCTTCTCGGTCCGATAAAAAAAACGGTTGAAACAGACGTATTTATCGACATCGAAACTCATGTGAATTTTCGTTCGAATCGACGACTTTTAAAACGGGAAATGAATCCGAGTCTGCATGCAAGTGTTTCTGTAGTCGAATAGTCCCTCCAAACTGAGAACGCCGCGCCGAGCATCGGATTTGTTCACGTTCATAGTCCACAGCAGCAGTAGGAGTCCTCAACGGCTTTTTTCGTGCCGAGGGTGAAACATTTTGAAAAGTCACCCACTGGGAACGAGTCCGAACAGTCCCTAGATCATTTCGATAATGAAACACAAAACAGAATATGAATGGACCGGTTTTCACGATGGATTCGTCTCGGTCCTTTAAAAAAAAACGGTTGAAACAGACGTATTTATCGACATCGAAACTCATGTGAATTTTCTTTCGAATCGCCGACTTTCAAATCGGGAAACGAATCCGAGTCTGCATGCAAGTGTTTCTGTTGTCGAATAGTTCCTTCAAACTGAGAACGCCGTGCCGAGCATCGGATTCGTTCACGTTCATAGTCCACTGCAGCAGTAGGAGTTCTCAATGGCTATTTTCGTGCCGAGGGTGATACATTTTTAAAAATCACTCACTGGGAACGAGTCAGAACAGTCTCAAGATTATTTCGATAATGAAACACAAAACAGAATATGAATCGACCGGTTTTCAGATTGGATTCGAATCGGTCAGTAAAAAAAACTGTTGAAACAGGCGTATTTATCAACGTCGAATCTCCTGTGAATTGTCGTTCGAATCGACGACTTTTAAATCGGGTAACGAATCCGAGTCTGCATGCAAGTGTTTCTGTTATCGAATAGTCCCTCCAAACTGAGAACGCCGCGCCGAGCATCGGATTTGTTCACGTTCATAGTCCACAGCAAAAGTAGTAGTCCTCAACGGCTTTTATCGTGCCAAGGGTAGAACATTTTAAGAAGTCACCCACTGGTAACGAGTCCGAACAGTCGCTAGATTATTTCGATAATGAAACACAAAACAGACTATGAATGGACCGGTTTTCACGATGGATTCTTCTCGGTCCGATAAAAAAAACGGTTGAAACAGACGTATTTATCGACATCGAAACTCATGTGAATTTTCGTTCGAATCGACGACTTTTAAAACGGGAAATGAATCCGAGTCTGCATGCAAGTGTTTCTGTAGTCGAATAGTCCCTCCAAACTGAGAACGCCGCGCCGAGCATCGGATTTGTTCACGTTCATAGTCCACAGCAGCAGTAGGAGTCCTCAACGGCTTTTTTCGTGCCGAGGGTGAAACATTTTGAAAAGTCACCCACTGGGAACGAGTCCGAACAGTCCCTAGATCATTTCGATAATGAAACACAAAACAGAATATGAATGGACCGGTTTTCACGATGGATTCGTCTCGGTCCTTTAAAAAAAAACGGTTGAAACAGACGTATTTATCGACATCGAAACTCATGTGAATTTTCGTTCGAATCGCCGACTTTCAAATCGGGAAACGAATCCGAGTCTGCATGCAAGTGTTTCTGTTGTCGAATAGTTCCTTCAAACTGAGAACGCCGTGCCGAGCATCGGATTCGTTCACGTTCATAGTCCACTGCAGCAGTAGGAGTTCTCAATGGCTATTTTCGTGCCGAGGGTGATACATTTTTAAAAATCACTCACTGGGAACGAGTCAGAACAGTCTCAAGATTATTTCGATAATGAAACACAAAACAGAATATGAATCGACCGGTTTTCAGATTGGATTCGAATCGGTCGGTAAAAAAAACTGTTGAAACAGGCGTATTTATCAACGTCGAATCTCCTGTGAATTTTCGTTCGAATCGACGACTTTTAAATCGGGTAACGAATCCGAGTCTGCATGCAAGTGTTTCTGTTATCGAATAGTCCCTCCAAACTGAGAACGCCGCGCCGAGCATCGGATTTGTTCACGTTCATAGTCCACAGCAAAAGTAGTAGTCCTCAACGGCTTTTATCGTGCCAAGGGTAGAACATTTTAAGAAGTCACCCACTGGTAACGAGTCCGAACAGTCGCTAGATTATTTCGATAATGAAACACAAAACAGACTATGAATGGACCGGTTTTCACGATGGATTCTTCTCGGTCCGATAAAAAAAACGGTTGAAACAGACGTATTTATCGACATCGAAACTCATGTGAATTTTCGTTCGAATCGACGACTTTTAAAACGGGAAATGAATCCGAGTCTGCATGCAAGTGTTTCTGTAGTCGAATAGTCCCTCCAAACTGAGAACGCCGCGCCGAGCATCGGATTTGTTCACGTTCATAGTCCACAGCAGCAGTAGGAGTCCTCAACGGCTTTTTTCGTGCCGAGGGTGAAACATTTTGAAAAGTCACCCACTGGGAACGAGTCCGAACAGTCTCAAGATTATTTCGATAATGAAACACAAAACAGAATATGAATCGACCGGTTTTCAGATTGGATTCGAATCGGTCCAGTAAAAAAAACGGTTGAAACAGCCGTATTTATCAACGTCGAATCTCTTGTGAATTTTCGTTCGAATCGACGACTTTTAAAACGGGAAACGAATCCGAGTCTGCGTGCAAGTGTTTCTGTAGTCGAATAGTCCCTCCAAACTTAGAACGCCGCGCCGAGCATCGGAATTGTTCACGTTCATAGTCCACAGCAGCAGTAGGAGTCCTCAACGCCTTTTTTCGTGCCGAGGGTGAAACATTTTGAAAAGTCACCCACTGGGAAGGAGTCCGAACAGTCTCAAGATTATTTCGATAATGAAACACAAAACAGAATATGAATGGACCGGTTTTCACAATGGATTTGACTGGCGCCGATAAAAAAAACGGTTGAAACGGACGTATATATCGACATCGAAACTCATGTGAAGTTTCGTTCGAATCGGCGACTTTTTAATCGGGAAACGAATCCGAGTCTGCATGCAAGTGTTTCTGTAGTCGAATAATCCCTACAAACTGAGAACACCGCGCCGAGCATCGGGTTCTTTCACGTTCACAGTCCACAGCAGAAGTAGTAGTCCTCAACGGCTTTTTTCGTGCCAATGGTAGAACATTTTAAAAATTCACCCACTGGGAACGAGTCCGAACAGTCCCTAGATCATTTCGATAATGAAACACAAAACAGAATATGAATGGACCGGTTTTCACGATGGATTCGTCTCGGTCCGATAAAAAAAAACGGTTGAAACAGACGTATTTATCGACATCGAAACTCATGTGAATTTTCGTTCGAATCGCCGACTTTCAAATCGGGAAACGAATCCGAGTCTGCATGCAAGTGTTTCTGTTGTCGAATAGTTCCTTCAAACTGAGAACGCCGTGCCGAGCATCGGATTCGTTCACGTTCATAGTCCACAGCAGCAGTAGGAGTTCTCAATGGCTATTTTCGTGCCGAGGGTGATACATTTTTAAAAATCACCCACTGGGAACGAGTCCGAACAGTCTCAAGATTATTTCGATAATGAAACACAAAACAGAATATGAATCGACCGGTTTTCAGATTGGATTCGAATCGGTCGGTAAAAAAAACTGTTGAAACAGGCGTATTTATCAACGTCGAATCTCCTGTGAATTTTCGTTCGAATCGACGACTTTTAAATCGGGTAACGAATCCGAGTCTGCATGCAAGTGTTTCTGTTATCGAATAGTCCCCTCAAACTGAGAACGCCGCGCCGAGCATCGGATTTGTTCACGTTCATAGTCCACAGCAAAAGTAGTAGTCCTCAATGGAAATTTTCGTGCCGAGGGTAATACATTTTTCAAAATCACCCACTGGGAACGAATCCGAACAGTCTGAAGTTTATTTCGGTAATGAAACACAAAACAGAATTTGAATGAACCGTTGTACATATTGGATTTGTCGCGATTCGATAAAAAAAAACGGTTGATACAGGCGTATTTATCAACGTCGAATCTCTTGTGAATTTTCGTTCGAATCGACGACTTTTAAAACGGGAAACGAATCCGAGTCTGCGTGCAAGTGTTTCTGTAGTCGTATAGTCCCTCCAAACTTAGAACGCCGCGCCGAGCATCGGAATTGTTCAAGTTCATAGTCCACAGCAGCAGTAGGAGTCCTCAACGCCTTTTTTCGTGCCGAGGGTGAAACATTTTGAAAAGTCACCCACTGGGAAGGAGTCCGAACAGTCTCAAGATTATATCGATAATGAAACACAAAACAGAATATGAATGGACCGGTTTTCACAATGGATTTGACTGGCGCCGATAAAAAAAACGGTTGAAACGGACGTATATATCGACGTCGAAATTCATGTGAAGCTTCGTTCGAATCGGCGACTTTTTAATCGGGAAACGAATCCGAGTCTGCATGCAAGTGTTTCTGTAGTCGAATAGTCCCTCCAAACTGAGAACGCCGCGCCGAGCATCGGATTCGTTCACGTTCACAGTCCACAGCAAAAGTAGTCGTCCTCAACGGCTTTTATCGTCCCAAGGGTAGAACATTCTAAAAAGTCACCCACTGGTAACGAGTCCGAACAGTCTCTAGATTATTTCGATAATGAAACACAAAACAGAATATGAATGGACAGGTTTTCACGATGGATTCGTCTCGGTCCGATAAAAAAAACCGTTGAAACAGACGTATTTATCGACATCGAAACTCATGTGAATTTTCGTTCGAATCGACGACTTTTAAAACGGGAAACGAATCCGAGTCTGCATGCAAGTGTTTCTGAAGTCGAATAATCCCTACAAACTGAGAACGCCGCGCCGAGCATCGGATTCGTTCACGTTCACAGTCCACAGCAGAAGTCGTAGTCCTCAACGGCTTTTTTCGTGCCAAGGGTAGAACATTTTAAAAAGTCACCCACTGGGAACGAGTCCGAACAGTCCCTAGCTTATTTCGATAATGAAACACAAAACAGAATATGAATGGACCGGTTTTGACGATGGATTCGTCTCGGTCCGAAAAAAAGAACGGCTGAAACAGCCGTATTTATCAACGTCGAATCTCTTGTGAATTTTCGTTCGAATCGACGACTTTTAAAACGGGAAACGAATCCGCGTCTGCATGCAAGTGTTTCTGTAGTCGAATAGTCCCTCCAAGCTGAGAACGCCGCGCCGAGCATCGGATTCGTTCACGTTCACAGTCCACAGCAGAAGTAGTAGTCCTCAACGGCTTTTTTCGTGCCAATGGTAGAACATTTTCAAAAGTCACCCACTGGTAACGAGTCCGAACAGTCGCTAGATTATTTCGATAATGAAACACAAAACAGAATATGAATGGACCGGTTTTCACGATGGATTCTTTTCGGTCCGATAAAAAAAACGGTTGAAACAGACGTATTTATCGACATCGAAACTCATGTGAATTTTCGTTCGAATCGACGACTTTTAAAACGGGAAATGAACCCGAGTCTGCATGCAAGTGTTTCTGTAGTCGAATAGTCCCTCCAAACTGAGAACGCCGCGCCGAGCATCGGATTTGTTCACGTTCATAGTCCACAGCAGCAGTAGGAGTCCTCAACGGCTTTTTTCGTGCCGAGGGTGAAACATTTTGAAAAGTCACCCACCGGGAACGAGTCCGAACAGTCTCAAGATTATTTCGATAATGAAACACAAAACAGAATAGGAATCGACAGGTTTTCAGATTGGATTCGAATCGGTCCAGTAAAAAAAACGGTTGAAACAGCCGTATTTATCAACGTCGTATCTCTTGTGAATTTTCGTTCGAATCGACGACTTTTAAAACGGGAAACGAATCCGAGTCTGCGTGCAAGTGTTTCTGTAGTCGAATAGTCCCTCCAAACTTAGAACGCCGCGCCGAGCATCGGAATTGTTCACGTTCATAGTCCACAGCAGCAGTAGGAGTCCTCAACGCCTTTTTTCGTGCCGAGGATGAAACATTTTGAAAAGTCACCCACTGGGAAGGAGTCCGAACAGTCTCAAGATTATTTCGATAATGAAACACAAAACAGAATATGAATGGACCGGTTTTCACAATGGATTTGACTGGCGCCGATAAAAAAAAACGGTTGAAACGGACGTATATATCGACGTCGAAACTCATGTGAAGTTTCGTTCGAATCGGCGACTTTTTAATCGGGAAACGAATCCGAGTCTGCATTCAAGTGTTTCTGTAGTCGAATAATCCCTACAAACTGAGAACGCCGCGCCGAGCATCGGGTTCGTTCACGTTCACAGTCCACAGCAGAAGTAGTAGTCCTCAACGGCTTTTTTCGTGCCAATGGTAGAACATTTTAAACAGTCACCCACTGGGAACGAGTCCGAACAGTCCCTAGATCATTTCGATAATGAAACACAAAACAGAATATGAATGGACCGGTTTTCACGATGGATTCGTCTCGGTCCTTTAAAAAAAAACGGTTGAAACAGACGTATTTATCGACATCGAAACTCATGTGAATTTTCGTTCGAATCGCCGACTTTCAAATCGGGAAACGAATCCGAGTCTGCATGCAAGTGTTTCTGTTGTCGAATAGTTCCTTCAAACTGAGAACGCCGTGCCGAGCATCGGATTCGTTCACGTTCATAGTCCACAGCAGCAGTAGGAGTTCTCAATGGCTATTTTCGTGCCGAGGGTGATACATTTTTAAAAATCACCCACTGGGAACGAGTCCGAACAGTCTCAAGATTATTTCGATAATGAAACACAAAACAGAATATGAATCGACCGGTTTTCAGATTGGATTCGAATCGGTCGGTAAAAAAAACTGTTGAAACAGGCGTATTTATCAACGTCGAATCTCCTGTGAATTTTCGTTCGAATCGACGACTTTTAAATCGGGTAACGAATCCGAGTCTGCATGCAAGTGTTTCTGTTATCGAATAGTCCCTCCAAACTGAGAACGCCGCGCCGAGCATCGGATTTGTTCACGTTCATAGTCCACAGCAAAAGTAGTAGTCCTCAACGGCTTTTATCGTGCCGGGGGTAGAACGTTTTAAAAAGTCACCCACTGGTAACGAGTCCGAACAGTCGCTAGATTATTTCGATAATGAAACACAAAACAGAATATGAATGGACCGGTTTTCACGATGGATTCTTCTCGGTCCGATAAAAAAAACGTTTGAAACAGACGTATTTATCGACATCGAAACTCATGTGAATTTTCGTTCGAATCGACGACTTTTAAAACGGGAAATGAATCCGAGTCTGCATGCAAGTGTTTCTGTAGTCGAATAGTCCCTCCAAACTGAGAACGCCGCGCCGAGCATCGGATTTGTTCACGTTCATAGTCCACAGCAGCAGTAGGAGTCCTCAACGGCTTTTTTCGTGCCGAGGGTGAAACATTTTGAAAAGTCACCCACTGGGAACGAGTCCGAACAGTCCCTAGATCATTTCGATAATGAAACACAAAACAGAATATGAATGGACCGGTTTTCACGATGGATTCGTCTCGGTCCTTTAAAAAAAAACGGTTGAAACAGACGTATTTATCGACATCGAAACTCATGTGAATTTTCTTTCGAATCGCCGACTTTCAAATCGGGAAACGAATCCGAGTCTGCATGCAAGTGTTTCTGTTGTCGAATAGTTCCTTCAAACTGAGAACGCCGTGCCGAGCATCGGATTCGTTCACGTTCATAGTCCACTGCAGCAGTAGGAGTTCTCAATGGCTATTTTCGTGCCGAGGGTGATACATTTTTAAAAATCACTCACTGGGAACGAGTCAGAACAGTCTCAAGATTATTTCGATAATGAAACACAAAACAGAATATGAATCGACCGGTTTTCAGATTGGATTCGAATCGGTCGGTAAAAAAAACTGTTGAAACAGGCGTATTTATCAACGTCGAATCTCCTGTGAATTTTCGTTCGAATCGACGACTTTTAAATCGGGTAACGAATCCGAGTCTGCATGCAAGTGTTTCTGTTATCGAATAGTCCCTCCAAACTGAGAACGCCGCGCCGAGCATCGGATTTGTTCACGTTCATAGTCCACAGCAAAAGTAGTAGTCCTCAACGGCTTTTATCGTGCCAAGGGTAGAACATTTTAAGAAGTCACCCACTGGTAACGAGTCCGAACAGTCGCTAGATTATTTCGATAATGAAACACAAAACAGACTATGAATGGACCGGTTTTCACGATGGATTCTTCTCGGTCCGATAAAAAAAACGGTTGAAACAGACGTATTTATCGACATCGAAACTCATGTGAATTTTCGTTCGAATCGACGACTTTTAAAACGGGAAATGAATCCGAGTCTGCATGCAAGTGTTTCTGTAGTCGAATAGTCCCTCCAAACTGAGAACGCCGCGCCGAGCATCGGATTTGTTCACGTTCATAGTCCACAGCAGCAGTAGGAGTCCTCAACGGCTTTTTTCGTGCCGAGGGTGAAACATTTTGAAAAGTCACCCACTGGGAACGAGTCCGAACAGTCTCAAGATTATTTCGATAATGAAACACAAAACAGAATATGAATCGACCGGTTTTCAGATTGGATTCGAATCGGTCCAGTAAAAAAAACGGTTGAAACAGCCGTATTTATCAACGTCGAATCTCTTGTGAATTTTCGTTCGAATCGAAGACTTTTAAAACGGGAAACGAATCCGAGTCTGCGTGCAAGTGTTTCTGTAGTCGAATAGTCCCTCCAAACTTAGAACGCCGCGCCGAGCATCGGAATTGTTCACGTTCATAGTCCACAGCAGCAGTAGGAGTCCTCAACGCCTTTTTTCGTGCCGAGGGTGAAACATTTTGAAAAGTCACCCACTGGGAAGGAGTCCGAACAGTCTCAAGATTATTTCGATAATGAAACACGAAACAGAATATGAATGGACCGGTTTTCACAATGGATTTGACTGGCGCCGATAAAAAAAAACGGTTGAAACGGACGTATATATCGACATCGAAACTCATGTGAAGTTTCGTTCGAATCGGCGACTTTTTAATCGGGAAACGAATCCGAGTCTGCATGCAAGTGTTTCTGTAGTCGAATAATCCCTACAAACTGAGAACACCGCGCCGAGCATCGGGTTCTTTCACGTTCACAGTCCACAGCAGAAGTAGTAGTCCTCAACGGCTTTTTTCGTGCCAATGGTAGAACATTTTAAAAATTCACCCACTGGGAACGAGTCCGAACAGTCCCTAGATCATTTCGATAATGAAACACAAAACAGAATATGAATGGACCGGTTTTCACGATGGATTCGTCTCGGTCCGATAAAAAAAAACGGTTGAAACAGACGTATTTATCGACATCGAAACTCATGTGAATTTTCGTTCGAATCGCCGACTTTCAAATCGGGAAACGAATCCGAGTCTGCATGCAAGTGTTTCTGTTGTCGAATAGTTCCTTCAAACTGAGAACGCCGTGCCGAGCATCGGATTCGTTCACGTTCATAGTCCACAGCAGCAGTAGGAGTTCTCAATGGCTATTTTCGTGCCGAGGGTGATACATTTTTAAAAATCACCCACTGGGAACGAGTCCGAACAGTCTCAAGATTATTTCGATAATGAAACACAAAACAGAATATGAATCGACCGGTTTTCAGATTGGATTCGAATCGGTCGGTAAAAAAAACTGTTGAAACAGGCGTATTTATCAACGTCGAATCTCCTGTGAATTTTCGTTCGAATCGACGACTTTTAAATCGGGTAACGAATCCGAGTCTGCATGCAAGTGTTTCTGTTATCGAATAGTCCCCTCAAACTGAGAACGCCGCGCCGAGCATCGGATTTGTTCACGTTCATAGTCCACAGCAAAAGTAGTAGTCCTCAATGGAAATTTTCGTGCCGAGGGTAATACATTTTTCAAAATCACCCACTGGGAACGAATCCGAACAGTCTGAAGTTTATTTCGGTAATGAAACACAAAACAGAATTTGAATGAACCGTTGTACATATTGGATTTGTCGCGATTCGATAAAAAAAACGGTTGATACAGGCGTATTTATCAACGTCGAATCTCTTGTGAATTTTCGTTCGAATCGACGACTTTTAAAACGGGAAACGAATCCGAGTCTGCGTGCAAGTGTTTCTGTAGTCGTATAGTCCCTCCAAACTTAGAACGCCGCGCCGAGCATCGGAATTGTTCAAGTTCATAGTCCACAGCAGCAGTAGGAGTCCTCAACGCCTTTTTTCGTGCCGAGGGTGAAACATTTTGAAAAGTCACCCACTGGGAAGGAGTCCGAACAGTCTCAAGATTATATCGATAATGAAACACAAAACAGAATATGAATGGACCGGTTTTCACAATGGATTTGACTGGCGCCGATAAAAAAAACGGTTGAAACGGACGTATATATCGACGTCGAAATTCATGTGAAGCTTCGTTCGAATCGGCGACTTTTTAATCGGGAAACGAATCCGAGTCTGCATGCAAGTGTTTCTGTAGTCGAATAGTCCCTCCAAACTGAGAACGCCGCGCCGAGCATCGGATTCGTTCACGTTCACAGTCCACAGCAAAAGTAGTCGTCCTCAACGGCTTTTATCGTCCCAAGGGTAGAACATTCTAAAAAGTCACCCACTGGTAACGAGTCCGAACAGTCTCTAGATTATTTCGATAATGAAACACAAAACAGAATATGAATGGACAGGTTTTCACGATGGATTCGTCTCGGTCCGATAAAAAAAACCGTTGAAACAGACGTATTTATCGACATCGAAACTCATGTGAATTTTCGTTCGAATCGACGACTTTTAAAACGGGAAACGAATCCGAGTCTGCATGCAAGTGTTTCTGAAGTCGAATAATCCCTACAAACTGAGAACGCCGCGCCGAGCATCGGATTCGTTCACGTTCACAGTCCACAGCAGAAGTCGTAGTCCTCAACGGCTTTTTTCGTGCCAAGGGTAGAACATTTTAAAAAGTCACCCACTGGGAACGAGTCCGAACAGTCCCTAGCTTATTTCGATAATGAAACACAAAACAGAATATGAATGGACCGGTTTTGACGATGGATTCGTCTCGGTCCGAAAAAAAGAACGGCTGAAACAGCCGTATTTATCAACGTCGAATCTCTTGTGAATTTTCGTTCGAATCGACGACTTTTAAAACGGGAAACGAATCCGCGTCTGCATGCAAGTGTTTCTGTAGTCGAATAGTCCCTCCAAGCTGAGAACGCCGCGCCGAGCATCGGATTCGTTCACGTTCACAGTCCACAGCAGAAGTAGTAGTCCTCAACGGCTTTTTTCGTGCCAATGGTAGAACATTTTCAAAAGTCACCCACTGGTAACGAGTCCGAACAGTCGCTAGATTATTTCGATAATGAAACACAAAACAGAATATGAATGGACCGGTTTTCACGATGGATTCTTTTCGGTCCGATAAAAAAAACGGTTGAAACAGACGTATTTATCGACATCGAAACTCATGTGAATTTTCGTTCGAATCGCCGACTTTCAAATCGGGAAACGAATCCGAGTCTGCATGCAAGTGTTTCTGTTGTCGAATAGTTCCTTCAAACTGAGAACGCCGCGCCGAGCATCGGATTCGTTCACGTTCATAGTCCACAGCAGCAGTAGGAGTTCTCAATGGCTATTTTCGTGCCGAGGGTGATACATTTTTAAAAATCACCCACTGGGAACGAGTCCGAACAGTCTCAAGATTATTTCGATAATGAAACACAAAACAGAATATGAATCGACCGGTTTTCAGATTGGATTCGAATCGGTCGGTAAAAAAAACTGTTGAAACAGGCGTATTTATCAACGTCGAATCTCCTGTGAATTTTCGTTCGAATCGACGACTTTTAAATCGGGTAACGAATCCGAGTCTGCATGCAAGTGTTTCTGTTATCGAATAGTCCCTCCAAACTGAGAACGCCGCGCCGAGCATCGGATTTGTTCACGTTCATAGTCCACAGCAAAAGTAGTAGTCCTCAACGGCTTTTATCGTGCCGGGGGTAGAACGTTTTAAAAAGTCACCCACTGGTAACGAGTCCGAACAGTCGCTAGATTATTTCGATAATGAAACACAAAACAGAATATGAATGGACCGGTTTTCACGATGGATTCTTTTCGGTCCGATAAAAAAAACGGTTGAAACAGACGTATTTATCGACATCGAAACTCATGTGAATTTTCGTTCGAATCGACGACTTTTAAAACGGGAAATGAACCCGAGTCTGCATGCAAGTGTTTCTGTAGTCGAATAGTCCCTCCAAACTGAGAACGCCGCGCCGAGCATCGGATTTGTTCACGTTCATAGTCCACAGCAGCAGTAGGAGTCCTCAACGGCTTTTTTCGTGCCGAGGGTGAAACATTTTGAAAAGTCACCCACCGGGAACGAGTCCGAACAGTCTCAAGATTATTTCGATAATGAAACACAAAACAGAATAGGAATCGACAGGTTTTCAGATTGGATTCGAATCGGTCCAGTAAAAAAAACGGTTGAAACAGCCGTATTTATCAACGTCGTATCTCTTGTGAATTTTCGTTCGAATCGACGACTTTTAAAACGGGAAACGAATCCGAGTCTGCGTGCAAGTGTTTCTGTAGTCGAATAGTCCCTCCAAACTTAGAACGCCGCGCCGAGCATCGGAATTGTTCACGTTCATAGTCCACAGCAGCAGTAGGAGTCCTCAACGCCTTTTTTCGTGCCGAGGATGAAACATTTTGAAAAGTCACCCACTGGGAAGGAGTCCGAACAGTCTCAAGATTATTTCGATAATGAAACACAAAACAGAATATGAATGGACCGGTTTTCACAATGGATTTGACTGGCGCCGATAAAAAAAACGGTTGAAACGGACGTATATATCGACGTCGAAACTCATGTGAAGTTTCGTTCGAATCGGCGACTTTTTAATCGGGAAACGAATCCGAGTCTGCATTCAAGTGTTTCTGTAGTCGAATAATCCCTACAAACTGAGAACGCCGCGCCGAGCATCGGGTTCGTTCACGTTCACAGTCCACAGCAGAAGTAGTAGTCCTCAACGGCTTTTTTCGTGCCAATGGTAGAGCATTTTAAACAGTCACCCACTGGGAACGAGTCCGAACAGTCCCTAGATCATTTCGATAATGAAACACAAAACAGAATATGAATGGACCGGTTTTCACGATGGATTCGTCTCGGTCCTTTAAAAAAAAACGGTTGAAACAGACGTATTTATCGACATCGAAACTCATGTGAATTTTCGTTCGAATCGCCGACTTTCAAATCGGGAAACGAATCCGAGTCTGCATGCAAGTGTTTCTGTTGTCGAATAGTTCCTTCAAACTGAGAACGCCGTGCCGAGCATCGGATTCGTTCACGTTCATAGTCCACAGCAGCAGTAGGAGTTCTCAATGGCTATTTTCGTGCCGAGGGTGATACATTTTTAAAAATCACCCACTGGGAACGAGTCCGAACAGTCTCAAGATTATTTCGATAATGAAACACAAAACAGAATATGAATCGACCGGTTTTCAGATTGGATTCGAATCGGTCGGTAAAAAAAACTGTTGAAACAGGCGTATTTATCAACGTCGAATCTCCTGTGAACTTTCGTTCGAATCGACGACTTTTAAATCGGGTAACGAATCCGAGTCTGCATGCAAGTGTTTCTGTTATCGAATAGTCCCTCCAAACTGAGAACGCCGCGCCGAGCATCGGATTTGTTCACGTTCATAGTCCACAGCAAAAGTAGTAGTCCTCAACGGCTTTTATCGTGCCGGGGGTAGAACGTTTTAAAAAGTCACCCACTGGTAACGAGTCCGAACAGTCGCTAGATTATTTCGATAATGAAACACAAAACAGAATATGAATGGACCGGTTTTCACGATGGATTCTTCTCGGTCCGATAAAAAAAACGTTTGAAACAGACGTATTTATCGACATCGAAACTCATGTGAATTTTCGTTCGAACCAACGACTTTTAAAACGGGAAATGAATCCGAGTCTGCATGCAAGTGTTTCTGTAGTCGAATAGTCCCTCCAAACTGAGAACGCCGCGCCGAGCATCGGATTTGTTCACGTTCATAGTCCACAGCAGCAGTAGGAGTCCTCAACGGCTTTTTTCGTGCCGAGGGTGAAACATTTTGAAAAGTCACCCACTGGGAACGAGTCCGAACAGTCCCTAGATCATTTCGATAATGAAACACAAAGCAGAATATGAATGGACCGGTTTTCACGATGGATTCGTCTCGGTCCTTTAAAAAAAAACGGTTGAAACAGACGTATTTATCGACATCGAAACTCATGTGAATTTTCTTTCGAATCGCCGCCTTTCAAATCGGGAAACGAATCCGAGTCTGCATGCAAGTGTTTCTGTTGTCGAATAGTTCCTTCAAACTGAGAACGCCGTGCCGAGCATCGGATTCGTTCACGTTCATAGTCCACAGCAGCAGTAGGAGTTCTCAATGGCTATTTTCGTGCCGAGGGTGATACATTTTTAAAAATCACCCACTGGGAACGAGTCCGAACAGTTTCAAGATTATTTCGATAATGAAACCCAAAACAGAATATGAATCGACCGGTTTTGAGATTGGATTCGAATCGGTCGGTAAAAAAACTGTTGAAACAGGCGTATTTATCAACGTCGAATCTCCTGTGAATTTTCGTTCGAATCGACGACTTTTAAATCGGGTAACGAATCCGAGTCTGCATGCAAGTGTTTCTGTTATCGAATAGTCCCTCCAAACTGAGAACGCCGCGCCGAGCATCGGATTTTTTCACGTTCATAGTCCACAGCAAAAGTAGTAGTCCTCAACGGCTTTTATCGTGCCGGGGGTAGAACGTTTTAAAAAGTCACCCACTGGTAACGAGTCCGAACAGTCGCTAGATTATTTCGATAATGAAACACAAAACAGAATATGAATGGACCGGTTTTCACGATGGATTCTTCTCGGTCCGATAAAAAAAACGTTTGAAACAGACGTATTTATCGACATCGAAACTCATGTGAATTTTCGTTCGAATCGACGACTTTTAAAACGGGAAATGAATCCGAGTCTGCATGCAAGTGTTTCTGTAGTCGAATAGTCCCTCCAAACTGAGAACGCCGCGCCGAGCATCGGATTTGTTCACGTTCATAGTCCACAGCAGCAGTAGGAGTCCTCAACGGCTTTTTTCGTGCCGAGGGTGAAACATTTTGAAAAGTCACCCACTGGGAACGAGTCCGAACAGTCTCAAGATTATTTCGATAATGAAACACAAAACAGAATATGAATCGACCGGTTTTCAGATTGGATTCGAATCGGTCCAGTAAAAAAACGGTTGAAACAGCCGTATTTATCAACGTCGAATCTCTTGTGAATTTTCGTTCGAATCGACGACTTTTAAATCGGGTAACGATTCCGAGTCTGCATGCAAGTGTTTCTGTCGTCGAATAGTCCCTCCAAACTGAGAACGCCGCGCCGAGCATCGGATTCGTTCATGTTCACAGCCCACAGCAAAAGTAGTAGTCCTCAACGGCTTTTATCGTGCCAAGGGTAGAACATTTTAAAAAGTCACCCACTGGTAACGAGTCCGAACAGTCTCTAGATTATTTCGATAATGAAACACAAAACAGAATATGAATGGACCGGTTTTCACGATGGATTCTTCTCGGTCCGATAAAAAAAACGGTTGAAACAGACGTATTTATCGACATCGAAACTCATGTGAATTTTCGTTCGAATCGACGACTTTTAAAACGGGAAATGAATCCGAGTCTGCATGCAAGTGTTTCTGTAGTCGAATAGTCCCTCCAAACTGAGAACGCCGCGCCGAGCATCGGATTTGTTCACGTTCATAGTCCACAGCAGCAGTAGGAGTCCTCAACGGCTTTTTTCGTGCCGAGGGTGAAACATTTTGAAAAGTCACCCACTGGGAACGAGTCCGAACAGTCCCTAGATCATTTCGATAATGAAACACAAAACAGAATATGAATGGACCGGTTTTCACGATGGATTCTCTCGGTCCTTTAAAAAAAAACGGTTGAAACAGACGTATTTATCGACATCGAAACTCATGTGAATTTTCGTTCGAATCGCCGACTTTCAAATCGGGAAACGAATCCGAGTCTGCATGCAAGTGTTTCTGTTGTCGAATAGTTCCTTCAAACTGAGAACGCCGTGCCGAGCATCGGATTCGTTCACGTTCATAGTCCACAGCAGCAGTAGGAGTTCTCAATGGCTATTTTCGTGCCGAGGGTGATACATTTTTAAAAATCACCCACTGGGAACGAGTCCGAACAGTCTCAAGATTATTTCGATAATGAAACACAAAACAGAATATGAATCGACCGGTTTTGAGATTGGATTCGAATCGGTCGGTAAAAAAACTGTTGAAACAGGCGTATTTATCAACGTCGAATCTCCTGTGAATTTTCGTTCGAATCGACGACTTTTAAATCGGGTAACGAATCCGAGTCTGCATGCAAGTGTTTCTGTTATCGAATAGTCCCTCCAAACTGAGAACGCCGCGCCGAGCATCGGATTTGTTCACGTTCATAGTCCACAGCAAAAGTAGTAGTCCTCAACGGCTTTTATCGTGCCAAGGGTAGAACATTTTAAAAAGTCACCCACTGGTAACGAGTCCGAACAGTCGCTAGATTATTTCGATAATGAAACACAAAACAGAATATGAATGGACCGGTTTTCACGATGGATTCTTCTCGGTCCGATAAAAAAAACGGTTGAAACAGACGTATTTATCGACATCGAAACTCATGTGAATTTTCGTTCGAATCGACGACTTTTAAAACGGGAAATGAATCCGAGTCTGCATGCAAGTGTTTCTGTAGTCGAATAGTCCCTCCAAACTGAGAACGCCGCGCCGAGCATCGGATTTGTTCACGTTCATAGTCCACAGCAGCAGTAGGAGTCCTCAACGGCTTTTTTCGTGCCGAGGGTGAAACATTTTGAAAAGTCACCCACTGGGAACGAGTCCGAACAGTCTCAAGATTATTTCGATAATGAAACACAAAACAGAATATGAATCGACCGGTTTTCAGATTGGATTCGAATCGGTCCAGTAAAAAAAACGGTTGAAACAGCCGTATTTATCAACGTCGAATCTCTTGTGAATTTTCGTTCGAATCGACGACTTTTAAAACGGGAAACGAATCCGAGTCTGCGTGCAAGTGTTTCTGTAGTCGAATAGTCCCTCCAAACTTAGAACGCCGCGCCGAGCATCGGAATTGTTCACGTTCATAGTCCACAGCAGCAGTAGGAGTCCTCAACGCCTTTTTTCGTGCCGAGGGTGAAAGATTTTGAAAAGTCACCCACTGGGAAGGAGTCCGAACAGTCTCAAGATTATTTCGATAATGAAACACAAAACAGAATATGAATGGACCGGTTTTCACAATGGATTTGACTGGCGCCGATAAAAAAAACGGTTGAAACGGACGTATATGAGCGTGTTCCGATATACGCTGCCGCTACTGACCAGTGGTGGCAGTGCCTGCAGATGCGTTCCTATATAGGCCTCCAGTCCTCTGTCACAGTGCCCTAGGGACAATCATGACGTCATTGATAGCCTCCATCTTTGTACTGCAAGCGCTGGTCCTCCGGAAGGTAAGGCACTCACAGTACAACAAAGGCGGCAAATCGCCAGTATACTGTAACGTGTCCCGTTTTAAAGTATCCACCGGTGTACGAATTAAAAACGGAACAGCGCCGCAGTACACTGAGTTGACGTCATGCCGCACAGCATTCACAGCGTATATCGGAACACGCTCTATATCGACGTCGAAACTCATGTGAAGTTTCGATCGAATCGGCGACTTTTTAATCGGGAAACGAATCCGAGTCTGCATGCAAGTGTTTCTGTAGTCGAATAATCCCTACAAACTGAGAACACCGCGCCGAGCATCGGGTTCTTTCACGTTCACAGTCCACAGCAGAAGTAGTAGTCCTCAACGGCTTTTTTCGTGCCAATGGTAGAACATTTTAAAAATTCACCCACTGGGAACGAGTCCGAACAGTCCCTAGATCATTTCGATAATGAAACACAAAACAGAATATGAATGGACCGGTTTTCACGATGGATTCGTCTCGGTCCGATAAAAAAAACGGTTCAAACAGACGTATTTATCGACATCGAAACTCATGTGAATTTTCGTTCGAATCGCCGACTTTCAAATCGGGAAACGAATCCGAGTCTGCATGCAAGTGTTTCTGTCGTCGAATAGTCCCTCCAAACTGAGAACGCCGCGCCGAGCATCGGATTCGTTCACGTTCACAGTCCACAGCAAAAGTAGTAGTCCTCAACGGCTTTTATCGTGCCAAGGGTAGAACATTTTAAAAAGTCACCCACTGGTAACGAGTCCGAACAGTCTCTAGATTATTTCGATAATGAAACACAAAACAGAATATGAATGGACCGGTTTTCACGATGGATTCTTCTCGGTCCGATAAAAAAAACGGTTGAAACAGACGTATATATCGACATCGAAACTCATGTGAATTTTCGTTCGAATCGACGACTTTTAAAACGGGAAATGAATCCGAGTCTGCATGCAAGTGTTTCTGTAGTCGAATAGTCCCTCCAAACTGAGAACGCCGCGCCGAGCATCGGATTTGTTCACGTTCATAGTCCACAGCAGCAGTAGGACTCCTCAACGGCTTTTTTCGTGCCGAGGGTGAAACATTTTGAAGAGTCACCCACTGGGAACGAGTCCGAATAGTCTCAAGATTATTTCGATAATGAAACACAAAACAGAATATGAATCGACCGGTTTTCAGATTGGATTCGAATCGGTCCAGTAAAAAAACGGTTGAAACAGCCGTATTTATCAACGTCGAATCTCTTGTGAATTTTCGTTCGAATCGTCGACTTTTAAATCGGGTAACGATTCCGAGTCTGCATGCAAGTGTTTCTGTCGTCGAATAGTCCCTCCAAACTGAGAACGCCGCGCCGAGCATCGGATTCGTTCACGTTCACAGTCCACAGCAAAAGTAGTAGTCCTCAACGGCTTTTATCGTGCCAAGGGTAGAACATTTTAAAAAGTCACCCACTGGTAACGAGTCCGAACAGGCTCTAGATTATTTCGATAATGAAACACAAAACAGAATATGATTGGACCGGTTTTCACGATGGATTCTTCTCGGTCCGATAAAAAAAACGGTTGAAACAGACGTATTTATCGACATCGAAACTCATGTGAATTTTCGTTCGAATCGACGACTTTTAAAACGGGAAATGAATCCGAGTCTGCATGCAAGTGTTTCTGTAGTCGAATAGTCCCTCCAAACTGAGAACGCCGCGCCGAGCATCGGATTTGTTCACGTTCATAGTCCACAGCAGCAGTAGGAGTCCTCAACGGCTTTTTTCGTGCCGAGGGTGAAACATTTTGAAAAGTCACCCACTGGGAACGAGTCCGAACAGTCTCAAGATTATTTCGATAATGAAACACAAAACAGAATATGAATCGACCGGTTTTCAGATTGGATTCGAATCGGTCCAGTAAAAAAACGGTTGAAACAGCCGTATTTATCAACGTCGAATCTCTTGTGAATTTTCGTTCGAATCGACGACTTTTAAATCGGGTAACGATTCCGAGTCTGCATGCAAGTGTTTCTGTCGTCGAATAGTCCCTCCAAACTGAGAACGCCGCGCCGAGCATCGGATTCGTTCACGTTCACAGTCCACAGCAAAAGTAGTAGTCCTCAACGGCTTTTATCGTGCCAAGGGTAGAACATTTTAAAAAGTCACCCACTGGTAACGAGTCCGAACAGTCTCTAGATTATTTCGATAATGAAACACAAAACAGAATATGAATGGACCGGTTTTCACGATGGATTCTTCTCGGTCCGATAAAAAAAACGGTTGAAACAGACGTATATATCGACATCGAAACTCATGTGAATTTTCGTTCGAATCGACGACTTTTAAAACGGGAAATGAATCCGAGTCTGCATGCAAGTGTTTCTTTAGTCGAATAGTCCCTCCAAACTGAGAACGCCGCGCCGAGCATCGGATTTGTTCACGTTCATAGTCCACAGCAGCAGTAGGAGTCCTCAACGGCTTTTTTCGTGCCGAGGGTGAAACATTTTGAAAAGTCACCCACTGGGAACGAGTCCGAACAGTCTCAAGATTATTTCGATAATGAAACACAAAACAGAATATGAATCGACCGGTTTTCAGATTGGATTCGAATCGGTCCAGTAAAAAAACGGTTGAAACAGCCGTATTTATCAACGTCGAATCTCTTGTGAATTTTCGTTCGAATCGACGACTTTTAAATCGGGTAACGAATCCGAGTCTGCATGCAAGTGTTTCTGTTATCGAATAGTCCCTCCAAACTGAGAACGCCGCGCCGAGCATCGGATTTGTTCACGTTCATAGTCCACAGCAAAAGTAGTAGTCCTCAATGGAAATTTTCGTGCCGAGGGTAATACATTTTTAAAAATCACCCACTGGGAACGAATCCGAACAGTCTGAAGTTTATTTCGGTAATGAAACACAAAACAGAATTTGAATGAACCGTTGTACATATTGGATTTGTCTCGATTCGATAAAAAAAACGGTTGATACAGGCGTATTTATCAACGT
This sequence comes from Ophion obscuratus, assembly GCA_964007375.1. Lineage (NCBI taxonomy): Eukaryota > Metazoa > Arthropoda > Insecta > Hymenoptera > Ichneumonidae > Ophion > Ophion obscuratus. Next base: position 7,986,048 of record OZ023323.1, on the reverse strand, counting down.
CGAATCTCATGTGAATTTTCGTTCGAATCGACGACTTTTAAAACGGGAAACGAATCCGAGTCTGCAAGCAAGTGTTTCTGTAGTCGAATAGTCCCTCCAAAATGAGAACGCCGCGCCGAGCATCGGATTTGTTCACGTTCATAGTCCACAGCAAAAGTAGTAGTCCTTAACGGCTTTTATCGTGCAAAGGGTATAACATTTTAAAAAGTCACCCACTGGTAACGAGTCCGAACAGTCTCTAGCTTATTTCGATAATGAAACACAAAACAGAATATGGATGGACCGGTTTTCACAATGGATTCGTCTGGCGCCGATAAAAAAACGGTTGAAACGGACGTATATATCGACGTCGAAACTCATGTGAAGTTTCGTTCGAATCGGCGACTTTTTAATCGGGAAACGAATCCGAGTCTGCATGCAAGTGTTTCTGTAGTCGAATAATCGCTACAAACTGAGAACGCCGCGCCGAGCATCGGATTCGTTCACGTTCACAGTCCAAAGCAGAAGTAGTAGTCCTCAACCGCTTTTTTCGTGCCAAGGGTAGAACATTTTAAAAAATCACCCACTGGGAACGAGTCCGAGCAGTCTCAAGATTATTTCGATAATGAAACACAAAACAGAATATGAATCGACCGGTTTTCAGATTGGATTCGAATCGGTCCAGTAAAAAAACGGTTGAAACAGCCGTATTTATCAACGTCGAATCTCGTGTGAATTTTCGTTCGAATCGACGACTTTTAAATCGGGTAACGATTCCGAGTCTGCATGCAAGTGTTTCTGTTGTCGAATAGTTCCTTCAAACTGATAACGCCGTGCCGAGCATCGGATTCGTTCACGTTCATAGTCCACAGCAGCAGTATGAGTCCTCAACGGCTTTTTTCGCGCCGAGGGTGAAACATTTTGAAAAGTCACCCACTGGGAACGACTCCGAAGAGTCTCAAGATTATTTCGATAATGAAACACAAAACAGAATATGAATGGACCGGTTTTCACAATGGATTCGTCTCGATCCGATAAAAAAAACGGTTGAAACAGACGTATTTATCGACATCGAAACTCATGTCAATTTTCGTTCGAATCGACGACTTTTAAAACGGGAAACGAATCCGAGTCTGCATGCAAGTGTTTCTGTAGTCGAATAGTCCCTCCAAACTGAGAACGCCGCGCCGAGCATCGGATTCGTTCACGTTCACAGTCCACAGCAAAAGTAGTCGTCCTCAACGGCTTTTATCGTCCCAAGGGTAGAACATTTAAAAAAGTCACCCACTGGTAACGAGTCCGAACAGTCGCTAGATTATTTCGATAATGAAACACAAAACAGAATATGAATGGACCGGTTTTCACGATGGATTCTTCTCGGTCCGATAAAAAAAACGTTTGAAACAGACGTATTTATCGACATCGAAACTCATGTGAATTTTCGTTCGAATCGACGACTTTTAAAACGGGAAATGAATCCGAGTCTGCATGCAAGTGTTTCTGTAGTCGAATAGTCCCTCCAAACTGAGAACGCCGCGCCGAGCATCGGATTTGTTCACGTTCATAGTCCACAGCAGCAGTAGGAGTCCTCAACGGCTTTTTTCGTGCCGAGGGTGAAACATTTTGAAAAGTCACCCACTGGGAACGAGTCCGAACAGTCTCAAGATTATTTCGATAATGAAACACAAAACAGAATATGAATCGACCGGTTTTCAGATTGGATTCGAATCGGTCCAGTAAAAAAACGGTTGAAACAGCCGTATTTATCAACGTCGAATCTCTTGTGAATTTTCGTTCGAATCGACGACTTTTAAAACGGGAAACGAATCCGAGTCTGCGTGCAAGTGTTTCTGTAGTCGAATAGTCCCTCCAAACTTAGAACGCCGCGCCGAGCATCGGAATTGTTCAAGTTCATAGTCCACAGCAGCAGTAGGAGTCCTCAACGCCTTTTTTCGTGCCGAGGGTGAAACATTTTGAAAAGTCACCCACTGGGAAGGAGTCCGAACAGTCTCAAGATTATTTCGATAATGAAACACAAAACAGAATATGAATGGACCGGTTTTCACAATGGATTTGACTGGCGCCGATAAAAAAAACGGTTGAAACGGACGTATATATCGACGTCGAAATTCATGTGAAGTTTCGTTCGAATCGGCGACTTTTTAATCGGGAAACGAATCCGAGTCTGCATGCAAGTGTTTCTGTAGTCGAATAATCCCTACAAACTGAGAACACCGCGCCGAGCATCGGGTTCGTTCACGTTCACAGTCCACAGCGGAAGTAGTAGTCCTCAACGGCTTTTTTCGTGCCAATGGTAGAACATTTTAAAAAGTCACCCACTGGGAACGAGTCCGAACAGTCCCTAGATCATTTCGATAATGAAACACAAAACAGAATATGAATGGACCGGTTTTCACGATGGATTCGTCTCGGTCCGATAAAAAAAACGGTTGAAACAGACGTATTTATCGACATCGAAACTCATGTGAATTTTCGTTCGAATCGCCGACTTTCAAATCGGGAAACGAATCCGAGTCTGCATGCAAGTGTTTCTGTTGTCGAATAGTTCCTTCAAACTGAGAACGCCGTGCCGAGCATCGGATTCGTTCACGTTCATAGTCCACTGCAGCAGTAGGAGTTCTCAATGGCTATTTTCGTGCCGAGGGTGATACATTTTTAAAAATCACTCACTGGGAACGAGTCAGAACAGTCTCAAGATTATTTCGATGATGAAACACAAAACAGAATATGAATCGACCGGTTTTCAGATTGGATTCGAATCGGTCGGTAAAAAAAACTGTTGAAACAGGCGTATTTATCAACGTCGAATCTCCTGTGAATTTTCGTTCGAATCGACGACTTTTAAATCGGGTAACGAATCCGAGTCTGCATGCAAGTGTTTCTGTTATCGAATAGTCCCTCCAAACTGAGAACGCCGCGCCGAGCATCGGATTTGTTCACGTTCATAGTCCACAGCAAAAGTAGTAGTCCTCAACGGCTTTTATCGTGCCAAGGGTAGAACATTTTAAAAAGTCACCCACTGATAACGAGTCCGAACAGTCGCTAGATTATTTCGATAATGAAACACAAAACAGAATATGAATGGACCGGTTTTCACGATGGATTCTTCTCGGTCCGATAAAAAAAACGGTTGAAACAGACGTATTTATCGACATCGAAACTCATGTGAATTTTCGTTCGAATCGACGACTTTTAAAACGGGAAATGAATCCGAGTCTGCATGCAAGTGTTTCTGTAGTCGAATAGTCCCTCCAAACTGAGAACGCCGCGCCGAGCATCGGATTTGTTCACGTTCATAGTCCACAGCAGCAGTAGGAGTCCTCAACGGCTTTTTTCGTGCCGAGGGTGAAACATTTTGAAAAGTCACCCACTGGGAACGAGTCCGAACAGTCTCAAGATTATTTCGATAATGAAACACAAAACAGAATATGAATCGACCGGTTTTCAGATTGGATTCGAATCGGTCCAGTAAAAAAACGGTTGAAACAGCCGTATTTATCAACGTCGAATCTCTTGTGAATTTTCGTTCGAATCGACGACTTTTAAAACGGGAAACGAATCCGAGTCTGCGTGCAAGTGTTTCTGTAGTCGAATAGTCCCTCCAAACTTAGAACGCCGCGCCGAGCATCGGAATTGTTCAAGTTCATAGTCCACAGCAGCAGTAGGAGTCCTCAACGCCTTTTTTCGTGCCGAGGGTGAAACATTTTGAAAAGTCACCCACTGGGAAGGAGTCCGAACAGTCTCAAGATTATTTCGATAATGAAACACAAAACAGAATATGAATGGACCGGTTTTCACAATGGATTTGACTGGCGCCGATAAAAAAAAACGGTTGAAACGGACGTATATATCGACGTCGAAATTCATGTGAAGTTTCGTTCGAATCGGCGACTTTTTAATCGGGAAACGAATCCGAGTCTGCATGCAAGTGTTTCTGTAGTCGAATAATCCCTACAAACTGAGAACACCGCGCCGAGCATCGGGTTCGTTCACGTTCACAGTCCACAGCGGAAGTAGTAGTCCTCAACGGCTTTTTTCGTGCCAATGGTAGAACATTTTAAAAAGTCACCCACTGGGAACGAGTCCGAACAGTCCCTAGATCATTTCGATAATGAAACACAAACCAGAATATGAATGGACCCGTTTTCACGATGGATTCGTCTCGGTCCGATAAAAAAAACGGTTGAAACAGACGTATTTATCGACATCGAAACTCATGTGAATTTTCGTTCGAATCGCCGACTTTCAAATCGGGAAACGAATCCGAGTCTGCATGCAAGTGTTTCTGTTGTCGAATAGTTCCTTCAAACTGAGAACGCCGTGCCGAGCATCGGATTCGTTCACGTTCATAGTCCACTGCAGCAGTAGGAGTTCTCAATGGCTATTTTCGTGCCGAGGGTGATACATTTTTAAAAATCACTCACTGGGAACGAGTCAGAACAGTCTCAAGATTATTTCGATGATGAAACACAAAACAGAATATGAATCGACCGGTTTTCAGATTGGATTCGAATCGGTCGGTAAAAAAAAACTGTTGAAACAGGCGTATTTATCAACGTCGAATCTCCTGTGAATTTTCGTTCGAATCGACGACTTTTAAATCGGGTAACGAATCCGAGTCTGCATGCAAGTGTTTCTGTTATCGAATAGTCCCTCCAAACTGAGAACGCCGCGCCGAGCATCGGATTTTTTCACGTTCATAGTCCACAGCAAAAGTAGTAGTCCTCAACGGCTTTTATCGTGCCAAGGGTAGAACATTTTAAAAAGTCACCCACTGGTAACGAGTCCGAACAGTCGCTAGATTATTTCGATAATGAAACACAAAACAGAATATGAATGGACCGGTTTTCACGATGGATTCTTCTCGGTCCGATAAAAAAAACGGTTGAAACAGACGTATTTATCGACATCGAAACTCATGTGAATTTTCGTTCGAATCGACGACTTTTAAAACGGGAAATGAATCCGAGTCTGCATGCAAGTGTTTCTGTAGTCGAATAGTCCCTCCAAACTGAGAACGCCGCGCCGAGCATCGGATTTGTTCACGGTCATAGTCCACAGCAGCAGTAGGAGTCCTCAACGGCTTTTTTCGTGCCGAGGGTGAAACATTTTGAAAAGTCACCCACTGGGAACGAGTCCGAACAGTCTCAAGATTATTTCGATAATGAAACACAAAACAGAATATGAATCGACCGGTTTTCAGATTGGATTCGAATCGGTCCAGTAAAAAAAAACGGTTGAAACAGCCGTATTTATCAACGTCGAATCTCTTGTGAATTTTCGTTCGAATCGACGACTTTTAAAACGGGAAACGAATCCGAGTCTGCGTGCAAGTGTTTCTGTAGTCGAATAGTCCCTCCAAACTTAGAACGCCGCGCCGAGCATCGGAATTGTTCACGTTCATAGTCCACAGCAGCAGTAGGAGTCCTCAACGCCTTTTTTCGTGCCGAGGGTGAAACATTTTGAAAAGTCACCCACTGGGAAGGAGTCCGAACAGTCTCAAGATTATTTCGATAATGAAACACAAAACAGAATATGAATGGACCGGTTTTCACAATGGATTTGACTGGCGCCGATAAAAAAAACGGTTGAAACGGACGTATATATCGACATCGAAACTCATGTGAAGTTTCGTTCGAATCGGCGACTTTTTAATCGGGAAACGAATCCGAATCTGCATGCAAGTGTTCCTGTAGTCGAATAATCCCTACAAACTGAGAACACCGCGCCGAGCATCGGGTTCTTTCACGTTCACAGTCCACAGCAGAAGTAGTAGTCCTCAACGGCTTTTTTCGTGCCAATGGTAGAACATTTTAAAAATTCACCCACTGGGAACGAGTCCGAACAGTCCCTAGATCATTTCGATAATGAAACACAAAACAGAATATGAATGGACCGGTTTTCACGATGGATTCGTCTCGGTCCGATAAAAAAAAACGGTTGAAACAGACGTATTTATCGACATCGAAACTCATGTGAATTTTCGTTCGAATCGCCGACTTTCAAATCGGGAAACGAATCCGAGTCTGCATGCAAGTGTTTCTGTTGTCGAATAGTTCCTTCAAACTGAGAACGCCGTGCCGAGCATCGGATTCGTTCACGTTCATAATCCACAGCAGCAGTAGGAGTTCTCAATGGCTATTTTCGTGCCGAGGGTGATACATTTTTAAAAATCACCCACTGGGAACGAGTCCGAACAGTCTCAAGATTATTTCGATAATGAAACACAAAACAGAATATGAATCGACCGGTTTTCAGATTGGATTCGAATCGGTCGGTAAAAAAAAACTGTTGAAACAGGCGTATTTATCAACGTCGAATCTCCTGTGAATTTTCGTTCGAATCGACGACTTTTAAATCGGGTAACGAATCCGAGTCTGCATGCAAGTGTTTCTGTTATCGAATAGTCCCTTCAAACTGAGAACGCCGCGCCGAGCATCGGATTTTTTCACGTTCATAGTCCACAGCAAAAGTAGTAGTCCTCAATGGAAATTTTCGTGCCGAGGGTAATACATTTTTCAAAATCACCCACTGGGAACGAATCCGAACAGTCTGAAGTTTATTTCGGTAATGAAACACAAAACAGAATTTGAATGAACCGTTGTACATATTGGATTTGTCGCGATTCGATAAAAAAAACGGTTGATACAGGCGTATTTATCAACGTCGAATCTCATGTGAATTTTCGTTCGAATCGACGACTTTTAAAACGGGAAACGAATCCGAGTCTGCATGCAAGTGTTTCTGTAGTCGAATAGTTTCTCCAAACTGAGAACGCCGCGCCGAGCATCGGATTTGTCCACGTTCATAGTCCACAGCAAAAGTAGTAGTCCTCAACGGCTTTTATCGTGCAAAGGGTAGAACATTTAAAAAAGTCACCCACTGGTAACGAGTCCGAACAGTCTCTAGCTTATTTCGATAATGAAACACAAAACAGAATATGAATGGACCGGTTTTCACAATGGATTTGTCTGGCGCCGATAAAAAAAACGATTGAAACGGATGTATATGTCGACGTCGAAACTCATGTGAAGTTTCGTTCGAATCGGCGACTTTTTAATCGGGAAACGAATCCGAGTCTGCATGCAAGTGTTTCTGTAGTCGAGTAATCGCTACAAACTGAGAACGCCGCGCCGAGCATCGGATTCGTTCACGTTCACAGTCCAAAGCAGAAGTCGTAGTCCTCAACCGCTTTTTTCGTGCCAAGGGTAGAACATTTTAAAAAATCACCCACTGGGAACGAGTCCGAGCAGTCTCAAGATTATTTCGATAATGAAACACAAAACAGAATATGAATCGACCGGTTTTCAGATTGGATTCGAATCGGTCCAGTAAAAAAACGGTTGAAACAGCCGTATTTATCAACGTCGAATCTCTTGTGAATTTTCGTTCGAATCGACGACTTTTAAATCGGGTAACGATTCCGAGTCTGCATGCAAGTGTTTCTGTTGTCGAATAGTTCCTTCAAACTGATAACGCCGTGCCGAGCATCGGATTCGTTCACGTTCATAGTCCACAGCAGCAGTATGAGTCCTCAACGGCTTTTTTCGTGCCGAGGGTGAAACATTTTGAAAAGTCACCCACTGGGAACGACTCCGAAGAGTCTCAAGATTATTTCGATAATGAAACACAAAACAGAATATGAATGGACCGGTTTTCACAATGGATTCGTCTCGATCCGATAAAAAAAACGGTTGAAACAGACGTATTTATCGACATCGAAACTCATGTCAATTTTCGTTCGAATCGACGACTTTTAAAACGGGAAACGAATCCGAGTCTGCATGCAAGTGTTTCTGTAGTCGAATAGTCCCTCCAAACTGAGAACGCCGCGCCGAGCATCGGATTCGTTCACGTTCACAGTCCACAGCAAAAGTAGTCGTCCTCAACGGCTTTTATCGTCCCAAGGGTAGAACATTCTAAAAAGTCACCCACTGGTAACGAGTCCGAACAGTCTCTAGATTATTTCGATAATGAAACACAAAACAGAATATGAATGGACAGGTTTTCACGATGGATTCGTCTCGGTCCGATAAAAAAAACCGTTGAAACAGACGTATTTATCGACATCGAAACTCATGTGAATTTTAGTTCGAATCGACGACTTTTAAAACGGGAAACGAATCCGAGTCTGCATGCAAGTGTTTCTGAAGTCGAATAATCCCTACAAACTGAGAACGCCGCGCCGAGCATCGGATTCGTTCACGTTCACAGTCCACAGCAGAAGTCGTAGTCCTCAACGGCTTTTTTTGTGCCAATGGTAGAACATTTTCAAAAGTCACCCACTGGTAACGAGTCCGAACAGTCGCTAGATTATTTCGATAATGAAACACAAAACAGAATATGAATGGACCGGTTTTCACGATGGATTCTTTTCGGTCCGATAAAAAAAACGGTTGAAACAGACGTATTTATCGACATCGAAACTCATGTGAATTTTCGTTCGAATCGACGACTTTTAAAACGGGAAATGAATCCGAGTCTGCATGCAAGTGTTTCTGTAGTCGAATAGTCCCTCCAAACTGAGAACGCCGCGCCGAGCATCGGATTTGTTCACGTTCATAGTCCACAGCAGCAGTAGGAGTCCTCAACGCCTTTTTTCGTGCCGAGGATGAAACATTTTGAAAAGTCACCCACTGGGAAGGAGTCCGAACAGTCTCAAGATTATTTCGATAATGAAACACAAAACAGAATATGAATGGACCGGTTTTCACAATGGATTTGACTGGCGCCGATAAAAAAAACGGTTGAAACGGACGTATATATCGACGTCGAAACTCATGTGAAGTTTCGTTCGAATCGGCGACTTTTTAATCGGGAAACGAATCCGAGTCTGCATTCAAGTGTTTCTGTAGTCGAATAATCCCTACAAACTGAGAACGCCGCGCCGAGCATCGGGTTCGTTCACGTTCACAGTCCACAGCAGAAGTAGTAGTCCTCAACGGCTTTATTCGTGCCAATGGTAGAACATTTTAAACAGTCACCCACTGGGAACGAGTCCGAACAGTCCCTAGATCATTTCGATAATGAAACACAAAACAGAATATGAATGGACCGGTTTTCACGATGAATTCGTCTCGGTCCTTTAAAAAAAAACGGTTGAAACAGACGTATTTATCGACATCGAAACTCATGTGAATTTTCGTTCGAATCGCCGACTTTCAAATCGGGAAACGAATCCGAGTCTGCATGCAAGTGTTTCTGTTGTCGAATAGTTCCTTCAAACTGAGAACGCCGTGCCGAGCATCGGATTCGTTCACGTTCATAGTCCACAGCAGCAGTAGGAGTTCTCAATGGCTATTTTCGTGCCGAGGGTGATACATTTTTAAAAATCACCCACTGGGAACGAGTCCGAACAGTCTCTAGATTATTTCGATAATGAAACACAAAACAGAATATGAATCGACCGGTTTTCAGATTGGATTCGAATCGGTCGGTAAAAAAAACTGTTGAAACAGGCGTATTTATCAACGTCGAATCTCCTGTGAATTTTCGTTCGAATCGACGACTTTTAAATCGGGTAACGAATCCGAGTCTGCATGCAAGTGTTTCTGTTATCGAATAGTCCCTCCAAACTGAGAACGCCGCGCCGAGCATCGGATTTGTTCACGTTCATAGTCCACAGCAAAAGTAGTAGTCCTCAACGGCTTTTATCGTGCCGGGGGTGAAACATTTTGAAAAGTCACCCACTGGGAACGAGTCCGAACAGTCGCTAGATTATTTCGATAATGAAACACAAAACAGACTATGAATGGACCGGTTTTCACGATGGATTCTTCTCGGTCCGATAAAAAAAACGGTTGAAACAGACGTATTTATCGACATCGAAACTCATGTGAATTTTCGTTCGAATCGACGACTTTTAAAACGGGAAATGAATCCGAGTCTGCATGCAAGTGTTTCTGTAGTCGAATAGTCCCTCCAAACTGAGAACGCCGCGCCGAGCATCGGATTTGTTCACGTTCATAGTCCACAGCAGCAGTAGGAGTCCTCAACGGCTTTTTTCGTGCCGAGGGTGAAACATTTTGAAAAGTCACCCACTGGGAACGAGTCCGAACAGTCTCAAGATTATTTCGATAATGAAACACAAAACAGAATATGAATCGACCGGTTTTCAGATTGGATTCGAATCGGTCCAGTAAAAAAAACGGTTGAAACAGCCGTATTTATCAACGTCGAATCTCTTGTGAATTTTCGTTCGAATCGACGACTTTTAAAACGGGAAACGAATCCGAGTCTGCGTGCAAGTGTTTCTGTAGTCGAATAGTCCCTCCAAACTTAGAACGCCGCGCCGAGCATCGGAATTGTTCACGTTCATAGTCCACAGCAGCAGTAGGAGTCCTCAACGCCTTTTTTCGTGCCGAGGGTGAAACATTTTGAAAAGTCACCCACTGGGAAGGAGTCCGAACAGTCTCAAGATTATTTCGATAATGAAACACAAAACAGAATATGAATGGACCGGTTTTCACAATGGATTTGACTGGCGCCGATAAAAAAAACGGTTGAAACGGACGTATATATCGACATCGAAACTCATGTGAAGTTTCGTTCGAATCGGCGACTTTTTAATCGGGAAACGAATCCGAGTCTGCATGCAAGTGTTTCTGTAGTCGAATAATCCCTACAAACTGAGAACACCGCGCCGAGCATCGGGTTCTTTCACGTTCACAGTCCACAGCAGAAGTAGTAGTCCTCAACGGCTTTTTTCGTGCCAATGGTAGAACATTTTAAAAATTCACCCACTGGGAACGAGTCCGAACAGTCCCTAGATCATTTCGATAATGAAACACAAAACAGAATATGAATGGACCGGTTTTCACGATGGATTCGTCTCGGTCCGATAAAAAAAAACGGTTGAAACAGACGTATTTATCGACATCGAAACTCATGTGAATTTTCGTTCGAATCGCCGACTTTCAAATCGGGAAACGAATCCGAGTCTGCATGCAAGTGTTTCTGTTGTCGAATAGTTCCTTCAAACTGAGAACGCCGTGCCGAGCATCGGATTCGTTCACGTTCATAGTCCACAGCAGCAGTAGGAGTTCTCAATGGCTATTTTCGTGCCGAGGATGATACATTTTTAAAAATCTCCCACTGGGAACGAGTCCGAACAGTCTCAAGATTATTTCGATAATGAAACACAAAACAGAATATGAATCGACCGGTTTTCAGATTGGATTCGAATCGGTCGGTAAAAAAAACTGTTGAAACAGGCGTATTTATCAACGTCGAATCTCCTGTGAATTTTCGTTCGAATCGACGACTTTTAAATCGGGTAACGAATCCGACTCTGCATGCAAGTGTTTCTGTTATCGAATAGTCCCTTCAAACTGAGAACGCCGCGCCGAGCATCGGATTTGTTCACGTTCATAGTCCACAGCAAAAGTAGTAGTCCTCAATGGAAATTTTCGTGCCGAGGGTAATACATTTTTCAAAATCACCCACTGGGAACGAATCCGAACAGTCTGAAGTTTATTTCGGTAATGAAACACAAAACAGAATTTGAATGAACCGTTGTACATATTGGATTTGTCGCGATTCGATAAAAAAAACGGTTGATACAGGCGTATTTATCAACGTCGAATCTCTTGTGAATTTTCGTTCGAATCGACGACTTTTAAAACGGGAAACGAATCCGAGTCTGCGTGCAAGTGTTTCTGTAGTCGTATAGTCCCTCCAAACTTAGAACGCCGCGCCGAGCATCGGAATTGTTCAAGTTCATAGTCCACAGCAGCAGTAGGAGTCCTCAACGCCTATTTTCGTGCCGAGGGTGAAACATTTTGAAAAGTCACCCACTGGGAAGGAGTCCGAACAGTCTCAAGATTATATCGATAATGAAACACAAAACAGAATATGAATGGACCGGTTTTCACAATGGATTTGACTGGCGCCGATAAAAAAAACGGTTGAAACGGACGTATATATCGACGTCGAAATTCATGTGAAGCTTCGTTCGAATCGGCGACTTTTTAATCGGGAAACGAATCCGAGTCTGCATGCAAGTGTTTCTGTAGTCGAATAGTCCCTCCAAACTGAGAACGCCGCGCCGAGCATCGGATTCGTTCACGTTCACAGTCCACAGCAAAAGTAGTCGTCCTCAACGGCTTTTATCGTCCCAAGGGTAGAACATTCTAAAAAGTCACCCACTGGTAACGAGTCCGAACAGTCTCTAGATTATTTCGATAATGAAACACAAAACAGAATATGAATGGACAGGTTTTCACGATGGATTCGTCTCGGTCCGATAAAAAAAACCGTTGAAACAGACGTATTTATCGACATCGAAACTCATGTGAATTTTCGTTCGAATCGACGACTTTTAAAACGGGAAACGAATCCGAGTCTGCATGCAAGTGTTTCTGAAGTCGAATAATCCCTACAAACTGAGAACGCCGCGCCGAGCATCGGATTCGTTCACGTTCACAGTCCACAGCAGAAGTCGTAGTCCTCAACGGCTTTTTTCGTGCCAAGGGTAGAACATTTTAAAAAGTCACCCACTGGGAACGAGTCCGAACAGTCCCTAGCTTATTTCGATAATGAAACACAAAACAGAATATGAATGGACCGGTTTTGACGATGGATTCGTCTCGGTCCGAAAAAAAGAACGGCTGAAACAGCCGTATTTATCAACGTCGAATCTCTTGTGAATTTTCGTTCGAATCGACGACTTTTAAAACGGGAAACGAATCCGCGTCTGCATGCAAGTGTTTCTGTAGTCGAATAGTCCCTCCAAGCTGAGAACGCCGCGCCGAGCATCGGATTCGTTCACGTTCACAGTCCACAGCAGAAGTAGTAGTCCTCAACGGCTTTTTTCGTGCCAATGGTAGAACATTTTCAAAAGTCACCCACTGGTAACGAGTCCGAACAGTCGCTAGATTATTTCGATAATGAAACACAAAACAGAATATGAATGGACCGGTTTTCACGATGGATTCTATTCGGTCCGATACAAAAAACGGTTGAAACAGACGTATTTATCGACATCGAAACTCATGTGAATTTTCGTTCGAATCGACGACTTTTAAAACGGGAAATGAATCCGAGTCTGCATGCAAGTGTTTCTGTAGTCGAATAGTCCCTCCAAACTGAGAACGCCGCGCCGAGCATCGGATTTGTTCACGTTCATAGTCCACAGCAGCAGTAGGAGTCCTCAACGGCTTTTTTCGTGCCGAGGGTGAAACATTTTGAAAAGTCACCCACTGGGAACGAGTCCGAACAGTCTCAAGATTATTTCGATAATGAAACACAAAACAGAATAGGAATCGACAGGTGTTCAGATTGGATTCGAATCGGTCCAGTAAAAAAAACGGTTGAAACAGCCGTATTTATCAGCGTCGAATCTCTTGTGAATTTTCGTTCGAATCGACGACTTTTAAAACGGGAAACGAATCCGAGTCTGCGTGCAAGTGTTTCTGTAGTCGAATAGTCCCTCCAAACTTAGAACGCCGCGCCGAGCATCGGAATTGTTCACGTTCATAGTCCACAGCAGCAGTAGGAGTCCTCAACGCCTTTTTTCGTGCCGAGGATGAAACATTTTGAAAAGTCACCCACTGGGAAGGAGTCCGAACAGTCTCAAGATTATTTCGATAATGAAACACAAAACAGAATATGAATGGACCGGTTTTCACAATGGATTTGACTGGCGCCGATAAAAAAAACGGTTGAAACGGACGTATATATCGACGTCGAAACTCATGTGAAGTTTCGTTCGAATCGGCGACTTTTTAATCGGGAAACGAATCCGAGTCTGCATTCAAGTGTTTCTGTAGTCGAATAATCCCTACAAACTGAGAACGCCGCGCCGAGCATCGGGTTCGTTCACGTTCACAGTCCACAGCAGAAGTAGTAGTCCTCAACGGCTTTTTTCGTGCCAATGGTAGAACATTTTAAACAGTCACCCACTGGGAACGAGTCCGAACAGTCCCTAGATCATTTCGATAATGAAACACAGAACAGAATATGAATGGACCGGTTTTCGCGATGGATTCGTCTCGGTCCTTAAAAAAAATACGGTTGAAACAGACGTATTTATCGACATCGAAACTCATGTGAATTTTCGTTCGAATCGCCGACTTTCAAATCGAGAAACGAATCCGAGTCTGCATGCAAGTGTTTCTGTTGTCGAATAGTTCCTTCAAACTGAGAACGCCGTGCCGAGCATCGGATTCGTTCACGTTCATAGTCCACAGCAGCAGTGGGAGTTCTCAATGGCTATTTTCGTGCCGAGGGTGATACATTTTTAAAAATCACCCACTGGGAACGAGTCCGAACAGTCTCAAGATTATTTCGATAATGAAACACAAAACAGAATATGAATCGACCGGTTTTCAGATTGGATTCGAATCGGTCGGTAAAAAAAACTGTTGAAACAGGCGTATTTATCAACGTCGAATCTCCTGTGAATTTTCGTTCGAATCGACGACTTTTAAATCGGGTAACGAATCCGAGTCTGCATGCAAGTGTTTCTGTTATCGAATAGTCCCTCCAAACTGAGAACGCCGCGCCGAGCATCGGATTTGTTCACGTTCATAGTCCACAGCAAAAGTAGTAGTCCTCAACGGCTTTTATCGTGCCGGGGGTAGAACGTTTTAAAAAGTCACCCACTGGTAACGAGTCCGAACAGTCGCTAGATTATTTCGATAATGAAACACAAAACAGAATATGAATGGACCGGTTTTCACGATGGATTCTTCTCGGTCCGATAAAAAAAACGTTTGAAACAGACGTATTTATCGACATCGAAACTCATGTGAATTTTCGTTCGAATCGACGACTTTTAAAACGGGAAATGAATCCGAGTCTGCATGCAAGTGTTTCTGTAGTCGAATAGTCCCTCCAAACTGAGAACGCCGCGCCGAGCATCGGACTTGTTCACGTTCATAGTCCACAGCAGCAGTAGGAGTCCTCAACGGCTTTTTTCGTGCCGAGGGTGAAACATTTTGAAAAGTCACCCACTGGGAACGAGTCCGAACAGTCTCAAGATTATTTCGATAATGAAACACAAAACAGAATATGAATCGACCGGTTTTCAGATTGGATTCGAATCGGTCCAGTAAAAAAAACGGTTGAAACAGCCGTATTTATCAACGTCGAATCTCTTGTGAATTTTCGTTCGAATCGACGACTTTTAAAACGGGAAACGAATCCGAGTCTGCGTGCAAGTGTTTCTGTAGTCGAATAGTCCCTCCAAACTTAGAACGCCGCGCCGAGCATCGGAATTGTTCACGTTCATAGTCCACAGCAGCAGTAGGAGTCCTCAACGCCTTTTTTCGTGCCGAGGGTGAAACATTTTGAAAAGTCACCCACTGGGAAGGAGTCCGAACAGTCTCAAGATTATTTCGATAATGAAACACAAAACAGAATATGAATGGACCGGTTTTCACAATGGATTTGACTGGCGCCGATAAAAAAAACGGTTGAAACGGACGTATATATCGACATCGAAACTCATGTGAAGTTTCGTTCGAATCGGCTACTTTTTAATCGGGAAACGAATCCGAGTCTGCATGCAAGTGTTTCTGTAGTCGAATAATCCCTACAAACTGAGAACACCGCGCCGAGCATCGGGTTCTCTCACGTTCACAGTCCACAGCAGAATTAGTAGTCCTCAACGGCTTTTTTCGTGCCAATGGTAGAACATTTTAAAAATTCACCCACTGGGAACGAGTCCGAACAGTCCCTAGATCATTTCGATAATGAAACACAAAACAGAATATGAATGGACCGGTTTTCACGATGGATTCGTCTCGGTCCGATAAAAAAAAACGGTTGAAACAGACGTATTTATCGACATCGAAACTCATGTGAATTTTCGTTCGAATCGCCGACTTTCAAATCGGGAAACGAATCCGAGTCTGCATGCAAGTGTTTCTGTTGTCGAATAGTTCCTTCAAACTGAGAACGCCGTGCCGAGCATCGGATTCGTTCACGTTCATAGTCCACAGCAGCAGTAGGAGTTCTCAATGGCTATTTTCGTGCCGAGGGTGATACATTTTTAAAAATCACCCACTGGGAACGAGTCCGAACAGTCTCAAGATTATTTCGATAATGAAACACAAAACAGAATATGAATCGACCGGTTTTCAGATTGGATTCGAATCGGTCGGTAAAAAAAACTGTTGAAACAGGCGTATTTATCGACGTCGAATCTCCTGTGAATTTTCGTTCGAATCGACGACTTTTAAATCGGGTAATGAATCCGAGTCTGCATGCAAGTGTTTCTGTTATCGAATAGTCCCTTCAAACTGAGAACGCCGCGCCGAGCATCGGATTTGTTCACGTTCATAGTCCACAGCAAAAGTAGTAGTCCTCAATGGAAATTTTCGTGCCGAGGGTAATACATTTTTCAAAATCACCCACTGGGAACGAATCCGAACAGTCTGAAGTTTATTTCGGTAATGAAACACAAAACAGAATTTGAATGAACCATTGTACATATTGGATTTGTCGCGATTCGATAAAAAAAACGGTTGATACAGGCGTATTTATCAACGTCGAATCTCTTGTGAATTTTCGTTCGAATCGACGACTTTTAAAACGGGAAACGATTCCGAGTCTGCGTGCAAGTGTTTCTGTAGTCGAATAGTCCCTCCAAGCTGAGAACGCCGCGCCGAGCATCGGATTCGTTCACGTTCACAGTCCACAGCAGAAGTAGTAGTCCTCAACGGCTTTTTTCGTGCCAATGGTAGAACATTTTCAAAAGTCACCCACTGGTAACGAGTCCGAACAGTCGCTAGATTATTTCGATAATGAAACACAAAACAGAATATGAATGGACCGGTTTTCACGATGGATTCTTTTCGGTCCGATAAAAAAAACGGTTGAAACAGACGTATTTATCGACATCGAAACTCATGTGAATTTTCGTTCGAATCGACGACTTTTAAAACGGGAAATGAATCCGAGTCTGCATGCAAGTGTTTCTGTAGTCGAATAGTCCCTCCAAACTGAGAACGCCGCGCCGAGCATCGGATTTGTTCACGTTCATAGTCCACAGCAGCAGTAGGAGTCCTCAACGGCTTTTTTCGTGCCGAGGGTGAAACATTTTGAAAAGTCACCCACTGGGAACGAGTCCGAACAGTCTCAAGATTATTTCGATAATGAAACACAAAACAGAATATGAATCGACCGGTTTTCAGATTGGATTCGAATCGGTCCAGTAAAAAAAACGGTTGAAACAGCCGTACTTATCAACGTCGAATCTCTTGTGAATTTTCGTTCGAATCGACGACTTTTAAAACGGGAAACGAATCCGAGTCTGCGTGCAAGTGTTTCTGTAGTCGAATAGTCCCTCCAAACTTAGAACGCCGCGCCGAGCATCGGAATTGTTCACGTTCATAGTCCACAGCAGCAGTAGGAGTCCTCAACGCCTTTTTTCGTGCCGAGGGTGAAACATTTTGAAAAGTCACCCACTGGGAAGGAGTCCGAACAGTCTCAAGATTATTTCGATAATGAAACACAAAACAGAATATGAATGGACCGGTTTTCACAATGGATTTGACTGGCGCCGATAAAAAAAACGGTTGAAACGGACGTATATATCGACATCGAAACTCATGTGAAGTTTCGTTCGAATCGGCTACTTTTTAATCGGGAAACGAATCCGAGTCTGCATGCAAGTGTTTCTGTAGTCGAATAATCCCTACAAACTGAGAACACCGCGCCGAGCATCGGGTTCTCTCACGTTCACAGTCCACAGCAGAAGTAGTAGTCCTCAACGGCTTTTTTCGTGCCAATGGTAGAACATTTTAAAAATTCACCCACTGGGAACGAGTCCGAACAGTCCCTAGATCATTTCGATAATGAAACACAAAACAGAATATGAATGGACCGGTTTTCACGATGGATTCGTCTCGGTCCGATAAAAAAAAACGGTTGAAACAGACGTATTTATCGACATCGAAACTCATGTGAATTTTCGTTCGAATCGCCGACTTTCAAATCGGGAAACGAATCCGAGTCTGCATGCAAGTGTTTCTGTTGTCGAATAGTTCCTTCAAACTGAGAACGCCGTGCCGAGCATCGGATTCGTTCACGTTCATAGTCCACAGCAGCAGTAGGAGTTCTCAATGGCTATTTTCGTGCCGAGGGTGATACATTTTTAAAAATCACCCACTGGGAACGAGTCCGAACAGTCTCAAGATTATTTCGATAATGAAACACAAAACAGAATATGAATCGACCGGTTTTCAGATTGGATTCGAATCGGTCGGTAAAAAAAACTGTTGAAACAGGCGTATTTATCAACGTCGAATCTCCTGTGAATTTTCGTTCGAATCGACGACTTTTAAATCGGGTAACGAATCCGAGTCTGCATGCAAGTGTTTCTGTTATCGAATAGTCCCTTCAAACTGAGAACGCCGCGCCGAGCATCGGATTTGTTCACGTTCATAGTCCACAGCAAAAGTAGTAGTCCTCAATGGAAATTTTCGTGCCGAGGGTAATACATTTTTCAAAATCACCCACTGGGAACGAATCCGAACAGTCTGAAGTTTATTTCGGTAATGAAACACAAAACAGAATTTGAATGAACCGTTGTACATATTGGATTTGTCGCGATTCGATAAAAAAAAACGGTTGATACAGGCGTATTTATCAACGTCGAATCTCTTGTGAATTTTCGTTCGAATCGACGACTTTTAAAACGGGAAACGAATCCGAGTCTGCGTGCAAGTGTTTCTGTAGTCGTATAGTCCCTCCAAACTTAGAACGCCGCGCCGAGCATCGGAATTGTTCAAGTTCATAGTCCACAGCAGCAGTAGGAGTCCTCAACGCCTTTTTTCGTGCCGAGGGTGAAACATTTTGAAAAGTCACCCACTGGGAAGGAGTCCGAACAGTCTCAAGATTATTTCGATAATGAAACACAAAACAGAATATGAATGGACCGGTTTTCACAATGGATTTGACTGGCGCCGATAAAAAAAACGGTTGAAACGGACGTATATATCGACGTCGAAATTCATGTGAAGCTTCGTTCGAATCGGCGACTTTTTAATCGGGAAACGAATCCGAGTCTGCATGCAAGTGTTTCTGTAGTCGAATAGTCCCTCCAAACTGAGAACGCCGCGCCGAGCATCGGATTCGTTCACGTTCACAGTCCACAGCAAAAGTAGTCGTCCTCAACGGCTTTTATCGTCCCAAGGGTAGAACATTCTAAAAAGTCACCCACTGGTAACGAGTCCGAACAGTCTCTAGATTATTTCGATAATGAAACACAAAACAGAATATGAATGGACAGGTTTTCACGATGGATTCGTCTCGGTCCGATAAAAAAAACCGTTGAAACAGACGTATTTATCGACATCGAAACTCATGTGAATTTTCGTTCGAATCGACGACTTTTAAAACGGGAAACGAATCCGAGTCTGCATGCAAGTGTTTCTGAAGTCGAATAGTTCCTTCAAACTGAGAACGCCGTGCCGAGCATCGGATTCGTTCACGTTCATAGTCCACAGCAGCAGTAGGAGTTCTCAATGGCTATTTTCGTGCCGAGGGTGATACATTTTTAAAAATCACCCACTGGGAACGAGTCCGAACAGTCTCAAGATTATTTCGATAATGAAACACAAAACAGAATATGAATCGACCGGTTTTCAGATTGGATTCGAATCGGTCGGTAAAAAAAACTGTTGAAACAGGCGTATTTATCAACGTCGAATCTCCTGTGAATTTTCGTTCGAATCGACGACTTTTAAATCGGGTAACGAATCCGAGTCTGCATGCAAGTGTTTCTGTTATCGAATAGTCCCTTCAAACTGAGAACGCCGCGCCGAGCATCGGATTTGTTCACGTTCATAGTCCACAGCAAAAGTAGTAGTCCTCAATGGAAATTTTCGTGCCGAGGGTAATACATTTTTCAAAATCACCCACTGGGAACGAATCCGAACAGTCTGAAGTTTATTTCGGTTATGAAACACAAAACAGAATTTGAATGAACCGTCGTACATATTGGATTTGCCGCGATTCGATAAAAAAAACGGTTGATACAGGCGTATTTATCAACGTCGAATCTCATGTGAATTTTCGTTCGAATCGACGACTTTTAAAACGGGAAACGAATCCGAGTCTGCATGCAAGTGTTTCTGTAGTCGAATAGTCCCTCCAAACTGAGAACGCCGCGCCGAGCATCGGATTTGTTCACGTTCATAGTCCACAGCAAAAGTAGTAGTCCTCAACGGCTTTTATCGTGCAAAGGGTAGAACATTTTAAAAAGTCACCCACTGGTAACGAGTCCGAGCAGTCTCAAGATTATTTCGATAATGAAACACAAAACAGAATATGAATCGACCGGTTTTCAGATTGGATTCGAATCGGTCCAGTAAAAAAACGGTTGAAACAGCCGTATTTATCAACGTCGAATCTCTTGTGAATTTTCGTTCGAATCGACGACTTTTAAATCGGGTAACGATTCCGAGTCTGCATGCAAGTGTTTCTGTTGTCGAATAGTTCCTTCAAACTGATAACGC
The DNA here is from genome assembly GCA_964007375.1 of Ophion obscuratus. Classification (NCBI taxonomy): domain Eukaryota; kingdom Metazoa; phylum Arthropoda; class Insecta; order Hymenoptera; family Ichneumonidae; genus Ophion; species Ophion obscuratus. Next base: position 7,965,583 of record OZ023323.1, on the reverse strand, counting down.
CGTGCCGAGCATCGGATTCGTTCACGTTCATAGTCCACAGCAGCAGTATGAGTCCTCAACGGCTTTTTTCGTGCCGAGGGTGAAACATTTTGAAAAGTCACCCACTGGGAACGACTCCGAAGAGTCTCAAGATTATTTCGATAATGAAACACAAAACAGAATATGAATGGACCGGTTTTCACAATGGATTCGTCTCGATCCGATAAAAAAAACGGTTGAAACAGACGTATTTATCGACATCGAAACTCATGTCAATTTTCGTTCGAATCGACGACTTTTAAAACGGGAAACGAATCCGAGTCTGCATGCAAGTGTTTCTGTAGTCGAATAGTCCCTCCAAACTGAGAACGCCGCGCCGAGCATCGGATTCGTTCACGTTCACAGTCCACAGCATAAGTAGTCGTCCTCAACGGCTTTTATCGTCCCAAGGGTAGAACATTCTAAAAAGTCACCCACTGGTAACGAGTCCAAACAGTCTCTAGATTATTTCGATAATGAAACACAAAACAGAATATGAATGGACAGGTTTTCACGATGGATTCGTCTCGGTCCGATAAAAAAAACCGTTGAAACAGACGTATTTATCGACATCGAAACTCATGTGAATTTTCGTTCGAATCGACGACTTTTAAAACGGGAAACGAATCCGAGTCCGCATGCAAGTGTTTCTGAAGTCGAATAATCCCTACAAACTGAGAACGCCGCGCCGAGCATCGGATTCGTTCACGTTCACAGTCCACAGCAGAAGTCGTAGTCCTCAACGGCTTTTTTCGTGCCAAGGGTAGAACATTTTAAAAAGTCACCCACTGGGAACGAGTCCGAACAGTCCCTAGCTTATTTCGATAATGAAACACAAAACAGAATATGAATGGACCGGTTTTGACGATGGATTCGTCTCGGTCCGAAAAAAAGAACGGCTGAAACAGCCGTATTTATCAACGTCGAATCTCTTGTGAATTTTCGTTCGAATCGACGACTTTTAAAACGGGAAACGAATCCGCGTCTGCATGCAAGTGTTTCTGTAGTCGAATAGTCCCTCCAAGCTGAGAACGCCGCGCCGAGCATCGGATTCGTTCACGTTCACAGTCCACAGCAGAAGTAGTAGTCCTCAACGGCTTTTTTCGTGCCAATGGTAGAACATTTTCAAAAGTCACCCACTGGTAACGAGTCCGAACAGTCGCTAGATTATTTCGATAATGAAACACAAAACAGAATATGAATGGACCGGTTTTCACGATGGATTCTTTTCGGTCCGATAAAAAAAACGGTTGAAACAGACGTATTTATCGACATCGAAACTCATGTGAATTTTCGTTCGAATCGACGACTTTTAAAACGGGAAATGAACCCGAGTCTGCATGCAAGTGTTTCTGTAGTCGAATAGTCCCTCCAAACTGAGAACGCCGCGCCGAGCATCGGATTTGTTCACGTTCATAGTCCACAGCAGCAGTAGGAGTCCTCAACGGCTTTTTTCGTGCCGAGGGTGAAACATTTTGAAAAGTCACCCACCGGGAACGAGTCCGAACAGTCTCAAGATTATTTCGATAATGAAACACAAAACAGAATAGGAATCGACAGGTTTTCAGATTGGATTCGAATCGGTCCAGTAAAAAAAACGGTTGAAACAGCCGTATTTATCAACGTCGTATCTCTTGTGAATTTTCGTTCGAATCGACGACTTTTAAAACGGGAAACGAATCCGAGTCTGCGTGCAAGTGTTTCTGTAGTCGAATAGTCCCTCCAAACTTAGAACGCCGCGCCGAGCATCGGAATTGTTCACGTTCATAGTCCACAGCAGCAGTAGGAGTCCTCAACGCCTTTTTTCGTGCCGAGGATGAAACATTTTGAAAAGTCACCCACTGGGAAGGAGTCCGAACAGTCTCAAGATTATTTCGATAATGAAACACAAAACAGAATATGAATGGACCGGTTTTCACAATGGATTTGACTGGCGCCGATAAAAAAAACGGTTGAAACGGACGTATATATCGACGTCGAAACTCATGTGAAGTTTCGTTCGAATCGGCGACTTTTTAATCGGGAAACGAATCCGAGTCTGCATTCAAGTGTTTCTGTAGTCGAATAATCCCTACAAACTGAGAACGCCGCGCCGAGCATCGGGTTCGTTCACGTTCACAGTCCACAGCAGAAGTAGTAGTCCTCAACGGCTTTTTTCGTGCCAATGGTAGAACATTTTAAACAGTCACCCACTGGGAACGAGTCCGAACAGTCCCTAGATCATTTCGATAATGAAACACAAAACAGAATATGAATGGACCGGTTTTCACGATGGATTCGTCTCGGTCCGTTAAAAAAAAACGGTTGAAACAGACGTATTTATCGACATCGAAACTCATGTGAATTTTCGTTCGAATCGCCGACTTTCAAATCGGGAAACGAATCCGAGTCTGCATGCAAGTGTTTCTGTTGTCGAATAGTTCCTTCAAACTGAGAACGCCGTGCCGAGCATCGGATTCGTTCACGTTCATAGTCCACAGCAGCAGTAGGAGTTCTCAATGGCTATTTTCGTGCCGAGGGTGATACATTTTTAAAAATCACCCACTGGGAACGAGTCCGAACAGTCTCAAGATTATTTCGATAATGAAACACAAAACAGAATATGAATCGACCGGTTTTCAGATTGGATTCGAATCGGTCGGTAAAAAAAACTGTTGAAACAGGCGTATTTATCAACGTCGAATCTCCTGAGAATTTTCGTTCGAATCGACGACTTTTAAATCGGGTAACGAATCCGAGTCTGCATGCAAGTGTTTCTGTTATCGAATAGTCCCTCCAAACTGAGAACGCCGCGCCGAGCATCGGATTTGTTCACGTTCATAGTCCACAGCAAAAGTAGTAGTCCTCAACGGCTTTTATCGTGCCGGGGGTAGAACGTTTTAAAAAGTCACCCACTGGTAACGAGTCCGAACAGTCGCTAGATTATTTCGATAATGAAACACAAAACAGAATATGAATGGACCGGTTTTCACGATGGATTCTTCTCGGTCCGATAAAAAAAACGTTTGAAACAGACGTATTTATCGACATCGAAACTCATGTGAATTTTCGTTCGAATCGACGACTTTTAAAACGGGAAATGAATCCGAGTCTGCATGCAAGTGTTTCTGTAGTCGAATAGTCCCTCCAAACTGAGAACGCCGCGCCGAGCATCGGATTTGTTCACGTTCATAGTCCACAGCAGCAGTAGGAGTCCTCAACGGCTTTTTTCGTGCCGAGGGTGAAACATTTTGAAAAGTCACCCACTGGGAACGAGTCCGAACAGTCCCTAGATCATTTCGATAATGAAACACAAAACAGAATATGAATGGACCGGTTTTCACGATGGATTCGTCTCGGTCCTTTAAAAAAAAACGGTTGAAACAGACGTATTTATCGACATCGAAACTCATGTGAATTTTCTTTCGAATCGCCGACTTTCAAATCGGGAAACGAATCCGAGTCTGCATGCAAGTGTTTCTGTTGTCGAATAGTTCCTTCAAACTGAGAACGCCGTGCCGAGCATCGGATTCGTTCACGTTCATAGTCCACTGCAGCAGTAGGAGTTCTCAATGGCTATTTTCGTGCCGAGGGTGATACATTTTTAAAAATCACTCACTGGGAACGAGTCAGAACAGTCTCAAGATTATTTCGATAATGAAACACAAAACAGAATATGAATCGACCGGTTTTCAGATTGGATTCGAATCGGTCGGTAAAAAAAACTGTTGAAACAGGCGTATTTATCAACGTCGAATCTCCTGTGAATTTTCGTTCGAATCGACGACTTTTAAATCGGGTAACGAATCCGAGTCTGCATGCAAGTGTTTCTGTTATCGAATAGTCCCTCCAAACTGAGAACGCCGCGCCGAGCATCGGATTTGTTCACGTTCATAGTCCACAGCAAAAGTAGTAGTCCTCAACGGCTTTTATCGTGCCAAGGGTAGAACATTTTAAGAAGTCACCCACTGGTAACGAGTCCGAACAGTCGCTAGATTATTTCGATAATGAAACACAAAACAGACTATGAATGGACCGGTTTTCACGATGGATTCTTCTCGGTCCGATAAAAAAAACGGTTGAAACAGACGTATTTATCGACATCGAAACTCATGTGAATTTTCGTTCGAATCGACGACTTTTAAAACGGGAAATGAATCCGAGTCTGCATGCAAGTGTTTCTGTAGTCGAATAGTCCCTCCAAACTGAGAACGCCGCGCCGAGCATCGGATTTGTTCACGTTCATAGTCCACAGCAGCAGTAGGAGTCCTCAACGGCTTTTTTCGTGCCGAGGGTGAAACATTTTGAAAAGTCACCCACTGGGAACGAGTCCGAACAGTCCCTAGATCATTTCGATAATGAAACACAAAACAGAATATGAATGGACCGGTTTTCACGATGGATTCGTCTCGGTCCTTTAAAAAAAAACGGTTGAAACAGACGTATTTATCGACATCGAAACTCATGTGAATTTTCTTTCGAATCGCCGACTTTCAAATCGGGAAACGAATCCGAGTCTGCATGCAAGTGTTTCTGTTGTCGAATAGTTCCTTCAAACTGAGAACGCCGTGCCGAGCATCGGATTCGTTCACGTTCATAGTCCACTGCAGCAGTAGGAGTTCTCAATGGCTATTTTCGTGCCGAGGGTGATACATTTTTAAAAATCACTCACTGGGAACGAGTCAGAACAGTCTCAAGATTATTTCGATAATGAAACACAAAACAGAATATGAATCGACCGGTTTTCAGATTGGATTCGAATCGGTCGGTAAAAAAAACTGTTGAAACAGGCGTATTTATCAACGTCGAATCTCCTGTGAATTGTCGTTCGAATCGACGACTTTTAAATCGGGTAACGAATCCGAGTCTGCATGCAAGTGTTTCTGTTATCGAATAGTCCCTCCAAACTGAGAACGCCGCGCCGAGCATCGGATTTGTTCACGTTCATAGTCCACAGCAAAAGTAGTAGTCCTCAACGGCTTTTATCGTGCCAAGGGTAGAACATTTTAAGAAGTCACCCACTGGTAACGAGTCCGAACAGTCGCTAGATTATTTCGATAATGAAACACAAAACAGACTATGAATGGACCGGTTTTCACGATGGATTCTTCTCGGTCCGATAAAAAAAACGGTTGAAACAGACGTATTTATCGACATCGAAACTCATGTGAATTTTCGTTCGAATCGACGACTTTTAAAACGGGAAATGAATCCGAGTCTGCATGCAAGTGTTTCTGTAGTCGAATAGTCCCTCCAAACTGAGAACGCCGCGCCGAGCATCGGATTTGTTCACGTTCATAGTCCACAGCAGCAGTAGGAGTCCTCAACGGCTTTTTTCGTGCCGAGGGTGAAACATTTTGAAAAGTCACCCACTGGGAACGAGTCCGAACAGTCCCTAGATCATTTCGATAATGAAACACAAAACAGAATATGAATGGACCGGTTTTCACGATGGATTCGTCTCGGTCCTTTAAAAAAAAACGGTTGAAACAGACGTATTTATCGACATCGAAACTCATGTGAATTTTCTTTCGAATCGCCGACTTTCAAATCGGGAAACGAATCCGAGTCTGCATGCAAGTGTTTCTGTTGTCGAATAGTTCCTTCAAACTGAGAACGCCGTGCCGAGCATCGGATTCGTTCACGTTCATAGTCCACTGCAGCAGTAGGAGTTCTCAATGGCTATTTTCGTGCCGAGGGTGATACATTTTTAAAAATCACTCACTGGGAACGAGTCAGAACAGTCTCAAGATTATTTCGATAATGAAACACAAAACAGAATATGAATCGACCGGTTTTCAGATTGGATTCGAATCGGTCAGTAAAAAAAACTGTTGAAACAGGCGTATTTATCAACGTCGAATCTCCTGTGAATTGTCGTTCGAATCGACGACTTTTAAATCGGGTAACGAATCCGAGTCTGCATGCAAGTGTTTCTGTTATCGAATAGTCCCTCCAAACTGAGAACGCCGCGCCGAGCATCGGATTTGTTCACGTTCATAGTCCACAGCAAAAGTAGTAGTCCTCAACGGCTTTTATCGTGCCAAGGGTAGAACATTTTAAGAAGTCACCCACTGGTAACGAGTCCGAACAGTCGCTAGATTATTTCGATAATGAAACACAAAACAGACTATGAATGGACCGGTTTTCACGATGGATTCTTCTCGGTCCGATAAAAAAAACGGTTGAAACAGACGTATTTATCGACATCGAAACTCATGTGAATTTTCGTTCGAATCGACGACTTTTAAAACGGGAAATGAATCCGAGTCTGCATGCAAGTGTTTCTGTAGTCGAATAGTCCCTCCAAACTGAGAACGCCGCGCCGAGCATCGGATTTGTTCACGTTCATAGTCCACAGCAGCAGTAGGAGTCCTCAACGGCTTTTTTCGTGCCGAGGGTGAAACATTTTGAAAAGTCACCCACTGGGAACGAGTCCGAACAGTCCCTAGATCATTTCGATAATGAAACACAAAACAGAATATGAATGGACCGGTTTTCACGATGGATTCGTCTCGGTCCTTTAAAAAAAAACGGTTGAAACAGACGTATTTATCGACATCGAAACTCATGTGAATTTTCGTTCGAATCGCCGACTTTCAAATCGGGAAACGAATCCGAGTCTGCATGCAAGTGTTTCTGTTGTCGAATAGTTCCTTCAAACTGAGAACGCCGTGCCGAGCATCGGATTCGTTCACGTTCATAGTCCACTGCAGCAGTAGGAGTTCTCAATGGCTATTTTCGTGCCGAGGGTGATACATTTTTAAAAATCACTCACTGGGAACGAGTCAGAACAGTCTCAAGATTATTTCGATAATGAAACACAAAACAGAATATGAATCGACCGGTTTTCAGATTGGATTCGAATCGGTCGGTAAAAAAAACTGTTGAAACAGGCGTATTTATCAACGTCGAATCTCCTGTGAATTTTCGTTCGAATCGACGACTTTTAAATCGGGTAACGAATCCGAGTCTGCATGCAAGTGTTTCTGTTATCGAATAGTCCCTCCAAACTGAGAACGCCGCGCCGAGCATCGGATTTGTTCACGTTCATAGTCCACAGCAAAAGTAGTAGTCCTCAACGGCTTTTATCGTGCCAAGGGTAGAACATTTTAAGAAGTCACCCACTGGTAACGAGTCCGAACAGTCGCTAGATTATTTCGATAATGAAACACAAAACAGACTATGAATGGACCGGTTTTCACGATGGATTCTTCTCGGTCCGATAAAAAAAACGGTTGAAACAGACGTATTTATCGACATCGAAACTCATGTGAATTTTCGTTCGAATCGACGACTTTTAAAACGGGAAATGAATCCGAGTCTGCATGCAAGTGTTTCTGTAGTCGAATAGTCCCTCCAAACTGAGAACGCCGCGCCGAGCATCGGATTTGTTCACGTTCATAGTCCACAGCAGCAGTAGGAGTCCTCAACGGCTTTTTTCGTGCCGAGGGTGAAACATTTTGAAAAGTCACCCACTGGGAACGAGTCCGAACAGTCTCAAGATTATTTCGATAATGAAACACAAAACAGAATATGAATCGACCGGTTTTCAGATTGGATTCGAATCGGTCCAGTAAAAAAAACGGTTGAAACAGCCGTATTTATCAACGTCGAATCTCTTGTGAATTTTCGTTCGAATCGACGACTTTTAAAACGGGAAACGAATCCGAGTCTGCGTGCAAGTGTTTCTGTAGTCGAATAGTCCCTCCAAACTTAGAACGCCGCGCCGAGCATCGGAATTGTTCACGTTCATAGTCCACAGCAGCAGTAGGAGTCCTCAACGCCTTTTTTCGTGCCGAGGGTGAAACATTTTGAAAAGTCACCCACTGGGAAGGAGTCCGAACAGTCTCAAGATTATTTCGATAATGAAACACAAAACAGAATATGAATGGACCGGTTTTCACAATGGATTTGACTGGCGCCGATAAAAAAAACGGTTGAAACGGACGTATATATCGACATCGAAACTCATGTGAAGTTTCGTTCGAATCGGCGACTTTTTAATCGGGAAACGAATCCGAGTCTGCATGCAAGTGTTTCTGTAGTCGAATAATCCCTACAAACTGAGAACACCGCGCCGAGCATCGGGTTCTTTCACGTTCACAGTCCACAGCAGAAGTAGTAGTCCTCAACGGCTTTTTTCGTGCCAATGGTAGAACATTTTAAAAATTCACCCACTGGGAACGAGTCCGAACAGTCCCTAGATCATTTCGATAATGAAACACAAAACAGAATATGAATGGACCGGTTTTCACGATGGATTCGTCTCGGTCCGATAAAAAAAAACGGTTGAAACAGACGTATTTATCGACATCGAAACTCATGTGAATTTTCGTTCGAATCGCCGACTTTCAAATCGGGAAACGAATCCGAGTCTGCATGCAAGTGTTTCTGTTGTCGAATAGTTCCTTCAAACTGAGAACGCCGTGCCGAGCATCGGATTCGTTCACGTTCATAGTCCACAGCAGCAGTAGGAGTTCTCAATGGCTATTTTCGTGCCGAGGGTGATACATTTTTAAAAATCACCCACTGGGAACGAGTCCGAACAGTCTCAAGATTATTTCGATAATGAAACACAAAACAGAATATGAATCGACCGGTTTTCAGATTGGATTCGAATCGGTCGGTAAAAAAAACTGTTGAAACAGGCGTATTTATCAACGTCGAATCTCCTGTGAATTTTCGTTCGAATCGACGACTTTTAAATCGGGTAACGAATCCGAGTCTGCATGCAAGTGTTTCTGTTATCGAATAGTCCCCTCAAACTGAGAACGCCGCGCCGAGCATCGGATTTGTTCACGTTCATAGTCCACAGCAAAAGTAGTAGTCCTCAATGGAAATTTTCGTGCCGAGGGTAATACATTTTTCAAAATCACCCACTGGGAACGAATCCGAACAGTCTGAAGTTTATTTCGGTAATGAAACACAAAACAGAATTTGAATGAACCGTTGTACATATTGGATTTGTCGCGATTCGATAAAAAAAAACGGTTGATACAGGCGTATTTATCAACGTCGAATCTCTTGTGAATTTTCGTTCGAATCGACGACTTTTAAAACGGGAAACGAATCCGAGTCTGCGTGCAAGTGTTTCTGTAGTCGTATAGTCCCTCCAAACTTAGAACGCCGCGCCGAGCATCGGAATTGTTCAAGTTCATAGTCCACAGCAGCAGTAGGAGTCCTCAACGCCTTTTTTCGTGCCGAGGGTGAAACATTTTGAAAAGTCACCCACTGGGAAGGAGTCCGAACAGTCTCAAGATTATATCGATAATGAAACACAAAACAGAATATGAATGGACCGGTTTTCACAATGGATTTGACTGGCGCCGATAAAAAAAACGGTTGAAACGGACGTATATATCGACGTCGAAATTCATGTGAAGCTTCGTTCGAATCGGCGACTTTTTAATCGGGAAACGAATCCGAGTCTGCATGCAAGTGTTTCTGTAGTCGAATAGTCCCTCCAAACTGAGAACGCCGCGCCGAGCATCGGATTCGTTCACGTTCACAGTCCACAGCAAAAGTAGTCGTCCTCAACGGCTTTTATCGTCCCAAGGGTAGAACATTCTAAAAAGTCACCCACTGGTAACGAGTCCGAACAGTCTCTAGATTATTTCGATAATGAAACACAAAACAGAATATGAATGGACAGGTTTTCACGATGGATTCGTCTCGGTCCGATAAAAAAAACCGTTGAAACAGACGTATTTATCGACATCGAAACTCATGTGAATTTTCGTTCGAATCGACGACTTTTAAAACGGGAAACGAATCCGAGTCTGCATGCAAGTGTTTCTGAAGTCGAATAATCCCTACAAACTGAGAACGCCGCGCCGAGCATCGGATTCGTTCACGTTCACAGTCCACAGCAGAAGTCGTAGTCCTCAACGGCTTTTTTCGTGCCAAGGGTAGAACATTTTAAAAAGTCACCCACTGGGAACGAGTCCGAACAGTCCCTAGCTTATTTCGATAATGAAACACAAAACAGAATATGAATGGACCGGTTTTGACGATGGATTCGTCTCGGTCCGAAAAAAAGAACGGCTGAAACAGCCGTATTTATCAACGTCGAATCTCTTGTGAATTTTCGTTCGAATCGACGACTTTTAAAACGGGAAACGAATCCGCGTCTGCATGCAAGTGTTTCTGTAGTCGAATAGTCCCTCCAAGCTGAGAACGCCGCGCCGAGCATCGGATTCGTTCACGTTCACAGTCCACAGCAGAAGTAGTAGTCCTCAACGGCTTTTTTCGTGCCAATGGTAGAACATTTTCAAAAGTCACCCACTGGTAACGAGTCCGAACAGTCGCTAGATTATTTCGATAATGAAACACAAAACAGAATATGAATGGACCGGTTTTCACGATGGATTCTTTTCGGTCCGATAAAAAAAACGGTTGAAACAGACGTATTTATCGACATCGAAACTCATGTGAATTTTCGTTCGAATCGACGACTTTTAAAACGGGAAATGAACCCGAGTCTGCATGCAAGTGTTTCTGTAGTCGAATAGTCCCTCCAAACTGAGAACGCCGCGCCGAGCATCGGATTTGTTCACGTTCATAGTCCACAGCAGCAGTAGGAGTCCTCAACGGCTTTTTTCGTGCCGAGGGTGAAACATTTTGAAAAGTCACCCACCGGGAACGAGTCCGAACAGTCTCAAGATTATTTCGATAATGAAACACAAAACAGAATAGGAATCGACAGGTTTTCAGATTGGATTCGAATCGGTCCAGTAAAAAAAACGGTTGAAACAGCCGTATTTATCAACGTCGTATCTCTTGTGAATTTTCGTTCGAATCGACGACTTTTAAAACGGGAAACGAATCCGAGTCTGCGTGCAAGTGTTTCTGTAGTCGAATAGTCCCTCCAAACTTAGAACGCCGCGCCGAGCATCGGAATTGTTCACGTTCATAGTCCACAGCAGCAGTAGGAGTCCTCAACGCCTTTTTTCGTGCCGAGGATGAAACATTTTGAAAAGTCACCCACTGGGAAGGAGTCCGAACAGTCTCAAGATTATTTCGATAATGAAACACAAAACAGAATATGAATGGACCGGTTTTCACAATGGATTTGACTGGCGCCGATAAAAAAAAACGGTTGAAACGGACGTATATATCGACGTCGAAACTCATGTGAAGTTTCGTTCGAATCGGCGACTTTTTAATCGGGAAACGAATCCGAGTCTGCATTCAAGTGTTTCTGTAGTCGAATAATCCCTACAAACTGAGAACGCCGCGCCGAGCATCGGGTTCGTTCACGTTCACAGTCCACAGCAGAAGTAGTAGTCCTCAACGGCTTTTTTCGTGCCAATGGTAGAACATTTTAAACAGTCACCCACTGGGAACGAGTCCGAACAGTCCCTAGATCATTTCGATAATGAAACACAAAACAGAATATGAATGGACCGGTTTTCACGATGGATTCGTCTCGGTCCTTTAAAAAAAAACGGTTGAAACAGACGTATTTATCGACATCGAAACTCATGTGAATTTTCGTTCGAATCGCCGACTTTCAAATCGGGAAACGAATCCGAGTCTGCATGCAAGTGTTTCTGTTGTCGAATAGTTCCTTCAAACTGAGAACGCCGTGCCGAGCATCGGATTCGTTCACGTTCATAGTCCACAGCAGCAGTAGGAGTTCTCAATGGCTATTTTCGTGCCGAGGGTGATACATTTTTAAAAATCACCCACTGGGAACGAGTCCGAACAGTCTCAAGATTATTTCGATAATGAAACACAAAACAGAATATGAATCGACCGGTTTTCAGATTGGATTCGAATCGGTCGGTAAAAAAAACTGTTGAAACAGGCGTATTTATCAACGTCGAATCTCCTGTGAATTTTCGTTCGAATCGACGACTTTTAAATCGGGTAACGAATCCGAGTCTGCATGCAAGTGTTTCTGTTATCGAATAGTCCCTCCAAACTGAGAACGCCGCGCCGAGCATCGGATTTGTTCACGTTCATAGTCCACAGCAAAAGTAGTAGTCCTCAACGGCTTTTATCGTGCCGGGGGTAGAACGTTTTAAAAAGTCACCCACTGGTAACGAGTCCGAACAGTCGCTAGATTATTTCGATAATGAAACACAAAACAGAATATGAATGGACCGGTTTTCACGATGGATTCTTCTCGGTCCGATAAAAAAAACGTTTGAAACAGACGTATTTATCGACATCGAAACTCATGTGAATTTTCGTTCGAATCGACGACTTTTAAAACGGGAAATGAATCCGAGTCTGCATGCAAGTGTTTCTGTAGTCGAATAGTCCCTCCAAACTGAGAACGCCGCGCCGAGCATCGGATTTGTTCACGTTCATAGTCCACAGCAGCAGTAGGAGTCCTCAACGGCTTTTTTCGTGCCGAGGGTGAAACATTTTGAAAAGTCACCCACTGGGAACGAGTCCGAACAGTCCCTAGATCATTTCGATAATGAAACACAAAACAGAATATGAATGGACCGGTTTTCACGATGGATTCGTCTCGGTCCTTTAAAAAAAAACGGTTGAAACAGACGTATTTATCGACATCGAAACTCATGTGAATTTTCTTTCGAATCGCCGACTTTCAAATCGGGAAACGAATCCGAGTCTGCATGCAAGTGTTTCTGTTGTCGAATAGTTCCTTCAAACTGAGAACGCCGTGCCGAGCATCGGATTCGTTCACGTTCATAGTCCACTGCAGCAGTAGGAGTTCTCAATGGCTATTTTCGTGCCGAGGGTGATACATTTTTAAAAATCACTCACTGGGAACGAGTCAGAACAGTCTCAAGATTATTTCGATAATGAAACACAAAACAGAATATGAATCGACCGGTTTTCAGATTGGATTCGAATCGGTCGGTAAAAAAAACTGTTGAAACAGGCGTATTTATCAACGTCGAATCTCCTGTGAATTTTCGTTCGAATCGACGACTTTTAAATCGGGTAACGAATCCGAGTCTGCATGCAAGTGTTTCTGTTATCGAATAGTCCCTCCAAACTGAGAACGCCGCGCCGAGCATCGGATTTGTTCACGTTCATAGTCCACAGCAAAAGTAGTAGTCCTCAACGGCTTTTATCGTGCCAAGGGTAGAACATTTTAAGAAGTCACCCACTGGTAACGAGTCCGAACAGTCGCTAGATTATTTCGATAATGAAACACAAAACAGACTATGAATGGACCGGTTTTCACGATGGATTCTTCTCGGTCCGATAAAAAAAACGGTTGAAACAGACGTATTTATCGACATCGAAACTCATGTGAATTTTCGTTCGAATCGACGACTTTTAAAACGGGAAATGAATCCGAGTCTGCATGCAAGTGTTTCTGTAGTCGAATAGTCCCTCCAAACTGAGAACGCCGCGCCGAGCATCGGATTTGTTCACGTTCATAGTCCACAGCAGCAGTAGGAGTCCTCAACGGCTTTTTTCGTGCCGAGGGTGAAACATTTTGAAAAGTCACCCACTGGGAACGAGTCCGAACAGTCTCAAGATTATTTCGATAATGAAACACAAAACAGAATATGAATCGACCGGTTTTCAGATTGGATTCGAATCGGTCCAGTAAAAAAAACGGTTGAAACAGCCGTATTTATCAACGTCGAATCTCTTGTGAATTTTCGTTCGAATCGAAGACTTTTAAAACGGGAAACGAATCCGAGTCTGCGTGCAAGTGTTTCTGTAGTCGAATAGTCCCTCCAAACTTAGAACGCCGCGCCGAGCATCGGAATTGTTCACGTTCATAGTCCACAGCAGCAGTAGGAGTCCTCAACGCCTTTTTTCGTGCCGAGGGTGAAACATTTTGAAAAGTCACCCACTGGGAAGGAGTCCGAACAGTCTCAAGATTATTTCGATAATGAAACACGAAACAGAATATGAATGGACCGGTTTTCACAATGGATTTGACTGGCGCCGATAAAAAAAAACGGTTGAAACGGACGTATATATCGACATCGAAACTCATGTGAAGTTTCGTTCGAATCGGCGACTTTTTAATCGGGAAACGAATCCGAGTCTGCATGCAAGTGTTTCTGTAGTCGAATAATCCCTACAAACTGAGAACACCGCGCCGAGCATCGGGTTCTTTCACGTTCACAGTCCACAGCAGAAGTAGTAGTCCTCAACGGCTTTTTTCGTGCCAATGGTAGAACATTTTAAAAATTCACCCACTGGGAACGAGTCCGAACAGTCCCTAGATCATTTCGATAATGAAACACAAAACAGAATATGAATGGACCGGTTTTCACGATGGATTCGTCTCGGTCCGATAAAAAAAAACGGTTGAAACAGACGTATTTATCGACATCGAAACTCATGTGAATTTTCGTTCGAATCGCCGACTTTCAAATCGGGAAACGAATCCGAGTCTGCATGCAAGTGTTTCTGTTGTCGAATAGTTCCTTCAAACTGAGAACGCCGTGCCGAGCATCGGATTCGTTCACGTTCATAGTCCACAGCAGCAGTAGGAGTTCTCAATGGCTATTTTCGTGCCGAGGGTGATACATTTTTAAAAATCACCCACTGGGAACGAGTCCGAACAGTCTCAAGATTATTTCGATAATGAAACACAAAACAGAATATGAATCGACCGGTTTTCAGATTGGATTCGAATCGGTCGGTAAAAAAAACTGTTGAAACAGGCGTATTTATCAACGTCGAATCTCCTGTGAATTTTCGTTCGAATCGACGACTTTTAAATCGGGTAACGAATCCGAGTCTGCATGCAAGTGTTTCTGTTATCGAATAGTCCCCTCAAACTGAGAACGCCGCGCCGAGCATCGGATTTGTTCACGTTCATAGTCCACAGCAAAAGTAGTAGTCCTCAATGGAAATTTTCGTGCCGAGGGTAATACATTTTTCAAAATCACCCACTGGGAACGAATCCGAACAGTCTGAAGTTTATTTCGGTAATGAAACACAAAACAGAATTTGAATGAACCGTTGTACATATTGGATTTGTCGCGATTCGATAAAAAAAACGGTTGATACAGGCGTATTTATCAACGTCGAATCTCTTGTGAATTTTCGTTCGAATCGACGACTTTTAAAACGGGAAACGAATCCGAGTCTGCGTGCAAGTGTTTCTGTAGTCGTATAGTCCCTCCAAACTTAGAACGCCGCGCCGAGCATCGGAATTGTTCAAGTTCATAGTCCACAGCAGCAGTAGGAGTCCTCAACGCCTTTTTTCGTGCCGAGGGTGAAACATTTTGAAAAGTCACCCACTGGGAAGGAGTCCGAACAGTCTCAAGATTATATCGATAATGAAACACAAAACAGAATATGAATGGACCGGTTTTCACAATGGATTTGACTGGCGCCGATAAAAAAAACGGTTGAAACGGACGTATATATCGACGTCGAAATTCATGTGAAGCTTCGTTCGAATCGGCGACTTTTTAATCGGGAAACGAATCCGAGTCTGCATGCAAGTGTTTCTGTAGTCGAATAGTCCCTCCAAACTGAGAACGCCGCGCCGAGCATCGGATTCGTTCACGTTCACAGTCCACAGCAAAAGTAGTCGTCCTCAACGGCTTTTATCGTCCCAAGGGTAGAACATTCTAAAAAGTCACCCACTGGTAACGAGTCCGAACAGTCTCTAGATTATTTCGATAATGAAACACAAAACAGAATATGAATGGACAGGTTTTCACGATGGATTCGTCTCGGTCCGATAAAAAAAACCGTTGAAACAGACGTATTTATCGACATCGAAACTCATGTGAATTTTCGTTCGAATCGACGACTTTTAAAACGGGAAACGAATCCGAGTCTGCATGCAAGTGTTTCTGAAGTCGAATAATCCCTACAAACTGAGAACGCCGCGCCGAGCATCGGATTCGTTCACGTTCACAGTCCACAGCAGAAGTCGTAGTCCTCAACGGCTTTTTTCGTGCCAAGGGTAGAACATTTTAAAAAGTCACCCACTGGGAACGAGTCCGAACAGTCCCTAGCTTATTTCGATAATGAAACACAAAACAGAATATGAATGGACCGGTTTTGACGATGGATTCGTCTCGGTCCGAAAAAAAGAACGGCTGAAACAGCCGTATTTATCAACGTCGAATCTCTTGTGAATTTTCGTTCGAATCGACGACTTTTAAAACGGGAAACGAATCCGCGTCTGCATGCAAGTGTTTCTGTAGTCGAATAGTCCCTCCAAGCTGAGAACGCCGCGCCGAGCATCGGATTCGTTCACGTTCACAGTCCACAGCAGAAGTAGTAGTCCTCAACGGCTTTTTTCGTGCCAATGGTAGAACATTTTCAAAAGTCACCCACTGGTAACGAGTCCGAACAGTCGCTAGATTATTTCGATAATGAAACACAAAACAGAATATGAATGGACCGGTTTTCACGATGGATTCTTTTCGGTCCGATAAAAAAAACGGTTGAAACAGACGTATTTATCGACATCGAAACTCATGTGAATTTTCGTTCGAATCGCCGACTTTCAAATCGGGAAACGAATCCGAGTCTGCATGCAAGTGTTTCTGTTGTCGAATAGTTCCTTCAAACTGAGAACGCCGCGCCGAGCATCGGATTCGTTCACGTTCATAGTCCACAGCAGCAGTAGGAGTTCTCAATGGCTATTTTCGTGCCGAGGGTGATACATTTTTAAAAATCACCCACTGGGAACGAGTCCGAACAGTCTCAAGATTATTTCGATAATGAAACACAAAACAGAATATGAATCGACCGGTTTTCAGATTGGATTCGAATCGGTCGGTAAAAAAAACTGTTGAAACAGGCGTATTTATCAACGTCGAATCTCCTGTGAATTTTCGTTCGAATCGACGACTTTTAAATCGGGTAACGAATCCGAGTCTGCATGCAAGTGTTTCTGTTATCGAATAGTCCCTCCAAACTGAGAACGCCGCGCCGAGCATCGGATTTGTTCACGTTCATAGTCCACAGCAAAAGTAGTAGTCCTCAACGGCTTTTATCGTGCCGGGGGTAGAACGTTTTAAAAAGTCACCCACTGGTAACGAGTCCGAACAGTCGCTAGATTATTTCGATAATGAAACACAAAACAGAATATGAATGGACCGGTTTTCACGATGGATTCTTTTCGGTCCGATAAAAAAAACGGTTGAAACAGACGTATTTATCGACATCGAAACTCATGTGAATTTTCGTTCGAATCGACGACTTTTAAAACGGGAAATGAACCCGAGTCTGCATGCAAGTGTTTCTGTAGTCGAATAGTCCCTCCAAACTGAGAACGCCGCGCCGAGCATCGGATTTGTTCACGTTCATAGTCCACAGCAGCAGTAGGAGTCCTCAACGGCTTTTTTCGTGCCGAGGGTGAAACATTTTGAAAAGTCACCCACCGGGAACGAGTCCGAACAGTCTCAAGATTATTTCGATAATGAAACACAAAACAGAATAGGAATCGACAGGTTTTCAGATTGGATTCGAATCGGTCCAGTAAAAAAAACGGTTGAAACAGCCGTATTTATCAACGTCGTATCTCTTGTGAATTTTCGTTCGAATCGACGACTTTTAAAACGGGAAACGAATCCGAGTCTGCGTGCAAGTGTTTCTGTAGTCGAATAGTCCCTCCAAACTTAGAACGCCGCGCCGAGCATCGGAATTGTTCACGTTCATAGTCCACAGCAGCAGTAGGAGTCCTCAACGCCTTTTTTCGTGCCGAGGATGAAACATTTTGAAAAGTCACCCACTGGGAAGGAGTCCGAACAGTCTCAAGATTATTTCGATAATGAAACACAAAACAGAATATGAATGGACCGGTTTTCACAATGGATTTGACTGGCGCCGATAAAAAAAACGGTTGAAACGGACGTATATATCGACGTCGAAACTCATGTGAAGTTTCGTTCGAATCGGCGACTTTTTAATCGGGAAACGAATCCGAGTCTGCATTCAAGTGTTTCTGTAGTCGAATAATCCCTACAAACTGAGAACGCCGCGCCGAGCATCGGGTTCGTTCACGTTCACAGTCCACAGCAGAAGTAGTAGGCCTCAACGGCTTTTTTCGTGCCAATGGTAGAGCATTTTAAACAGTCACCCACTGGGAACGAGTCCGAACAGTCCCTAGATCATTTCGATAATGAAACACAAAACAGAATATGAATGGACCGGTTTTCACGATGGATTCGTCTCGGTCCTTTAAAAAAAAACGGTTGAAACAGACGTATTTATCGACATCGAAACTCATGTGAATTTTCGTTCGAATCGCCGACTTTCAAATCGGGAAACGAATCCGAGTCTGCATGCAAGTGTTTCTGTTGTCGAATAGTTCCTTCAAACTGAGAACGCCGTGCCGAGCATCGGATTCGTTCACGTTCATAGTCCACAGCAGCAGTAGGAGTTCTCAATGGCTATTTTCGTGCCGAGGGTGATACATTTTTAAAAATCACCCACTGGGAACGAGTCCGAACAGTCTCAAGATTATTTCGATAATGAAACACAAAACAGAATATGAATCGACCGGTTTTCAGATTGGATTCGAATCGGTCGGTAAAAAAAACTGTTGAAACAGGCGTATTTATCAACGTCGAATCTCCTGTGAACTTTCGTTCGAATCGACGACTTTTAAATCGGGTAACGAATCCGAGTCTGCATGCAAGTGTTTCTGTTATCGAATAGTCCCTCCAAACTGAGAACGCCGCGCCGAGCATCGGATTTGTTCACGTTCATAGTCCACAGCAAAAGTAGTAGTCCTCAACGGCTTTTATCGTGCCGGGGGTAGAACGTTTTAAAAAGTCACCCACTGGTAACGAGTCCGAACAGTCGCTAGATTATTTCGATAATGAAACACAAAACAGAATATGAATGGACCGGTTTTCACGATGGATTCTTCTCGGTCCGATAAAAAAAACGTTTGAAACAGACGTATTTATCGACATCGAAACTCATGTGAATTTTCGTTCGAACCAACGACTTTTAAAACGGGAAATGAATCCGAGTCTGCATGCAAGTGTTTCTGTAGTCGAATAGTCCCTCCAAACTGAGAACGCCGCGCCGAGCATCGGATTTGTTCACGTTCATAGTCCACAGCAGCAGTAGGAGTCCTCAACGGCTTTTTTCGTGCCGAGGGTGAAACATTTTGAAAAGTCACCCACTGGGAACGAGTCCGAACAGTCCCTAGATCATTTCGATAATGAAACACAAAGCAGAATATGAATGGACCGGTTTTCACGATGGATTCGTCTCGGTCCTTTAAAAAAAAACGGTTGAAACAGACGTATTTATCGACATCGAAACTCATGTGAATTTTCTTTCGAATCGCCGCCTTTCAAATCGGGAAACGAATCCGAGTCTGCATGCAAGTGTTTCTGTTGTCGAATAGTTCCTTCAAACTGAGAACGCCGTGCCGAGCATCGGATTCGTTCACGTTCATAGTCCACTGCAGCAGTAGGAGTTCTCAATGGCTATTTTCGTGCCGAGGGTGATACATTTTTAAAAATCACTCACTGGGAACGAGTCAGAACAGTCTCAAGATTATTTCGATAATGAAACACAAAACAGAATATGAATCGACCGGTTTTCAGATTGGATTCGAATCGGTCGGTAAAAAAAACTGTTGAAACAGACGTATTTATCAACGTCGAATCTCCTGTGAATTTTCGTTCGAATCGACGACTTTTAAATCGGGTAACGAATCCGAGTCTGCATGCAAGTGTTTCTGTTATCGAATAGTCCCTCCAAACTGAGAACGCCGCGCCGAGCATCGGATTTGTTCACGTTCATAGTCCACAGCAAAAGTAGTAGTCCTCAACGGCTTTTATCGTGCCAAGGGTAGAACATTTTAAGAAGTCACCCACTGGTAACGAGTCCGAACAGTCGCTAGATTATTTCGATAATGAAACACAAAACAGACTATGAATGGACCGGTTTTCACGATGGATTCTTCTCGGTCCGATAAAAAAAACGGTTGAAACAGACGTATTTATCGACATCGAAACTCATGTGAATTTTCGTTCGAATCGACGACTTTTAAAACGGGAAATGAATCCGAGTCTGCATGCAAGTGTTTCTGTAGTCGAATAGTCCCTCCAAACTGAGAACGCCGCGCCGAGCATCGGATTTGTTCACGTTCATAGTCCACAGCAGCAGTAGGAGTCCTCAACGGCTTTTTTCGTGCCGAGGGTGAAACATTTTGAAAAGTCACCCACTGGGAACGAGTCCGAACAGTCTCAAGATTATTTCGATAATGAAACACAAAACAGAATATGAATCGACCGGTTTTCAGATTGGATTCGAATCGGTCCAGTAAAAAAAACGGTTGAAACAGCCGTATTTATCAACGTCGAATCTCTTGTGAATTTTCGTTCGAATCGACGACATTTAAAACGGGAAACGAATCCGAGTCTGCGTGCAAGTGTTTCTGTAGTCGAATAGTCCCTCCAAACTTAGAACGCCGCGCCGAGCATCGGAATTGTTCACGTTCATAGTCCACAGCAGCAGTAGGAGTCCTCAACGCCTTTTTTCGTGCCGAGGGTGAAACATTTTGAAAAGTCACCCACTGGGAAGGAGTCCGAACAGTCTCAAGATTATTTCGATAATGAAACACAAAACAGAATATGAATGGACCGGTTTTCACAATGGATTTGACTGGCGCCGATAAAAAAAACGGTTGAAACGGACGTATATATCGACGTCGAAACTCATGTGAAGTTTCGTTCGAATCGGCGACTTTTTAATCGGGAAACGAATCCGAGTCTGCATTCAAGTGTTTCTGTAGTCGAATAATCCCTACAAACTGAGAACGCCGCGCCGAGCATCGGGTTCGTTCACGTTCACAGTCCACAGCAGAAGTAGTAGTCCTCAACGGCTTTTTTCGTGCCAATGGTAGAACATTTTAAACAGTCACCCACTGGGAACGAGTCCGAACAGTCCCTAGATCATTTCGATAATGAAACACAAAACAGAATATGAATGGACCGGTTTTCACGATGGATTCGTCTCGGTCCTTTAAAAAAAAACGGTTGAAACAGACGTATTTATCGACATCGAAACTCATGTGAATTTTCGTTCGAATCGCCGACTTTCAAATCGGGAAACGAATCCGAGTCTGCATGCAAGTGTTTCTGTTGTCGAATAGTTCCTTCAAACTGAGAACGCCGTGCCGAGCATCGGATTCGTTCACGTTCATAGTCCACAGCAGCAGTAGGAGTTCTCAATGGCTATTTTCGTGCCGAGGGTGATACATTTTTAAAAATCACCCACTGGGAACGAGTCCGAACAGTCTCAAGATTATTTCGATAATGAAACACAAAACAGAATATGAATCGACCGGTTTTCAGATTGGATTCGAATCGGTCGGTAAAAAAAACTGTTGAAACAGGCGTATTTATCAACGTCGAATCTCCTGTGAATTTTCGTTCGAATCGACGACTTTTAAATCGGGTAACGAATCCGAGTCTGCATGCAAGTGTTTCTGTTATCGAATAGTCCCTCCAAACTGAGAACGCCGCGCCGAGCATCGGATTTGTTCACGTTCATAGTCCACAGCAAAAGTAGTAGTCCTCAACGGCTTTTATCGTGCCGGGGGTAGAACGTTTTAAAAAGTCACCCACTGGTAACGAGTCCGAACAGTCGCTAGATTATTTCGATAATGAAACACAAAACAGAATATGAATGGACCGGTTTTCACGATGGATTCTTTTCGGTCCGATAAAAAAAAAGGTTGAAACAGACGTATTTATCGACATCGAAACTCATGTGAATTTTCGTTCGAATCGACGACTTTTAAAACGGGAAATGAACCCGAGTCTGCATGCAAGTGTTTCTGTAGTCGAATAGTCCCTCCAAACTGAGAACGCCGCGCCGAGCATCGGATTTGTTCACGTTCATAGTCCACAGCAGCAGTAGGAGTCCTCAACGGCTTTTTTCGTGCCGAGGGTGAAACATTTTGAAAAGTCACCCACCGGGAACGAGTCCGAACAGTCTCAAGATTATTTCGATAATGAAACACAAAACAGAATAGGAATCGACAGGTTTTCAGATTGGATTCGAATCGGTCCAGTAAAAAAAACGGTTGAAACAGCCGTATTTATCAACGTCGTATCTCTTGTGAATTTTCGTTCGAATCGACGACTTTTAAAACGGGAAACGAATCCGAGTCTGCGTGCAAGTGTTTCTGTAGTCGAATAGTCCCTCCAAACTTAGAACGCCGCGCCGAGCATCGGAATTGTTCACGTTCATAGTCCACAGCAGCAGTAGGAGTCCTCAACGCCTTTTTTCGTGCCGAGGATGAAACATTTTGAAAAGTCACCCACTGGGAAGGAGTCCGAACAGTCTCAAGATTATTTCGATAATGAAACACAAAACAGAATATGAATGGACCGGTTTTCACAATGGATTTGACTGGCGCCGATAAAAAAAACGGTTGAAACGGACGTATATATCGACGTCGAAACTCATGTGAAGTTTCGTTCGAATCGGCGACTTTTTAATCGGGAAACGAATCCGAGTCTGCATTCAAGTGTTTCTGTAGTCGAATAATCCCTACAAACTGAGAACGCCGCGCCGAGCATCGGGTTCGTTCACGTTCACAGTCCACAGCAGAAGTAGTAGTCCTCAACGGCTTTTTTCGTGCCAATGGTAGAACATTTTAAACAGTCACCCACTGGGAACGAGTCCGAACAGTCCCTAGATCATTTCGATAATGAAACACAAAACAGAATATGAATGGACCGGTTTTCACGATGGATTCGTCTCGGTCCTTTAAAAAAAAACGGTTGAAACAGACGTATTTATCGACATCGAAACTCATGTGAATTTTCGTTCGAATCGCCGACTTTCAAATCGGGAAACGAATCCGAGTCTGCATGCAAGTGTTTCTGTTGTCGAATAGTTCCTTCAAACTGAGAACGCCGTGCCGAGCATCGGATTCGTTCACGTTCATAGTCCACAGCAGCAGTAGGAGTTCTCAATGGCTATTTTCGTGCCGAGGGTGATACATTTTTAAAAATCACCCACTGGGAACGAGTCCGAACAGTCTCAAGATTATTTCGATAATGAAACACAAAACAGAATATGAATCGACCGGTTTTCAGATTGGATTCGAATCGGTCGGTAAAAAAAACTGTTGAAACAGGCGTATTTATCAACGTCGAATCTCCTGTGAATTTTCGTTCGAATCGACGACTTTTAAATCGGGTAACGAATCCGAGTCTGCATGCAAGTGTTTCTGTTATCGAATAGTCCCTCCAAACTGAGAACGCCGCGCCGAGCATCGGATTTGTTCACGTTCATAGTCCACAGCAAAAGTAGTAGTCCTCAACGGCTTTTATCGTGCCGGGGGTAGAACGTTTTAAAAAGTCACCCACTGGTAACGAGTCCGAACAGTCGCTAGATTATTTCGATAATGAAACACAAAACAGAATATGAATGGACCGGTTTTCACGATGGATTCTTCTCGGTCCGATAAAAAAAACGTTTGAAACAGACGTATTTATCGACATCGAAACTCATGTGAATTTTCGTTCGAATCGACGACTTTTAAAACGGGAAATGAATCCGAGTCTGCATGCAAGTGTTTCTGTAGTCGAATAGTCCCTCCAAACTGAGAACGCCGCGCCGAGCATCGGATTTGTTCACGTTCATAGTCCACAGCAGCAGTAGGAGTCCTCAACGGCTTTTTTCGTGCCGAGGGTGAAACATTTTGAAAAGTCACCCACTGGGAACGAGTCCGAACAGTCCCTAGATCATTTCGATAATGAAACACAAAACAGAATATGAATGGACCGGTTTTCACGATGGATTCGTCTCGGTCCTTTAAAAAAAAACGGTTGAAACAGACGTATTTATCGACATCGAAACTCATGTGAATTTTCTTTCGAATCGCCGACTTTCAAATCGGGAAACGAATCCGAGTCTGCATGCAAGTGTTTCTGTTGTCGAATAGTTCCTTCAAACTGAGAACGCCGTGCCGAGCATCGGATTCGTTCACGTTCATAGTCCACTGCAGCAGTAGGAGTTCTCAATGGCTATTTTCGTGCCGAGGGTGATACATTTTTAAAAATCACTCACTGGGAACGAGTCAGAACAGTCTCAAGATTATTTCGATAATGAAACACAAAACAGAATATGAATCGACCGGTTTTCAGATTGGATTCGAATCGGTCGGTAAAAAAAACTGTTGAAACAGGCGTATTTATCAACGTCGAATCTCCTGTGAATTTTCGTTCGAATCGACGACTTTTAAATCGGGTAACGAATCCGAGTCTGCATGCAAGTGTTTCTGTTATCGAATAGTCCCTCCAAACTGAGAACGCCGCGCCGAGCATCGGATTTGTTCACGTTCATAGTCCACAGCAAAAGTAGTAGTCCTCAACGGCTTTTATCGTGCCAAGGGTAGAACATTTTAAGAAGTCACCCACTGGTAACGAGTCCGAACAGTCGCTAGATTATTTCGATAATGAAACACAAAACAGACTATGAATGGACCGGTTTTCACGATGGATTCTTCTCGGTCCGATAAAAAAAACGGTTGAAACAGACGTATTTATCGACATCGAAACTCATGTGAATTTTCGTTCGAATCGACGACTTTTAAAACGGGAAATGAATCCGAGTCTGCATGCAAGTGTTTCTGTAGTCGAATAGTCCCTCCAAACTGAGAACGCCGCGCCGAGCATCGGATTTGTTCACGTTCATAGTCCACAGCAGCAGTAGGAGTCCTCAACGGCTTTTTTCGTGCCGAGGGTGAAACATTTTGAAAAGTCACCCACTGGGAACGAGTCCGAACAGTCTCAAGATTATTTCGATAATGAAACACAAAACAGAATATGAATCGACCGGTTTTCAGATTGGATTCGAATCGGTCCAGTAAAAAAAACGGTTGAAACAGCCGTATTTATCAACGTCGAATCTCTTGTGAATTTTCGTTCGAATCGACGACTTTTAAAACGGGAAACGAATCCGAGTCTGCGTGCAAGTGTTTCTGTAGTCGAATAGTCCCTCCAAACTTAGAACGCCGCGCCGAGCATCGGAATTGTTCACGTTCATAGTCCACAGCAGCAGTAGGAGTCCTCAACGCCTTTTTTCGTGCCGAGGGTGAAACATTTTGAAAAGTCACCCACTGGGAAGGAGTCCGAACAGTCTCAAGATTATTTCGATAATGAAACACGAAACAGAATATGAATGGACCGGTTTTCACAATGGATTTGACTGGCGCCGATAAAAAAAAACGGTTGAAACGGACGTATATATCGACATCGAAACTCATGTGAAGTTTCGTTCGAATCGGCGACTTTTTAATCGGGAAACGAATCCGAGTCTGCATGCAAGTGTTTCTGTAGTCGAATAATCCCTACAAACTGAGAACACCGCGCCGAGCATCGGGTTCTTTCACGTTCACAGTCCACAGCAGAAGTAGTAGTCCTCAACGGCTTTTTTCGTGCCAATGGTAGAACATTTTAAAAATTCACCCACTGGGAACGAGTCCGAACAGTCCCTAGATCATTTCGATAATGAAACACAAAACAGAATATGAATGGACCGGTTTTCACGATGGATTCGTCTCGGTCCGATAAAAAAAAACGGTTGAAACAGACGTATTTATCGACATCGAAACTCATGTGAATTTTCGTTCGAATCGCCGACTTTCAAATCGGGAAACGAATCCGAGTCTGCATGCAAGTGTTTCTGTTGTCGAATAGTTCCTTCAAACTGAGAACGCCGTGCCGAGCATCGGATTCGTTCACGTTCATAGTCCACAGCAGCAGTAGGAGTTCTCAATGGCTATTTTCGTGCCGAGGGTGATACATTTTTAAAAATCACCCACTGGGAACGAGTCCGAACAGTCTCAAGATTATTTCGATAATGAAACACAAAACAGAATATGAATCGACCGGTTTTCAGATTGGATTCGAATCGGTCGGTAAAAAAAACTGTTGAAACAGGCGTATTTATCAACGTCGAATCTCCTGTGAATTTTCGTTCGAATCGACGACTTTTAAATCGGGTAACGAATCCGAGTCTGCATGCAAGTGTTTCTGTTATCGAATAGTCCCCTCAAACTGAGAACGCCGCGCCGAGCATCGGATTTGTTCACGTTCATAGTCCACAGCAAAAGTAGTAGTCCTCAATGGAAATTTTCGTGCCGAGGGTAATACATTTTTCAAAATCACCCACTGGGAACGAATCCGAACAGTCTGAAGTTTATTTCGGTAATGAAACACAAAACAGAATTTGAATGAACCGTTGTACATATTGGATTTGTCGCGATTCGATAAAAAAAACGGTTGATACAGGCGTATTTATCAACGTCGAATCTCTTGTGAATTTTCGTTCGAATCGACGACTTTTAAAACGGGAAACGAATCCGAGTCTGCGTGCAAGTGTTTCTGTAGTCGTATAGTCCCTCCAAACTTAGAACGCCGCGCCGAGCATCGGAATTGTTCAAGTTCATAGTCCACAGCAGCAGTAGGAGTCCTCAACGCCTTTTTTCGTGCCGAGGGTGAAACATTTTGAAAAGTCACCCACTGGGAAGGAGTCCGAACAGTCTCAAGATTATATCGATAATGAAACACAAAACAGAATATGAATGGACCGGTTTTCACAATGGATTTGACTGGCGCCGATAAAAAAAACGGTTGAAACGGACGTATATATCGACGTCGAAATTCATGTGAAGCTTCGTTCGAATCGGCGACTTTTTAATCGGGAAACGAATCCGAGTCTGCATGCAAGTGTTTCTGTAGTCGAATAGTCCCTCCAAACTGAGAACGCCGCGCCGAGCATCGGATTCGTTCACGTTCACAGTCCACAGCAAAAGTAGTCGTCCTCAACGGCTTTTATCGTCCCAAGGGTAGAACATTCTAAAAAGTCACCCACTGGTAACGAGTCCGAACAGTCTCTAGATTATTTCGATAATGAAACACAAAACAGAATATGAATGGACAGGTTTTCACGATGGATTCGTCTCGGTCCGATAAAAAAAACCGTTGAAACAGACGTATTTATCGACATCGAAACTCATGTGAATTTTCGTTCGAATCGACGACTTTTAAAACGGGAAACGAATCCGAGTCTGCATGCAAGTGTTTCTGAAGTCGAATAATCCCTACAAACTGAGAACGCCGCGCCGAGCATCGGATTCGTTCACGTTCACAGTCCACAGCAGAAGTCGTAGTCCTCAACGGCTTTTTTCGTGCCAAGGGTAGAACATTTTAAAAAGTCACCCACTGGGAACGAGTCCGAACAGTCCCTAGCTTATTTCGATAATGAAACACAAAACAGAATATGAATGGACCGGTTTTGACGATGGATTCGTCTCGGTCCGAAAAAAAGAACGGCTGAAACAGCCGTATTTATCAACGTCGAATCTCTTGTGAATTTTCGTTCGAATCGACGACTTTTAAAACGGGAAACGAATCCGCGTCTGCATGCAAGTGTTTCTGTAGTCGAATAGTCCCTCCAAGCTGAGAACGCCGCGCCGAGCATCGGATTCGTTCACGTTCACAGTCCACAGCAGAAGTAGTAGTCCTCAACGGCTTTTTTCGTGCCAATGGTAGAACATTTTCAAAAGTCACCCACTGGTAACGAGTCCGAACAGTCGCTAGATTATTTCGATAATGAAACACAAAACAGAATATGAATGGACCGGTTTTCACGATGGATTCTTTTCGGTCCGATAAAAAAAACGGTTGAAACAGACGTATTTATCGACATCGAAACTCATGTGAATTTTCGTTCGAATCGCCGACTTTCAAATCGGGAAACGAATCCGAGTCTGCATGCAAGTGTTTCTGTTGTCGAATAGTTCCTTCAAACTGAGAACGCCGCGCCGAGCATCGGATTCGTTCACGTTCATAGTCCACAGCAGCAGTAGGAGTTCTCAATGGCTATTTTCGTGCCGAGGGTGATACATTTTTAAAAATCACCCACTGGGAACGAGTCCGAACAGTCTCAAGATTATTTCGATAATGAAACACAAAACAGAATATGAATCGACCGGTTTTCAGATTGGATTCGAATCGGTCGGTAAAAAAAACTGTTGAAACAGGCGTATTTATCAACGTCGAATCTCCTGTGAATTTTCGTTCGAATCGACGACTTTTAAATCGGGTAACGAATCCGAGTCTGCATGCAAGTGTTTCTGTTATCGAATAGTCCCTCCAAACTGAGAACGCCGCGCCGAGCATCGGATTTGTTCACGTTCATAGTCCACAGCAAAAGTAGTAGTCCTCAACGGCTTTTATCGTGCCGGGGGTAGAACGTTTTAAAAAGTCACCCACTGGTAACGAGTCCGAACAGTCGCTAGATTATTTCGATAATGAAACACAAAACAGAATATGAATGGACCGGTTTTCACGATGGATTCTTTTCGGTCCGATAAAAAAAACGGTTGAAACAGACGTATTTATCGACATCGAAACTCATGTGAATTTTCGTTCGAATCGACGACTTTTAAAACGGGAAATGAACCCGAGTCTGCATGCAAGTGTTTCTGTAGTCGAATAGTCCCTCCAAACTGAGAACGCCGCGCCGAGCATCGGATTTGTTCACGTTCATAGTCCACAGCAGCAGTAGGAGTCCTCAACGGCTTTTTTCGTGCCGAGGGTGAAACATTTTGAAAAGTCACCCACCGGGAACGAGTCCGAACAGTCTCAAGATTATTTCGATAATGAAACACAAAACAGAATAGGAATCGACAGGTTTTCAGATTGGATTCGAATCGGTCCAGTAAAAAAAACGGTTGAAACAGCCGTATTTATCAACGTCGTATCTCTTGTGAATTTTCGTTCGAATCGACGACTTTTAAAACGGGAAACGAATCCGAGTCTGCGTGCAAGTGTTTCTGTAGTCGAATAGTCCCTCCAAACTTAGAACGCCGCGCCGAGCATCGGAATTGTTCACGTTCATAGTCCACAGCAGCAGTAGGAGTCCTCAACGCCTTTTTTCGTGCCGAGGATGAAACATTTTGAAAAGTCACCCACTGGGAAGGAGTCCGAACAGTCTCAAGATTATTTCGATAATGAAACACAAAACAGAATATGAATGGACCGGTTTTCACAATGGATTTGACTGGCGCCGATAAAAAAAAACGGTTGAAACGGACGTATATATCGACGTCGAAACTCATGTGAAGTTTCGTTCGAATCGGCGACTTTTTAATCGGGAAACGAATCCGAGTCTGCATTCAAGTGTTTCTGTAGTCGAATAATCCCTACAAACTGAGAACGCCGCGCCGAGCATCGGGTTCGTTCACGTTCACAGTCCACAGCAGAAGTAGTAGTCCTCAACGGCTTTTTTCGTGCCAATGGTAGAACATTTTAAACAGTCACCCACTGGGAACGAGTCCGAACAGTCCCTAGATCATTTCGATAATGAAACACAAAACAGAATATGAATGGACCGGTTTTCACGATGGATTCGTCTCGGTCCTTTAAAAAAAAACGGTTGAAACAGACGTATTTATCGACATCGAAACTCATGTGAATTTTCGTTCGAATCGCCGACTTTCAAATCGGGAAACGAATCCGAGTCTGCATGCAAGTGTTTCTGTTGTCGAATAGTTCCTTCAAACTGAGAACGCCGTGCCGAGCATCGGATTCGTTCACGTTCATAGTCCACAGCAGCAGTAGGAGTTCTCAATGGCTATTTTCGTGCCGAGGGTGATACATTTTTAAAAATCACCCACTGGGAACGAGTCCGAACAGTCTCAAGATTATTTCGATAATGAAACACAAAACAGAATATGAATCGACCGGTTTTCAGATTGGATTCGAATCGGTCGGTAAAAAAAACTGTTGAAACAGGCGTATTTATCAACGTCGAATCTCCTGTGAATTTTCGTTCGAATCGACGACTTTTAAATCGGGTAACGAATCCGAGTCTGCATGCAAGTGTTTCTGTTATCGAATAGTCCCTCCAAACTGAGAACGCCGCGCCGAGCATCGGATTTGTTCACGTTCATAGTCCACAGCAAAAGTAGTAGTCCTCAACGGCTTTTATCGTGCCGGGGGTAGAACGTTTTAAAAAGTCACCCACTGGTAACGAGTCCGAACAGTCGCTAGATTATTTCGATAATGAAACACAAAACAGAATATGAATGGACCGGTTTTCACGATGGATTCTTCTCGGTCCGATAAAAAAAACGTTTGAAACAGACGTATTTATCGACATCGAAACTCATGTGAATTTTCGTTCGAATCGACGACTTTTAAAACGGGAAATGAATCCGAGTCTGCATGCAAGTGTTTCTGTAGTCGAATAGTCCCTCCAAACTGAGAACGCCGCGCCGAGCATCGGATTTGTTCACGTTCATAGTCCACAGCAGCAGTAGGAGTCCTCAACGGCTTTTTTCGTGCCGAGGGTGAAACATTTTGAAAAGTCACCCACTGGGAACGAGTCCGAACAGTCCCTAGATCATTTCGATAATGAAACACAAAACAGAATATGAATGGACCGGTTTTCACGATGGATTCGTCTCGGTCCTTTAAAAAAAAACGGTTGAAACAGACGTATTTATCGACATCGAAACTCATGTGAATTTTCTTTCGAATCGCCGACTTTCAAATCGGGAAACGAATCCGAGTCTGCATGCAAGTGTTTCTGTTGTCGAATAGTTCCTTCAAACTGAGAACGCCGTGCCGAGCATCGGATTCGTTCACGTTCATAGTCCACTGCAGCAGTAGGAGTTCTCAATGGCTATTTTCGTGCCGAGGGTGATACATTTTTAAAAATCACTCACTGGGAACGAGTCAGAACAGTCTCAAGATTATTTCGATAATGAAACACAAAACAGAATATGAATCGACCGGTTTTCAGATTGGATTCGAATCGGTCGGTAAAAAAAACTGTTGAAACAGGCGTATTTATCAACGTCGAATCTCCTGTGAATTTTCGTTCGAATCGACGACTTTTAAATCGGGTAACGAATCCGAGTCTGCATGCAAGTGTTTCTGTTATCGAATAGTCCCTCCAAACTGAGAACGCCGCGCCGAGCATCGGATTTGTTCACGTTCATAGTCCACAGCAAAAGTAGTAGTCCTCAACGGCTTTTATCGTGCCAAGGGTAGAACATTTTAAGAAGTCACCCACTGGTAACGAGTCCGAACAGTCGCTAGATTATTTCGATAATGAAACACAAAACAGACTATGAATGGACCGGTTTTCACGATGGATTCTTCTCGGTCCGATAAAAAAAACGGTTGAAACAGACGTATTTATCGACATCGAAACTCATGTGAATTTTCGTTCGAATCGACGACTTTTAAAACGGGAAATGAATCCGAGTCTGCATGCAAGTGTTTCTGTAGTCGAATAGTCCCTCCAAACTGAGAACGCCGCGCCGAGCATCGGATTTGTTCACGTTCATAGTCCACAGCAGCAGTAGGAGTCCTCAACGGCTTTTTTCGTGCCGAGGGTGAAACATTTTGAAAAGTCACCCACTGGGAACGAGTCCGAACAGTCTCAAGATTATTTCGATAATGAAACACAAAACAGAATATGAATCGACCGGTTTTCAGATTGGATTCGAATCGGTCCAGTAAAAAAAACGGTTGAAACAGCCGTATTTATCAACGTCGAATCTCTTGTGAATTTTCGTTCGAATCGAAGACTTTTAAAACGGGAAACGAATCCGAGTCTGCGTGCAAGTGTTTCTGTAGTCGAATAGTCCCTCCAAACTTAGAACGCCGCGCCGAGCATCGGAATTGTTCACGTTCATAGTCCACAGCAGCAGTAGGAGTCCTCAACGCCTTTTTTCGTGCCGAGGGTGAAACATTTTGAAAAGTCACCCACTGGGAAGGAGTCCGAACAGTCTCAAGATTATTTCGATAATGAAACACGAAACAGAATATGAATGGACCGGTTTTCACAATGGATTTGACTGGCGCCGATAAAAAAAAACGGTTGAAACGGACGTATATATCGACATCGAAACTCATGTGAAGTTTCGTTCGAATCGGCGACTTTTTAATCGGGAAACGAATCCGAGTCTGCATGCAAGTGTTTCTGTAGTCGAATAATCCCTACAAACTGAGAACACCGCGCCGAGCATCGGGTTCTTTCACGTTCACAGTCCACAGCAGAAGTAGTAGTCCTCAACGGCTTTTTTCGTGCCAATGGTAGAACATTTTAAAAATTCACCCACTGGGAACGAGTCCGAACAGTCCCTAGATCATTTCGATAATGAAACACAAAACAGAATATGAATGGACCGGTTTTCACGATGGATTCGTCTCGGTCCGATAAAAAAAAACGGTTGAAACAGACGTATTTATCGACATCGAAACTCATGTGAATTTTCGTTCGAATCGCCGACTTTCAAATCGGGAAACGAATCCGAGTCTGCATGCAAGTGTTTCTGTTGTCGAATAGTTCCTTCAAACTGAGAACGCCGTGCCGAGCATCGGATTCGTTCACGTTCATAGTCCACAGCAGCAGTAGGAGTTCTCAATGGCTATTTTCGTGCCGAGGGTGATACATTTTTAAAAATCACCCACTGGGAACGAGTCCGAACAGTCTCAAGATTATTTCGATAATGAAACACAAAACAGAATATGAATCGACCGGTTTTCAGATTGGATTCGAATCGGTCGGTAAAAAAAACTGTTGAAACAGGCGTATTTATCAACGTCGAATCTCCTGTGAATTTTCGTTCGAATCGACGACTTTTAAATCGGGTAACGAATCCGAGTCTGCATGCAAGTGTTTCTGTTATCGAATAGTCCCCTCAAACTGAGAACGCCGCGCCGAGCATCGGATTTGTTCACGTTCATAGTCCACAGCAAAAGTAGTAGTCCTCAATGGAAATTTTCGTGCCGAGGGTAATACATTTTTCAAAATCACCCACTGGGAACGAATCCGAACAGTCTGAAGTTTATTTCGGTAATGAAACACAAAACAGAATTTGAATGAACCGTTGTACATATTGGATTTGTCGCGATTCGATAAAAAAAACGGTTGATACAGGCGTATTTATCAACGTCGAATCTCTTGTGAATTTTCGTTCGAATCGACGACTTTTAAAACGGGAAACGAATCCGAGTCTGCGTGCAAGTGTTTCTGTAGTCGTATAGTCCCTCCAAACTTAGAACGCCGCGCCGAGCATCGGAATTGTTCAAGTTCATAGTCCACAGCAGCAGTAGGAGTCCTCAACGCCTTTTTTCGTGCCGAGGGTGAAACATTTTGAAAAGTCACCCACTGGGAAGGAGTCCGAACAGTCTCAAGATTATATCGATAATGAAACACAAAACAGAATATGAATGGACCGGTTTTCACAATGGATTTGACTGGCGCCGATAAAAAAAACGGTTGAAACGGACGTATATATCGACGTCGAAATTCATGTGAAGCTTCGTTCGAATCGGCGACTTTTTAATCGGGAAACGAATCCGAGTCTGCATGCAAGTGTTTCTGTAGTCGAATAGTCCCTCCAAACTGAGAACGCCGCGCCGAGCATCGGATTCGTTCACGTTCACAGTCCACAGCAAAAGTAGTCGTCCTCAACGGCTTTTATCGTCCCAAGGGTAGAACATTCTAAAAAGTCACCCACTGGTAACGAGTCCGAACAGTCTCTAGATTATTTCGATAATGAAACACAAAACAGAATATGAATGGACAGGTTTTCACGATGGATTCGTCTCGGTCCGATAAAAAAAACCGTTGAAACAGACGTATTTATCGACATCGAAACTCATGTGAATTTTCGTTCGAATCGACGACTTTTAAAACGGGAAACGAATCCGAGTCTGCATGCAAGTGTTTCTGAAGTCGAATAATCCCTACAAACTGAGAACGCCGCGCCGAGCATCGGATTCGTTCACGTTCACAGTCCACAGCAGAAGTCGTAGTCCTCAACGGCTTTTTTCGTGCCAAGGGTAGAACATTTTAAAAAGTCACCCACTGGGAACGAGTCCGAACAGTCCCTAGCTTATTTCGATAATGAAACACAAAACAGAATATGAATGGACCGGTTTTGACGATGGATTCGTCTCGGTCCGAAAAAAAGAACGGCTGAAACAGCCGTATTTATCAACGTCGAATCTCTTGTGAATTTTCGTTCGAATCGACGACTTTTAAAACGGGAAACGAATCCGCGTCTGCATGCAAGTGTTTCTGTAGTCGAATAGTCCCTCCAAGCTGAGAACGCCGCGCCGAGCATCGGATTCGTTCACGTTCACAGTCCACAGCAGAAGTAGTAGTCCTCAACGGCTTTTTTCGTGCCAATGGTAGAACATTTTCAAAAGTCACCCACTGGTAACGAGTCCGAACAGTCGCTAGATTATTTCGATAATGAAACACAAAACAGAATATGAATGGACCGGTTTTCACGATGGATTCTTTTCGGTCCGATAAAAAAAACGGTTGAAACAGACGTATTTATCGACATCGAAACTCATGTGAATTTTCGTTCGAATCGCCGACTTTCAAATCGGGAAACGAATCCGAGTCTGCATGCAAGTGTTTCTGTTGTCGAATAGTTCCTTCAAACTGAGAACGCCGCGCCGAGCATCGGATTCGTTCACGTTCATAGTCCACAGCAGCAGTAGGAGTTCTCAATGGCTATTTTCGTGCCGAGGGTGATACATTTTTAAAAATCACCCACTGGGAACGAGTCCGAACAGTCTCAAGATTATTTCGATAATGAAACACAAAACAGAATATGAATCGACCGGTTTTCAGATTGGATTCGAATCGGTCGGTAAAAAAAACTGTTGAAACAGGCGTATTTATCAACGTCGAATCTCCTGTGAATTTTCGTTCGAATCGACGACTTTTAAATCGGGTAACGAATCCGAGTCTGCATGCAAGTGTTTCTGTTATCGAATAGTCCCTCCAAACTGAGAACGCCGCGCCGAGCATCGGATTTGTTCACGTTCATAGTCCACAGCAAAAGTAGTAGTCCTCAACGGCTTTTATCG
Source organism: Ophion obscuratus (assembly GCA_964007375.1). Lineage (NCBI taxonomy): Eukaryota > Metazoa > Arthropoda > Insecta > Hymenoptera > Ichneumonidae > Ophion > Ophion obscuratus. The sequence goes on along the minus strand of OZ023323.1, from coordinate 7,930,760 downwards.
TGCCGGGGGTAGAACGTTTTAAAAAGTCACCCACTGGTAACGAGTCCGAACAGTCGCTAGATTATTTCGATAATGAAACACAAAACAGAATATGAATGGACCGGTTTTCACGATGGATTCTTTTCGGTCCGATAAAAAAAACGGTTGAAACAGACGTATTTATCGACATCGAAACTCATGTGAATTTTCGTTCGAATCGACGACTTTTAAAACGGGAAATGAACCCGAGTCTGCATGCAAGTGTTTCTGTAGTCGAATAGTCCCTCCAAACTGAGAACGCCGCGCCGAGCATCGGATTTGTTCACGTTCATAGTCCACAGCAGCAGTAGGAGTCCTCAACGGCTTTTTTCGTGCCGAGGGTGAAACATTTTGAAAAGTCACCCACCGGGAACGAGTCCGAACAGTCTCAAGATTATTTCGATAATGAAACACAAAACAGAATAGGAATCGACAGGTTTTCAGATTGGATTCGAATCGGTCCAGTAAAAAAAACGGTTGAAACAGCCGTATTTATCAACGTCGTATCTCTTGTGAATTTTCGTTCGAATCGACGACTTTTAAAACGGGAAACGAATCCGAGTCTGCGTGCAAGTGTTTCTGTAGTCGAATAGTCCCTCCAAACTTAGAACGCCGCGCCGAGCATCGGAATTGTTCACGTTCATAGTCCACAGCAGCAGTAGGAGTCCTCAACGCCTTTTTTCGTGCCGAGGATGAAACATTTTGAAAAGTCACCCACTGGGAAGGAGTCCGAACAGTCTCAAGATTATTTCGATAATGAAACACAAAACAGAATATGAATGGACCGGTTTTCACAATGGATTTGACTGGCGCCGATAAAAAAAACGGTTGAAACGGACGTATATATCGACGTCGAAACTCATGTGAAGTTTCGTTCGAATCGGCGACTTTTTAATCGGGAAACGAATCCGAGTCTGCATTCAAGTGTTTCTGTAGTCGAATAATCCCTACAAACTGAGAACGCCGCGCCGAGCATCGGGTTCGTTCACGTTCACAGTCCACAGCAGAAGTAGTAGGCCTCAACGGCTTTTTTCGTGCCAATGGTAGAGCATTTTAAACAGTCACCCACTGGGAACGAGTCCGAACAGTCCCTAGATCATTTCGATAATGAAACACAAAACAGAATATGAATGGACCGGTTTTCACGATGGATTCGTCTCGGTCCTTTAAAAAAAAACGGTTGAAACAGACGTATTTATCGACATCGAAACTCATGTGAATTTTCGTTCGAATCGCCGACTTTCAAATCGGGAAACGAATCCGAGTCTGCATGCAAGTGTTTCTGTTGTCGAATAGTTCCTTCAAACTGAGAACGCCGTGCCGAGCATCGGATTCGTTCACGTTCATAGTCCACAGCAGCAGTAGGAGTTCTCAATGGCTATTTTCGTGCCGAGGGTGATACATTTTTAAAAATCACCCACTGGGAACGAGTCCGAACAGTCTCAAGATTATTTCGATAATGAAACACAAAACAGAATATGAATCGACCGGTTTTCAGATTGGATTCGAATCGGTCGGTAAAAAAAACTGTTGAAACAGGCGTATTTATCAACGTCGAATCTCCTGTGAACTTTCGTTCGAATCGACGACTTTTAAATCGGGTAACGAATCCGAGTCTGCATGCAAGTGTTTCTGTTATCGAATAGTCCCTCCAAACTGAGAACGCCGCGCCGAGCATCGGATTTGTTCACGTTCATAGTCCACAGCAAAAGTAGTAGTCCTCAACGGCTTTTATCGTGCCGGGGGTAGAACGTTTTAAAAAGTCACCCACTGGTAACGAGTCCGAACAGTCGCTAGATTATTTCGATAATGAAACACAAAACAGAATATGAATGGACCGGTTTTCACGATGGATTCTTCTCGGTCCGATAAAAAAAACGTTTGAAACAGACGTATTTATCGACATCGAAACTCATGTGAATTTTCGTTCGAACCAACGACTTTTAAAACGGGAAATGAATCCGAGTCTGCATGCAAGTGTTTCTGTAGTCGAATAGTCCCTCCAAACTGAGAACGCCGCGCCGAGCATCGGATTTGTTCACGTTCATAGTCCACAGCAGCAGTAGGAGTCCTCAACGGCTTTTTTCGTGCCGAGGGTGAAACATTTTGAAAAGTCACCCACTGGGAACGAGTCCGAACAGTCCCTAGATCATTTCGATAATGAAACACAAAGCAGAATATGAATGGACCGGTTTTCACGATGGATTCGTCTCGGTCCTTTAAAAAAAAACGGTTGAAACAGACGTATTTATCGACATCGAAACTCATGTGAATTTTCTTTCGAATCGCCGCCTTTCAAATCGGGAAACGAATCCGAGTCTGCATGCAAGTGTTTCTGTTGTCGAATAGTTCCTTCAAACTGAGAACGCCGTGCCGAGCATCGGATTCGTTCACGTTCATAGTCCACTGCAGCAGTAGGAGTTCTCAATGGCTATTTTCGTGCCGAGGGTGATACATTTTTAAAAATCACTCACTGGGAACGAGTCAGAACAGTCTCAAGATTATTTCGATAATGAAACACAAAACAGAATATGAATCGACCGGTTTTCAGATTGGATTCGAATCGGTCGGTAAAAAAAACTGTTGAAACAGACGTATTTATCAACGTCGAATCTCCTGTGAATTTTCGTTCGAATCGACGACTTTTAAATCGGGTAACGAATCCGAGTCTGCATGCAAGTGTTTCTGTTATCGAATAGTCCCTCCAAACTGAGAACGCCGCGCCGAGCATCGGATTTGTTCACGTTCATAGTCCACAGCAAAAGTAGTAGTCCTCAACGGCTTTTATCGTGCCAAGGGTAGAACATTTTAAGAAGTCACCCACTGGTAACGAGTCCGAACAGTCGCTAGATTATTTCGATAATGAAACACAAAACAGACTATGAATGGACCGGTTTTCACGATGGATTCTTCTCGGTCCGATAAAAAAAACGGTTGAAACAGACGTATTTATCGACATCGAAACTCATGTGAATTTTCGTTCGAATCGACGACTTTTAAAACGGGAAATGAATCCGAGTCTGCATGCAAGTGTTTCTGTAGTCGAATAGTCCCTCCAAACTGAGAACGCCGCGCCGAGCATCGGATTTGTTCACGTTCATAGTCCACAGCAGCAGTAGGAGTCCTCAACGGCTTTTTTCGTGCCGAGGGTGAAACATTTTGAAAAGTCACCCACTGGGAACGAGTCCGAACAGTCTCAAGATTATTTCGATAATGAAACACAAAACAGAATATGAATCGACCGGTTTTCAGATTGGATTCGAATCGGTCCAGTAAAAAAAACGGTTGAAACAGCCGTATTTATCAACGTCGAATCTCTTGTGAATTTTCGTTCGAATCGACGACATTTAAAACGGGAAACGAATCCGAGTCTGCGTGCAAGTGTTTCTGTAGTCGAATAGTCCCTCCAAACTTAGAACGCCGCGCCGAGCATCGGAATTGTTCACGTTCATAGTCCACAGCAGCAGTAGGAGTCCTCAACGCCTTTTTTCGTGCCGAGGGTGAAACATTTTGAAAAGTCACCCACTGGGAAGGAGTCCGAACAGTCTCAAGATTATTTCGATAATGAAACACAAAACAGAATATGAATGGACCGGTTTTCACAATGGATTTGACTGGCGCCGATAAAAAAAACGGTTGAAACGGACGTATATATCGACGTCGAAACTCATGTGAAGTTTCGTTCGAATCGGCGACTTTTTAATCGGGAAACGAATCCGAGTCTGCATTCAAGTGTTTCTGTAGTCGAATAATCCCTACAAACTGAGAACGCCGCGCCGAGCATCGGGTTCGTTCACGTTCACAGTCCACAGCAGAAGTAGTAGTCCTCAACGGCTTTTTTCGTGCCAATGGTAGAACATTTTAAACAGTCACCCACTGGGAACGAGTCCGAACAGTCCCTAGATCATTTCGATAATGAAACACAAAACAGAATATGAATGGACCGGTTTTCACGATGGATTCGTCTCGGTCCTTTAAAAAAAAACGGTTGAAACAGACGTATTTATCGACATCGAAACTCATGTGAATTTTCGTTCGAATCGCCGACTTTCAAATCGGGAAACGAATCCGAGTCTGCATGCAAGTGTTTCTGTTGTCGAATAGTTCCTTCAAACTGAGAACGCCGTGCCGAGCATCGGATTCGTTCACGTTCATAGTCCACAGCAGCAGTAGGAGTTCTCAATGGCTATTTTCGTGCCGAGGGTGATACATTTTTAAAAATCACCCACTGGGAACGAGTCCGAACAGTCTCAAGATTATTTCGATAATGAAACACAAAACAGAATATGAATCGACCGGTTTTCAGATTGGATTCGAATCGGTCGGTAAAAAAAACTGTTGAAACAGGCGTATTTATCAACGTCGAATCTCCTGTGAATTTTCGTTCGAATCGACGACTTTTAAATCGGGTAACGAATCCGAGTCTGCATGCAAGTGTTTCTGTTATCGAATAGTCCCTCCAAACTGAGAACGCCGCGCCGAGCATCGGATTTGTTCACGTTCATAGTCCACAGCAAAAGTAGTAGTCCTCAACGGCTTTTATCGTGCCGGGGGTAGAACGTTTTAAAAAGTCACCCACTGGTAACGAGTCCGAACAGTCGCTAGATTATTTCGATAATGAAACACAAAACAGAATATGAATGGACCGGTTTTCACGATGGATTCTTTTCGGTCCGATAAAAAAAAAGGTTGAAACAGACGTATTTATCGACATCGAAACTCATGTGAATTTTCGTTCGAATCGACGACTTTTAAAACGGGAAATGAACCCGAGTCTGCATGCAAGTGTTTCTGTAGTCGAATAGTCCCTCCAAACTGAGAACGCCGCGCCGAGCATCGGATTTGTTCACGTTCATAGTCCACAGCAGCAGTAGGAGTCCTCAACGGCTTTTTTCGTGCCGAGGGTGAAACATTTTGAAAAGTCACCCACCGGGAACGAGTCCGAACAGTCTCAAGATTATTTCGATAATGAAACACAAAACAGAATAGGAATCGACAGGTTTTCAGATTGGATTCGAATCGGTCCAGTAAAAAAAACGGTTGAAACAGCCGTATTTATCAACGTCGTATCTCTTGTGAATTTTCGTTCGAATCGACGACTTTTAAAACGGGAAACGAATCCGAGTCTGCGTGCAAGTGTTTCTGTAGTCGAATAGTCCCTCCAAACTTAGAACGCCGCGCCGAGCATCGGAATTGTTCACGTTCATAGTCCACAGCAGCAGTAGGAGTCCTCAACGCCTTTTTTCGTGCCGAGGATGAAACATTTTGAAAAGTCACCCACTGGGAAGGAGTCCGAACAGTCTCAAGATTATTTCGATAATGAAACACAAAACAGAATATGAATGGACCGGTTTTCACAATGGATTTGACTGGCGCCGATAAAAAAAACGGTTGAAACGGACGTATATATCGACGTCGAAACTCATGTGAAGTTTCGTTCGAATCGGCGACTTTTTAATCGGGAAACGAATCCGAGTCTGCATTCAAGTGTTTCTGTAGTCGAATAATCCCTACAAACTGAGAACGCCGCGCCGAGCATCGGGTTCGTTCACGTTCACAGTCCACAGCAGAAGTAGTAGTCCTCAACGGCTTTTTTCGTGCCAATGGTAGAACATTTTAAACAGTCACCCACTGGGAACGAGTCCGAACAGTCCCTAGATCATTTCGATAATGAAACACAAAACAGAATATGAATGGACCGGTTTTCACGATGGATTCGTCTCGGTCCTTTAAAAAAAAACGGTTGAAACAGACGTATTTATCGACATCGAAACTCATGTGAATTTTCGTTCGAATCGCCGACTTTCAAATCGGGAAACGAATCCGAGTCTGCATGCAAGTGTTTCTGTTGTCGAATAGTTCCTTCAAACTGAGAACGCCGTGCCGAGCATCGGATTCGTTCACGTTCATAGTCCACAGCAGCAGTAGGAGTTCTCAATGGCTATTTTCGTGCCGAGGGTGATACATTTTTAAAAATCACCCACTGGGAACGAGTCCGAACAGTCTCAAGATTATTTCGATAATGAAACACAAAACAGAATATGAATCGACCGGTTTTCAGATTGGATTCGAATCGGTCGGTAAAAAAAACTGTTGAAACAGGCGTATTTATCAACGTCGAATCTCCTGTGAATTTTCGTTCGAATCGACGACTTTTAAATCGGGTAACGAATCCGAGTCTGCATGCAAGTGTTTCTGTTATCGAATAGTCCCTCCAAACTGAGAACGCCGCGCCGAGCATCGGATTTGTTCACGTTCATAGTCCACAGCAAAAGTAGTAGTCCTCAACGGCTTTTATCGTGCCGGGGGTAGAACGTTTTAAAAAGTCACCCACTGGTAACGAGTCCGAACAGTCGCTAGATTATTTCGATAATGAAACACAAAACAGAATATGAATGGACCGGTTTTCACGATGGATTCTTCTCGGTCCGATAAAAAAAACGTTTGAAACAGACGTATTTATCGACATCGAAACTCATGTGAATTTTCGTTCGAATCGACGACTTTTAAAACGGGAAATGAATCCGAGTCTGCATGCAAGTGTTTCTGTAGTCGAATAGTCCCTCCAAACTGAGAACGCCGCGCCGAGCATCGGATTTGTTCACGTTCATAGTCCACAGCAGCAGTAGGAGTCCTCAACGGCTTTTTTCGTGCCGAGGGTGAAACATTTTGAAAAGTCACCCACTGGGAACGAGTCCGAACAGTCCCTAGATCATTTCGATAATGAAACACAAAACAGAATATGAATGGACCGGTTTTCACGATGGATTCGTCTCGGTCCTTTAAAAAAAAACGGTTGAAACAGACGTATTTATCGACATCGAAACTCATGTGAATTTTCTTTCGAATCGCCGACTTTCAAATCGGGAAACGAATCCGAGTCTGCATGCAAGTGTTTCTGTTGTCGAATAGTTCCTTCAAACTGAGAACGCCGTGCCGAGCATCGGATTCGTTCACGTTCATAGTCCACTGCAGCAGTAGGAGTTCTCAATGGCTATTTTCGTGCCGAGGGTGATACATTTTTAAAAATCACTCACTGGGAACGAGTCAGAACAGTCTCAAGATTATTTCGATAATGAAACACAAAACAGAATATGAATCGACCGGTTTTCAGATTGGATTCGAATCGGTCGGTAAAAAAAACTGTTGAAACAGGCGTATTTATCAACGTCGAATCTCCTGTGAATTTTCGTTCGAATCGACGACTTTTAAATCGGGTAACGAATCCGAGTCTGCATGCAAGTGTTTCTGTTATCGAATAGTCCCTCCAAACTGAGAACGCCGCGCCGAGCATCGGATTTGTTCACGTTCATAGTCCACAGCAAAAGTAGTAGTCCTCAACGGCTTTTATCGTGCCAAGGGTAGAACATTTTAAGAAGTCACCCACTGGTAACGAGTCCGAACAGTCGCTAGATTATTTCGATAATGAAACACAAAACAGACTATGAATGGACCGGTTTTCACGATGGATTCTTCTCGGTCCGATAAAAAAAACGGTTGAAACAGACGTATTTATCGACATCGAAACTCATGTGAATTTTCGTTCGAATCGACGACTTTTAAAACGGGAAATGAATCCGAGTCTGCATGCAAGTGTTTCTGTAGTCGAATAGTCCCTCCAAACTGAGAACGCCGCGCCGAGCATCGGATTTGTTCACGTTCATAGTCCACAGCAGCAGTAGGAGTCCTCAACGGCTTTTTTCGTGCCGAGGGTGAAACATTTTGAAAAGTCACCCACTGGGAACGAGTCCGAACAGTCTCAAGATTATTTCGATAATGAAACACAAAACAGAATATGAATCGACCGGTTTTCAGATTGGATTCGAATCGGTCCAGTAAAAAAAACGGTTGAAACAGCCGTATTTATCAACGTCGAATCTCTTGTGAATTTTCGTTCGAATCGACGACTTTTAAAACGGGAAACGAATCCGAGTCTGCGTGCAAGTGTTTCTGTAGTCGAATAGTCCCTCCAAACTTAGAACGCCGCGCCGAGCATCGGAATTGTTCACGTTCATAGTCCACAGCAGCAGTAGGAGTCCTCAACGCCTTTTTTCGTGCCGAGGGTGAAACATTTTGAAAAGTCACCCACTGGGAAGGAGTCCGAACAGTCTCAAGATTATTTCGATAATGAAACACGAAACAGAATATGAATGGACCGGTTTTCACAATGGATTTGACTGGCGCCGATAAAAAAAAACGGTTGAAACGGACGTATATATCGACATCGAAACTCATGTGAAGTTTCGTTCGAATCGGCGACTTTTTAATCGGGAAACGAATCCGAGTCTGCATGCAAGTGTTTCTGTAGTCGAATAATCCCTACAAACTGAGAACACCGCGCCGAGCATCGGGTTCTTTCACGTTCACAGTCCACAGCAGAAGTAGTAGTCCTCAACGGCTTTTTTCGTGCCAATGGTAGAACATTTTAAAAATTCACCCACTGGGAACGAGTCCGAACAGTCCCTAGATCATTTCGATAATGAAACACAAAACAGAATATGAATGGACCGGTTTTCACGATGGATTCGTCTCGGTCCGATAAAAAAAAACGGTTGAAACAGACGTATTTATCGACATCGAAACTCATGTGAATTTTCGTTCGAATCGCCGACTTTCAAATCGGGAAACGAATCCGAGTCTGCATGCAAGTGTTTCTGTTGTCGAATAGTTCCTTCAAACTGAGAACGCCGTGCCGAGCATCGGATTCGTTCACGTTCATAGTCCACAGCAGCAGTAGGAGTTCTCAATGGCTATTTTCGTGCCGAGGGTGATACATTTTTAAAAATCACCCACTGGGAACGAGTCCGAACAGTCTCAAGATTATTTCGATAATGAAACACAAAACAGAATATGAATCGACCGGTTTTCAGATTGGATTCGAATCGGTCGGTAAAAAAAACTGTTGAAACAGGCGTATTTATCAACGTCGAATCTCCTGTGAATTTTCGTTCGAATCGACGACTTTTAAATCGGGTAACGAATCCGAGTCTGCATGCAAGTGTTTCTGTTATCGAATAGTCCCCTCAAACTGAGAACGCCGCGCCGAGCATCGGATTTGTTCACGTTCATAGTCCACAGCAAAAGTAGTAGTCCTCAATGGAAATTTTCGTGCCGAGGGTAATACATTTTTCAAAATCACCCACTGGGAACGAATCCGAACAGTCTGAAGTTTATTTCGGTAATGAAACACAAAACAGAATTTGAATGAACCGTTGTACATATTGGATTTGTCGCGATTCGATAAAAAAAACGGTTGATACAGGCGTATTTATCAACGTCGAATCTCTTGTGAATTTTCGTTCGAATCGACGACTTTTAAAACGGGAAACGAATCCGAGTCTGCGTGCAAGTGTTTCTGTAGTCGTATAGTCCCTCCAAACTTAGAACGCCGCGCCGAGCATCGGAATTGTTCAAGTTCATAGTCCACAGCAGCAGTAGGAGTCCTCAACGCCTTTTTTCGTGCCGAGGGTGAAACATTTTGAAAAGTCACCCACTGGGAAGGAGTCCGAACAGTCTCAAGATTATATCGATAATGAAACACAAAACAGAATATGAATGGACCGGTTTTCACAATGGATTTGACTGGCGCCGATAAAAAAAACGGTTGAAACGGACGTATATATCGACGTCGAAATTCATGTGAAGCTTCGTTCGAATCGGCGACTTTTTAATCGGGAAACGAATCCGAGTCTGCATGCAAGTGTTTCTGTAGTCGAATAGTCCCTCCAAACTGAGAACGCCGCGCCGAGCATCGGATTCGTTCACGTTCACAGTCCACAGCAAAAGTAGTCGTCCTCAACGGCTTTTATCGTCCCAAGGGTAGAACATTCTAAAAAGTCACCCACTGGTAACGAGTCCGAACAGTCTCTAGATTATTTCGATAATGAAACACAAAACAGAATATGAATGGACAGGTTTTCACGATGGATTCGTCTCGGTCCGATAAAAAAAACCGTTGAAACAGACGTATTTATCGACATCGAAACTCATGTGAATTTTCGTTCGAATCGACGACTTTTAAAACGGGAAACGAATCCGAGTCTGCATGCAAGTGTTTCTGAAGTCGAATAATCCCTACAAACTGAGAACGCCGCGCCGAGCATCGGATTCGTTCACGTTCACAGTCCACAGCAGAAGTCGTAGTCCTCAACGGCTTTTTTCGTGCCAAGGGTAGAACATTTTAAAAAGTCACCCACTGGGAACGAGTCCGAACAGTCCCTAGCTTATTTCGATAATGAAACACAAAACAGAATATGAATGGACCGGTTTTGACGATGGATTCGTCTCGGTCCGAAAAAAAGAACGGCTGAAACAGCCGTATTTATCAACGTCGAATCTCTTGTGAATTTTCGTTCGAATCGACGACTTTTAAAACGGGAAACGAATCCGCGTCTGCATGCAAGTGTTTCTGTAGTCGAATAGTCCCTCCAAGCTGAGAACGCCGCGCCGAGCATCGGATTCGTTCACGTTCACAGTCCACAGCAGAAGTAGTAGTCCTCAACGGCTTTTTTCGTGCCAATGGTAGAACATTTTCAAAAGTCACCCACTGGTAACGAGTCCGAACAGTCGCTAGATTATTTCGATAATGAAACACAAAACAGAATATGAATGGACCGGTTTTCACGATGGATTCTTTTCGGTCCGATAAAAAAAACGGTTGAAACAGACGTATTTATCGACATCGAAACTCATGTGAATTTTCGTTCGAATCGCCGACTTTCAAATCGGGAAACGAATCCGAGTCTGCATGCAAGTGTTTCTGTTGTCGAATAGTTCCTTCAAACTGAGAACGCCGCGCCGAGCATCGGATTCGTTCACGTTCATAGTCCACAGCAGCAGTAGGAGTTCTCAATGGCTATTTTCGTGCCGAGGGTGATACATTTTTAAAAATCACCCACTGGGAACGAGTCCGAACAGTCTCAAGATTATTTCGATAATGAAACACAAAACAGAATATGAATCGACCGGTTTTCAGATTGGATTCGAATCGGTCGGTAAAAAAAACTGTTGAAACAGGCGTATTTATCAACGTCGAATCTCCTGTGAATTTTCGTTCGAATCGACGACTTTTAAATCGGGTAACGAATCCGAGTCTGCATGCAAGTGTTTCTGTTATCGAATAGTCCCTCCAAACTGAGAACGCCGCGCCGAGCATCGGATTTGTTCACGTTCATAGTCCACAGCAAAAGTAGTAGTCCTCAACGGCTTTTATCGTGCCGGGGGTAGAACGTTTTAAAAAGTCACCCACTGGTAACGAGTCCGAACAGTCGCTAGATTATTTCGATAATGAAACACAAAACAGAATATGAATGGACCGGTTTTCACGATGGATTCTTTTCGGTCCGATAAAAAAAACGGTTGAAACAGACGTATTTATCGACATCGAAACTCATGTGAATTTTCGTTCGAATCGACGACTTTTAAAACGGGAAATGAACCCGAGTCTGCATGCAAGTGTTTCTGTAGTCGAATAGTCCCTCCAAACTGAGAACGCCGCGCCGAGCATCGGATTTGTTCACGTTCATAGTCCACAGCAGCAGTAGGAGTCCTCAACGGCTTTTTTCGTGCCGAGGGTGAAACATTTTGAAAAGTCACCCACCGGGAACGAGTCCGAACAGTCTCAAGATTATTTCGATAATGAAACACAAAACAGAATAGGAATCGACAGGTTTTCAGATTGGATTCGAATCGGTCCAGTAAAAAAAACGGTTGAAACAGCCGTATTTATCAACGTCGTATCTCTTGTGAATTTTCGTTCGAATCGACGACTTTTAAAACGGGAAACGAATCCGAGTCTGCGTGCAAGTGTTTCTGTAGTCGAATAGTCCCTCCAAACTTAGAACGCCGCGCCGAGCATCGGAATTGTTCACGTTCATAGTCCACAGCAGCAGTAGGAGTCCTCAACGCCTTTTTTCGTGCCGAGGATGAAACATTTTGAAAAGTCACCCACTGGGAAGGAGTCCGAACAGTCTCAAGATTATTTCGATAATGAAACACAAAACAGAATATGAATGGACCGGTTTTCACAATGGATTTGACTGGCGCCGATAAAAAAAACGGTTGAAACGGACGTATATATCGACGTCGAAACTCATGTGAAGTTTCGTTCGAATCGGCGACTTTTTAATCGGGAAACGAATCCGAGTCTGCATTCAAGTGTTTCTGTAGTCGAATAATCCCTACAAACTGAGAACGCCGCGCCGAGCATCGGGTTCGTTCACGTTCACAGTCCACAGCAGAAGTAGTAGTCCTCAACGGCTTTTTTCGTGCCAATGGTAGAGCATTTTAAACAGTCACCCACTGGGAACGAGTCCGAACAGTCCCTAGATCATTTCGATAATGAAACACAAAACAGAATATGAATGGACCGGTTTTCACGATGGATTCGTCTCGGTCCTTTAAAAAAAAACGGTTGAAACAGACGTATTTATCGACATCGAAACTCATGTGAATTTTCGTTCGAATCGCCGACTTTCAAATCGGGAAACGAATCCGAGTCTGCATGCAAGTGTTTCTGTTGTCGAATAGTTCCTTCAAACTGAGAACGCCGTGCCGAGCATCGGATTCGTTCACGTTCATAGTCCACAGCAGCAGTAGGAGTTCTCAATGGCTATTTTCGTGCCGAGGGTGATACATTTTTAAAAATCACCCACTGGGAACGAGTCCGAACAGTCTCAAGATTATTTCGATAATGAAACACAAAACAGAATATGAATCGACCGGTTTTCAGATTGGATTCGAATCGGTCGGTAAAAAAAACTGTTGAAACAGGCGTATTTATCAACGTCGAATCTCCTGTGAACTTTCGTTCGAATCGACGACTTTTAAATCGGGTAACGAATCCGAGTCTGCATGCAAGTGTTTCTGTTATCGAATAGTCCCTCCAAACTGAGAACGCCGCGCCGAGCATCGGATTTGTTCACGTTCATAGTCCACAGCAAAAGTAGTAGTCCTCAACGGCTTTTATCGTGCCGGGGGTAGAACGTTTTAAAAAGTCACCCACTGGTAACGAGTCCGAACAGTCGCTAGATTATTTCGATAATGAAACACAAAACAGAATATGAATGGACCGGTTTTCACGATGGATTCTTCTCGGTCCGATAAAAAAAACGTTTGAAACAGACGTATTTATCGACATCGAAACTCATGTGAATTTTCGTTCGAACCAACGACTTTTAAAACGGGAAATGAATCCGAGTCTGCATGCAAGTGTTTCTGTAGTCGAATAGTCCCTCCAAACTGAGAACGCCGCGCCGAGCATCGGATTTGTTCACGTTCATAGTCCACAGCAGCAGTAGGAGTCCTCAACGGCTTTTTTCGTGCCGAGGGTGAAACATTTTGAAAAGTCACCCACTGGGAACGAGTCCGAACAGTCCCTAGATCATTTCGATAATGAAACACAAAGCAGAATATGAATGGACCGGTTTTCACGATGGATTCGTCTCGGTCCTTTAAAAAAAAACGGTTGAAACAGACGTATTTATCGACATCGAAACTCATGTGAATTTTCTTTCGAATCGCCGCCTTTCAAATCGGGAAACGAATCCGAGTCTGCATGCAAGTGTTTCTGTTGTCGAATAGTTCCTTCAAACTGAGAACGCCGTGCCGAGCATCGGATTCGTTCACGTTCATAGTCCACAGCAGCAGTAGGAGTTCTCAATGGCTATTTTCGTGCCGAGGGTGATACATTTTTAAAAATCACCCACTGGGAACGAGTCCGAACAGTTTCAAGATTATTTCGATAATGAAACCCAAAACAGAATATGAATCGACCGGTTTTGAGATTGGATTCGAATCGGTCGGTAAAAAAACTGTTGAAACAGGCGTATTTATCAACGTCGAATCTCCTGTGAATTTTCGTTCGAATCGACGACTTTTAAATCGGGTAACGAATCCGAGTCTGCATGCAAGTGTTTCTGTTATCGAATAGTCCCTCCAAACTGAGAACGCCGCGCCGAGCATCGGATTTTTTCACGTTCATAGTCCACAGCAAAAGTAGTAGTCCTCAACGGCTTTTATCGTGCCGGGGGTAGAACGTTTTAAAAAGTCACCCACTGGTAACGAGTCCGAACAGTCGCTAGATTATTTCGATAATGAAACACAAAACAGAATATGAATGGACCGGTTTTCACGATGGATTCTTCTCGGTCCGATAAAAAAAACGTTTGAAACAGACGTATTTATCGACATCGAAACTCATGTGAATTTTCGTTCGAATCGACGACTTTTAAAACGGGAAATGAATCCGAGTCTGCATGCAAGTGTTTCTGTAGTCGAATAGTCCCTCCAAACTGAGAACGCCGCGCCGAGCATCGGATTTGTTCACGTTCATAGTCCACAGCAGCAGTAGGAGTCCTCAACGGCTTTTTTCGTGCCGAGGGTGAAACATTTTGAAAAGTCACCCACTGGGAACGAGTCCGAACAGTCCCTAGATCATTTCGATAATGAAACACAAAGCAGAATATGAATGGACCGGTTTTCACGATGGATTCGTCTCGGTCCTTTAAAAAAAAAACGGTTGAAACAGACGTATTTATCGACATCGAAACTCATGTGAATTTTCTTTCGAATCGCCGCCTTTCAAATCGGGAAACGAATCCGAGTCTGCATGCAAGTGTTTCTGTTGTCGAATAGTTCCTTCAAACTGAGAACGCCGTGCCGAGCATCGGATTCGTTCACGTTCATAGTCCACTGCAGCAGTAGGAGTTCTCAATGGCTATTTTCGTGCCGAGGGTGATACATTTTTAAAAATCACTCACTGGGAACGAGTCAGAACAGTCTCAAGATTATTTCGATAATGAAACACAAAACAGAATATGAATCGACCGGTTTTCAGATTGGATTCGAATCGGTCGGTAAAAAAAACTGTTGAAACAGACGTATTTATCAACGTCGAATCTCCTGTGAATTTTCGTTCGAATCGACGACTTTTAAATCGGGTAACGAATCCGAGTCTGCATGCAAGTGTTTCTGTTATCGAATAGTCCCTCCAAACTGAGAACGCCGCGCCGAGCATCGGATTTGTTCACGTTCATAGTCCACAGCAAAAGTAGTAGTCCTCAACGGCTTTTATCGTGCCAAGGGTAGAACATTTTAAGAAGTCACCCACTGGTAACGAGTCCGAACAGTCGCTAGATTATTTCGATAATGAAACACAAAACAGACTATGAATGGACCGGTTTTCACGATGGATTCTTCTCGGTCCGATAAAAAAAACGGTTGAAACAGACGTATTTATCGACATCGAAACTCATGTGAATTTTCGTTCGAATCGACGACTTTTAAAACGGGAAATGAATCCGAGTCTGCATGCAAGTGTTTCTGTAGTCGAATAGTCCCTCCAAACTGAGAACGCCGCGCCGAGCATCGGATTTGTTCACGTTCATAGTCCACAGCAGCAGTAGGAGTCCTCAACGGCTTTTTTCGTGCCGAGGGTGAAACATTTTGAAAAGTCACCCACTGGGAACGAGTCCGAACAGTCTCAAGATTATTTCGATAATGAAACACAAAACAGAATATGAATCGACCGGTTTTCAGATTGGATTCGAATCGGTCCAGTAAAAAAAACGGTTGAAACAGCCGTATTTATCAACGTCGAATCTCTTGTGAATTTTCGTTCGAATCGACGACATTTAAAACGGGAAACGAATCCGAGTCTGCGTGCAAGTGTTTCTGTAGTCGAATAGTCCCTCCAAACTTAGAACGCCGCGCCGAGCATCGGAATTGTTCACGTTCATAGTCCACAGCAGCAGTAGGAGTCCTCAACGCCTTTTTTCGTGCCGAGGGTGAAACATTTTGAAAAGTCACCCACTGGGAAGGAGTCCGAACAGTCTCAAGATTATTTCGATAATGAAACACAAAACAGAATATGAATGGACCGGTTTTCACAATGGATTTGACTGGCGCCGATAAAAAAAACGGTTGAAACGGACGTATATATCGACGTCGAAACTCATGTGAAGTTTCGTTCGAATCGGCGACTTTTTAATCGGGAAACGAATCCGAGTCTGCATTCAAGTGTTTCTGTAGTCGAATAATCCCTACAAACTGAGAACGCCGCGCCGAGCATCGGGTTCGTTCACGTTCACAGTCCACAGCAGAAGTAGTAGTCCTCAACGGCTTTTTTCGTGCCAATGGTAGAACATTTTAAACAGTCACCCACTGGGAACGAGTCCGAACAGTCCCTAGATCATTTCGATAATGAAACACAAAACAGAATATGAATGGACCGGTTTTCACGATGGATTCGTCTCGGTCCTTTAAAAAAAAACGGTTGAAACAGACGTATTTATCGACATCGAAACTCATGTGAATTTTCGTTCGAATCGCCGACTTTCAAATCGGGAAACGAATCCGAGTCTGCATGCAAGTGTTTCTGTTGTCGAATAGTTCCTTCAAACTGAGAACGCCGTGCCGAGCATCGGATTCGTTCACGTTCATAGTCCACAGCAGCAGTAGGAGTTCTCAATGGCTATTTTCGTGCCGAGGGTGATACATTTTTAAAAATCACCCACTGGGAACGAGTCCGAACAGTCTCAAGATTATTTCGATAATGAAACACAAAACAGAATATGAATCGACCGGTTTTCAGATTGGATTCGAATCGGTCGGTAAAAAAAACTGTTGAAACAGGCGTATTTATCAACGTCGAATCTCCTGTGAATTTTCGTTCGAATCGACGACTTTTAAATCGGGTAACGAATCCGAGTCTGCATGCAAGTGTTTCTGTTATCGAATAGTCCCTCCAAACTGAGAACGCCGCGCCGAGCATCGGATTTGTTCACGTTCATAGTCCACAGCAAAAGTAGTAGTCCTCAACGGCTTTTATCGTGCCGGGGGTAGAACGTTTTAAAAAGTCACCCACTGGTAACGAGTCCGAACAGTCGCTAGATTATTTCGATAATGAAACACAAAACAGAATATGAATGGACCGGTTTTCACGATGGATTCTTTTCGGTCCGATAAAAAAAAAGGTTGAAACAGACGTATTTATCGACATCGAAACTCATGTGAATTTTCGTTCGAATCGACGACTTTTAAAACGGGAAATGAACCCGAGTCTGCATGCAAGTGTTTCTGTAGTCGAATAGTCCCTCCAAACTGAGAACGCCGCGCCGAGCATCGGATTTGTTCACGTTCATAGTCCACAGCAGCAGTAGGAGTCCTCAACGGCTTTTTTCGTGCCGAGGGTGAAACATTTTGAAAAGTCACCCACCGGGAACGAGTCCGAACAGTCTCAAGATTATTTCGATAATGAAACACAAAACAGAATAGGAATCGACAGGTTTTCAGATTGGATTCGAATCGGTCCAGTAAAAAAAACGGTTGAAACAGCCGTATTTATCAACGTCGTATCTCTTGTGAATTTTCGTTCGAATCGACGACTTTTAAAACGGGAAACGAATCCGAGTCTGCGTGCAAGTGTTTCTGTAGTCGAATAGTCCCTCCAAACTTAGAACGCCGCGCCGAGCATCGGAATTGTTCACGTTCATAGTCCACAGCAGCAGTAGGAGTCCTCAACGCCTTTTTTCGTGCCGAGGATGAAACATTTTGAAAAGTCACCCACTGGGAAGGAGTCCGAACAGTCTCAAGATTATTTCGATAATGAAACACAAAACAGAATATGAATGGACCGGTTTTCACAATGGATTTGACTGGCGCCGATAAAAAAAACGGTTGAAACGGACGTATATATCGACGTCGAAACTCATGTGAAGTTTCGTTCGAATCGGCGACTTTTTAATCGGGAAACGAATCCGAGTCTGCATTCAAGTGTTTCTGTAGTCGAATAATCCCTACAAACTGAGAACGCCGCGCCGAGCATCGGGTTCGTTCACGTTCACAGTCCACAGCAGAAGTAGTAGTCCTCAACGGCTTTTTTCGTGCCAATGGTAGAACATTTTAAACAGTCACCCACTGGGAACGAGTCCGAACAGTCCCTAGATCATTTCGATAATGAAACACAAAACAGAATATGAATGGACCGGTTTTCACGATGGATTCGTCTCGGTCCTTTAAAAAAAAACGGTTGAAACAGACGTATTTATCGACATCGAAACTCATGTGAATTTTCGTTCGAATCGCCGACTTTCAAATCGGGAAACGAATCCGAGTCTGCATGCAAGTGTTTCTGTTGTCGAATAGTTCCTTCAAACTGAGAACGCCGTGCCGAGCATCGGATTCGTTCACGTTCATAGTCCACAGCAGCAGTAGGAGTTCTCAATGGCTATTTTCGTGCCGAGGGTGATACATTTTTAAAAATCACCCACTGGGAACGAGTCCGAACAGTCTCAAGATTATTTCGATAATGAAACACAAAACAGAATATGAATCGACCGGTTTTCAGATTGGATTCGAATCGGTCGGTAAAAAAAACTGTTGAAACAGGCGTATTTATCAACGTCGAATCTCCTGTGAATTTTCGTTCGAATCGACGACTTTTAAATCGGGTAACGAATCCGAGTCTGCATGCAAGTGTTTCTGTTATCGAATAGTCCCTCCAAACTGAGAACGCCGCGCCGAGCATCGGATTTGTTCACGTTCATAGTCCACAGCAAAAGTAGTAGTCCTCAACGGCTTTTATCGTGCCGGGGGTAGAACGTTTTAAAAAGTCACCCACTGGTAACGAGTCCGAACAGTCGCTAGATTATTTCGATAATGAAACACAAAACAGAATATGAATGGACCGGTTTTCACGATGGATTCTTCTCGGTCCGATAAAAAAAACGTTTGAAACAGACGTATTTATCGACATCGAAACTCATGTGAATTTTCGTTCGAATCAACGACTTTTAAAACGGGAAATGAATCCGAGTCTGCATGCAAGTGTTTCTGTAGTCGAATAGTCCCTCCAAACTGAGAACGCCGCGCCGAGCATCGGATTTGTTCACGTTCATAGTCCACAGCAGCAGTAGGAGTCCTCAACGGCTTTTTTCGTGCCGAGGGTGAAACATTTTGAAAAGTCACCCACTGGGAACGAGTCCGAACAGTCCCTAGATCATTTCGATAATGAAACACAAAGCAGAATATGAATGGACCGGTTTTCACGATGGATTCGTCTCGGTCCTTTAAAAAAAAACGGTTGAAACAGACGTATTTATCGACATCGAAACTCATGTGAATTTTCTTTCGAATCGCCGCCTTTCAAATCGGGAAACGAATCCGAGTCTGCATGCAAGTGTTTCTGTTGTCGAATAGTTCCTTCAAACTGAGAACGCCGTGCCGAGCATCGGATTCGTTCACGTTCATAGTCCACTGCAGCAGTAGGAGTTCTCAATGGCTATTTTCGTGCCGAGGGTGATACATTTTTAAAAATCACTCACTGGGAACGAGTCAGAACAGTCTCAAGATTATTTCGATAATGAAACACAAAACAGAATATGAATCGACCGGTTTTCAGATTGGATTCGAATCGGTCGGTAAAAAAAACTGTTGAAACAGGCGTATTTATCAACGTCGAATCTCCTGTGAATTTTCGTTCGAATCGACGACTTTTAAATCGGGTAACGAATCCGAGTCTGCATGCAAGTGTTTCTGTTATCGAATAGTCCCTCCAAACTGAGAACGCCGCGCCGAGCATCGGATTTGTTCACGTTCATAGTCCACAGCAAAAGTAGTAGTCCTCAACGGCTTTTATCGTGCCAAGGGTAGAACATTTTAAAAAGTCACCCACTGGTAACGAGTCCGAACAGTCGCTAGATTATTTCGATAATGAAACACAAAACAGAATATGAATGGACCGGTTTTCACGATGGATTCTTCTCGGTCCGATAAAAAAAACGGTTGAAACAGACGTATTTATCGACATCGAAACTCATGTGAATTTTCGTTCGAATCGACGACTTTTAAAACGGGAAATGAATCCGAGTCTGCATGCAAGTGTTTCTGTAGTCGAATAGTCCCTCCAAACTGAGAACGCCGCGCCGAGCATCGGATTTGTTCACGTTCATAGTCCACAGCAGCAGTAGGAGTCCTCAACGGCTTTTTTCGTGCCGAGGGTGAAACATTTTGAAAAGTCACCCACTGGGAACGAGTCCGAACAGTCTCAAGATTATTTCGATAATGAAACACAAAACAGAATATGAATCGACCGGTTTTCAGATTGGATTCGAATCGGTCCAGTAAAAAAAACGGTTGAAACAGCCGTATTTATCAACGTCGAATCTCTTGTGAATTTTCGTTCGAATCGACGACATTTAAAACGGGAAACGAATCCGAGTCTGCGTGCAAGTGTTTCTGTAGTCGAATAGTCCCTCCAAACTTAGAACGCCGCGCCGAGCATCGGAATTGTTCACGTTCATAGTCCACAGCAGCAGTAGGAGTCCTCAACGCCTTTTTTCGTGCCGAGGGTGAAACATTTTGAAAAGTCACCCACTGGGAAGGAGTCCGAACAGTCTCAAGATTATTTCGATAATGAAACACAAAACAGAATATGAATGGACCGGTTTTCACAATGGATTTGACTGGCGCCGATAAAAAAAACGGTTGAAACGGACGTATATATCGACGTCGAAACTCATGTGAAGTTTCGTTCGAATCGGCGACTTTTTAATCGGGAAACGAATCCGAGTCTGCATTCAAGTGTTTCTGTAGTCGAATAATCCCTACAAACTGAGAACGCCGCGCCGAGCATCGGGTTCGTTCACGTTCACAGTCCACAGCAGAAGTAGTAGTCCTCAACGGCTTTTTTCGTGCCAATGGTAGAACATTTTAAACAGTCACCCACTGGGAACGAGTCCGAACAGTCCCTAGATCATTTCGATAATGAAACACAAAACAGAATATGAATGGACCGGTTTTCACGATGGATTCGTCTCGGTCCTTTAAAAAAAAACGGTTGAAACAGACGTATTTATCGACATCGAAACTCATGTGAATTTTCGTTCGAATCGCCGACTTTCAAATCGGGAAACGAATCCGAGTCTGCATGCAAGTGTTTCTGTTGTCGAATAGTTCCTTCAAACTGAGAACGCCGTGCCGAGCATCGGATTCGTTCACGTTCATAGTCCACAGCAGCAGTAGGAGTTCTCAATGGCTATTTTCGTGCCGAGGGTGATACATTTTTAAAAATCACCCACTGGGAACGAGTCCGAACAGTCTCAAGATTATTTCGATAATGAAACACAAAACAGAATATGAATCGACCGGTTTTCAGATTGGATTCGAATCGGTCGGTAAAAAAAACTGTTGAAACAGGCGTATTTATCAACGTCGAATCTCCTGTGAATTTTCGTTCGAATCGACGACTTTTAAATCGGGTAACGAATCCGAGTCTGCATGCAAGTGTTTCTGTTATCGAATAGTCCCTCCAAACTGAGAACGCCGCGCCGAGCATCGGATTTGTTCACGTTCATAGTCCACAGCAAAAGTAGTAGTCCTCAACGGCTTTTATCGTGCCGGGGGTAGAACGTTTTAAAAAGTCACCCACTGGTAACGAGTCCGAACAGTCGCTAGATTATTTCGATAATGAAACACAAAACAGAATATGAATGGACCGGTTTTCACGATGGATTCTTTTCGGTCCGATAAAAAAAAAGGTTGAAACAGACGTATTTATCGACATCGAAACTCATGTGAATTTTCGTTCGAATCGACGACTTTTAAAACGGGAAATGAACCCGAGTCTGCATGCAAGTGTTTCTGTAGTCGAATAGTCCCTCCAAACTGAGAACGCCGCGCCGAGCATCGGATTTGTTCACGTTCATAGTCCACAGCAGCAGTAGGAGTCCTCAACGGCTTTTTTCGTGCCGAGGGTGAAACATTTTGAAAAGTCACCCACCGGGAACGAGTCCGAACAGTCTCAAGATTATTTCGATAATGAAACACAAAACAGAATAGGAATCGACAGGTTTTCAGATTGGATTCGAATCGGTCCAGTAAAAAAAACGGTTGAAACAGCCGTATTTATCAACGTCGTATCTCTTGTGAATTTTCGTTCGAATCGACGACTTTTAAAACGGGAAACGAATCCGAGTCTGCGTGCAAGTGTTTCTGTAGTCGAATAGTCCCTCCAAACTTAGAACGCCGCGCCGAGCATCGGAATTGTTCACGTTCATAGTCCACAGCAGCAGTAGGAGTCCTCAACGCCTTTTTTCGTGCCGAGGATGAAACATTTTGAAAAGTCACCCACTGGGAAGGAGTCCGAACAGTCTCAAGATTATTTCGATAATGAAACACAAAACAGAATATGAATGGACCGGTTTTCACAATGGATTTGACTGGCGCCGATAAAAAAAACGGTTGAAACGGACGTATATATCGACGTCGAAACTCATGTGAAGTTTCGTTCGAATCGGCGACTTTTTAATCGGGAAACGAATCCGAGTCTGCATTCAAGTGTTTCTGTAGTCGAATAATCCCTACAAACTGAGAACGCCGCGCCGAGCATCGGGTTCGTTCACGTTCACAGTCCACAGCAGAAGTAGTAGTCCTCAACGGCTTTTTTCGTGCCAATGGTAGAACATTTTAAACAGTCACCCACTGGGAACGAGTCCGAACAGTCCCTAGATCATTTCGATAATGAAACACAAAACAGAATATGAATGGACCGGTTTTCACGATGGATTCGTCTCGGTCCTTTAAAAAAAAACGGTTGAAACAGACGTATTTATCGACATCGAAACTCATGTGAATTTTCGTTCGAATCGCCGACTTTCAAATCGGGAAACGAATCCGAGTCTGCATGCAAGTGTTTCTGTTGTCGAATAGTTCCTTCAAACTGAGAACGCCGTGCCGAGCATCGGATTCGTTCACGTTCATAGTCCACAGCAGCAGTAGGAGTTCTCAATGGCTATTTTCGTGCCGAGGGTGATACATTTTTAAAAATCACCCACTGGGAACGAGTCCGAACAGTCTCAAGATTATTTCGATAATGAAACACAAAACAGAATATGAATCGACCGGTTTTCAGATTGGATTCGAATCGGTCGGTAAAAAAAACTGTTGAAACAGGCGTATTTATCAACGTCGAATCTCCTGTGAATTTTCGTTCGAATCGACGACTTTTAAATCGGGTAACGAATCCGAGTCTGCATGCAAGTGTTTCTGTTATCGAATAGTCCCTCCAAACTGAGAACGCCGCGCCGAGCATCGGATTTGTTCACGTTCATAGTCCACAGCAAAAGTAGTAGTCCTCAACGGCTTTTATCGTGCCGGGGGTAGAACGTTTTAAAAAGTCACCCACTGGTAACGAGTCCGAACAGTCGCTAGATTATTTCGATAATGAAACACAAAACAGAATATGAATGGACCGGTTTTCACGATGGATTCTTCTCGGTCCGATAAAAAAAACGTTTGAAACAGACGTATTTATCGACATCGAAACTCATGTGAATTTTCGTTCGAATCAACGACTTTTAAAACGGGAAATGAATCCGAGTCTGCATGCAAGTGTTTCTGTAGTCGAATAGTCCCTCCAAACTGAGAACGCCGCGCCGAGCATCGGATTTGTTCACGTTCATAGTCCACAGCAGCAGTAGGAGTCCTCAACGGCTTTTTTCGTGCCGAGGGTGAAACATTTTGAAAAGTCACCCACTGGGAACGAGTCCGAACAGTCCCTAGATCATTTCGATAATGAAACACAAAGCAGAATATGAATGGACCGGTTTTCACGATGGATTCGTCTCGGTCCTTTAAAAAAAAACGGTTGAAACAGACGTATTTATCGACATCGAAACTCATGTGAATTTTCTTTCGAATCGCCGCCTTTCAAATCGGGAAACGAATCCGAGTCTGCATGCAAGTGTTTCTGTTGTCGAATAGTTCCTTCAAACTGAGAACGCCGTGCCGAGCATCGGATTCGTTCACGTTCATAGTCCACTGCAGCAGTAGGAGTTCTCAATGGCTATTTTCGTGCCGAGGGTGATACATTTTTAAAAATCACTCACTGGGAACGAGTCAGAACAGTCTCAAGATTATTTCGATAATGAAACACAAAACAGAATATGAATCGACCGGTTTTCAGATTGGATTCGAATCGGTCGGTAAAAAAAACTGTTGAAACAGGCGTATTTATCAACGTCGAATCTCCTGTGAATTTTCGTTCGAATCGACGACTTTTAAATCGGGTAACGAATCCGAGTCTGCATGCAAGTGTTTCTGTTATCGAATAGTCCCTCCAAACTGAGAACGCCGCGCCGAGCATCGGATTTGTTCACGTTCATAGTCCACAGCAAAAGTAGTAGTCCTCAACGGCTTTTATCGTGCCAAGGGTAGAACATTTTAAAAAGTCACCCACTGGTAACGAGTCCGAACAGTCGCTAGATTATTTCGATAATGAAACACAAAACAGAATATGAATGGACCGGTTTTCACGATGGATTCTTCTCGGTCCGATAAAAAAAACGGTTGAAACAGACGTATTTATCGACATCGAAACTCATGTGAATTTTCGTTCGAATCGACGACTTTTAAAACGGGAAATGAATCCGAGTCTGCATGCAAGTGTTTCTGTAGTCGAATAGTCCCTCCAAACTGAGAACGCCGCGCCGAGCATCGGATTTGTTCACGTTCATAGTCCACAGCAGCAGTAGGAGTCCTCAACGGCTTTTTTCGTGCCGAGGGTGAAACATTTTGAAAAGTCACCCACTGGGAACGAGTCCGAACAGTCTCAAGATTATTTCGATAATGAAACACAAAACAGAATATGAATCGACCGGTTTTCAGATTGGATTCGAATCGGTCCAGTAAAAAAACGGTTGAAACAGCCGTATTTATCAACGTCGAATCTCTTGTGAATTTTCGTTCGAATCGACGACTTTTAAAACGGGAAACGAATCCGAGTCTGCGTGCAAGTGTTTCTGTAGTCGAATAGTCCCTCCAAACTTAGAACGCCGCGCCGAGCATCGGAATTGTTCAAGTTCATAGTCCACAGCAGCAGTAGGAGTCCTCAACGCCTTTTTTCGTGCCGAGGGTGAAACATTTTGAAAAGTCACCCACTGGGAAGGAGTCCGAACAGTCTCAAGATTATTTCGATAATGAAACACAAAACAGAATATGAATGGACCGGTTTTCACAATGGATTTGACTGGCGCCGATAAAAAAAACGGTTGAAACGGACGTATATATCGACGTCGAAATTCATGTGAAGTTTCGTTCGAATCGGCGACTTTTTAATCGGGAAACGAATCCGAGTCTGCATGCAAGTGTTTCTGTAGTCGAATAATCCCTACAAACTGAGAACACCGCGCCGAGCATCGGGTTCGTTCACGTTCACAGTCCACAGCGGAAGTAGTAGTCCTCAACGGCTTTTTTCGTGCCAATGGTAGAACATTTTAAAAAGTCACCCACTGGGAACGAGTCCGAACAGTCCCTAGATCATTTCGATAATGAAACACAAACCAGAATATGAATGGACCGGTTTTCACGATGGATTCGTCTCGGTCCGATAAAAAAAACGGTTGAAACAGACGTATTTATCGACATCGAAACTCATGTGAATTTTCGTTCGAATCGCCGACTTTCAAATCGGGAAACGAATCCGAGTCTGCATGCAAGTGTTTCTGTTGTCGAATAGTTCCTTCAAACTGAGAACGCCGTGCCGAGCATCGGATTCGTTCACGTTCATAGTCCACTGCAGCAGTAGGAGTTCTCAATGGCTATTTTCGTGCCGAGGGTGATACATTTTTAAAAATCACTCACTGGGAACGAGTCAGAACAGTCTCAAGATTATTTCGATGATGAAACACAAAACAGAATATGAATCGACCGGTTTTCAGATTGGATTCGAATCGGTCGGTAAAAAAAAACTGTTGAAACAGGCGTATTTATCAACGTCGAATCTCCTGTGAATTTTCGTTCGAATCGACGACTTTTAAATCGGGTAACGAATCCGAGTCTGCATGCAAGTGTTTCTGTTATCGAATAGTCCCTCCAAACTGAGAACGCCGCGCCGAGCATCGGATTTTTTCACGTTCATAGTCCACAGCAAAAGTAGTAGTCCTCAACGGCTTTTATCGTGCCAAGGGTAGAACATTTTAAAAAGTCACCCACTGGTAACGAGTCCGAACAGTCGCTAGATTATTTCGATAATGAAACACAAAACAGAATATGAATGGACCGGTTTTCACGATGGATTCTTCTCGGTCCGATAAAAAAAACGGTTGAAACAGACGTATTTATCGACATCGAAACTCATGTGAATTTTCGTTCGAATCGACGACTTTTAAAACGGGAAATGAATCCGAGTCTGCATGCAAGTGTTTCTGTAGTCGAATAGTCCCTCCAAACTGAGAACGCCGCGCCGAGCATCGGATTTGTTCACGGTCATAGTCCACAGCAGCAGTAGGAGTCCTCAACGGCTTTTTTCGTGCCGAGGGTGAAACATTTTGAAAAGTCACCCACTGGGAACGAGTCCGAACAGTCTCAAGATTATTTCGATAATGAAACACAAAACAGAATATGAATCGACCGGTTTTCAGATTGGATTCGAATCGGTCCAGTAAAAAAAAACGGTTGAAACAGCCGTATTTATCAACGTCGAATCTCTTGTGAATTTTCGTTCGAATCGACGACTTTTAAAACGGGAAACGAATCCGAGTCTGCGTGCAAGTGTTTCTGTAGTCGAATAGTCCCTCCAAACTTAGAACGCCGCGCCGAGCATCGGAATTGTTCACGTTCATAGTCCACAGCAGCAGTAGGAGTCCTCAACGCCTTTTTTCGTGCCGAGGGTGAAACATTTTGAAAAGTCACCCACTGGGAAGGAGTCCGAACAGTCTCAAGATTATTTCGATAATGAAACACAAAACAGAATATGAATGGACCGGTTTTCACAATGGATTTGACTGGCGCCGATAAAAAAAACGGTTGAAACGGACGTATATATCGACATCGAAACTCATGTGAAGTTTCGTTCGAATCGGCGACTTTTTAATCGGGAAACGAATCCGAATCTGCATGCAAGTGTTCCTGTAGTCGAATAATCCCTACAAACTGAGAACACCGCGCCGAGCATCGGGTTCTTTCACGTTCACAGTCCACAGCAGAAGTAGTAGTCCTCAACGGCTTTTTTCGTGCCAATGGTAGAACATTTTAAAAATTCACCCACTGGGAACGAGTCCGAACAGTCCCTAGATCATTTCGATAATGAAACACAAAACAGAATATGAATGGACCGGTTTTCACGATGGATTCGTCTCGGTCCGATAAAAAAAAACGGTTGAAACAGACGTATTTATCGACATCGAAACTCATGTGAATTTTCGTTCGAATCGCCGACTTTCAAATCGGGAAACGAATCCGAGTCTGCATGCAAGTGTTTCTGTTGTCGAATAGTTCCTTCAAACTGAGAACGCCGTGCCGAGCATCGGATTCGTTCACGTTCATAATCCACAGCAGCAGTAGGAGTTCTCAATGGCTATTTTCGTGCCGAGGGTGATACATTTTTAAAAATCACCCACTGGGAACGAGTCCGAACAGTCTCAAGATTATTTCGATAATGAAACACAAAACAGAATATGAATCGACCGGTTTTCAGATTGGATTCGAATCGGTCGGTAAAAAAAAACTGTTGAAACAGGCGTATTTATCAACGTCGAATCTCCTGTGAATTTTCGTTCGAATCGACGACTTTTAAATCGGGTAACGAATCCGAGTCTGCATGCAAGTGTTTCTGTTATCGAATAGTCCCTTCAAACTGAGAACGCCGCGCCGAGCATCGGATTTTTTCACGTTCATAGTCCACAGCAAAAGTAGTAGTCCTCAATGGAAATTTTCGTGCCGAGGGTAATACATTTTTCAAAATCACCCACTGGGAACGAATCCGAACAGTCTGAAGTTTATTTCGGTAATGAAACACAAAACAGAATTTGAATGAACCGTTGTACATATTGGATTTGTCGCGATTCGATAAAAAAAACGGTTGATACAGGCGTATTTATCAACGTCGAATCTCATGTGAATTTTCGTTCGAATCGACGACTTTTAAAACGGGAAACGAATCCGAGTCTGCATGCAAGTGTTTCTGTAGTCGAATAGTTTCTCCAAACTGAGAACGCCGCGCCGAGCATCGGATTTGTTCACGTTCATAGTCCACAGCAAAAGTAGTAGTCCTCAACGGCTTTTATCGTGCAAAGGGTAGAACATTTTAAAAAGTCACCCACTGGTAACGAGTCCGAACAGTCTCTAGCTTATTTCGATAATGAAACACAAAACAGAATATGAATGGACCGGTTTTCACAATGGATTTGTCTGGCGCCGATAAAAAAAACGATTGAAACGGATGTATATGTCGACGTCGAAACTCATGTGAAGTTTCGTTCGAATCGGCGACTTTTTAATCGGGAAACGAATCCGAGTCTGCATGCAAGTGTTTCTGTAGTCGAGTAATCGCTACAAACTGAGAACGCCGCGCCGAGCATCGGATTCGTTCACGTTCACAGTCCAAAGCAGAAGTAGTAGTCCTCAACCGCTTTTTTCGTGCCAAGGGTAGAACATTTTAAAAAATCACCCACTGGGAACGAGTCCGAGCAGTCTCAAGATTATTTCGATAATGAAACACAAAACAGAATATGAATCGACCGGTTTTCAGATTGGATTCGAATCGGTCCAGTAAAAAAACGGTTGAAACAGCCGTATTTATCAACGTCGAATCTCTTGTGAATTTTCGTTCGAATCGACGACTTTTAAATCGGGTAACGATTCCGAGTCTGCATGCAAGTGTTTCTGTTGTCGAATAGTTCCTTCAAACTGATAACGCCGTGCCGAGCATCGGATTCGTTCACGTTCATAGTCCACAGCAGCAGTATGAGTCCTCAACGGCTTTTTTCGTGCCGAGGGTGAAACATTTTGAAAAGTCACCCACTGGGAACGACTCCGAAGAGTCTCAAGATTATTTCGATAATGAAACACAAAACAGAATATGAATGGACCGGTTTTCACAATGGATTCGTCTCGATCCGATAAAAAAAACGGTTGAAACAGACGTATTTATCGACATCGAAACTCATGTCAATTTTCGTTCGAATCGACGACTTTTAAAACGGGAAACGAATCCGAGTCTGCATGCAAGTGTTTCTGTAGTCGAATAGTCCCTCCAAACTGAGAACGCCGCGCCGAGCATCGGATTCGTTCACGTTCACAGTCCACAGCAAAAGTAGTCGTCCTCAACGGCTTTTATCGTCCCAAGGGTAGAACATTCTAAAAAGTCACCCACTGGTAACGAGTCCGAACAGTCTCTAGATTATTTCGATAATGAAACACAAAACAGAATATGAATGGACAGGTTTTCACGATGGATTCGTCTCGGTCCGATAAAAAAAACCGTTGAAACAGACGTATTTATCGACATCGAAACTCATGTGAATTTTAGTTCGAATCGACGACTTTTAAAACGGGAAACGAATCCGAGTCTGCATGCAAGTGTTTCTGAAGTCGAATAATCCCTACAAACTGAGAACGCCGCGCCGAGCATCGGATTCGTTCACGTTCACAGTCCACAGCAGAAGTCGTAGTCCTCAACGGCTTTTTTTGTGCCAATGGTAGAACATTTTCAAAAGTCACCCACTGGTAACGAGTCCGAACAGTCGCTAGATTATTTCGATAATGAAACACAAAACAGAATATGAATGGACCGGTTTTCACGATGGATTCTTTTCGGTCCGATAAAAAAAACGGTTGAAACAGACGTATTTATCGACATCGAAACTCATGTGAATTTTCGTTCGAATCGACGACTTTTAAAACGGGAAATGAATCCGAGTCTGCATGCAAGTGTTTCTGTAGTCGAATAGTCCCTCCAAACTGAGAACGCCGCGCCGAGCATCGGATTTGTTCACGTTCATAGTCCACAGCAGCAGTAGGAGTCCTCAACGGCTTTTTTCGTGCCGAGGGTGAAACATTTTGAAAAGTCACCCACTGGGAACGAGTCCGAACAGTCTCAAGATTATTTCGATAATGAAACACAAAACAGAATATGAATCGACCGGTTTTCAGATTGGATTCGAATCGGTCCAGTAAAAAAAACGGTTGAAACAGCCGTATTTATCAACGTCGAATCTCTTGTGAATTTTCGTTCGAATCGACGACATTTAAAACGGGAAACGAATCCGAGTCTGCGTGCAAGTGTTTCTGTAGTCGAATAGTCCCTCCAAACTTAGAACGCCGCGCCGAGCATCGGAATTGTTCACGTTCATAGTCCACAGCAGCAGTAGGAGTCCTCAACGCCTTTTTTCGTGCCGAGGGTGAAACATTTTGAAAAGTCACCCACTGGGAAGGAGTCCGAACAGTCTCAAGATTATTTCGATAATGAAACACAAAACAGAATATGAATGGACCGGTTTTCACAATGGATTTGACTGGCGCCGATAAAAAAAACGGTTGAAACGGACGTATATATCGACATCGAAACTCATGTGAAGTTTCGTTCGAATCGGCGACTTTTTAATCGGGAAACGAATCCGAGTCTGCATGCAAGTGTTTCTGTAGTCGAATAATCCCTACAAACTGAGAACACCGCGCCGAGCATCGGGTTCTCTCACGTTCACAGTCCACAGCAGAAGTAGTAGTCCTCAACGGCTTTTTTCGTGCCAATGGTAGAACATTTTAAAAATTCACCCACTGGGAACGAGTCCGAACAGTCCCTAGATCATTTCGATAATGAAACACAAAACAGAATATGAATGGACCGGTTTTCACGATGGATTCGTCTCGGTCCGATAAAAAAAAACGGTTGAAACAGACGTATTTATCGACATCGAAACTCATGTGAATTTTCGTTCGAATCGCCGACTTTCAAATCGGGAAACGAATCCGAGTCTGCATGCAAGTGTTTCTGTTGTCGAATAGTTCCTTCAAACTGAGAACGCCGTGCCGAGCATCGGATTCGTTCACGTTCATAGTCCACAGCAGCAGTAGGAGTTCTCAATGGCTATTTTCGTGCCGAGGGTGATACATTTTTAAAAATCACCCACTGGGAACGAGTCCGAACAGTCTCAAGATTATTTCGATAATGAAACACAAAACAGAATATGAATCGACCGGTTTTCAGATTGGATTCGAATCGGTCGGTAAAAAAAACTGTTGAAACAGGCGTATTTATCAACGTCGAATCTCCTGTGAATTTTCGTTCGAATCGACGACTTTTAAATCGGGTAACGAATCCGAGTCTGCATGCAAGTGTTTCTGTTATCGAATAGTCCCTTCAAACTGAGAACGCCGCGCCGAGCATCGGATTTGTTCACGTTCATAGTCCACAGCAAAAGTAGTAGTCCTCAATGGAAATTTTCGTGCCGAGGGTAATACATTTTTCAAAATCACCCACTGGGAACGAATCCGAACAGTCTGAAGTTTATTTCG
This sequence comes from Ophion obscuratus, assembly GCA_964007375.1. Classification (NCBI taxonomy): domain Eukaryota; kingdom Metazoa; phylum Arthropoda; class Insecta; order Hymenoptera; family Ichneumonidae; genus Ophion; species Ophion obscuratus. The sequence continues at coordinate 7,899,452 of OZ023323.1, read as the reverse complement.
GTAATGAAACACAAAACAGAATTTGAATGAACCGTTGTACATATTGGATTTGTCGCGATTCGATAAAAAAAACGGTTGATACAGGCGTATTTATCAACGTCGAATCTCTTGTGAATTTTCGTTCGAATCGACGACTTTTAAAACGGGAAACGAATCCGAGTCTGCGTGCAAGTGTTTCTGTAGTCGTATAGTCCCTCCAAACTTAGAACGCCGCGCCGAGCATCGGAATTGTTCAAGTTCATAGTCCACAGCAGCAGTAGGAGTCCTCAACGCCTTTTTTCGTGCCGAGGGTGAAACATTTTGAAAAGTCACCCACTGGGAAGGAGTCCGAACAGTCTCAAGATTATTTCGATAATGAAACACAAAACAGAATATGAATGGACCGGTTTTCACAATGGATTTGACTGGCGCCGATAAAAAAAACGGTTGAAACGGACGTATATATCGACGTCGAAATTCATGTGAAGCTTCGTTCGAATCGGCGACTTTTTAATCGGGAAACGAATCCGAGTCTGCATGCAAGTGTTTCTGTAGTCGAATAGTCCCTCCAAACTGAGAACGCCGCGCCGAGCATCGGATTCGTTCACGTTCACAGTCCACAGCAAAAGTAGTCGTCCTCAACGGCTTTTATCGTCCCAAGGGTAGAACATTCTAAAAAGTCACCCACTGGTAACGAGTCCGAACAGTCTCTAGATTATTTCGATAATGAAACACAAAACAGAATATGAATGGACAGGTTTTCACGATGGATTCGTCTCGGTCCGATAAAAAAAACCGTTGAAACAGACGTATTTATCGACATCGAAACTCATGTGAATTTTCGTTCGAATCGACGACTTTTAAAACGGGAAACGAATCCGAGTCTGCATGCAAGTGTTTCTGAAGTCGAATAATCCCTACAAACTGAGAACGCCGCGCCGAGCATCGGATTCGTTCACGTTCACAGTCCACAGCAGAAGTCGTAGTCCTCAACGGCTTTTTTCGTGCCAAGGGTAGAACATTTTAAAAAGTCACCCACTGGGAACGAGTCCGAACAGTCCCTAGCTTATTTCGATAATGAAACACAAAACAGAATATGAATGGACCGGTTTTGACGATGGATTCGTCTCGGTCCGAAAAAAAGAACGGCTGAAACAGCCGTATTTATCAACGTCGAATCTCTTGTGAATTTTCGTTCGAATCGACGACTTTTAAAACGGGAAACGAATCCGCGTCTGCATGCAAGTGTTTCTGTAGTCGAATAGTCCCTGAAAGCTGAGAACGCCGCGCCGAGCATCGGATTCGTTCACGTTCACAGTCCACAGCAGAAGTAGTAGTCCTCAACGGCTTTTTTCGTGCCAATGGTAGAACATTTTCAAAAGTCACCCACTGGTAACGAGTCCGAACAGTCGCTAGATTATTTCGATAATGAAACACAAAACAGAATATGAATGGACCGGTTTTCATAATGGATTTGACTGGCGCCGATAAAAAAAACGGTTGAAACGGACGTATATATCGACGTCGAAACTCATGTGAAGTTTCGTTCGAATCGGCGACTTTTTAATCGGGAAACGAATCCGAGTCTGCATTCAAGTGTTTCTGTAGTCGAATAATCCCTACAAACTGAGAACGCCGCGCCGAGCATCGGGTTCGTTCACGTTCACAGTCCACAGCAGAAGTAGTAGTCCTCAACGGCTCTTTTCGTGCCAATGGTAGAACATTTTAAACAGTCACCCACTGGGAACGAGTCCGAACAGTCCCTAGATCATTTCGATAATGAAACACAAAACAGAATATGAATGGACCGGTTTTCACGATGGATTCGTCTCGGTCCTTTAAAAAAAAACGGTTGAAACAGACGTATTTATCGACATCGAAACTCATGTGAATTTTCGTTCGAATCGCCGACTTTCAAATCGGGAAACGAATCCGAGTCTGCATGCAAGTGTTTCTGTTGTCGAATAGTTCCTTCAAACTGAGAACGCCGTGCCGAGCATCGGATTCGTTCACGTTCATAGTCCACTGCAGCAGTAGGAGTTCTCAATGGCTATTTTCGTGCCGAGGGTGATACATTTTTAAAAATCACTCACTGGGAACGAGTCAGAACAGTCTCAAGATTATTTCGATAATGAAACACAAAACAGAATATGAATCGACCGGTTTTCAGATTGGATTCGAATCGGTCGGTAAAAAAAACTGTTGAAACAGGCGTATTTATCAACGTCGAATCTCCTGTGAATTTTCGTTCGAATCGACGACTTTTAAATCGGGTAACGAATCCGAGTCTGCATGCAAGTGTTTCTGTTATCGAATAGTCCCTCCAAACTGAGAACGCCGCGCCGAGCATCGGATTTGTTCACGTTCATAGTCCACAGCAAAAGTAGTAGTCCTCAACGGCTTTTATCGTGCCAAGGGTAGAACATTTTAAGAAGTCACCCACTGGTAACGAGTCCGAACAGTCGCTAGATTATTTCGATAATGAAACACAAAACAGACTATGAATGGACCGGTTTTCACGATGGATTCTTCTCGGTCCGATAAAAAAAACGGTTGAAACAGACGTATTTATCGACATCGAAACTCATGTGAATTTTCGTTCGAATCGACGACTTTTAAAACGGGAAATGAATCCGAGTCTGCATGCAAGTGTTTCTGTAGTCGAATAGTCCCTCCAAACTGAGAACGCCGCGCCGAGCATCGGATTTGTTCACGTTCATAGTCCACAGCAGCAGTAGGAGTCCTCAACGGCTTTTTTCGTGCCGAGGGTGAAACATTTTGAAAAGTCACCCACTGGGAACGAGTCCGAACAGTCTCAAGATTATTTCGATAATGAAACACAAAACAGAATATGAATCGACCGGTTTTCAGATTGGATTCGAATCGGTCCAGTAAAAAAAACGGTTGAAACAGCCGTATTTATCAACGTCGAATCTCTTGTGAATTTTCGTTCGAATCGACGACTTTTAAAACGGGAAACGAATCCGAGTCTGCGTGCAAGTGTTTCTGTAGTCGAATAGTCCCTCCAAACTTAGAACGCCGCGCCGAGCATCGGAATTGTTCACGTTCATAGTCCACAGCAGCAGTAGGAGTCCTCAACGCCTTTTTTCGTGCCGAGGGTGAAACATTTTGAAAAGTCACCCACTGGGAAGGAGTCCGAACAGTCTCTAGATTATTTCGATAATGAAACACAAAACAGAATATGAATGGACAGGTTTTCACGATGGATTCGTCTCGGTCCGATAAAAAAAACCGTTGAAACAGACGTATTTATCGACATCGAAACTCATGTGAATTTTCGTTCGAATCGACGACTTTTAAAACGGGAAACGAATCCGAGTCTGCATGCAAGTGTTTCTGAAGTCGAATAATCCCTACAAACTGAGAACGCCGCGCCGAGCATCGGATTCGTTCACGTTCACAGTCCACAGCAGAAGTCGTAGTCCTCAACGGCTTTTTTCGTGCCAAGGGTAGAACATTTTAAAAAGTCACCCACTGGGAACGAGTCCGAACAGTCCCTAGCTTATTTCGATAATGAAACACAAAACAGAATATGAATGGACCGGTTTTGACGATGGATTCGTCTCGGTCCGAAAAAAAGAACGGCTGAAACAGCCGTATTTATCAACGTCGAATCTCTTGTGAATTTTCGTTCGAATCGACGACTTTTAAAACGGGAAACGAATCCGCGTCTGCATGCAAGTGTTTCTGTAGTCGAATAGTCCCTCCAAGCTGAGAACGCCGCGCCGAGCATCGGATTCGTTCACGTTCACAGTCCACAGCAGAAGTAGTAGTCCTCAACGGCTTTTTTCGTGCCAATGGTAGAACATTTTCAAAAGTCACCCACTGGTAACGAGTCCGAACAGTCGCTAGATTATTTCGATAATGAAACACAAAACAGAATATGAATGGACCGGTTTTCACGATGGATTCTTTTCGGTCCGATAAAAAAAACGGTTGAAACAGACGTATTTATCGACATCGAAACTCATGTGAATTTTCGTTCGAATCGACGACTTTTAAAACGGGAAATGAACCCGAGTCTGCATGCAAGTGTTTCTGTAGTCGAATAGTCCCTCCAAACTGAGAACGCCGCGCCGAGCATCGGATTTGTTCACGTTCATAGTCCACAGCAGCAGCAGGAGTCCTCAACGGCTTTTTTCGTGCCGAGGGTGAAACATTTTGAAAAGTCACCCACCGGGAACGAGTCCGAACAGTCTCAAGATTATTTCGATAATGAAACACAAAACAGAATAGGAATCGACAGGTTTTCAGATTGGATTCGAATCGGTCCAGTAAAAAAAACGGTTGAAACAGCCGTATTTATCAACGTCGTATCTCTTGTGAATTTTCGTTCGAATCGACGACTTTTAAAACGGGAAACGAATCCGAGTCTGCGTGCAAGTGTTTCTGTAGTCGAATAGTCCCTCCAAACTTAGAACGCCGCGCCGAGCATCGGAATTGTTCACGTTCATAGTCCACAGCAGCAGTAGGAGTCCTCAACGCCTTTTTTCGTGCCGAGGATGAAACATTTTGAAAAGTCACCCACTGGGAAGGAGTCCGAACAGTCTCAAGATTATTTCGATAATGAAACACAAAACAGAATATGAATGGACCGGTTTTCACAATGGATTTGACTGGCGCCGATAAAAAAAACGGTTGAAACGGACGTATATATCGACGTCGAAACTCATGTGAAGTTTCGTTCGAATCGGCGACTTTTTAATCGGGAAACGAATCCGAGTCTGCATTCAAGTGTTTCTGTAGTCGAATAATCCCTACAAACTGAGAACGCCGCGCCGAGCATCGGGTTCGTTCACGTTCACAGTCCACAGCAGAAGTAGTAGTCCTCAACGGCTTTTTTCGTGCCAATGGTAGAACATTTTAAACAGTCACCCACTGGGAACGAGTCCGAACAGTCCCTAGATCATTTCGATAATGAAACACAAAACAGAATATGAATGGACCGGTTTTCACGATGGATTCGTCTCGGTCCTTTAAAAAAAAACGGTTGAAACAGACGTATTTATCGACATCGAAACTCATGTGAATTTTCGTTCGAATCGCCGACTTTCAAATCGGGAAACGAATCCGAGTCTGCATGCAAGTGTTTCTGTTGTCGAATAGTTCCTTCAAACTGAGAACGCCGTGCCGAGCATCGGATTCGTTCACGTTCATAGTCCACAGCAGCAGTAGGAGTTCTCAATGGCTATTTTCGTGCCGAGGGTGATACATTTTTAAAAATCACCCACTGGGAACGAGTCCGAACAGTCTCAAGATTATTTCGATAATGAAACACAAAACAGAATATGAATCGACCGGTTTTCAGATTGGATTCGAATCGGTCGGTAAAAAAAACTGTTGAAACAGGCGTATTTATCAACGTCGAATCTCCTGTGAATTTTCGTTCGAATCGACGACTTTTAAATCGGGTAACGAATCCGAGTCTGCATGCAAGTGTTTCTGTTATCGAATAGTCCCTCCAAACTGAGAACGCCGCGCCGAGCATCGGATTTGTTCACGTTCATAGTCCACAGCAAAAGTAGTAGTCCTCAACGGCTTTTATCGTGCCGGGGGTAGAACGTTTTAAAAAGTCACCCACTGGTAACGAGTCCGAACAGTCGCTAGATTATTTCGATAATGAAACACAAAACAGAATATGAATGGACCGGTTTTCACGATGGATTCTTTTCGGTCCGATAAAAAAAACGGTTGAAACAGACGTATTTATCGACATCGAAACTCATGTGAATTTTCGTTCGAATCGACGACTTTTAAAACGGGAAATGAACCCGAGTCTGCATGCAAGTGTTTCTGTAGTCGAATAGTCCCTCCAAACTGAGAACGCCGCGCCGAGCATCGGATTTGTTCACGTTCATAGTCCACAGCAGCAGTAGGAGTCCTCAACGGCTTTTTTCGTGCCGAGGGTGAAACATTTTGAAAAGTCACCCACCGGGAACGAGTCCGAACAGTCTCAAGATTATTTCGATAATGAAACACAAAACAGAATAGGAATCGACAGGTTTTCAGATTGGATTCGAATCGGTCCAGTAAAAAAAACGGTTGAAACAGCCGTATTTATCAACGTCGTATCTCTTGTGAATTTTCGTTCGAATCGACGACTTTTAAAACGGGAAACGAATCCGAGTCTGCGTGCAAGTGTTTCTGTAGTCGAATAGTCCCTCCAAACTTAGAACGCCGCGCCGAGCATCGGAATTGTTCACGTTCATAGTCCACAGCAGCAGTAGGAGTCCTCAACGCCTTTTTTCGTGCCGAGGATGAAACATTTTGAAAAGTCACCCACTGGGAAGGAGTCCGAACAGTCTCAAGATTATTTCGATAATGAAACACAAAACAGAATATGAATGGACCGGTTTTCACAATGGATTTGACTGGCGCCGATAAAAAAAACGGTTGAAACGGACGTATATATCGACGTCGAAACTCATGTGAAGTTTCGTTCGAATCGGCGACTTTTTAATCGGGAAACGAATCCGAGTCTGCATTCAAGTGTTTCTGTAGTCGAATAATCCCTACAAACTGAGAACGCCGCGCCGAGCATCGGGTTCGTTCACGTTCACAGTCCACAGCAGAAGTAGTAGTCCTCAACGGCTTTTTTCGTGCCAATGGTAGAACATTTTAAACAGTCACCCACTGGGAACGAGTCCGAACAGTCCCTAGATCATTTCGATAATGAAACACAAGACAGAATATGAATGGACCGGTTTTCACGATGGATTCGTCTCGGTCCTTTAAAAAAAAACGGTTGAAACAGACGTATTTATCGACATCGAAACTCATGTGAATTTTCGTTCGAATCGCCGACTTTCAAATCGGGAAACGAATCCGAGTCTGCATGCAAGTGTTTCTGTTGTCGAATAGTTCCTTCAAACTGAGAACGCCGTGCCGAGCATCGGATTCGTTCACGTTCATAGTCCACAGCAGCAGTAGGAGTTCTCAATGGCTATTTTCGTGCCGAGGGTGATACATTTTTAAAAATCACCCACTGGGAACGAGTCCGAACAGTCTCAAGATTATTTCGATAATGAAACACAAAACAGAATATGAATCGACCGGTTTTCAGATTGGATTCGAATCGGTCGGTAAAAAAAACTGTTGAAACAAGCGTATTTATCAACGTCGAATCTCCTGTGAATTTTCGTTCGAATCGACGACTTTTAAATCGGGTAACGAATCCGAGTCTGCATGCAAGTGTTTCTGTTATCGAATAGTCCCTCCAAACTGAGAACGCCGCGCCGAGCATCGGATTTGTTCACGTTCATAGTCCACAGCAAAAGTAGTAGTCCTCAACGGCTTTTATCGTGCCGGGGGTAGAACGTTTTAAAAAGTCACCCACTGGTAACGAGTCCGAACAGTCGCTAGATTATTTCGATAATGAAACACAAAACAGAATATGAATGGACCGGTTTTCACGATGGATTCTTCTCGGTCCGATAAAAAAAACGTTTGAAACAGACGTATTTATCGACATCGAAACTCATGTGAATTTTCGTTCGAATCAACGACTTTTAAAACGGGAAATGAATCCGAGTCTGCATGCAAGTGTTTCTGTAGTCGAATAGTCCCTCCAAACTGAGAACGCCGCGCCGAGCATCGGATTTGTTCACGTTCATAGTCCACAGCAGCAGTAGGAGTCCTCAACGGCTTTTTTCGTGCCGAGGGTGAAACATTTTGAAAAGTCACCCACTGGGAACGAGTCCGAACAGTCCCTAGATCATTTCGATAATGAAACACAAAGCAGAATATGAATGGACCGGTTTTCACGATGGATTCGTCTCGGTCCTTTAAAAAAAAACGGTTGAAACAGTCGTATTTATCGACATCGAAACTCATGTGAATTTTCTTTCGAATCGCCGCCTTTCAAATCGGGAAACGAATCCGAGTCTGCATGCAAGTGTTTCTGTTGTCGAATAGTTCCTTCAAACTGAGAACGCCGTGCCGAGCATCGGATTCGTTCACGTTCATAGTCCACTGCAGCAGTAGGAGTTCTCAATGGCTATTTTCGTGCCGAGGGTGATACATTGTTAAAAATCACTCACTGGGAACGAGTCAGAACAGTCTCAAGATTATTTCGATAATGAAACACAAAACAGAATATGAATCGACCGGTTTTCAGATTGGATTCGAATCGGTCGGTAAAAAAAACTGTTGAAACAGGCGTATTTATCAACGTCGAATCTCCTGTGAATTTTCGTTCGAATCGACGACTTTTAAATCGGGTAACGAATCCGAGTCTGCATGCAAGTGTTTCTGTTATCGAATAGTCCCTCCAAACTGAGAACGCCGCGCCGAGCATCGGATTTGTTCACGTTCATAGTCCACAGCAAAAGTAGTAGTCCTCAACGGCTTTTATCGTGCCAAGGGTAGAACATTTTAAGAAGTCACCCACTGGTAACGAGTCCGAACAGTCGCTAGATTATTTCGATAATGAAACACAAAACAGACTATGAATGGACCGGTTTTCACGATGGATTCTTCTCGGTCCGATAAAAAAAACGGTTGAAACAGACGTATTTATCGACATCGAAACTCATGTGAATTTTCGTTCGAATCGACGACTTTTAAAACGGGAAATGAATCCGAGTCTGCATGCAAGTGTTTCTGTAGTCGAATAGTCCCTCCAAACTGAGAACGCCGCGCCGAGCATCGGATTTGTTCACGTTCATAGTCCACAGCAGCAGTAGGAGTCCTCAACGGCTTTTTTCGTGCCGAGGGTGAAACATTTTGAAAAGTCACCCACTGGGAACGAGTCCGAACAGTCTCAAGATTATTTCGATAATGAAACACAAAACAGAATATGAATCGACCGGTTTTCAGATTGGATTCGAATCGGTCCAGTAAAAAAAACGGTTGAAACAGCCGTATTTATCAACGTCGAATCTCTTGTGAATTTTCGTTCGAATCGACGACATTTAAAACGGGAAACGAATCCGAGTCTGCGTGCAAGTGTTTCTGTAGTCGAATAGTCCCTCCAAACTTAGAACGCCGCGCCGAGCATCGGAATTGTTCACGTTCATAGTCCACAGCAGCAGTAGGAGTCCTCAACGCCTTTTTTCGTGCCGAGGGTGAAACATTTTGAAAAGTCACCCACTGGGAAGGAGTCCGAACAGTCTCAAGATTATTTCGATAATGAAACACAAAACAGAATATGAATGGACCGGTTTTCACAATGGATTTGACTGGCGCCGATAAAAAAAACGGTTGAAACGGACGTATATATCGACATCGAAACTCATGTGAAGTTTCGTTCGAATCGGCGACTTTTTAATCGGGAAACGAATCCGAGTCTGCATGCAAGTGTTTCTGTAGTCGAATAATCCCTACAAACTGAGAACACCGCGCCGAGCATCGGGTTCTCTCACGTTCACAGTCCACAGCAGAAGTAGTAGTCCTCAACGGCTTTTTTCGTGCCAATGGTAGAACATTTTAAAAATTCACCCACTGGGAACGAGTCCGAACAGTCCCTAGATCATTTCGATAATGAAACACAAAACAGAATATGAATGGACCGGTTTTCACGATGGATTCGTCTCGGTCCGATAAAAAAAAACGGTTGAAACAGACGTATTTATCGACATCGAAACTCATGTGAATTTTCGTTCGAATCGCCGACTTTCAAATCGGGAAACGAATCCGAGTCTGCATGCAAGTGTTTCTGTTGTCGAATAGTTCCTTCAAACTGAGAACGCCGTGCCGAGCATCGGATTCGTTTACGTTCATAGTCCACAGCAGCAGTAGGAGTTCTCAATGGCTATTTTCGTGCCGAGGGTGATACATTTTTAAAAATCACCCACTGGGAACGAGTCCGAACAGTCTCAAGATTATTTCGATAATGAAACACAAAACAGAATATGAATCGACCGGTTTTCAGATTGGATTCGAATCGGTCGGTAAAAAAAACTGTTGAAACAGGCGTATTTATCAACGTCGAATCTCCTGTGAATTTTCGTTCGAATCGACGACTTTTAAATCGGGTAACGAATCCGAGTCTGCATGCAAGTGTTTCTGTTATCGAATAGTCCCTTCAAACTGAGAACGCCGCGCCGAGCATCGGATTTGTTCACGTTCATAGTCCACAGCAAAAGTAGTAGTCCTCAATGGAAATTTTCGTGCCGAGGGTAATACATTTTTCAAAATCACCCACTGGGAACGAATCCGAACAGTCTGAAGTTTATTTCGGTAATGAAACACAAAACAGAATTTGAATGAACCGTTGTACATATTGGATTTGTCGCGATTCGATAAAAAAAACGGTTGATACAGGCGTATTTATCAACGTCGAATCTCTTGTGAATTTTCGTTCGAATCGACGACTTTTAAAACGGGAAACGAATCCGAGTCTGCGTGCAAGTGTTTCTGTAGTCGTATAGTCCCTCCAAACTTAGAACGCCGCGCCGAGCATCGGAATTGTTCAAGTTCATAGTCCACAGCAGCAGTAGGAGTCCTCAACGCCTTTTTTCGTGCCGAGGGTGAAACATTTTGAAAAGTCACCCACTGGGAAGGAGTCCGAACAGTCTCAAGATTATTTCGATAATGAAACACAAAACAGAATATGAATGGACCGGTTTTCACAATGGATTTGACTGGCGCCGATAAAAAAAAACGGTTGAAACGGACGTATATATCGACGTCGAAATTCATGTGAAGCTTCGTTCGAATCGGCGACTTTTTAATCGGGAAACGAATCCGAGTCTGCATGCAAGTGTTTCTGTAGTCGAATAGTCCCTCCAAACTGAGAACGCCGCGCCGAGCATCGGATTCGTTCACGTTCACAGTCCACAGCAAAAGTAGTCGTCCTCAACGGCTTTTATCGTCCCAAGGGTAGAACATTCTAAAAAGTCACCCACTGGTAACGAGTCCGAACAGTCTCTAGATTATTTCGATAATGAAACACAAAACAGAATATGAATGGACAGGTTTTCACGATGGATTCGTCTCGGTCCGATAAAAAAAACCGTTGAAACAGACGTATTTATCGACATCGAAACTCATGTGAATTTTCGTTCGAATCGACGACTTTTAAAACGGGAAACGAATCCGAGTCTGCATGCAAGTGTTTCTGAAGTCGAATAATCCCTACAAACTGAGAACGCCGCGCCGAGCATCGGATTCGTTCACGTTCACAGTCCACAGCAGAAGTCGTAGTCCTCAACGGCTTTTTTCGTGCCAAGGGTAGAACATTTTAAAAAGTCACCCACTGGGAACGAGTCCGAACAGTCCCTAGCTTATTTCGATAATGAAACACAAAACAGAATATGAATGGACCGGTTTTGACGATGGATTCGTCTCGGTCCGAAAAAAAGAACGGCTGAAACAGCCGTATTTATCAACGTCGAATCTCTTGTGAATTTTCGTTCGAATCGACGACTTTTAAAACGGGAAACGAATCCGCGTCTGCATGCAAGTGTTTCTGTAGTCGAATAGTCCCTCCAAGCTGAGAACGCCGCGCCGAGCATCGGATTCGTTCACGTTCACAGTCCACAGCAGAAGTAGTAGTCCTCAACGGCTTTTTTCGTGCCAATGGTAGAACATTTTCAAAAGTCACCCACTGGTAACGAGTCCGAACAGTCGCTAGATTATTTCGATAATGAAACACAAAACAGAATATGAATGGACCGGTTTTCATAATGGATTTGACTGGCGCCGATAAAAAAAACGGTTGAAACGGACGTATATATCGACGTCGAAACTCATGTGAAGTTTCGTTCGAATCGGCGACTTTTTAATCGGGAAACGAATCCGAGTCTGCATTCAAGTGTTTCTGTAGTCGAATAATCCCTACAAACTGAGAACGCCGCGCCGAGCATCGGGTTCGTTCACGTTCACAGTCCACAGCAGAAGTAGTAGTCCTCAACGGCTCTTTTCGTGCCAATGGTAGAACATTTTAAACAGTCACCCACTGGGAACGAGTCCGAACAGTCCCTAGATCATTTCGATAATGAAACACAAAACAGAATATGAATGGACCGGTTTTCACGATGGATTCGTCTCGGTCCTTTAAAAAAAAACGGTTGAAACAGACGTATTTATCGACATCGAAACTCATGTGAATTTTCGTTCGAATCGCCGACTTTCAAATCGGGAAACGAATCCGAGTCTGCATGCAAGTGTTTCTGTTGTCGAATAGTTCCTTCAAACTGAGAACGCCGTGCCGAGCATCGGATTCGTTCACGTTCATAGTCCACTGCAGCAGTAGGAGTTCTCAATGGCTATTTTCGTGCCGAGGGTGATACATTTTTAAAAATCACTCACTGGGAACGAGTCAGAACAGTCTCAAGATTATTTCGATAATGAAACACAAAACAGAATATGAATCGACCGGTTTTCAGATTGGATTCGAATCGGTCGGTAAAAAAAACTGTTGAAACAGGCGTATTTATCAACGTCGAATCTCCTGTGAATTTTCGTTCGAATCGACGACTTTTAAATCGGGTAACGAATCCGAGTCTGCATGCAAGTGTTTCTGTTATCGAATAGTCCCTCCAAACTGAGAACGCCGCGCCGAGCATCGGATTTGTTCACGTTCATAGTCCACAGCAAAAGTAGTAGTCCTCAACGGCTTTTATCGTGCCAAGGGTAGAACATTTTAAGAAGTCACCCACTGGTAACGAGTCCGAACAGTCGCTAGATTATTTCGATAATGAAACACAAAACAGACTATGAATGGACCGGTTTTCACGATGGATTCTTCTCGGTCCGATAAAAAAAACGGTTGAAACAGACGTATTTATCGACATCGAAACTCATGTGAATTTTCGTTCGAATCGACGACTTTTAAAACGGGAAATGAATCCGAGCCTGCATGCAAGTGTTTCTGTAGTCGAATAGTCCCTCCAAACTGAGAACGCCGCGCCGAGCATCGGATTTGTTCACGTTCATAGTCCACAGCAGCAGTAGGAGTCCTCAACGGCTTTTTTCGTGCCGAGGGTGAAACATTTTGAAAAGTCACCCACTGGGAACGAGTCCGAACAGTCTCAAGATTATTTCGATAATGAAACACAAAACAGAATATGAATCGACCGGTTTTCAGATTGGATTCGAATCGGTCCAGTAAAAAAAACGGTTGAAACAGCCGTATTTATCAACGTCGAATCTCTTGTGAATTTTCGTTCGAATCGACGACTTTTAAAACGGGAAACGAATCCGAGTCTGCGTGCAAGTGTTTCTGTAGTCGAATAGTCCCTCCAAACTTAGAACGCCGCGCCGAGCATCGGAATTGTTCACGTTCATAGTCCACAGCAGCAGTAGGAGTCCTCAACGCCTTTTTTCGTGCCGAGGGTGAAACATTTTGAAAAGTCACCCACTGGGAAGGAGTCCGAACAGTCTCAAGATTATATCGATAATGAAACACAAAACAGAATATGAATGGACCGGTTTTCACAATGGATTTGACTGGCGCCGATAAAAAAAACGGTTGAAACGGACGTATATATCGACGTCGAAATTCATGTGAAGCTTCGTTCGAATCGGCGACTTTTTAATCGGGAAACGAATCCGAGTCTGCATGCAAGTGTTTCTGTAGTCGAATAGTCCCTCCAAACTGAGAACGCCGCGCCGAGCATCGGATTCGTTCACGTTCACAGTCCACAGCAAAAGTAGTCGTCCTCAACGGCTTTTATCGTCCCAAGGGTAGAACATTCTAAAAAGTCACCCACTGGTAACGAGTCCGAACAGTCTCTAGATTATTTCGATAATGAAACACAAAACTGAATATGAATGGACAGGTTTTCACGATGGATTCGTCTCGGTCCGATAAAAAAAACCGTTGAAACAGACGTATTTATCGACATCGAAACTCATGTGAATTTTCGTTCGAATCGACGACTTTTAAAACGGGAAACGAATCCGAGTCTGCATGCAAGTGTTTCTGAAGTCGAATAATCCCTACAAACTGAGAACGCCGCGCCGAGCATCGGATTCGTTCACGTTCACAGTCCACAGCAGAAGTCGTAGTCCTCAACGGCTTTTTTCGTGCCAAGGGTAGAACATTTTAAAAAGTCACCCACTGGGAACGAGTCCGAACAGTCCCTAGCTTATTTCGATAATGAAACACAAAACAGAATATGAATGGACCGGTTTTGACGATGGATTCGTCTCGGTCCGAAAAAAAGACCGGCTGAAACAGCCGTATTTATCAACGTCGAATCTCTTGTGAATTTTCGTTCGAATCGACGACTTTTAAAACGGGAAACGAATCCGCGTCTGCATGCAAGTGTTTCTGTAGTCGAATAGTCCCTCCAAGCTGAGAACGCCGCGCCGAGCATCGGATTCGTTCACGTTCACAGTCCACAGCAGAAGTAGTAGTCCTCAACGGCTTTTTTCGTGCCAATGGTAGAACATTTTCAAAAGTCACCCAGTGGTAACGAGTCCGAACAGTCGCTAGATTATTTCGATAATGAAACACAAAACAGAATATGAATGGACCGGTTTTCACGATGGATTCTTTTCGGTCCGATAAAAAAAACGGTTGAAACAGACGTATTTATCGACATCGAAACTCATGTGAATTTTCGTTCGAATCGACGACTTTTAAAACGGGAAATGAACCCGAGTCTGCATGCAAGTGTTTCTGTAGTCGAATAGTCCCTCCAAACTGAGAACGCCGCGCCGAGCATCGGATTTGTTCACGTTCATAGTCCACAGCAGCAGTAGGAGTCCTCAACGGCTTTTTTCGTGCCGAGGGTGAAACATTTTGAAAAGTCACCCACCGGGAACGAGTCCGAACAGTCTCAAGATTATTTCGATAATGAAACACAAAACAGAATAGGAATCGACAGGTTTTCAGATTGGATTCGAATCGGTCCAGTAAAAAAAACGGTTGAAACAGCCGTATTTATCAACGTCGTATCTCTTGTGAATTTTCGTTCGAATCGACGACTTTTAAAACGGGAAACGAATCCGAGTCTGCGTGCAAGTGTTTCTGTAGTCGAATAGTCCCTCCAAACTTAGAACGCCGCGCCGAGCATCGGAATTGTTCACGTTCATAGTCCACAGCAGCAGTAGGAGTCCTCAACGCCTTTTTTCGTGCCGAGGATGAAACATTTTGAAAAGTCACCCACTGGGAAGGAGTCCGAACAGTCTCAAGATTATTTCGATAATGAAACACAAAACAGATAATGAATGGACCGGTTTTCACAATGGATTTGACTGGCGCCGATAAAAAAAACGGTTGAAACGGACGTATATATCGACGTCGAAACTCATGTGAAGTTTCGTTCGAATCGGCGACTTTTTAATCGGGAAACGAATCCGAGTCTGCATTCAAGTGTTTCTGTAGTCGAATAATCCCTACAAACTGAGAACGCCGCGCCGAGCATCGGGTTCGTTCACGTTCACAGTCCACAGCAAAAGTAGTCGTCCTCAACGGCTTTTATCGTCCCAAGGGTAGAACATTCTAAAAAGTCACCCACTGGTAACGAGTCCGAACAGTCTCTAGATTATTTCGATAATGAAACACAAAACAGAATATGAATGGACAGGTTTTCACGATGGATTCGTCTCGGTCCGATAAAAAAAACCGTTGAAACAGACGTATTTATCGACATCGAAACTCATGTGAATTTTCGTTCGAATCGACGACTTTTAAAACGGGAAACGAATCCGAGTCTGCATGCAAGTGTTTCTGAAGTCGAATAATCCCTACAAACTGAGAACGCCGCGCCGAGCATCGGATTCGTTCACGTTCACAGTCCACAGCAGAAGTCGTAGTCCTCAACGGCTTTTTTCGTGCCAAGGGTAGAACATTTTAAAAAGTCACCCACTGGGAACGAGTCCGAACAGTCCCTAGCTTATTTCGATAATGAAACACAAAACAGAATATGAATGGACCGGTTTTGACGATGGATTCGTCTCGGTCCGAAAAAAAGAACGGCTGAAACAGCCGTATTTATCAACGTCGAATCTCTTGTGAATTTTCGTTCGAATCGACGACTTTTAAAACGGGAAACGAATCCGCGTCTGCATGCAAGTGTTTCTGTAGTCGAATAGTCCCTCCAAGCTGAGAACGCCGCGCCGAGCATCGGATTCGTTCACGTTCACAGTCCACAGCAGAAGTAGTAGTCCTCAACGGCTTTTTTCGTGCCAATGGTAGAACATTTTCAAAAGTCACCCACTGGTAACGAGTCCGAACAGTCGCTAGATTATTTCGATAATGAAACACAAAACAGAATATGAATGGACCGGTTTTCATAATGGATTTGACTGGCGCCGATAAAAAAAACGGTTGAAACGGACGTATATATCGACGTCGAAACTCATGTGAAGTTTCGTTCGAATCGGCGACTTTTTAATCGGGAAACGAATCCGAGTCTGCATTCAAGTGTTTCTGTAGTCGAATAATCCCTACAAACTGAGAACGCCGCGCCGAGCATCGGGTTCGTTCACGTTCACAGTCCACAGCAGAAGTAGTAGTCCTCAACGGCTCTTTTCGTGCCAATGGTAGAACATTTTAAACAGTCACCCACTGGGAACGAGTCCGAACAGTCCCTAGATCATTTCGATAATGAAACACAAAACAGAATATGAATGGACCGGTTTTCACGATGGATTCGTCTCGGTCCTTTAAAAAAAAACGGTTGAAACAGACGTATTTATCGACATCGAAACTCATGTGAATTTTCGTTCGAATCGCCGACTTTCAAATCGGGAAACGAATCCGAGTCTGCATGCAAGTGTTTCTGTTGTCGAATAGTTCCTTCAAACTGAGAACGCCGTGCCGAGCATCGGATTCGTTCACGTTCATAGTCCACTGCAGCAGTAGGAGTTCTCAATGGCTATTTTCGTGCCGAGGGTGATACATTTTTAAAAATCACTCACTGGGAACGAGTCAGAACAGTCTCAAGATTATTTCGATAATGAAACACAAAACAGAATATGAATCGACCGGTTTTCAGATTGGATTCGAATCGGTCGGTAAAAAAAACTGTTGAAACAGGCGTATTTATCAACGTCGAATCTCCTGTGAATTTTCGTTCGAATCGACGACTTTTAAATCGGGTAACGAATCCGAGTCTGCATGCAAGTGTTTCTGTTATCGAATAGTCCCTCCAAACTGAGAACGCCGCGCCGAGCATCGGATTTGTTCACGTTCATAGTCCACAGCAAAAGTAGTAGTCCTCAACGGCTTTTATCGTGCCAAGGGTAGAACATTTTAAGAAGTCACCCACTGGTAACGAGTCCGAACAGTCGCTAGATTATTTCGATAATGAAACACAAAACAGACTATGAATGGACCGGTTTTCACGATGGATTCTTCTCGGTCCGATAAAAAAAACGGTTGAAACAGACGTATTTATCGACATCGAAACTCATGTGAATTTTCGTTCGAATCGACGACTTTTAAAACGGGAAATGAATCCGAGTCTGCATGCAAGTGTTTCTGTAGTCGAATAGTCCCTCCAAACTGAGAACGCCGCGCCGAGCATCGGATTTGTTCACGTTCATAGTCCACAGCAGCAGTAGGAGTCCTCAACGGCTTTTTTCGTGCCGAGGGTGAAACATTTTGAAAAGTCACCCACTGGGAACGAGTCCGAACAGTCTCAAGATTATTTCGATAATGAAACACAAAACAGAATATGAATCGACCGGTTTTCAGATTGGATTCGAATCGGTCCAGTAAAAAAAACGGTTGAAACAGCCGTATTTATCAACGTCGAATCTCTTGTGAATTTTCGTTCGAATCGACGACTTTTAAAACGGGAAACGAATCCGAGTCTGCGTGCAAGTGTTTCTGTAGTCGAATAGTCCCTCCAAACTTAGAACGCCGCGCCGAGCATCGGAATTGTTCACGTTCATAGTCCACAGCAGCAGTAGGAGTCCTCAACGCCTTTTTTCGTGCCGAGGGTGAAACATTTTGAAAAGTCACCCACTGGGAAGGAGTCCGAACAGTCTCAAGATTATATCGATAATGAAACACAAAACAGAATATGAATGGACCGGTTTTCACAATGGATTTGACTGGCGCCGATAAAAAAAACGGTTGAAACGGACGTATATATCGACGTCGAAATTCATGTGAAGCTTCGTTCGAATCGGCGACTTTTTAATCGGGAAACGAATCCGAGTCTGCATGCAAGTGTTTCTGTAGTCGAATAGTCCCTCCAAACTGAGAACGCCGCGCCGAGCATCGGATTCGTTCACGTTCACAGTCCACAGCAAAAGTAGTCGTCCTCAACGGCTTTTATCGTCCCAAGGGTAGAACATTCTAAAAAGTCACCCACTGGTAACGAGTCCGAACAGTCTCTAGATTATTTCGATAATGAAACACAAAACTGAATATGAATGGACAGGTTTTCACGATGGATTCGTCTCGGTCCGATAAAAAAAACCGTTGAAACAGACGTATTTATCGACATCGAAACTCATGTGAATTTTCGTTCGAATCGACGACTTTTAAAACGGGAAACGAATCCGAGTCTGCATGCAAGTGTTTCTGAAGTCGAATAATCCCTACAAACTGAGAACGCCGCGCCGAGCATCGGATTCGTTCACGTTCACAGTCCACAGCAGAAGTCGTAGTCCTCAACGGCTTTTTTCGTGCCAAGGGTAGAACATTTTAAAAAGTCACCCACTGGGAACGAGTCCGAACAGTCCCTAGCTTATTTCGATAATGAAACACAAAACAGAATATGAATGGACCGGTTTTGACGATGGATTCGTCTCGGTCCGAAAAAAAGACCGGCTGAAACAGCCGTATTTATCAACGTCGAATCTCTTGTGAATTTTCGTTCGAATCGACGACTTTTAAAACGGGAAACGAATCCGCGTCTGCATGCAAGTGTTTCTGTAGTCGAATAGTCCCTCCAAGCTGAGAACGCCGCGCCGAGCATCGGATTCGTTCACGTTCACAGTCCACAGCAGAAGTAGTAGTCCTCAACGGCTTTTTTCGTGCCAATGGTAGAACATTTTCAAAAGTCACCCAGTGGTAACGAGTCCGAACAGTCGCTAGATTATTTCGATAATGAAACACAAAACAGAATATGAATGGACCGGTTTTCACGATGGATTCTTTTCGGTCCGATAAAAAAAACGGTTGAAACAGACGTATTTATCGACATCGAAACTCATGTGAATTTTCGTTCGAATCGACGACTTTTAAAACGGGAAATGAACCCGAGTCTGCATGCAAGTGTTTCTGTAGTCGAATAGTCCCTCCAAACTGAGAACGCCGCGCCGAGCATCGGATTTGTTCACGTTCATAGTCCACAGCAGCAGTAGGAGTCCTCAACGGCTTTTTTCGTGCCGAGGGTGAAACATTTTGAAAAGTCACCCACCGGGAACGAGTCCGAACAGTCTCAAGATTATTTCGATAATGAAACACAAAACAGAATAGGAATCGACAGGTTTTCAGATTGGATTCGAATCGGTCCAGTAAAAAAAACGGTTGAAACAGCCGTATTTATCAACGTCGTATCTCTTGTGAATTTTCGTTCGAATCGACGACTTTTAAAACGGGAAACGAATCCGAGTCTGCGTGCAAGTGTTTCTGTAGTCGAATAGTCCCTCCAAACTTAGAACGCCGCGCCGAGCATCGGAATTGTTCACGTTCATAGTCCACAGCAGCAGTAGGAGTCCTCAACGCCTTTTTTCGTGCCGAGGATGAAACATTTTGAAAAGTCACCCACTGGGAAGGAGTCCGAACAGTCTCAAGATTATTTCGATAATGAAACACAAAACAGATAATGAATGGACCGGTTTTCACAATGGATTTGACTGGCGCCGATAAAAAAAACGGTTGAAACGGACGTATATATCGACGTCGAAACTCATGTGAAGTTTCGTTCGAATCGGCGACTTTTTAATCGGGAAACGAATCCGAGTCTGCATTCAAGTGTTTCTGTAGTCGAATAATCCCTACAAACTGAGAACGCCGCGCCGAGCATCGGGTTCGTTCACGTTCACAGTCCACAGCAGAAGTAGTAGTCCTCAACGGCTTTTTTCGTGCCAATGGTAGAACATTTTAAACAGTCACCCACTGGGAACGAGTCCGAACAGTCCCTAGATCATTTCGATAATGAAACACAAAACAGAATATGAATGGACCGGTTTTCACGATGGATTCGTCTCGGTCCTTTAAAAAAAAACGGTTGAAACAGACGTATTTATCGACATCGAAACTCATGTGAATTTTCGTTCGAATCGCCGACTTTCAAATCGGGAAACGAATCCGAGTCTGCATGCAAGTGTTTCTGTTGTCGAATAGTTCCTTCAAACTGAGAACGCCGTGCCGAGCATCGGATTCGTTCACGTTCATAGTCCACAGCAGCAGTAGGAGTTCTCAATGGCTATTTTCGTGCCGAGGGTGATACATTTTTTAAAATCACCCACTGGGAACGAGTCCGAACAGTCTCAAGATTATTTCGATAATGAAACACAAAACAGAATATGAATCGACCGGTTTTCAGATTGGATTCGAATCGGTCGGTAAAAAAAACTGTTGAAACAGGCGTATTTATCAACGTCGAATCTCCTGTGGATTTTCGTTCGAATCGACGACTTTTAAATCGGGTAACGAATCCGAGTCTGCATGCAAGTGTTTCTGTTATCGAATAGTCCCTCCAAACTGAGAACGCCGCGCCGAGCATCGGATTTGTTCACGTTCATAGTCCACAGCAAAAGTAGTAGTCCTCAACGGCTTTTATCGTGCCGGGGGTAGAACGTTTTAAAAAGTCACCCACTGGTAACGAGTCCGAACAGTCGCTAGATTATTTCGATAATGAAACACAAAACAGAATATGAATGGACCGGTTTTCACGATGGATTCTTTTCGGTCCGATAAAAAAAACGGTTGAAACAGACGTATTTATCGACATCGAAACTCATGTGAATTTTCGTTCGAATCGACGACTTTTAAAACGGGAAATGAACCCGAGTCTGCATGCAAGTGTTTCTGTAGTCGAATAGTCCCTCCAAACTGAGAACGCCGCGCCGAGCATCGGATTTGTTCACGTTCATAGTCCACAGCAGCAGTAGGAGTCCTCAACGGCTTTTTTCGTGCCGAGGGTGAAACATTTTGAAAAGTCACCCACCGGGAACGAGTCCGAACAGTCTCAAGATTATTTCGATAATGAAACACAAAACAGAATAGGAATCGACAGGTTTTCAGATTGGATTCGAATCGGTCCAGTAAAAAAAACGGTTGAAACAGCCGTATTTATCAACGTCGTATCTCTTGTGAATTTTCGTTCGAATCGACGACTTTTAAAACGGGAAACGAATCCGAGTCTGCGTGCAAGTGTTTCTGTAGTCGAATAGTCCCTCCAAACTTAGAACGCCGCGCCGAGCATCGGA
This sequence comes from Ophion obscuratus, assembly GCA_964007375.1. Classification (NCBI taxonomy): domain Eukaryota; kingdom Metazoa; phylum Arthropoda; class Insecta; order Hymenoptera; family Ichneumonidae; genus Ophion; species Ophion obscuratus. The sequence continues at coordinate 7,878,164 of OZ023323.1, read as the reverse complement.
ATTGTTCACGTTCATAGTCCACAGCAGCAGTAGGAGTCCTCAACGCCTTTTTTCGTGCCGAGGATGAAACATTTTGAAAAGTCACCCACTGGGAAGGAGTCCGAACAGTCTCAAGATTATTTCGATAATGAAACACAAAACAGAATATGAATGGACCGGTTTTCACAATGGATTTGACTGGCGCCGATAAAAAAAACGGTTGAAACGGACGTATATATCGACGTCGAAACTCATGTGAAGTTTCGTTCGAATCGGCGACTTTTTAATCGGGAAACGAATCCGAGTCTGCATTCAAGTGTTTCTGTAGTCGAATAATCCCTACAAACTGAGAACGCCGCGCCGAGCATCGGGTTCGTTCACGTTCACAGTCCACAGCAGAAGTAGTAGTCCTCAACGGCTTTTTTCGTGCCAATGGTAGAACATTTTAAACAGTCACCCACTGGGAACGAGTCCGAACAGTCCCTAGATCATTTCGATAATGAAACACAAAACAGAATATGAATGGACCGGTTTTCACGATGGATTCGTCTCGGTCCTTTAAAAAAAAACGGTTGAAACAGACGTATTTATCGACATCGAAACTCATGTGAATTTTCGTTCGAATCGCCGACTTTCAAATCGGGAAACGAATCCGAGTCTGCATGCAAGTGTTTCTGTTGTCGAATAGTTCCTTCAAACTGAGAACGCCGTGCCGAGCATCGGATTCGTTCACGTTCATAGTCCACAGCAGCAGTAGGAGTTCTCAATGGCTATTTTCGTGCCGAGGGTGATACATTTTTAAAAATCACCCACTGGGAACGAGTCCGAACAGTCTCAAGATTATTTCGATAATGAAACACAAAACAGAATATGAATCGACCGGTTTTCAGATTGGATTCGAATCGGTCGGTAAAAAAAACTGTTGAAACAGGCGTATTTATCAACGTCGAATCTCCTGTGAATTTTCGTTCGAATCGACGACTTTTAAATCGGGTAACGAATCCGAGTCTGCATGCAAGTGTTTCTGTTATCGAATAGTCCCTCCAAACTGAGAACGCCGCGCCGAGCATCGGATTTGTTCACGTTCATAGTCCACAGCAAAAGTAGTAGTCCTCAACGGCTTTTATCGTGCCGGGGGTAGAACGTTTTAAAAAGTCACCCACTGGTAACGAGTCCGAACAGTCGCTAGATTATTTCGATAATGAAACACAAAACAGAATATGAATGGACCGGTTTTCACGATGGATTCTTCTCGGTCCGATAAAAAAAACGTTTGAAACAGACGTATTTATCGACATCGAAACTCATGTGAATTTTCGTTCGAATCAACGACTTTTAAAACGGGAAATGAATCCGAGTCTGCATGCAAGTGTTTCTGTAGTCGAATAGTCCCTCCAAACTGAGAACGCCGCGCCGAGCATCGGATTTGTTCACGTTCATAGTCCACAGCAGCAGTAGGAGTCCTCAACGGCTTTTTTCGTGCCGAGGGTGAAACATTTTGAAAAGTCACCCACTGGGAACGAGTCCGAACAGTCCCTAGATCATTTCGATAATGAAACACAAAGCAGAATATGAATGGACCGGTTTTCACGATGGATTCGTCTCGGTCCTTTAAAAAAAAACGGTTGAAACAGACGTATTTATCGACATCGAAACTCATGTGAATTTTCTTTCGAATCGCCGCCTTTCAAATCGGGAAACGAATCCGAGTCTGCATGCAAGTGTTTCTGTTGTCGAATAGTTCCTTCAAACTGAGAACGCCGTGCCGAGCATCGGATTCGTTCACGTTCATAGTCCACTGCAGCAGTAGGAGTTCTCAATGGCTATTTTCGTGCCGAGGGTGATACATTTTTAAAAATCACTCACTGGGAACGAGTCAGAACAGTCTCAAGATTATTTCGATAATGAAACACAAAACAGAATATGAATCGACCGGTTTTCAGATTGGATTCGAATCGGTCGGTAAAAAAAACTGTTGAAACAGGCGTATTTATCAACGTCGAATCTCCTGTGAATTTTCGTTCGAATCGACGACTTTTAAATCGGGTAACGAATCCGAGTCTGCATGCAAGTGTTTCTGTTATCGAATAGTCCCTCCAAACTGAGAACGCCGCGCCGAGCATCGGATTTGTTCACGTTCATAGTCCACAGCAAAAGTAGTAGTCCTCAACGGCTTTTATCGTGCCAAGGGTAGAACATTTTAAGAAGTCACCCACTGGTAACGAGTCCGAACAGTCGCTAGATTATTTCGATAATGAAACACAAAACAGACTATGAATGGACCGGTTTTCACGATGGATTCTTCTCGGTCCGATAAAAAAAACGGTTGAAACAGACGTATTTATCGACATCGAAACTCATGTGAATTTTCGTTCGAATCGACGACTTTTAAAACGGGAAATGAATCCGAGTCTGCATGCAAGTGTTTCTGTAGTCGAATAGTCCCTCCAAACTGAGAACGCCGCGCCGAGCATCGGATTTGTTCACGTTCATAGTCCACAGCAAAAGTAGTAGTCCTCAACGGCTTTTATCGTGCCGGGGGTAGAACGTTTTAAAAAGTCACCCACTGGTAACGAGTCCGAACAGTCGCTAGATTATTTCGATAATGAAACACAAAACAGAATATGAATGGACCGGTTTTCACGATGGATTCTTTTCGGTCCGATAAAAAAAACGGTTGAAACAGACGTATTTATCGACATCGAAACTCATGTGAATTTTCGTTCGAATCGACGACTTTTAAAACGGGAAATGAACCCGAGTCTGCATGCAAGTGTTTCTGTAGTCGAATAGTCCCTCCAAACTGAGAACGCCGCGCCGAGCATCGGATTTGTTCACGTTCATAGTCCACAGCAGCAGTAGGAGTCCTCAACGGCTTTTTTCGTGCCGAGGGTGAAACATTTTGAAAAGTCACCCACCGGGAACGAGTCCGAACAGTCTCAAGATTATTTCGATAATGAAACACAAAACAGAATAGGAATCGACAGGTTTTCAGATTGGATTCGAATCGGTCCAGTAAAAAAAACGGTTGAAACAGCCGTATTTATCAACGTCGTATCTCTTGTGAATTTTCGTTCGAATCGACGACTTTTAAAACGGGAAACGAATCCGAGTCTGCGTGCAAGTGTTTCTGTAGTCGAATAGTCCCTCCAAACTTAGAACGCCGCGCCGAGCATCGGAATTGTTCACGTTCATAGTCCACAGCAGCAGTAGGAGTCCTCAACGCCTTTTTTCGTGCCGAGGATGAAACATTTTGAAAAGTCACCCACTGGGAAGGAGTCCGAACAGTCTCAAGATTATTTCGATAATGAAACACAAAACAGAATATGAATGGACCGGTTTTCACAATGGATTTGACTGGCGCCGATAAAAAAAACGGTTGAAACGGACGTATATATCGACGTCGAAACTCATGTGAAGTTTCGTTCGAATCGGCGACTTTTTAATCGGGAAACGAATCCGAGTCTGCATTCAAGTGTTTCTGTAGTCGAATAATCCCTACAAACTGAGAACGCCGCGCCGAGCATCGGGTTCGTTCACGTTCACAGTCCACAGCAGAAGTAGTAGTCCTCAACGGCTTTTTTCGTGCCAATGGTAGAACATTTTAAACAGTCACCCACTGGGAACGAGTCCGAACAGTCCCTAGATCATTTCGATAATGAAACACAAAACAGAATATGAATGGACCGGTTTTCACGATGGATTCGTCTCGGTCCTTTAAAAAAAAACGGTTGAAACAGACGTATTTATCGACATCGAAACTCATGTGAATTTTCGTTCGAATCGCCGACTTTCAAATCGGGAAACGAATCCGAGTCTGCATGCAAGTGTTTCTGTTGTCGAATAGTTCCTTCAAACTGAGAACGCCGTGCCGAGCATCGGATTCGTTCACGTTCATAGTCCACAGCAGCAGTAGGAGTTCTCAATGGCTATTTTCGTGCCGAGGGTGATACATTTTTAAAAATCACCCACTGGGAACGAGTCCGAACAGTCTCAAGATTATTTCGATAATGAAACACAAAACAGAATATGAATCGACCGGTTTTCAGATTGGATTCGAATCGGTCGGTAAAAAAAACTGTTGAAACAGGCGTATTTATCAACGTCGAATCTCCTGTGAATTTTCGTTCGAATCGACGACTTTTAAATCGGGTAACGAATCCGAGTCTGCATGCAAGTGTTTCTGTTATCGAATAGTCCCTCCAAACTGAGAACGCCGCGCCGAGCATCGGATTTGTTCACGTTCATAGTCCACAGCAAAAGTAGTAGTCCTCAACGGCTTTTATCGTGCCGGGGGTAGAACGTTTTAAAATGTCACCCACTGGTAACGAGTCCGAACAGTCGCTAGATTATTTCGATAATGAAACACAAAACAGAATATGAATGGACCGGTTTTCACGATGGATTCTTCTCGGTCCGATAAAAAAAACGTTTGAAACAGACGTATTTATCGACATCGAAACTCATGTGAATTTTCGTTCGAATCAACGACTTTTAAAACGGGAAATGAATCCGAGTCTGCATGCAAGTGTTTCTGTAGTCGAATAGTCCCTCCAAACTGAGAACGCCGCGCCGAGCATCGGATTTGTTCACGTTCATAGTCCACAGCAGCAGTAGGAGTCCTCAACGGCTTTTTTCGTGCCGAGGGTGAAACATTTTGAAAAGTCACCCACTGGGAACGAGTCCGAACAGTCCCTAGATCATTTCGATAATGAAACACAAAGCAGAATATGAATGGACCGGTTTTCACGATGGATTCGTCTCGGTCCTTTAAAAAAAAACGGTTGAAACAGACGTATTTATCGACATCGAAACTCATGTGAATTTTCTTTCGAATCGCCGCCTTTCAAATCGGGAAACGAATCCGAGTCTGCATGCAAGTGTTTCTGTTGTCGAATAGTTCCTTCAAACTGAGAACGCCGTGCCGAGCATCGGATTCGTTCACGTTCATAGTCCACTGCAGCAGTAGGAGTTCTCAATGGCTATTTTCGTGCCGAGGGTGATACATTTTTAAAAATCACTCACTGGGAACGAGTCAGAACAGTCTCAAGATTATTTCGATAATGAAACACAAAACAGAATATGAATCGACCGGTTTTCAGATTGGATTCGAATCGGTCGGTAAAAAAAACTGTTGAAACAGGCGTATTTATCAACGTCGAATCTCCTGTGAATTTTCGTTCGAATCGACGACTTTTAAATCGGGTAACGAATCCGAGTCTGCATGCAAGTGTTTCTGTTATCGAATAGTCCCTCCAAACTGAGAACGCCGCGCCGAGCATCGGATTTGTTCACGTTCATAGTCCACAGCAAAAGTAGTAGTCCTCAACGGCTTTTATCGTGCCAAGGGTAGAACATTTTAAGAAGTCACCCACTGGTAACGAGTCCGAACAGTCGCTAGATTATTTCGATAATGAAACACAAAACAGACTATGAATGGACCGGTTTTCACGATGGATTCTTCTCGGTCCGATAAAAAAAACGGTTGAAACAGACGTATTTATCGACATCGAAACTCATGTGAATTTTCGTTCGAATCGACGACTTTTAAAACGGGAAATGAATCCGAGTCTGCATGCAAGTGTTTCTGTAGTCGAATAGTCCCTCCAAACTGAGAACGCCGCGCCGAGCATCGGATTTGTTCACGTTCATAGTCCACAGCAGCAGTAGGAGTCCTCAACGGCTTTTTTCGTGCCGAGGGTGAAACATTTTGAAAAGTCACCCACTGGGAACGAGTCCGAACAGTCTCAAGATTATTTCGATAATGAAACACAAAACAGAATATGAATCGACCGGTTTTCAGATTGGATTCGAATCGGTCCAGTAAAAAAAACGGTTGAAACAGCCGTATTTATCAACGTCGAATCTCTTGTGAATTTTCGTTCGAATCGACGACTTTTAAAACGGGAAACGAATCCGAGTCTGCGTGCAAGTGTTTCTGTAGTCGAATAGTCCCTCCAAACTTAGAACGCCGCGCCGAGCATCGGAATTGTTCAAGTTCATAGTCCACAGCAGCAGTAGGAGTCCTCAACGCCTTTTTTCGTGCCGAGGGTGAAACATTTTGAAAAGTCACCCACTGGGAAGGAGTCCGAACAGTCTCAAGATTATTTCGATAATGAAACACAAAACAGAATATGAATGGACCGGTTTTCACAATGGATTTGACTGGCGCCGATAAAAAAAACGGTTGAAACGGACGTATATATCGACGTCGAAATTCATGTGAAGCTTCGTTCGAATCGGCGACTTTTTAATCGGGAAACGAATCCGAGTCTGCATGCAAGTGTTTCTGTAGTCGAATAGTCCCTCCAAACTGAGAACGCCGCGCCGAGCATCGGATTCGTTCACGTTCACAGTCCACAGCAAAAGTAGTCGTCCTCAACGGCTTTTATCGTCCCAAGGGTAGAACATTCTAAAAAGTCACCCACTGGTAACGAGTCCGAACAGTCTCTAGATTATTTCGATAATGAAACACAAAACAGAATATGAATGGACAGGTTTTCACGATGGATTCGTCTCGGTCCGATAAAAAAAACCGTTGAAACAGACGTATTTATCGACATCGAAACTCATGTGAATTTTCGTTCGAATCGACGACTTTTAAAACGGGAAACGAATCCGAGTCTGCATGCAAGTGTTTCTGAAGTCGAATAATCCCTACAAACTGAGAACGCCGCGCCGAGCATCGGATTCGTTCACGTTCACAGTCCACAGCAGAAGTCGTAGTCCTCAACGGCTTTTTTCGTGCCAAGGGTAGAACATTTTAAAAAGTCACCCACTGGGAACGAGTCCGAACAGTCCCTAGCTTATTTCGATAATGAAACACAAAACAGAATATGAATGGACCGGTTTTGACGATGGATTCGTCTCGGTCCGAAAAAAAGAACGGCTGAAACAGCCGTATTTATCAACGTCGAATCTCTTGTGAATTTTCGTTCGAATCGACGACTTTTAAAACGGGAAACGAATCCGCGTCTGCATGCAAGTGTTTCTGTAGTCGAATAGTCCCTCCAAGCTGAGAACGCCGCGCCGAGCATCGGATTCGTTCACGTTCACAGTCCACAGCAGAAGTAGTAGTCCTCAACGGCTTTTTTCGTGCCAATGGTAGAACATTTTCAAAAGTCACCCACTGGTAACGAGTCCGAACAGTCGCTAGATTATTTCGATAATGAAACACAAAACAGAATATGAATGGACCGGTTTTCATAATGGATTTGACTGGCGCCGATAAAAAAAACGGTTGAAACGGACGTATATATCGACGTCGAAACTCATGTGAAGTTTCGTTCGAATCGGCGACTTTTTAATCGGGAAACGAATCCGAGTCTGCATTCAAGTGTTTCTGTAGTCGAATAATCCCTACAAACTGAGAACGCCGCGCCGAGCATCGGGTTCGTTCACGTTCACAGTCCACAGCAGAAGTAGTAGTCCTCAACGGCTCTTTTCGTGCCAATGGTAGAACATTTTAAACAGTCACCCACTGGGAACGAGTCCGAACAGTCCCTAGATCATTTCGATAATGAAACACAAAACAGAATATGAATGGACCGGTTTTCACGATGGATTCGTCTCGGTCCTTTAAAAAAAAACGGTTGAAACAGACGTATTTATCGACATCGAAACTCATGTGAATTTTCGTTCGAATCGCCGACTTTCAAATCGGGAAACGAATCCGAGTCTGCATGCAAGTGTTTCTGTTGTCGAATAGTTCCTTCAAACTGAGAACGCCGTGCCGAGCATCGGATTCGTTCACGTTCATAGTCCACAGCAGCAGTAGGAGTTCTCAATGGCTATTTTCGTGCCGAGGGTGATACATTTTTAAAAATCACCCACTGGGAACGAGTCCGAACAGTCTCAAGATTATTTCGATAATGAAACACAAAACAGAATATGAATCGACCGGTTTTCAGATTGGATTCGAATCGGTCGGTAAAAAAAACTGTTGAAACAGGCGTATTTATCAACGTCGAATCTCCTGTGAATTTTCGTTCGAATCGACGACTTTTAAATCGGGTAACGAATCCGAGTCTGCATGCAAGTGTTTCTGTTATCGAATAGTCCCTCCAAACTGAGAACGCCGCGCCGAGCATCGGATTTGTTCACGTTCATAGTCCACAGCAAAAGTAGTAGTCCTCAACGGCTTTTATCGTGCCGGGGGTAGAACGTTTTAAAAAGTCACCCACTGGTAACGAGTCCGAACAGTCGCTAGATTATTTCGATAATGAAACACAAAACAGAATATGAATGGACCGGTTTTCACGATGGATTCTTCTCGGTCCGATAAAAAAAACGTTTGAAACAGACGTATTTATCGACATCGAAACTCATGTGAATTTTCGTTCGAATCAACGACTTTTAAAACGGGAAATGAATCCGAGTCTGCATGCAAGTGTTTCTGTAGTCGAATAGTCCCTCCAAACTGAGAACGCCGCGCCGAGCATCGGATTTGTTCACGTTCATAGTCCACAGCAGCAGTAGGAGTCCTCAACGGCTTTTTTCGTGCCGAGGGTGAAACATTTTGAAAAGTCACCCACTGGGAACGAGTCCGAACAGTCCCTAGATCATTTCGATAATGAAACACAAAGCAGAATATGAATGGACCGGTTTTCACGATGGATTCGTCTCGGTCCTTTAAAAAAAAACGGTTGAAACAGACGTATTTATCGACATCGAAACTCATGTGAATTTTCTTTCGAATCGCCGCCTTTCAAATCGGGAAACGAATCCGAGTCTGCATGCAAGTGTTTCTGTTGTCGAATAGTTCCTTCAAACTGAGAACGCCGTGCCGAGCATCGGATTCGTTCACGTTCATAGTCCACTGCAGCAGTAGGAGTTCTCAATGGCTATTTTCGTGCCGAGGGTGATACATTTTTAAAAATCACTCACTGGGAACGAGTCAGAACAGTCTCAAGATTATTTCGATAATGAAACACAAAACAGAATATGAATCGACCGGTTTTCAGATTGGATTCGAATCGGTCGGTAAAAAAAACTGTTGAAACAGGCGTATTTATCAACGTCGAATCTCCTGTGAATTTTCGTTCGAATCGACGACTTTTAAATCGGGTAACGAATCCGAGTCTGCATGCAAGTGTTTCTGTTATCGAATAGTCCCTCCAAACTGAGAACGCCGCGCCGAGCATCGGATTTGTTCACGTTCATAGTCCACAGCAAAAGTAGTAGTCCTCAACGGCTTTTATCGTGCCAAGGGTAGAACATTTTAAGAAGTCACCCACTGGTAACGAGTCCGAACAGTCGCTAGATTATTTCGATAATGAAACACAAAACAGACTATGAATGGACCGGTTTTCACGATGGATTCTTCTCGGTCCGATAAAAAAAACGGTTGAAACAGACGTATTTATCGACATCGAAACTCATGTGAATTTTCGTTCGAATCGACGACTTTTAAAACGGGAAATGAATCCGAGTCTGCATGCAAGTGTTTCTGTAGTCGAATAGTCCCTCCAAACTGAGAACGCCGCGCCGAGCATCGGATTTGTTCACGTTCATAGTCCACAGCAAAAGTAGTAGTCCTCAACGGCTTTTATCGTGCCGGGGGTAGAACGTTTTAAAAAGTCACCCACTGGTAACGAGTCCGAACAGTCGCTAGATTATTTCGATAATGAAACACAAAACAGAATATGAATGGACCGGTTTTCACGATGGATTCTTTTCGGTCCGATAAAAAAAACGGTTGAAACAGACGTATTTATCGACATCGAAACTCATGTGAATTTTCGTTCGAATCGACGACTTTTAAAACGGGAAATGAACCCGAGTCTGCATGCAAGTGTTTCTGTAGTCGAATAGTCCCTCCAAACTGAGAACGCCGCGCCGAGCATCGGATTTGTTCACGTTCATAGTCCACAGCAGCAGTAGGAGTCCTCAACGGCTTTTTTCGTGCCGAGGGTGAAACATTTTGAAAAGTCACCCACCGGGAACGAGTCCGAACAGTCTCAAGATTATTTCGATAATGAAACACAAAACAGAATAGGAATCGACAGGTTTTCAGATTGGATTCGAATCGGTCCAGTAAAAAAAACGGTTGAAACAGCCGTATTTATCAACGTCGTATCTCTTGTGAATTTTCGTTCGAATCGACGACTTTTAAAACGGGAAACGAATCCGAGTCTGCGTGCAAGTGTTTCTGTAGTCGAATAGTCCCTCCAAACTTAGAACGCCGCGCCGAGCATCGGAATTGTTCACGTTCATAGTCCACAGCAGCAGTAGGAGTCCTCAACGCCTTTTTTCGTGCCGAGGATGAAACATTTTGAAAAGTCACCCACTGGGAAGGAGTCCGAACAGTCTCAAGATTATTTCGATAATGAAACACAAAACAGAATATGAATGGACCGGTTTTCACAATGGATTTGACTGGCGCCGATAAAAAAAACGGTTGAAACGGACGTATATATCGACGTCGAAACTCATGTGAAGTTTCGTTCGAATCGGCGACTTTTTAATCGGGAAACGAATCCGAGTCTGCATTCAAGTGTTTCTGTAGTCGAATAATCCCTACAAACTGAGAACGCCGCGCCGAGCATCGGGTTCGTTCACGTTCACAGTCCACAGCAGAAGTAGTAGTCCTCAACGGCTTTTTTCGTGCCAATGGTAGAACATTTTAAACAGTCACCCACTGGGAACGAGTCCGAACAGTCCCTAGATCATTTCGATAATGAAACACAAAACAGAATATGAATGGACCGGTTTTCACGATGGATTCGTCTCGGTCCTTTAAAAAAAAACGGTTGAAACAGACGTATTTATCGACATCGAAACTCATGTGAATTTTCGTTCGAATCGCCGACTTTCAAATCGGGAAACGAATCCGAGTCTGCATGCAAGTGTTTCTGTTGTCGAATAGTTCCTTCAAACTGAGAACGCCGTGCCGAGCATCGGATTCGTTCACGTTCATAGTCCACAGCAGCAGTAGGAGTTCTCAATGGCTATTTTCGTGCCGAGGGTGATACATTTTTAAAAATCACCCACTGGGAACGAGTCCGAACAGTCTCAAGATTATTTCGATAATGAAACACAAAACAGAATATGAATCGACCGGTTTTCAGATTGGATTCGAATCGGTCGGTAAAAAAAACTGTTGAAACAGGCGTATTTATCAACGTCGAATCTCCTGTGAATTTTCGTTCGAATCGACGACTTTTAAATCGGGTAACGAATCCGAGTCTGCATGCAAGTGTTTCTGTTATCGAATAGACCCTCCAAACTGAGAACGCCGCGCCGAGCATCGGATTTGTTCACGTTCATAGTCCACAGCAAAAGTAGTAGTCCTCAACGGCTTTTATCGTGCCGGGGGTAGAACGTTTTAAAAAGTCACCCACTGGTAACGAGTCCGAACAGTCGCTAGATTATTTCGATAATGAAACACAAAACAGAATATGAATGGACCGGTTTTCACGATGGATTCTTCTCGGTCCGATAAAAAAAACGTTTGAAACAGACGTATTTATCGACATCGAAACTCATGTGAATTTTCGTTCGAATCGACGACTTTTAAAACGGGAAATGAATCCGAGTCTGCATGCAAGTGTTTCTGTAGTCGAATAGTCCCTCCAAACTGAGAACGCCGCGCCGAGCATCGGATTTGTTCACGTTCATAGTCCACAGCAGCAGTAGGAGTCCTCAACGGCTTTTTTCGTGCCGAGGGTGAAACATTTTGAAAAGTCACCCACTGGGAACGAGTCCGAACAGTCCCTAGATCATTTCGATAATGAAACACAAAACAGAATATGAATGGACCGGTTTTCACGATGGATTCGTCTCGGTCCTTTAAAAAAAAACGGTTGAAACAGACGTATTTATCGACATCGAAACTCATGTGAATTTTCGTTCGAATCGCCGACTTTCAAATCGGGAAACGAATCCGAGTCTGCATGCAAGTGTTTCTGTTGTCGAATAGTTCCTTCAAACTGAGAACGCCGTGCCGAGCATCGGATTCGTTCACGTTCATAGTCCACTGCAGCAGTAGGAGTTCTCAATGGCTATTTTCGTGCCGAGGGTGATACATTTTTAAAAATCACTCACTGGGAACGAGTCAGAACAGTCTCAAGATTATTTCGATAATGAAACACAAAACAGAATATGAATCGACCGGTTTTCAGATTGGATTCGAATCGGTCGGTAAAAAAAACTGTTGAAACAGGCGTATTTATCAACGTCGAATCTCCTGTGAATTTTCGTTCGAATCGACGACTTTTAAATCGGGTAACGAATCCGAGTCTGCATGCAAGTGTTTCTGTTATCGAATAGTCCCTCCAAACTGAGAACGCCGCGCCGAGCATCGGATTTGTTCACGTTCATAGTCCACAGCAAAAGTAGTAGTCCTCAACGGCTTTTATCGTGCCAAGGGTAGAACATTTTAAGAAGTCACCCACTGGTAACGAGTCCGAACAGTCGCTAGATTATTTCGATAATGAAACACAAAACAGACTATGAATGGACCGGTTTTCACGATGGATTCTTCTCGGTCCGATAAAAAAAACGGTTGAAACAGACGTATTTATCGACATCGAAACTCATGTGAATTTTCGTTCGAATCGACGACTTTTAAAACGGGAAATGAATCCGAGTCTGCATGCAAGTGTTTCTGTAGTCGAATAGTCCCTCCAAACTGAGAACGCCGCGCCGAGCATCGGATTTGTTCACGTTCATAGTCCACAGCAGCAGTAGGAGTCCTCAACGGCTTTTTTCGTGCCGAGGGTGAAACATTTTGAAAAGTCACCCACTGGGAACGAGTCCGAACAGTCTCAAGATTATTTCGATAATGAAACACAAAACAGAATATGAATCGACCGGTTTTCAGATTGGATTCGAATCGGTCCAGTAAAAAAAACGGTTGAAACAGCCGTATTTATCAACGTCGAATCTCTTGTGAATTTTCGTTCGAATCGACGACTTTTAAAACGGGAAACGAATCCGAGTCTGCGTGCAAGTGTTTCTGTAGTCGAATAGTCCCTCCAAACTTAGAACGCCGCGCCGAGCATCGGAATTGTTCACGTTCATAGTCCACAGCAGCAGTAGGAGTCCTCAACGCCTTTTTTCGTGCCGAGGGTGAAACATTTTGAAAAGTCACCCACTGGGAAGGAGTCCGAACAGTCTCAAGATTATTTCGATAATGAAACACAAAACAGAATATGAATGGACCGGTTTTCACAATGGATTTGACTGGCGCCGATAAAAAAAACGGTTGAAACGGACGTATATATCGACATCGAAACTCATGTGAAGTTTCGTTCGAATCGGCTACTTTTTAATCGGGAAACGAATCCGAGTCTGCATGCAAGTGTTTCTGTAGTCGAATAATCCCTACAAACTGAGAACACCGCGCCGAGCATCGGGTTCTCTCACGTTCACAGTCCACAGCAGAAGTAGTAGTCCTCAACGGCTTTTTTCGTGCCAATGGTAGAACATTTTAAAAATTCACCCACTGGGAACGAGTCCGAACAGTCCCTAGATCATTTCGATAATGAAACACAAAACAGAATATGAATGGACCGGTTTTCACGATGGATTCGTCTCGGTCCGATAAAAAAAAACGGTTGAAACAGACGTATTTATCGACATCGAAACTCATGTGAATTTTCGTTCGAATCGCCGACTTTCAAATCGGGAAACGAATCCGAGTCTGCATGCAAGTGTTTCTGTTGTCGAATAGTTCCTTCAAACTGAGAACGCCGTGCCGAGCATCGGATTCGTTCACGTTCATAGTCCACAGCAGCAGTAGGAGTTCTCAATGGCTATTTTCGTGCCGAGGGTGATACATTTTTAAAAATCACCCACTGGGAACGAGTCCGAACAGTCTCAAGATTATTTCGATAATGAAACACAAAACAGAATATGAATCGACCGGTTTTCAGATTGGATTCGAATCGGTCGGTAAAAAAAACTGTTGATACAGGCGTATTTATCAACGTCGAATCTCCTGTGAATTTTCGTTCGAATCGACGACTTTTAAATCGGGTAACGAATCCGAGTCTGCATGCAAGTGTTTCTGTTATCGAATAGTCCCTTCAAACTGAGAACGCCGCGCCGAGCATCGGATTTGTTCACGTTCATAGTCCACAGCAAAAGTAGTAGTCCTCAATGGAAATTTTCGTGCCGAGGGTAATACATTTTTCAAAATCACCCACTGGGAACGAATCCGAACAGTCTGAAGTTTATTTCGGTAATGAAACACAAAACAGAATTTGAATGAACCGTTGTACATATTGGATTTGTCGCGATTCGATAAAAAAAACGGTTGATACAGGCGTATTTATCAACGTCGAATCTCTTGTGAATTTTCGTTCGAATCGACGACTTTTAAAACGGGAAACGAATCCGAGTCTGCGTGCAAGTGTTTCTGTAGTCGTATAGTCCCTCCAAACTTAGAACGCCGCGCCGAGCATCGGAATTGTTCAAGTTCATAGTCCACAGCAGCAGTAGGAGTCCTCAACGCCTTTTTTCGTGCCGAGGGTGAAACATTTTGAAAAGTCACCCACTGGGAAGGAGTCCGAACAGTCTCAAGATTATTTCGATAATGAAACACAAAACAGAATATGAATGGACCGGTTTTCACAATGGATTTGACTGGCGCCGATAAAAAAAACGGTTGAAACGGACGTATATATCGACGTCGAAATTCATGTGAAGCTTCGTTCGAATCGGCGACTTTTTAATCGGGAAACGAATCCGAGTCTGCATGCAAGTGTTTCTGTAGTCGAATAGTCCCTCCAAACTGAGAACGCCGCGCCGAGCATCGGATTCGTTCACGTTCACAGTCCACAGCAAAAGTAGTCGTCCTCAACGGCTTTTATCGTCCCAAGGGTAGAACATTCTAAAAAGTCACCCACTGGTAACGAGTCCGAACAGTCTCTAGATTATTTCGATAATGAAACACAAAACACAATATGAATGGACCGGTTTTCACGATGGATTCTATTCGGTCCGATACAAAAAACGGTTGAAACAGACGTATTTATCGACATCGAAACTCATGTGAATTTTCGTTCGAATCGACGACTTTTAAAACGGGAAATGAATCCGAGTCTGCATGCAAGTGTTTCTGTAGTCGAATAGTCCCTCCAAACTGAGAACGCCGCGCCGAGCATCGGATTTGTTCACGTTCATAGTCCACAGCAGCAGTAGGAGTCCTCAACGGCTTTTTTCGTGCCGAGGGTGAAACATTTTGAAAAGTCACCCACTGGGAACGAGTCCGAACAGTCTCAAGATTATTTCGATAATGAAACACAAAACAGAATAGGAATCGACAGGTTTTCAGATTGGATTCGAATCGGTCCAGTAAAAAAAACGGTTGAAACAGCCGTATTTATCAGCGTCGAATCTCTTGTGAATTTTCGTTCGAATCGACGACTTTTAAAACGGGAAACGAATCCGAGTCTGCGTGCAAGTGTTTCTGTAGTCGAATAGTCCCTCCAAACTTAGAACGCCGCGCCGAGCATCGGAATTGTTCACGTTCATAGTCCACAGCAGCAGTAGGAGTCCTCAACGCCTTTTTTCGTGCCGAGGATGAAACATTTTGAAAAGTCACCCACTGGGAAGGAGTCCGAACAGTCTCAAGATTATTTCAATAATGAAACACAAAACAGAATATGAATGGACCGGTTTTCACAATGGATTTGACTGGCGCCGATAAAAAAAACGGTTGAAACGGACGTATATATCGACGTCGAAACTCATGTGAAGTTTCGTTCGAATCGGCGACTTTTTAATCGGGAAACGAATCCGAGTCTGCATTCAAGTGTTTCTGTAGTCGAATAATCCCTACAAACTGAGAACGCCGCGCCGAGCATCGGGTTCTCTCACGTTCACAGTCCACAGCAGAATTAGTAGTCCTCAACGGCTTTTTTCGTGCCAATGGTAGAACATTTTAAAAATTCACCCACTGGGAACGAGTCCGAACAGTCCCTAGATCATTTCGATAATGAAACACAAAACAGAATATGAATGGACCGGTTTTCACGATGGATTCGTCTCGGTCCGATAAAAAAAAACGGTTGAAACAGACGTATTTATCGACATCGAAACTCATGTGAATTTTCGTTCGAATCGCCGACTTTCAAATCGGGAAACGAATCCGAGTCTGCATGCAAGTGTTTCTGTTGTCGAATAGTTCCTTCAAACTGAGAACGCCGTGCCGAGCATCGGATTCGTTCACGTTCATAGTCCACAGCAGCAGTAAGAGTTCTCAATGGCTATTTTCGTGCCGAGGGTGATACATTTTTAAAAATCACCCACTGGGAACGAGTCCGAACAGTCTCAAGATTATGTCGATAATGAAACACAAAACAGAATATGAATCGACCGGTTTTCAGATTGGATTCGAATCGGTCGGTAAAAAAAACTGTTGAAACAGGCGTATTTATCAACGTCGAATCTCCTGTGAATTTTCGTTCGAATCGACGACTTTTAAATCGGGTAATGAATCCGAGTCTGCATGCAAGTGTTTCTGTTATCGAATAGTCCCTTCAAACTGAGAACGCCGCGCCGAGCATCGGATTTGTTCACGTTCATAGTCCACAGCAAAAGTAGTAGTCCTCAATGGAAATTTTCGTGCCGAGGGTAATACATTTTTCAAAATCACCCACTGGGAACGAATCCGAACAGTCTGAAGTTTATTTCGGTAATGAAACACAAAACAGAATTTGAATGAACCGTTGTACATATTGGATTTGTCGCGATTCGATTAAAAAAACGGTTGATACAGGCGTATTTATCAACGTCGAATCTCTTGTGAATTTTCGTTCGAATCGACGACTTTTAAAACGGGAAACGATTCCGAGTCTGCGTGCAAGTGTTTCTGTAGTCGTATAGTCCCTCCAAACTTAGAACGCCGCGCCGAGCATCGGAATTGTTCAAGTTCATAGTCCACAGCAGCAGTAGGAGTCCTCAACTGTTACGTCCTGGCGATCTTGCCCTCCATTCTCCATATATATATATACACATATACATATACCGATCTTGTCCTTTATTTTATACGAATAAACATATATATATATATATATATATACGTATACATACATATATATATACATACACATATATACGATACCTATAGATATATATATATTGCTATACATACATACATACAAAGTTATAATCCACAATACAAGAATATTTTTTCATTAACCTTAACTCATATTGTGACGAGCGCATTTATTTTTCATCATTTCTTATTTTTGTCTGTGTACATACGACTTTCCCTAGTATGTACCTACTTCCGCTGAACGCGCCTAGCTAGCGCGCCGAGCTCAACGCCCGCGCGCACTCGCTCTCCATCCTTGTCTCTCTTCAGCGCCCGCGCGCACTCACTCTCTATCCTCGTCTCTCCTTAACGCTCGCGCGCACCCGCGCGCTCTCGCTCCGTCTCTCTCTAGCACTCCGCTACGAGACCAACGTACTCCTCCTGCTCGCCTGATACTTCGCGCGCTCAATCGTATCTTTCTCATCTTCTATCCTTCTCCTTCGGGTTATCCGTGTACCTCCTTCATGCTCATGTAACCCGTATCACAAAACCCTTCTTTCTTAATCGCGAATCTAGTTTTCCGCGGATCCGCGATATAATTCGCGACCCACGGATCACGATTATTAACCCGTTCACCCCTATTTTCACGTGCTCGCGAAAAACCGCGAGATTGCGTAATCCGCGGACTCGCGATATACTCGCGACCCCGCGACTCGCCTCGTATATAGAGTCTCTCTCTCTCTTACTCTCACCCAGCCTAATCCTCTCTCTCTTACTCATGGCTACTATGGCAAATAGACGCTACGTGACTTTTTCCCAAATTACTTTATTGCCCCTCGAGTCGAACGCTTCCCTTCGAGACATTTTCCAGAAAACCCTTGAATTGCTTTATTGCCTCTCGAAACGAGCAAGCGCTCTTTTTACAATATAAGTCTTTTCTCGTACGCTTTCCCATTTTCAAGTACATAATAGAAGACATTAGCCAGATTTTTTCCCGAACTTTCCCAGCGCATGTATATCTCCTTCTCTCTCGCACTCGACGCGTCTCTCTCGGACGCGCCGCCATTATGCAAGCCACGTGTTGCACGTAGGCTTCTAAGAAATAATAATTTAAACAATACCACATCATGCCGAATCCTAAGAATTAATTAAGCGATAAACAAATCGCTATCACTCCATACCTTGTAGACTAAACATCCGCTCCAACGCTAATATCACGTGTCACCTCTTTGTCTCCTTTGTTTCCAACCCTGTATCATTATTATTATTTCTGCGTGCAGAATATTCTAGAACAATTTCAGACACGCCCTAATTAATAAAGAAATTATTCAAATAATAATTAACGCCGTCACAATGCGACTTACAATATTATTAATAATTATAATAAATGTTTAATGCGACAAACGAATTATAAACGTTATTTTAATCACTTAGATAAGCGACAATCTTTATAATTCAGTATTATCAGTATAACAAATATCTCACGCGCTATTAATATAAAAACAATTAGCCATTATGAACATTTATATTATCCACGTACATACGAGTAAAGGTATCACTATTACCTTCGCATAAATAATAGTGCGCTCTATTTTATTAATTAAAAATTACACATTTATAATTATTGTATGCAATTCGTATATTTCGCATTATAACTATTACTCTCTCATTTAACCGCCGTATTTTTACATCGAATCTACTTCGCACACAAAAGAATAAATAACAACAATTGGAATTTATATAAAATTATATTTCTTTATTTAAAAACGATATTATTGTAACAAATTGTGAGACTAACGATAAATTAAAAATATTAATTTATCGTCAGTCCAACCGACATAATTATTTGTTATAACATTTAAATTTAATAGTTGATTTATCGTCGAATCCTCCGTTTAACGCCATAAGAGCAAGCGAGAAGGAACATCAACGTCGGCGTCTCCTCTCCGCGGCGCATGCGCACCACACCGCCTCACCGCCGCACCAATAAAAAGCCGAGTCCTCCGCTGCTCGCCAGTTCTCCGGTCTCTCCACCAGTCAGTTGCGCTTCTCCGCTCGCCGCGTTCGTGTCGGACCCGCACGCTGGAAAATCGGAATAATTCTTTAATATTTTCTTTTTACATTTTTCTAATATCTCTTTTGTCATTGTAACTCCAAGTTTGAGTCTGATTTTTGCGTCGAAATATCATCGAAAAGCTTTACGTAATTATAATCATATTTCAAGTTTGTAACAATATATATATATATACATCTTAGAGTCAGTGAAAGTTATTTCGCGACCCTTATCCCTCATCGAAATATTCGCTCAACGTATTTCGTATCGTTTAATTTATTGAATCAATCTCTCACGAATTTATTTGAGTCAACAATCTATCACCCTCGATTCCTTGGCATCTCAATTAATCGAATACATTTTATTTTGCAATTTTGCATATCGAGTATAGAAATCAACCGTCCGTTAATTAAATTAATCCTTCACCAATCCTCCCTTCATTTTCCGAAGAATCGTCGGTTGTGCTTCTCCTGCACGTCGTCAATTCTTACCTCGCTTAAATTTCGAGATTGAATCTACCGGTTGTGCTTCTCCTGCACGTCGATTGATTCGTATCTCGAACCCCTGCTGCATGATAATCTTACTCATCCTCTCATTTACCCAATTAACGGTCAATTGATTTTTCCGAAAATATTTATTTGTATTTATTCAAATCCATAAATGCCAAGAAGACGAGGTGGTACCAAGTTCAATCTTCGCCGCGCAATCGCGATAGCCGCGCAAAAGCCGCGACCGGCATCTCGTGGAAACAACTCGTCTGTATTTAAACAAATTATTCGTGCCGCTCTAACATTACATCCGGTGAAAATTGGACCAAAGGTTGTGTCGAACGTTCCATTTTACGGAAAAGTCCTCCTTATCGACCCCCGTGGGTACACCCGTGTAGTGACTCGATCGACCGGCAGCGTCGCTTCGGACGCATCCACCGCCGTTATATCGTCGGACATCGAGATTATCACCATCGATTAATTTTCTCCAGTCGTCAACGTCGTTTCCTTTCGCTCCACGAGTTCTTCACCGCAGTCGGACGACAGGAACTCGTCCTTACCTACAAGAGTCGGTACATCGATGGGCGGATGCTCGTCGAAAAGTAAGAAATCTACCTCACCGTCAATCGCTGAAATCGTCGTTCGCCTAGAGATCATCATTACCGACGGAAGGACCTCTCTCCGGGTACCAGATCATCCGTCGATAAACCCGCTACGCACCGCCGCTCGTAGGGTAAGTCGCATGCTCACGTTACCACTCACTATCTTATTTACCGACTGCCCTATCCCCGCGAGTAATTATTAGTTACCGATCAAAACTGTGGCTCGATCCTCATCCCTGTTGGGCACATTCCCGACTAAAGGCAGGATCTCAAGGCTGGCGTCCGTTCTGAAAAACAAATAAAATTGTATTAATTAAACAATCAACGTAAACTCAAGCTCGTAACAGAAATCGGTTATTTCTCTTTCAAAGGAATTTATTATTTTTTATCTAAAATAAATTCCCGGACGTAACACAACGCCTTTTTTCGTGCCGAGGGTGAAACATTTTGAAAAGTCACCCACTGGGAAGGAGTCCGAACAGTCTCAAGATTATTTCGATAATGAA
Source organism: Ophion obscuratus (assembly GCA_964007375.1). Lineage (NCBI taxonomy): Eukaryota > Metazoa > Arthropoda > Insecta > Hymenoptera > Ichneumonidae > Ophion > Ophion obscuratus. Next base: position 7,857,552 of record OZ023323.1, on the reverse strand, counting down.
ACACAAAACAGAATATGAATGGACCGGTTTTCACAATGGATTTGACTGGCGCCGATAAAAAAAACGGTTGAGACGGACGTATATATCGACGTCGAAATTCATGTGAAGCTTCGTTCGAATCGACGACTTTTAAAACGGAAAACGAATCCGCGTCTGCATGCAAGTGTTTCTGTAGTCGAATAGTCCCTCCAAGCTGAGAACGCCGCGCCGAGCATCGGATTCGTTCACGTTCACAGTCCACAGCAGAAGTAGTAGTCCTCAACGGCTTTTTTCGTGCCAATGGTAGAACATTTTCAAAAGTCACCCACTGGTAACGAGTCCGAACAGTCGCTAGATTATTTCGATAATGAAACACAAAACAGAATATGAATGGACCGGTTTTCACGATGGATTCTTTTCGGTCCGATAAAAAAAACGGTTGAAACTGACGTATTTATCGACATCGAAACTCATGTGAATTTTCGTTCGAATCGACGACTTTTAAAACGGGAAATGAATCCGAGTCTGCATGCAAGTGTTTCTGTAGTCGAATAGTCCCTCCAAACTGAGAACGCCGCGCCGAGCATCGGATTTGTTCACGTTCATAGTCCACAGCAGCAGTAGGAGTCCTCAACGGCTTTTTTCGTGCCGAGGGTGAAACATTTTGAAAAGTCACCCACTGGGAACGAGTCCGAACAGTCTCAAGATTATTTCGATAATGAAACACAAAACAGAATATGAATCGACCGGTTTTCAGATTGGATTCGAATCGGTCCAGTAAAAAAAACGGTTGAAACAGCCGTATTTATCAACGTCGAATCTCTTGTGAATTTTCGTTCGAATCGACGACTTTTAAAACGGGAAACGAATCCGAGTCTGCGTGCAAGTGTTTCTGTAGTCGAATAGTCCCTCCAAACTTAGAACGCCGCGCCGAGCATCGGAATTGTTCACGTTCATAGTCCACAGCAGCAGTAGGAGTCCTCAACGCCTTTTTTCGTGCCGAGGGTGAAACATTTTGAAAAGTCACCCACTGGGAAGGAGTCCGAACAGTCTCAAGATTATTTCGATAATGAAACACAAAACAGAATATGAATGGACCGGTTTTCACAATGGATTTGACTGGCGCCGATAAAAAAAACGGTTGAAACGGACGTATATATCGACATCGAAACTCATGTGAAGTTTCGTTCGAATCGGCTACTTTTTAATCGGGAAACGAATCCGAGTCTGCATGCAAGTGTTTCTGTAGTCGAATAATCCCTACAAACTGAGAACACCGCGCCGAGCATCGGGTTCTCTCACGTTCACAGTCCACAGCAGAAGTAGTAGTCCTCAACGGCTTTTTTCGTGCCAATGGTAGAACATTTTAAAAATTCACCCACTGGGAACGAGTCCGAACAGTCCCTAGATCATTTCGATAATGAAACACAAAACAGAATATGAATGGACCGGTTTTCACGATGGATTCGTCTCGGTCCGATAAAAAAAAACGGTTGAAACAGACGTATTTATCGACATCGAAACTCATGTGAATTTTCGTTCGAATCGCCGACTTGCAAATCGGGAAACGAATCCGAGTCTGCATGCAAGTGTTTCTGTTGTCGAATAGTTCCTTCAAACTGAGAACGCCGTGCCGAGCATCGGATTCGTTCACGTTCATAGTCCACAGCAGCAGTAGGAGTTCTCAATGGCTATTTTCGTGCCGAGGGTGATACATTTTTTAAAATCACCCACTGGGAACGAGTCCGAACAGTCTCAAGATTATTTCGATAATGAAACACAAAACAGAATATGAATCGACCGGTTTTCAGATTGGATTCGAATCGGTCGGTAAAAAAAACTGTTGAAACAGGCGTATTTATCAACGTCGAATCTCCTGTGAATTTTCGTTCGAATCGACGACTTTTAAATCGGGTAACGAATCCGAGTCAGCATGCAAGTGTTTCTGTTATCGAATAGTCCCTTCAAACTGAGAACGCCGCGCCGAGCATCGGATTTGTTCACGTTCATAGTCCACAGCAAAAGTAGTAGTCCTCAATGGAAATTTTCGTGCCGAGGGTAATACATTTTTCAAAATCACCCACTGGGAACGAATCCGAACAGTCTGAAGTTTATTTCGGTAATGAAACACAAAACAGAATTTGAATGAACCGTTGTACATATTGGATTTGTCGCGATTCGATAAAAAAAACGGTTGATACAGGCGTATTTATCAACGTCGAATCTCTTGTGAATTTTCGTTCGAATCGACGACTTTTAAAACGGGAAACGAATCCGAGTCTGCGTGCAAGTGTTTCTGTAGTCGTATAGTCCCTCCAAACTTAGAACGCCGCGCCGAGCATCGGAATTGTTCAAGTTCATAGTCCACAGCAGCAGTAGGAGTCCTCAACGCCTTTTTTCGTGCCGAGGGTGAAACATTTTGAAAAGTCACCCACTGGGAAGGAGTCCGAACAGTCTCAAGATTATTTCGATAATGAAACACAAAACAGAATATGAATGGACCGGTTTTCACAATGGATTTGACTGGCGCCGATAAAAAAAACGGTTGAAACGGACGTATATATCGACGTCGAAATTCATGTGAAGCTTCGTTCGAATCGGCGACTTTTTAATCGGGAAACGAATCCGAGTCTGCATGCAAGTGTTTCTGTAGTCGAATAGTCCCTCCAAACTGAGAACGCCGCGCCGAGCATCGGATTCGTTCACGTTCACAGTCCACAGCAAAAGTAGTCGTCCTCAACGGCTTTTATCGTCCCAAGGGTAGAACATTCTAAAAAGTCACCCACTGGTAACGAGTCCGAACAGTCTCTAGATTATTTCGATAATGAAACACAAAACAGAATATGAATGGACAGGTTTTCACGATGGATTCGTCTCGGTCCGATAAAAAAAACCGTTGAAACAGACGTATTTATCGACATCGAAACTCATGTGAATTTTCGTTCGAATCGACGACTTTTAAAACGGGAAACGAATCCGAGTCTGCATGCAAGTGTTTCTGAAGTCGAATAATCCCTACAAACTGAGAACGCCGCGCCGAGCATCGGATTCGTTCACGTTCACAGTCCACAGCAGAAGTCGTAGTCCTCAACGGCTTTTTTCGTGCCAAGGGTAGAACATTTTAAAAAGTCACCCACTGGGAACGAGTCCGAACAGTCCCTAGATCATTTCGATAATGAAACACAAAACAGAATATGAATGGAACGGTTTTCACGATGGATTCGTCTCGGTCCTTTAAAAAAAAACGGTTGAAACAGACGTATTTATCGACATCGAAACTCATGTGAATTTTCGTTCGAATCGCCGACTTTCAAATCGGGAAACGAATCCGAGTCTGCATGCAAGTGTTTCTGTTGTCGAATAGTTCCTTCAAACTGAGAACGCCGTGCCGAGCATCGGATTCGTTCACGTTCATAGTCCACTGCAGCAGTAGGAGTTCTCAATGGCTATTTTCGTGCCGAGGGTGATACATTTTTAAAAATCACTCACTGGGAACGAGTCAGAACAGTCTCAAGATTATTTCGATAATGAAACACAAAACAGAATATGAATCGACCGGTTTTCAGATTGGATTCGAATCGGTCGGTAAAAAAAACTGTTGAAACAGGCGTATTTATCAACGTCGAATCTCCTGTGAATTTTCGTTCGAATCGACGACTTTTAAATCGGGTAACGAATCCGAGTCTGCATGCAAGTGTTTCTGTTATCGAATAGTCCCTCCAAACTGAGAACGCCGCGCCGAGCATCGGATTTGTTCACGTTCATAGTCCACAGCAAAAGTAGTAGTCCTCAACGGCTTTTATCGTGCCAAGGGTAGAACATTTTAAAAAGTCACCCACTGGTAACGAGTCCGAACAGTCGCTAGATTATTTCGATAATGAAACACAAAACAGAATATGAATGGACCGGTTTTCACGGTGGATTCTTCTCGGTCCGATAAAAAAAACGGTTGAAACAGACGTATTTATCGACATCGAAACTCATGTGAATTTTCGTTCGAATCGACGACTTTTAAAACGGGAAATGAATCCGAGTCTGCATGCAAGTGTTTCTGTAGTCGAATAGTCCCTCCAAACTGAGAACGCCGCGCCGAGCATCGGATTTGTTCACGTTCATAGTCCACAGCAGCAGTAGGAGTCCTCAACGGCTTTTTTCGTGCCGAGGGTGAAACATTTTGAAAAGTCACCCACTGGGAACGAGTCCGAACAGTCTCAAGATTATTTCGATAATGAAACACAAAACAGAATATGAATCGACCGGTTTTCAGATTGGATTCGAATCGGTCCAGTAAAAAAAACGGTTGAAACAGCCGTATTTATCAACGTCGAATCTCTTGTGAATTTTCGTTCGAATCGACGACTTTTAAAACGGGAAACGAATCCGAGTCTGCGTGCAAGTGTTTCTGTAGTCGAATAGTCCCTCCAAACTTAGAACGCCGCGCCGAGCATCGGAATTGTTCACGTTCATAGTCCACAGCAGCAGTAGGAGTCCTCAACGCCTTTTTTCGTGCCGAGGGTGAAACATTTTGAAAAGTCACCCACTGGGAAGGAGTCCGAACAGTCTCAAGATTATTTCGATAATGAAACACAAAACAGAATATGAATGGACCGGTTTTCACAATGGATTTGACTGGCGCCGATAAAAAAAACGGTTGAAACGGACGTATATATCGACATCGAAACTCATGTGAAGTTTCGTTCGAATCGGCTACTTTTTAATCGGGAAACGAATCCGAGTCTGCATGCAAGTGTTTCTGTAGTCGAATAATCCCTACAAACTGAGAACACCGCGCCGAGCATCGGGTTCTCTCACGTTCACAGTCCACAGCAGAATTAGTAGTCCTCAACGGCTTTTTTCGTGCCAATGGTAGAACATTTTAAAAATTCACCCACTGGGAACGAGTCCGAACAGTCCCTAGATCATTTCGATAATGAAACACAAAACAGAATATGAATGGACCGGTTTTCACGATGGATTCGTCTCGGTCCGATAAAAAAAAACGGTTGAAACAGACGTATTTATCGACATCGAAACTCATGTGAATTTTCGTTCGAATCGCCGACTTTCAAATCGGGAAACGAATCCGAGTCTGCATGCAAGTGTTTCTGTTGTCGAATAGTTCCTTCAAACTGAGAACGCCGTGCCGAGCATCGGATTCGTTCACGTTCATAGTCCACAGCAGCAGTAGGAGTTCTCAATGGCTATTTTCGTGCCGAGGGTGATACATTTTTAAAAATCACCCACTGGGAACGAGTCCGAACAGTCTCAAGATTATTTCGATAATGAAACACAAAACAGAATATGAATCGACCGGTTTTCAGATTGGATTCGAATCGGTCGGTAAAAAAAACTGTTGAAACAGGCGTATTTATCAACGTCGAATCTCCTGTGAATTTTCGTTCGAATCGACGACTTTTAAATCGGGTAACGAATCCGAGTCTGCATGCAAGTGTTTCTGTTATCGAATAGTCCCTTCAAACTGAGAACGCCGCGCCGAGCATCGGATTTGTTCACGTTCATAGTCCACAGCAAAAGTAGTAGTCCTCAATGGAAATTTTCGTGCCGAGGGTAATACATTTTTCAAAATCACCCACTGGGAACGAATCCGAACAGTCTGAAGTTTATTTCGGTAATGAAACACAAAACAGAATTTGAATGAACCGTTGTACATATTGGATTTGCCGCGATTCGATAAAAAAAACGGTTGATACAGGCGTATCAACGTCGAATCTCATGTGAATTTTCGTTCGAATCGACGACTTTTAAAACGGGAAACGAATCCGAGTCTGCATGCAAGTGTTTCTGTAGTCGAATAGTCCCTCCAAACTGAGAACGCCGCGCCGAGCATCGGATTTGTTCACGTTCATAGTCCACAGCAAAAGTAGTAGTCCTCAACGGCTTTTATCGTGCAAAGGGTAGAACATTTTAAAAAGTCACCCACTGGTAACGTGTCCGAGCAGTCTCAAGATTATTTCGATAATGAAACACAAAACAGAATATGAATCGACCGGTTTTCAGATTGGATTCGAATCGGTCCAGTAAAAAAACGGTTGAAACAGCCGTATTTATCAACGTCGAATCTCTTGTGAATTTTCGTTCGAATCGACGACTTTTAAATCGGGTAACGATTCCGAGTCTGCATGCAAGTGTTTCTGTTGTCGAATAGTTCCTTCAAACTGATAACGCCGTGCCGAGCATCGGATTCGTTCACGTTCATAGTCCACAGCAGCAGTATGAGTCCTCAACGGCTTTTTTCGTGCCGAGGGTGAAACATTTTGAAAAGTCACCCACTGGGAACGACTCCGAAGAGTCTCAAGATTATTTCGATAATGAAACACAAAACAGAATATGAATGGACCGGTTTTCACAATGGATTCGTCTCGATCCGATAAAAAAAACGGTTGAAACAGACGTATTTATCGACATCGAAACTCATGTCAATTTTCGTTCGAATCGACGACTTTTAAAACGGGAAACGAATCCGAGTCTGCATGCAAGTGTTTCTGTAGTCGAATAGTCCCTCCAAACTGAGAACGCCGCGCCGAGCATCGGATTCGTTCACGTTCACAGTCCACAGCAAAAGTAGTCGTCCTCAACGGCTTTTATCGTCCCAAGGGTAGAACATTCTAAAAAGTCACCCACTGGTAACGAGTCCAAACAGTCTCTAGATTATTTCGATAATGAAACACAAAACAGAATATGAATGGACAGGTTTTCACGATGGATTCGTCTCGGTCCGATAAAAAAAACCGTTGAAACAGACGTATTTATCGACATCGAAACTCATGTGAATTTTCGTTCGAATCGACGACTTTTAAAACGGGAAACGAATCCGAGTCTGCATGCAAGTGTTTCTGAAGTCGAATAATCCCTACAAACTGAGAACGCCGCGCCGAGCATCGGATTCGTTCACGTTCACAGTCCACAGCAGAAGTCGTAGTCCTCAACGGCTTTTTTCGTGCCAAGGGTAGAACATTTTAAAAAGTCACCCACTGGGAACGAGTCCGAACAGTCCCTAGCTTATTTCGATAATGAAACACAAAACAGAATATGAATGGACCGGTTTTGACGATGGATTCGTCTCGGTCCGAAAAAAAGAACGGCTGAAACAGCCGTATTTATCAACGTCGAATCTCTTGTGAATTTTCGTTCGAATCGACGACTTTTAAAACGGGAAACGAATCCGCGTCTGCATGCAAGTGTTTCTGTAGTCGAATAGTCCCTCCAAGCTGAGAACGCCGCGCCGAGCATCGGATTCGTTCACGTTCACAGTCCACAGCAGAAGTAGTAGTCCTCAACGGCTTTTTTCGTGCCAATGGTAGAACATTTTCAAAAGTCACCCACTGGTAACGAGTCCGAACAGTCGCTAGATTATTTCGATAATGAAACACAAAACAGAATATGAATGGACCGGTTTTCATAATGGATTTGACTGGCGCCGATAAAAAAAACGGTTGAAACGGACGTATATATCGACGTCGAAACTCATGTGAAGTTTCGTTCGAATCGGCGACTTTTTAATCGGGAAACGAATCCGAGTCTGCATTCAAGTGTTTCTGTAGTCGAATAATCCCTACAAACTGAGAACGCCGCGCCGAGCATCTGGTTCGTTCACGTTCACAGTCCACAGCAGAAGTAGTAGTCCTCAACGGCTCTTTTCGTGCCAATGGTAGAACATTTTAAACAGTCACCCACTGGGAACGAGTCCGAACAGTCCCTAGATCATTTCGATAATGAAACACAAAACAGAATATGAATGGACCGGTTTTCACGATGGATTCGTCTCGGTCCTTTAAAAAAAAACGGTTGAAACAGACGTATTTATCGACATCGAAACTCATGTGAATTTTCGTTCGAATCGCCGACTTTCAAATCGGGAAACGAATCCGAGTCTGCATGCAAGTGTTTCTGTTGTCGAATAGTTCCTTCAAACTGAGAACGCCGTGCCGAGCATCGGATTCGTTCACGTTCATAGTCCACAGCAGCAGTAGGAGTTCTCAATGGCTATTTTCGTGCCGAGGGTGATACATTTTTAAAAATCACCCACTGGGAACGAGTCCGAACAGTCTCAAGATTATTTCGATAATGAAACACAAAACAGAATATGAATCGACCGGTTTTCAGATTGGATTCGAATCGGTCGGTAAAAAAAACTGTTGAAACAGGCGTATTTATCAACGTCGAATCTCCTGTGAATTTTCGTTCGAATCGACGACTTTTAAATCGGGTAACGAATCCGAGTCTGCATGCAAGTGTTTCTGTTATCGAATAGACCCTCCAAACTGAGAACGCCGCGCCGAGCATCGGATTTGTTCACGTTCATAGTCCACAGCAAAAGTAGTAGTCCTCAACGGCTTTTATCGTGCCGGGGGTAGAACGTTTTAAAAAGTCACCCACTGGTAACGAGTCCGAACAGTCGCTAGATTATTTCGATAATGAAACACAAAACAGAATATGAATGGACCGGTTTTCACGATGGATTCTTCTCGGTCCGATAAAAAAAACGTTTGAAACAGACGTATTTATCGACATCGAAACTCATGTGAATTTTCGTTCGAATCGACGACTTTTAAAACGGGAAATGAATCCGAGTCTGCATGCAAGTGTTTCTGTAGTCGAATAGTCCCTCCAAACTGAGAACGCCGCGCCGAGCATCGGATTTGTTCACGTTCATAGTCCACAGCAGCAGTAGGAGTCCTCAACGGCTTTTTTCGTGCCGAGGGTGAAACATTTTGAAAAGTCACCCACTGGGAACGAGTCCGAACAGTCCCTAGATCATTTCGATAATGAAACACAAAACAGAATATGAATGGACCGGTTTTCACGATGGATTCGTCTCGGTCCTTTAAAAAAAAACGGTTGAAACAGACGTATTTATCGACATCGAAACTCATGTGAATTTTCGTTCGAATCGCCGACTTTCAAATCGGGAAACGAATCCGAGTCTGCATGCAAGTGTTTCTGTTGTCGAATAGTTCCTTCAAACTGAGAACGCCGTGCCGAGCATCGGATTCGTTCACGTTCATAGTCCACTGCAGCAGTAGGAGTTCTCAATGGCTATTTTCGTGCCGAGGGTGATACATTTTTAAAAATCACTCACTGGGAACGAGTCAGAACAGTCTCAAGATTATTTCGATAATGAAACACAAAACAGAATATGAATCGACCGGTTTTCAGATTGGATTCGAATCGGTCGGTAAAAAAAACTGTTGAAACAGGCGTATTTATCAACGTCGAATCTCCTGTGAATTTTCGTTCGAATCGACGACTTTTAAATCGGGTAACGAATCCGAGTCTGCATGCAAGTGTTTCTGTTATCGAATAGTCCCTCCAAACTGAGAACGCCGCGCCGAGCATCGGATTTGTTCACGTTCATAGTCCACAGCAAAAGTAGTAGTCCTCAACGGCTTTTATCGTGCCAAGGGTAGAACATTTTAAGAAGTCACCCACTGGTAACGAGTCCGAACAGTCGCTAGATTATTTCGATAATGAAACACAAAACAGACTATGAATGGACCGGTTTTCACGATGGATTCTTCTCGGTCCGATAAAAAAAACGGTTGAAACAGACGTATTTATCGACATCGAAACTCATGTGAATTTTCGTTCGAATCGACGACTTTTAAAACGGGAAATGAATCCGAGTCTGCATGCAAGTGTTTCTGTAGTCGAATAGTCCCTCCAAACTGAGAACGCCGCGCCGAGCATCGGATTTGTTCACGTTCATAGTCCACAGCAGCAGTAGGAGTCCTCAACGGCTTTTTTCGTGCCGAGGGTGAAACATTTTGAAAAGTCACCCACTGGGAACGAGTCCGAACAGTCTCAAGATTATTTCGATAATGAAACACAAAACAGAATATGAATCGACCGGTTTTCAGATTGGATTCGAATCGGTCCAGTAAAAAAAACGGTTGAAACAGCCGTATTTATCAACGTCGAATCTCTTGTGAATTTTCGTTCGAATCGACGACTTTTAAAACGGGAAACGAATCCGAGTCTGCGTGCAAGTGTTTCTGTAGTCGAATAGTCCCTCCAAACTTAGAACGCCGCGCCGAGCATCGGAATTGTTCACGTTCATAGTCCACAGCAGCAGTAGGAGTCCTCAACGCCTTTTTTCGTGCCGAGGGTGAAACATTTTGAAAAGTCACCCACTGGGAAGGAGTCCGAACAGTCTCAAGATTATTTCGATAATGAAACACAAAACAGAATATGAATGGACCGGTTTTCACAATGGATTTGACTGGCGCCGATAAAAAAAACGGTTGAAACGGACGTATATATCGACATCGAAACTCATGTGAAGTTTCGTTCGAATCGGCTACTTTTTAATCGGGAAACGAATCCGAGTCTGCATGCAAGTGTTTCTGTAGTCGAATAATCCCTACAAACTGAGAACACCGCGCCGAGCATCGGGTTCTCTCACGTTCACAGTCCACAGCAGAAGTAGTAGTCCTCAACGGCTTTTTTCGTGCCAATGGTAGAACATTTTAAAAATTCACCCACTGGGAACGAGTCCGAACAGTCCCTAGATCATTTCGATAATGAAACACAAAACAGAATATGAATGGACCGGTTTTCACGATGGATTCGTCTCGGTCCGATAAAAAAAAACGGTTGAAACAGACGTATTTATCGACATCGAAACTCATGTGAATTTTCGTTCGAATCGCCGACTTTCAAATCGGGAAACGAATCCGAGTCTGCATGCAAGTGTTTCTGTTGTCGAATAGTTCCTTCAAACTGAGAACGCCGTGCCGAGCATCGGATTCGTTCACGTTCATAGTCCACAGCAGCAGTAGGAGTTCTCAATGGCTATTTTCGTGCCGAGGGTGATACATTTTTAAAAATCACCCACTGGGAACGAGTCCGAACAGTCTCAAGATTATTTCGATAATGAAACACAAAACAGAATATGAATCGACCGGTTTTCAGATTGGATTCGAATCGGTCGGTAAAAAAAACTGTTGAAACAGGCGTATTTATCAACGTCGAATCTCCTGTGAATTTTCGTTCGAATCGACGACTTTTAAATCGGGTAACGAATCCGAGTCTGCATGCAAGTGTTTCTGTTATCGAATAGTCCCTTCAAACTGAGAACGCCGCGCCGAGCATCGGATTTGTTCACGTTCATAGTCCACAGCAAAAGTAGTAGTCCTCAATGGAAATTTTCGTGCCGAGGGTAATACATTTTTCAAAATCACCCACTGGGAACGAATCCGAACAGTCTGAAGTTTATTTCGGTAATGAAACACAAAACAGAATTTGAATGAACCGTTGTACATATTGGATTTGCCGCGATTCGATAAAAAAAACGGTTGATACAGGCGTATCAACGTCGAATCTCATGTGAATTTTCGTTCGAATCGACGACTTTTAAAACGGGAAACGAATCCGAGTCTGCATGCAAGTGTTTCTGTAGTCGAATAGTCCCTCCAAACTGAGAACGCCGCGCCGAGCATCGGATTTGTTCACGTTCATAGTCCACAGCAAAAGTAGTAGTCCTCAACGGCTTTTATCGTGCAAAGGGTAGAACATTTTAAAAAGTCACCCACTGGTAACGTGTCCGAGCAGTCTCAAGATTATTTCGATAATGAAACACAAAACAGAATATGAATCGACCGGTTTTCAGATTGGATTCGAATCGGTCCAGTAAAAAAACGGTTGAAACAGCCGTATTTATCAACGTCGAATCTCTTGTGAATTTTCGTTCGAATCGACGACTTTTAAATCGGGTAACGATTCCGAGTCTGCATGCAAGTGTTTCTGTTGTCGAATAGTTCCTTCAAACTGATAACGCCGTGCCGAGCATCGGATTCGTTCACGTTCATAGTCCACAGCAGCAGTATGAGTCCTCAACGGCTTTTTTCGTGCCGAGGGTGAAACATTTTGAAAAGTCACCCACTGGGAACGACTCCGAAGAGTCTCAAGATTATTTCGATAATGAAACACAAAACAGAATATGAATGGACCGGTTTTCACAATGGATTCGTCTCGATCCGATAAAAAAAACGGTTGAAACAGACGTATTTATCGACATCGAAACTCATGTCAATTTTCGTTCGAATCGACGACTTTTAAAACGGGAAACGAATCCGAGTCTGCATGCAAGTGTTTCTGTAGTCGAATAGTCCCTCCAAACTGAGAACGCCGCGCCGAGCATCGGATTCGTTCACGTTCACAGTCCACAGCAAAAGTAGTCGTCCTCAACGGCTTTTATCGTCCCAAGGGTAGAACATTCTAAAAAGTCACCCACTGGTAACGAGTCCAAACAGTCTCTAGATTATTTCGATAATGAAACACAAAACAGAATATGAATGGACAGGTTTTCACGATGGATTCGTCTCGGTCCGATAAAAAAAACCGTTGAAACAGACGTATTTATCGACATCGAAACTCATGTGAATTTTCGTTCGAATCGACGACTTTTAAAACGGGAAACGAATCCGAGTCTGCATGCAAGTGTTTCTGAAGTCGAATAATCCCTACAAACTGAGAACGCCGCGCCGAGCATCGGATTCGTTCACGTTCACAGTCCACAGCAGAAGTCGTAGTCCTCAACGGCTTTTTTCGTGCCAAGGGTAGAACATTTTAAAAAGTCACCCACTGGGAACGAGTCCGAACAGTCCCTAGCTTATTTCGATAATGAAACACAAAACAGAATATGAATGGACCGGTTTTGACGATGGATTCGTCTCGGTCCGAAAAAAAGAACGGCTGAAACAGCCGTATTTATCAACGTCGAATCTCTTGTGAATTTTCGTTCGAATCGACGACTTTTAAAACGGGAAACGAATCCGCGTCTGCATGCAAGTGTTTCTGTAGTCGAATAGTCCCTCCAAGCTGAGAACGCCGCGCCGAGCATCGGATTCGTTCACGTTCACAGTCCACAGCAGAAGTAGTAGTCCTCAACGGCTTTTTTCGTGCCAATGGTAGAACATTTTCAAAAGTCACCCACTGGTAACGAGTCCGAACAGTCGCTAGATTATTTCGATAATGAAACACAAAACAGAATATGAATGGACCGGTTTTCATAATGGATTTGACTGGCGCCGATAAAAAAAACGGTTGAAACGGACGTATATATCGACGTCGAAACTCATGTGAAGTTTCGTTCGAATCGGCGACTTTTTAATCGGGAAACGAATCCGAGTCTGCATTCAAGTGTTTCTGTAGTCGAATAATCCCTACAAACTGAGAACGCCGCGCCGAGCATCGGGTTCGTTCACGTTCACAGTCCACAGCAGAAGTAGTAGTCCTCAACGGCTCTTTTCGTGCCAATGGTAGAACATTTTAAACAGTCACCCACTGGGAACGAGTCCGAACAGTCCCTAGATCATTTCGATAATGAAACACAAAACAGAATATGAATGGACCGGTTTTCACGATGGATTCGTCTCGGTCCTTTAAAAAAAAACGGTTGAAACAGACGTATTTATCGACATCGAAACTCATGTGAATTTTCGTTCGAATCGCCGACTTTCAAATCGGGAAACGAATCCGAGTCTGCATGCAAGTGTTTCTGTTGTCGAATAGTTCCTTCAAACTGAGAACGCCGTGCCGAGCATCGGATTCGTTCACGTTCATAGTCCACAGCAGCAGTAGGAGTTCTCAATGGCTATTTTCGTGCCGAGGGTGATACATTTTTAAAAATCACCCACTGGGAACGAGTCCGAACAGTCTCAAGATTATTTCGATAATGAAACACAAAACAGAATATGAATCGACCGGTTTTCAGATTGGATTCGAATCGGTCGGTAAAAAAAACTGTTGAAACAGGCGTATTTATCAACGTCGAATCTCCTGTGAATTTTCGTTCGAATCGACGACTTTTAAATCGGGTAACGAATCCGAGTCTGCATGCAAGTGTTTCTGTTATCGAATAGACCCTCCAAACTGAGAACGCCGCGCCGAGCATCGGATTTGTTCACGTTCATAGTCCACAGCAAAAGTAGTAGTCCTCAACGGCTTTTATCGTGCCGGGGGTAGAACGTTTTAAAAAGTCACCCACTGGTAACGAGTCCGAACAGTCGCTAGATTATTTCGATAATGAAACACAAAACAGAATATGAATGGACCGGTTTTCACGATGGATTCTTCTCGGTCCGATAAAAAAAACGTTTGAAACAGACGTATTTATCGACATCGAAACTCATGTGAATTTTCGTTCGAATCGACGACTTTTAAAACGGGAAATGAATCCGAGTCTGCATGCAAGTGTTTCTGTAGTCGAATAGTCCCTCCAAACTGAGAACGCCGCGCCGAGCATCGGATTTGTTCACGTTCATAGTCCACAGCAGCAGTAGGAGTCCTCAACGGCTTTTTTCGTGCCGAGGGTGAAACATTTTGAAAAGTCACCCACTGGGAACGAGTCCGAACAGTCCCTAGATCATTTCGATAATGAAACACAAAACAGAATATGAATGGACCGGTTTTCACGATGGATTCGTCTCGGTCCTTTAAAAAAAAACGGTTGAAACAGACGTATTTATCGACATCGAAACTCATGTGAATTTTCGTTCGAATCGCCGACTTTCAAATCGGGAAACGAATCCGAGTCTGCATGCAAGTGTTTCTGTTGTCGAATAGTTCCTTCAAACTGAGAACGCCGTGCCGAGCATCGGATTCGTTCACGTTCATAGTCCACTGCAGCAGTAGGAGTTCTCAATGGCTATTTTCGTGCCGAGGGTGATACATTTTTAAAAATCACTCACTGGGAACGAGTCAGAACAGTCTCAAGATTATTTCGATAATGAAACACAAAACAGAATATGAATCGACCGGTTTTCAGATTGGATTCGAATCGGTCGGTAAAAAAAACTGTTGAAACAGGCGTATTTATCAACGTCGAATCTCCTGTGAATTTTCGTTCGAATCGACGACTTTTAAATCGGGTAACGAATCCGAGTCTGCATGCAAGTGTTTCTGTTATCGAATAGTCCCTCCAAACTGAGAACGCCGCGCCGAGCATCGGATTTGTTCACGTTCATAGTCCACAGCAAAAGTAGTAGTCCTCAACGGCTTTTATCGTGCCAAGGGTAGAACATTTTAAGAAGTCACCCACTGGTAACGAGTCCGAACAGTCGCTAGATTATTTCGATAATGAAACACAAAACAGACTATGAATGGACCGGTTTTCACGATGGATTCTTCTCGGTCCGATAAAAAAAACGGTTGAAACAGACGTATTTATCGACATCGAAACTCATGTGAATTTTCGTTCGAATCGACGACTTTTAAAACGGGAAATGAATCCGAGTCTGCATGCAAGTGTTTCTGTAGTCGAATAGTCCCTCCAAACTGAGAACGCCGCGCCGAGCATCGGATTTGTTCACGTTCATAGTCCACAGCAGCAGTAGGAGTCCTCAACGGCTTTTTTCGTGCCGAGGGTGAAACATTTTGAAAAGTCACCCACTGGGAACGAGTCCGAACAGTCTCAAGATTATTTCGATAATGAAACACAAAACAGAATATGAATCGACCGGTTTTCAGATTGGATTCGAATCGGTCCAGTAAAAAAAACGGTTGAAACAGCCGTATTTATCAACGTCGAATCTCTTGTGAATTTTCGTTCGAATCGACGACTTTTAAAACGGGAAACGAATCCGAGTCTGCGTGCAAGTGTTTCTGTAGTCGAATAGTCCCTCCAAACTTAGAACGCCGCGCCGAGCATCGGAATTGTTCACGTTCATAGTCCACAGCAGCAGTAGGAGTCCTCAACGCCTTTTTTCGTGCCGAGGGTGAAACATTTTGAAAAGTCACCCACTGGGAAGGAGTCCGAACAGTCTCAAGATTATTTCGATAATGAAACACAAAACAGAATATGAATGGACCGGTTTTCACAATGGATTTGACTGGCGCCGATAAAAAAAACGGTTGAAACGGACGTATATATCGACATCGAAACTCATGTGAAGTTTCGTTCGAATCGGCTACTTTTTAATCGGGAAACGAATCCGAGTCTGCATGCAAGTGTTTCTGTAGTCGAATAATCCCTACAAACTGAGAACACCGCGCCGAGCATCGGGTTCTCTCACGTTCACAGTCCACAGCAGAAGTAGTAGTCCTCAACGGCTTTTTTCGTGCCAATGGTAGAACATTTTAAAAATTCACCCACTGGGAACGAGTCCGAACAGTCCCTAGATCATTTCGATAATGAAACACAAAACAGAATATGAATGGACCGGTTTTCACGATGGATTCGTCTCGGTCCGATAAAAAAAAACGGTTGAAACAGACGTATTTATCGACATCGAAACTCATGTGAATTTTCGTTCGAATCGCCGACTTTCAAATCGGGAAACGAATCCGAGTCTGCATGCAAGTGTTTCTGTTGTCGAATAGTTCCTTCAAACTGAGAACGCCGTGCCGAGCATCGGATTCGTTCACGTTCATAGTCCACAGCAGCAGTAGGAGTTCTCAATGGCTATTTTCGTGCCGAGGGTGATACATTTTTAAAAATCACCCACTGGGAACGAGTCCGAACAGTCTCAAGATTATTTCGATAATGAAACACAAAACAGAATATGAATCGACCGGTTTTCAGATTGGATTCGAATCGGTCGGTAAAAAAAACTGTTGAAACAGGCGTATTTATCAACGTCGAATCTCCTGTGAATTTTCGTTCGAATCGACGACTTTTAAATCGGGTAACGAATCCGAGTCTGCATGCAAGTGTTTCTGTTATCGAATAGTCCCTTCAAACTGAGAACGCCGCGCCGAGCATCGGATTTGTTCACGTTCATAGTCCACAGCAAAAGTAGTAGTCCTCAATGGAAATTTTCGTGCCGAGGGTAATACATTTTTCAAAATCACCCACTGGGAACGAATCCGAACAGTCTGAAGTTTATTTCGGTAATGAAACACAAAACAGAATTTGAATGAACCGTTGTACATATTGGATTTGTCGCGATTCGATAAAAAAAACGGTTGATACAGGCGTATTTATCAACGTCGAATCTCTTGTGAATTTTCGTTCGAATCGACGACTTTTAAAACGGGAAACGAATCCGAGTCTGCGTGCAAGTGTTTCTGTAGTCGTATAGTCCCTCCAAACTTAGAACGCCGCGCCGAGCATCGGAATTGTTCAAGTTCATAGTCCACAGCAGCAGTAGGAGTCCTCAACGCCTTTTTTCGTGCCGAGGGTGAAACATTTTGAAAAGTCACCCACTGGGAAGGAGTCCGAACAGTCTCAAGATTATTTCGATAATGAAACACAAAACAGAATATGAATGGACCGGTTTTCACAATGGATTTGACTGGCGCCGATAAAAAAAACGGTTGAAACGGACGTATATATCGACGTCGAAATTCATGTGAAGCTTCGTTCGAATCGGCGACTTTTTAATCGGGAAACGAATCCGAGTCTGCATGCAAGTGTTTCTGTAGTCGAATAGTCCCTCCAAACTGAGAACGCCGCGCCGAGCATCGGATTCGTTCACGTTCACAGTCCACAGCAAAAGTAGTCGTCCTCAACGGCTTTTATCGTCCCAAGGGTAGAACATTCTAAAAAGTCACCCACTGGTAACGAGTCCGAACAGTCTCTAGATTATTTCGATAATGAAACACAAAACAGAATATGAATGGACAGGTTTTCACGATGGATTTGTCTCGGTCCGATAAAAAAAACCGTTGAAACAGACGTATTTATCGACATCGAAACTCATGTGAATTTTCGTTCGAATCGACGACTTTTAAAACGGGAAACGAATCCGAGTCTGCATGCAAGTGTTTCTGAAGTCGAATAATCCCTACAAACTGAGAACGCCGCGCCGAGCATCGGATTCGTTCACGTTCACAGTCCACAGCAGAAGTCGTAGTCCTCAACGGCTTTTTTCGTGCCAAGGGTAGAACATTTTAAAAAGTCACCCACTAGGAACGAGTCCGAACAGTCCCTAGCTTATTTCGATAATGAAACACAAAACAGAATATGAATGGACCGGTTTTGACGATGGATTCGTCTCGGTCCGAAAAAAAGAACGGCTGAAACAGCCGTATTTATCAACGTCGAATCTCTTGTGAATTTTCGTTCGAATCGACGACTTTTAAAACGGGAAACGAATCCGTGTCTGCATGCAAGTGTTTCTGTAGTCGAATAGTCCCTCCAAGCTGAGAACGCCGCGCCGAGCATCGGATTCGTTCACGTTCACAGTCCACAGCAGAAGTAGTAGTCCTCAACGGCTTTTTTCGTGCCAATGGTAGAACATTTTCAAAAGTCACCCACTGGTAACGAGTCCGAACAGTCGCTAGATTATTTCGATAATGAAACACAAAACACAATATGAATGGACCGGTTTTCACGATGGATTCTATTCGGTCCGATACAAAAAACGGTTGAAACAGACGTATTTATCGACATCGAAACTCATGTGAATTTTCGTTCGAATCGACGACTTTTAAAACGGGAAATGAATCCGAGTCTGCATGCAAGTGTTTCTGTAGTCGAATAGTCCCTCCAAACTGAGAACGCCGCGCCGAGCATCGGATTTGTTCACGTTCATAGTCCACAGCAGCAGTAGGAGTCCTCAACGGCTTTTTTCGTGCCGAGGGTGAAACATTTTGAAAAGTCACCCACTGGGAACGAGTCCGAACAGTCTCAAGATTATTTCGATAATGAAACACAAAACAGAATAGGAATCGACAGGTTTTCAGATTGGATTCGAATCGGTCCAGTAAAAAAAACGGTTGAAACAGCCGTATTTATCAGCGTCGAATCTCTTGTGAATTTTCGTTCGAATCGACGACTTTTAAAACGGGAAACGAATCCGAGTCTGCGTGCAAGTGTTTCTGTAGTCGAATAGTCCCTCCAAACTTAGAACGCCGCGCCGAGCATCGGAATTGTTCACGTTCATAGTCCACAGCAGCAGTAGGAGTCCTCAACGCCTTTTTTCGTGCCGAGGATGAAACATTTTGAAAAGTCACCCACTGGGAAGGAGTCCGAACAGTCTCAAGATTATTTCGATAATGAAACACAAAACAGAATATGAATGGACCGGTTTTCACAATGGATTTGACTGGCGCCGATAAAAAAAACGGTTGAAACGGACGTATATATCGACGTCGAAACTCATGTGAAGTTTCGTTCGAATCGGCGACTTTTTAATCGGGAAACGAATCCGAGTCTGCATTCAAGTGTTTCTGTAGTCGAATAATCCCTACAAACTGAGAACGCCGCGCCGAGCATCGGGTTCTCTCACGTTCACAGTCCACAGCAGAATTAGTAGTCCTCAACGGCTTTTTTCGTGCCAATGGTAGAACATTTTAAAAATTCACCCACTGGGAACGAGTCCGAACAGTCCCTAGATCATTTCGATAATGAAACACAAAACAGAATATGAATGGACCGGTTTTCACGATGGATTCGTCTCGGTCCGATAAAAAAAAACGGTTGAAACAGACGTATTTATCGACATCGAAACTCATGTGAATTTTCGTTCGAATCGCCGACTTTCAAATCGGGAAACGAATCCGAGTCTGCATGCAAGTGTTTCGGTTGTCGAATAGTTCCTTCAAACTGAGAACGCCGTGCCGAGCATCGGATTCGTTCACGTTCATAGTCCACAGCAGCAGTAGGAGTTCTCAATGGCTATTTTCGTGCCGAGGGTGATACATTTTTAAAAATCACCCACTGGGAACGAGTCCGAACAGTCTCAAGATTATGTCGATAATGAAACACAAAACAGAATATGAATCGACCGGTTTTCAGATTGGATTCGAATCGGTCGGTAAAAAAAACTGTTGAAACAGGCGTATTTATCAACGTCGAATCTCCTGTGAATTTTCGTTCGAATCGACGACTTTTAAATCGGGTAATGAATCCGAGTCTGCATGCAAGTGTTTCTGTTATCGAATAGTCCCTTCAAACTGAGAACGCCGCGCCGAGCATCGGATTTGTTCACGTTCATAGTCCACAGCAAAAGTAGTAGTCCTCAATGGAAATTTTCGTGCCGAGGGTAATACATTTTTCAAAATCACCCACTGGGAACGAATCCGAACAGTCTGAAGTTTATTTCGGTAATGAAACACAAAACAGAATTTGAATGAACCGTTGTACATATTGGATTTGTCGCGATTCGATTAAAAAAACGGTTGATACAGGCGTATTTATCAACGTCGAATCTCTTGTGAATTTTCGTTCGAATCGACGACTTTTAAAACGGGAAACGATTCCGAGTCTGCGTGCAAGTGTTTCTGTAGTCGTATAGTCCCTCCAAACTTAGAACGCCGCGCCGAGCATCGGAATTGTTCAAGTTCATAGTCCACAGCAGCAGTAGGAGTCCTCAACGCCTTTTTTCGTGCCGAGGGTGAAACATTTTGAAAAGTCACCCACTGGGAAGGAGTCCGAACAGTCTCAAGATTATTTCGATAATGAAACACAAAACAGAATATGAATGGACCGGTTTTCACAATGGATTTGACTGGCGCCGATAAAAAAAACGGTTGAGACGGACGTATATATCGACGTCGAAATTCATGTGAAGCTTCGTTCGAATCGACGACTTTTAAAACGGGAAACGAATCCGCGTCTGCATGCAAGTGTTTCTGTAGTCGAATAGTCCCTCCAAGCTGAGAACGCCGCGCCGAGCATCGGATTCGTTCACGTTCACAGTCCACAGCAGAAGTAGTAGTCCTCAACGGCTTTTTTCGTGCCAATGGTAGAACATTTTCAAAAGTCACCCACTGGTAACGAGTCCGAACAGTCGCTAGATTATTTCGATAATGAAACACAAAACAGAATATGAATGGACCGGTTTTCACGATGGATTCTTTTCGGTCCGATAAAAAAAACGGTTGAAACTGACGTATTTATCGACATCGAAACTCATGTGAATTTTCGTTCGAATCGACGACTTTTAAAACGGGAAATGAATCCGAGTCTGCATGCAAGTGTTTCTGTAGTCGAATAGTCCCTCCAAACTGAGAACGCCGCGCCGAGCATCGGATTTGTTCACGTTCATAGTCCACAGCAGCAGTAGGAGTCCTCAACGGCTTTTTTCGTGCCGAGGGTGAAACATTTTGAAAAGTCACCCACTGGGAACGAGTCCGAACAGTCTCAAGATTATTTCGATAATGAAACACAAAACAGAATATGAATCGACCGGTTTTCAGATTGGATTCGAATCGGTCCAGTAAAAAAAACGGTTGAAACAGCCGTATTTATCAACGTCGAATCTCTTGTGAATTTTCGTTCGAATCGACGACTTTTAAAACGGGAAACGAATCCGAGTCTGCGTGCAAGTGTTTCTGTAGTCGAATAGTCCCTCCAAACTTAGAACGCCGCGCCGAGCATCGGAATTGTTCACGTTCATAGTCCACAGCAGCAGTAGGAGTCCTCAACGCCTTTTTTCGTGCCGAGGGTGAAACATTTTGAAAAGTCACCCACTGGGAAGGAGTCCGAACAGTCTCAAGATTATTTCGATAATGAAACACAAAACAGAATATGAATGGACCGGTTTTCACAATGGATTTGACTGGCGCCGATAAAAAAAACGGTTGAAACGGACGTATATATCGACATCGAAACTCATGTGAAGTTTCGTTCGAATCGGCTACTTTTTAATCGGGAAACGAATCCGAGTCTGCATGCAAGTGTTTCTGTAGTCGAATAATCCCTACAAACTGAGAACACCGCGCCGAGCATCGGGTTCTCTCACGTTCACAGTCCACAGCAGAAGTAGTAGTCCTCAACGGCTTTTTTCGTGCCAATGGTAGAACATTTTAAAAATTCACCCACTGGGAACGAGTCCGAACAGTCCCTAGATCATTTCGATAATGAAACACAAAACAGAATATGAATGGACCGGTTTTCACGATGGATTCGTCTCGGTCCGATAAAAAAAAACGGTTGAAACAGACGTATTTATCGACATCGAAACTCATGTGAATTTTCGTTCGAATCGCCGACTTTCAAATCGGGAAACGAATCCGAGTCTGCATGCAAGTGTTTCTGTTGTCGAATAGTTCCTTCAAACTGAGAACGCCGTGCCGAGCATCGGATTCGTTCACGTTCATAGTCCACAGCAGCAGTAGGAGTTCTCAATGGCTATTTTCGTGCCGAGGGTGATACATTTTTTAAAATCACCCACTGGGAACGAGTCCGAACAGTCTCAAGATTATTTCGATAATGAAACACAAAACAGAATATGAATCGACCGGTTTTCAGATTGGATTCGAATCGGTCGGTAAAAAAAACTGTTGAAACAGGCGTATTTATCAACGTCGAATCTCCTGTGAATTTTCGTTCGAATCGACGACTTTTAAATCGGGTAACGAATCCGAGTCTGCATGCAAGTGTTTCTGTTATCGAATAGTCCCTTCAAACTGAGAACGCCGCGCCGAGCATCGGATTTGTTCACGTTCATAGTCCACAGCAAAAGTAGTAGTCCTCAATGGAAATTTTCGTGCCGAGGGTAATACATTTTTCAAAATCACCCACTGGGAACGAATCCGAACAGTCTGAAGTTTATTTCGGTAATGAAACACAAAACAGAATTTGAATGAACCGTTGTACATATTGGATTTGTCGCGATTCGATAAAAAAAACGGTTGATACAGGCGTATTTATCAACGTCGAATCTCTTGTGAATTTTCGTTCGAATCGACGACTTTTAAAACGGGAAACGAATCCGAGTCGGCGTGCAAGTGTTTCTGTAGTCGTATAGTCCCTCCAAACTTAGAACGCCGCGCCGAGCATCGGAATTGTTCAAGTTCATAGTCCACAGCAGCAGTAGGAGTCCTCAACGCCTTTTTTCGTGCCGAGGGTGAAACATTTTGAAAAGTCACCCACTGGGAAGGAGTCCGAACAGTCTCAAGATTATTTCGATAATGAAACACAAAACAGAATATGAATGGACCGGTTTTCACAATGGATTTGACTGGCGCCGATAAAAAAAACGGTTGAAACGGACGTATATATCGACGTCGAAATTCATGTGAAGCTTCGTTCGAATCGGCGACTTTTTAATCGGGAAACGAATCCGAGTCTGCATGCAAGTGTTTCTGTAGTCGAATAGTCCCTCCAATGTTACGTCCGGGAATTTATTTTAGATAAAAAATAATAAATTCCTTTGAAAGAGAAATAACCGATTTCTGTTACGAGCTTGAGTTTACGTTGATTGTTTAATTAATACAATTTTATTTGTTTTTCAGAAACGGACGCCAGCCTTGAGATCCTGCCTTTAGTCGGGAATGTGCCCAACAGGGATGAGGATCGAGCCACAGTTTTGATCGGTAACTAATAATTACTCGCGGGGATAGGGCAGTCGGTAAATAAGATAGTGAGTGGTAACGTGAGCATGCGACTTACCCTACGAGCGGCGGTGCGTAGCGGGTTTATCGACGGATGATCTGGTACCCGGAGAGAGGTCCTTCCGTCGGTAATGATGATCTCTAGGCGAACGACGATTTCCGCGATTGACGGTGAGGTAGATTTCTTACTTTTCGACGGGCATCCGCCCATCGATGTACCGACTCTTGTAGGTAAGGACGAGTTCCTGTCGTCCGACTGCGGTGAAGAACTCGTGGAGCGAAAGGAAACGACGTTGACGACTGGAGAAAGTTAGTCGATGGTGATAATCTCGATGTCCGACGATATAACGGCGGTGGATGCGTCCGAAGCGACGCTGCCGGTCGATCGAGTCACTACACGGGTGTACCCACGGGGGTCGATAAGGAGGACTTTTCCGTAAAATGGAACGTTCGACACAACCTTTGGTCCAATTTTCACCGGATGTAATGTTAGAGCGGCACGAATAATTTGTTTAAATACAGACGAGTTGTTTCCACGAGATGCCGGTCGCGGCTTTTGCGCGGCTATCGCGATTGCGCGGCGAAGATTGAACTTGGTACCACCTCGTCTTCTTGGCATTTATGGATTTGAATAAATACAAATAAATATTTTCGGAAAAATCAATTGACCGTTAATTGGGTAAATGAGAGGATGAGTAAGATTATCATGCAGCAGGGGTTCGAGATACGAATCAATCGACGTGCAGGAGAAGCACAACCGGTAGATTCAATCTCGAAATTTAAGCGAGGTAAGAATTGACGACGTGCAGGAGAAGCACAACCGACGATTCTTCGGAAAATGAAGGGAGGATTGGTGAAGGATTAATTTAATTAACGGACGGTTGATTTCTATACTCGATATGCAAAATTGCAAAATAAAATGTATTCGATTAATTGAGATGCCAAGGAATCGAGGGTGATAGATTGTTGACTCAAATAAATTCGTGAGAGATTGATTCAATAAATTAAACGATACGAAATACGTTGAGCGAATATTTCGATGAGGGATAAGGGTCGCGAAATAACTTTCACTGACTCTAAGATGTATATATATATATATTGTTACAAACTTGAAATATGATTATAATTACGTAAAGCTTTTCGATGATATTTCGACGCAAAAATCAGACTCAAACTTGGAGTTACAATGACAAAAGAGATATTAGAAAAATGTAAAAAGAAAATATTAAAGAATTATTCCGATTTTCCAGCGTGCGGGTCCGACACGAACGCGGCGAGCGGAGAAGCGCAACTGACTGGTGGAGAGACCGGAGAACTGGCGAGCAGCGGAGGACTCGGCTTTTTATTGGTGCGGCGGTGAGGCGGTGTGGTGCGCATGCGCCGCGGAGAGGAGACGCCGACGTTGATGTTCCTTCTCGCTTGCTCTTATGGCGTTAAACGGAGGATTCGACGATAAATCAATTATTAAATTTAAATGTTATAACAAATAATTATGTCGGTTGGACTGACGATAAATTAATATTTTTAATTTATCGTTAGTCTCACAATTTGTTACAATAATATCGTTTTTAAATAAAGAAATATAATTTTATATAAATTCCAATTGTTGTTATTTATTCTTTTGTGTGCGAAGTAGATTCGATGTAAAAATACGGCGGTTAAATGAGAGAGTAATAGTTATAATGCGAAATATACGAATTGCATACAATAATTATAAATGTGTAATTTTTAATTAATAAAATAGAGCGCACTATTATTTATGCGAAGGTAATAGTGATACCTTTACTCGTATGTACGTGGATAATATAAATGTTCATAATGGCTAATTGTTTTTATATTAATAGCGCGTGAGATATTTGTTATACTGATAATACTGAATTATAAAGATTGTCGCTTATCTAAGTGATTAAAATAACGTTTATAATTCGTTTGTCGCATTAAACATTTATTATAATTATTAATAATATTGTAAGTCGCATTGTGACGGCGTTAATTATTATTTGAATAATTTCTTTATTAATTAGGGCGTGTCTAAAATTGTTCTAGAATATTCTGCACGCAGAAATAATAATAATGATACGGGGTTGGAAACAAAGGAGACAAAGAAGCGACACGTGTTATTGGCGTTGGAGCGGATGTTTAGTCTACAAGGTATGGAGTGATAGCGATTTGTTTATCGCTTAATTAATTCTTAGGATTCGGCATGATGTGGTATTGTTTAAATTATTATTTCTTAGAAGCCTACGTGCAACACGTGGCTTGCATAATGGCGGCGCGTCCGAGAGAGACGCGTCGAGTGCGAGAGAGAAGGAGATATACATGCGCTGGGAAAGTTCGGGAAAAAATCTGGCTAATGTCTTCTATTATGTACTTGAAAATGGGAGAGCGTACGAGAAAAGACTTATACTGTAAAAAGAGCGCTTGCTCGTTTCAAGAGGCAATAAAGCAATTCAAGGGTTTTCTGGAAAATGTCTCGAAGGGAAGCGTTCGCTCGACTCGAGGGGCAATAAAGTAATTTGGGAAAAAGTCACGTAGTGTCTATTTGCCATAGTAGCCATGAGTAAGAGAGAGAGGATTTGGCAGGGTGAGAGTAAGAGAGAGAGAGACTCTATATACGAGGCGAGTCGCGGGGTCGCGAGTATATCGCGAGTCCGCGGATTACGCAATCTCGCGGTTTTTCGCGAGCACATGAAAATAGGGATGAGCGGGTTGATAGTCGTGATCCGTGGGTCGCGAATTATATCGCGGATCCGCGGAAAACTAGATTCGCGATTAAGGAAGAAGGTTTTTGTGATACGGGTTACATGAGCATGAAGGAGGTACACGGATAACCCGAAGGAGAAGGATAGAAGATGAGAAAGATACGATTGAGCGCGCGAAGTATCAGGCGAGCAGGAGGATTACGTTGGTCTCCTAGCGGAGCGCTAGAGAGAGACGGAGCGAGAGCGCGCGGGTGCGCGCGAGCGTTAAGGAGAGACGAGGATAGAGAGTGAGTGCGCGCGGGCGCTGAAGAGAGACAAGGATGGAGAGCGAGTGCGCGCGGGCGTTGAGCTCGGCGCGCTAGCTAGGCGCGTTCAGCGGAAGTAGGTACATACTAGGGAAAGTCGTATGTACACAGACAAAAATAAGAAATGATGAAAAATAAATGCGCTCGTCACAATATGAGTTAAGGTTAATGAAAAAATA
Source organism: Ophion obscuratus (assembly GCA_964007375.1). Taxonomy (NCBI): domain Eukaryota; kingdom Metazoa; phylum Arthropoda; class Insecta; order Hymenoptera; family Ichneumonidae; genus Ophion; species Ophion obscuratus. The sequence goes on along the minus strand of OZ023323.1, from coordinate 7,831,143 downwards.
TTCTTGTATTGTGGATTATAACTTTGTATGTATGTATGTATAGCAATATATATATATCTATAGGTATCGTATATATGTGTATGTATATATATATGTATGTATACGTATATATATATATATATATATATGTTTATTCGTATAAAATAAAGGACAAGATCGGTATATGTATATGTGTATATATATATATGGAGAATGGAGGGCAAGATCGCCAGGACGTAACACCAAACTGAGAACGCCGCGCCGAGCATCGGATTCGTTCACGTTCACAGTCCACAGCAAAAGTAGTCGTCCTCAACGGCTTTTATCGTCCCAAGGGTAGAACATTCTAAAAAGTCACCCACTGGTAACGAGTCCGAACAGTCTCTAGATTATTTCGATAATGAAACACAAAACAGAATATGAATGGACAGGTTTTCACGATGGATTCGTCTCGGTCCGATAAAAAAAACCGTTGAAACAGACGTATTTATCGACATCGAAACTCATGTGAATTTTCGTTCGAATCGACGACTTTTAAAACGGGAAACGAATCCGAGTCTGCATGCAAGTGTTTCTGTAGTCGAATAGTCCCTCCAAACTTAGAACGCCGCGCCGAGCATCGGAATTGTTCACGTTCATAGTCCACAGCAGCAGTAGGAGTCCTCAACGCCTTTTTTCGTGCCGAGGATGAAACATTTTGAAAAGTCACCCACTGGGAAGGAGTCCGAACAGTCTCAAGATTATTTCGATAATGAAACACAAAACAGAATATGAATGGACCGGTTTTCACAATGGATTTGACTGGCGCCGATAAAAAAAACGGTTGAAACGGACGTATATATCGACGTCGAAACTCATGTGAAGTTTCGTTCGAATCGGCGACTTTTTAATCGGGAAACGAATCCGAGTCTGCATTCAAGTGTTTCTGTAGTCGAATAATCCCTACAAACTGAGAACGCCGCGCCGAGCATCGGGTTCTCTCACGTTCACAGTCCACAGCAGAATTAGTAGTCCTCAACGGCTTTTTTCGTGCCAATGGTAGAACATTTTAAAAATTCACCCACTGGGAACGAGTCCGAACAGTCCCTAGATCATTTCGATAATGAAACACAAAACAGAATATGAATGGACCGGTTTTCACGATGGATTCGTCTCGGTCCGATAAAAAAAAACGGTTGAAACAGACGTATTTATCGACATCGAAACTCATGTGAATTTTCGTTCGAATCGCCGACTTTCAAATCGGGAAACGAATCCGAGTCTGCATGCAAGTGTTTCGGTTGTCGAATAGTTCCTTCAAACTGAGAACGCCGTGCCGAGCATCGGATTCGTTCACGTTCATAGTCCACAGCAGCAGTAGGAGTTCTCAATGGCTATTTTCGTGCCGAGGGTGATACATTTTTAAAAATCACCCACTGGGAACGAGTCCGAACAGTCTCAAGATTATGTCGATAATGAAACACAAAACAGAATATGAATCGACCGGTTTTCAGATTGGATTCGAATCGGTCGGTAAAAAAAACTGTTGAAACAGGCGTATTTATCAACGTCGAATCTCCTGTGAATTTTCGTTCGAATCGACGACTTTTAAATCGGGTAATGAATCCGAGTCTGCATGCAAGTGTTTCTGTTATCGAATAGTCCCTTCAAACTGAGAACGCCGCGCCGAGCATCGGATTTGTTCACGTTCATAGTCCACAGCAAAAGTAGTAGTCCTCAATGGAAATTTTCGTGCCGAGGGTAATACATTTTTCAAAATCACCCACTGGGAACGAATCCGAACAGTCTGAAGTTTATTTCGGTAATGAAACACAAAACAGAATTTGAATGAACCGTTGTACATATTGGATTTGTCGCGATTCGATTAAAAAAACGGTTGATACAGGCGTATTTATCAACGTCGAATCTCTTGTGAATTTTCGTTCGAATCGACGACTTTTAAAACGGGAAACGATTCCGAGTCTGCGTGCAAGTGTTTCTGTAGTCGTATAGTCCCTCCAAACTTAGAACGCCGCGCCGAGCATCGGAATTGTTCAAGTTCATAGTCCACAGCAGCAGTAGGAGTCCTCAACGCCTTTTTTCGTGCCGAGGGTGAAACATTTTGAAAAGTCACCCACTGGGAAGGAGTCCGAACAGTCTCAAGATTATTTCGATAATGAAACACAAAACAGAATATGAATGGACCGGTTTTCACAATGGATTTGACTGGCGCCGATAAAAAAAACGGTTGAGACGGACGTATATATCGACGTCGAAATTCATGTGAAGCTTCGTTCGAATCGACGACTTTTAAAACGGGAAACGAATCCGCGTCTGCATGCAAGTGTTTCTGTAGTCGAATAGTCCCTCCAAGCTGAGAACGCCGCGCCGAGCATCGGATTCGTTCACGTTCACAGTCCACAGCAGAAGTAGTAGTCCTCAACGGCTTTTTTCGTGCCAATGGTAGAACATTTTCAAAAGTCACCCACTGGTAACGAGTCCGAACAGTCGCTAGATTATTTCGATAATGAAACACAAAACAGAATATGAATGGACCGGTTTTCACGATGGATTCTTTTCGGTCCGATAAAAAAAACGGTTGAAACTGACGTATTTATCGACATCGAAACTCATGTGAATTTTCGTTCGAATCGACGACTTTTAAAACGGGAAATGAATCCGAGTCTGCATGCAAGTGTTTCTGTAGTCGAATAGTCCCTCCAAACTGAGAACGCCGCGCCGAGCATCGGATTTGTTCACGTTCATAGTCCACAGCAGCAGTAGGAGTCCTCAACGGCTTTTTTCGTGCCGAGGGTGAAACATTTTGAAAAGTCACCCACTGGGAACGAGTCCGAACAGTCTCAAGATTATTTCGATAATGAAACACAAAACAGAATATGAATCGACCGGTTTTCAGATTGGATTCGAATCGGTCCAGTAAAAAAAACGGTTGAAACAGCCGTATTTATCAACGTCGAATCTCTTGTGAATTTTCGTTCGAATCGACGACTTTTAAAACGGGAAACGAATCCGAGTCTGCGTGCAAGTGTTTCTGTAGTCGAATAGTCCCTCCAAACTTAGAACGCCGCGCCGAGCATCGGAATTGTTCACGTTCATAGTCCACAGCAGCAGTAGGAGTCCTCAACGCCTTTTTTCGTGCCGAGGGTGAAACATTTTGAAAAGTCACCCACTGGGAAGGAGTCCGAACAGTCTCAAGATTATTTCGATAATGAAACACAAAACAGAATATGAATGGACCGGTTTTCACAATGGATTTGACTGGCGCCGATAAAAAAAACGGTTGAAACGGACGTATATATCGACATCGAAACTCATGTGAAGTTTCGTTCGAATCGGCTACTTTTTAATCGGGAAACGAATCCGAGTCTGCATGCAAGTGTTTCTGTAGTCGAATAATCCCTACAAACTGAGAACACCGCGCCGAGCATCGGGTTCTCTCACGTTCACAGTCCACAGCAGAAGTAGTAGTCCTCAACGGCTTTTTTCGTGCCAATGGTAGAACATTTTAAAAATTCACCCACTGGGAACGAGTCCGAACAGTCCCTAGATCATTTCGATAATGAAACACAAAACAGAATATGAATGGACCGGTTTTCACGATGGATTCGTCTCGGTCCGATAAAAAAAAACGGTTGAAACAGACGTATTTATCGACATCGAAACTCATGTGAATTTTCGTTCGAATCGCCGACTTTCAAATCGGGAAACGAATCCGAGTCTGCATGCAAGTGTTTCTGTTGTCGAATAGTTCCTTCAAACTGAGAACGCCGTGCCGAGCATCGGATTCGTTCACGTTCATAGTCCACAGCAGCAGTAGGAGTTCTCAATGGCTATTTTCGTGCCGAGGGTGATACATTTTTTAAAATCACCCACTGGGAACGAGTCCGAACAGTCTCAAGATTATTTCGATAATGAAACACAAAACAGAATATGAATCGACCGGTTTTCAGATTGGATTCGAATCGGTCGGTAAAAAAAACTGTTGAAACAGGCGTATTTATCAACGTCGAATCTCCTGTGAATTTTCGTTCGAATCGACGACTTTTAAATCGGGTAACGAATCCGAGTCTGCATGCAAGTGTTTCTGTTATCGAATAGTCCCTTCAAACTGAGAACGCCGCGCCGAGCATCGGATTTGTTCACGTTCATAGTCCACAGCAAAAGTAGTAGTCCTCAATGGAAATTTTCGTGCCGAGGGTAATACATTTTTCAAAATCACCCACTGGGAACGAATCCGAACAGTCTGAAGTTTATTTCGGTAATGAAACACAAAACAGAATTTGAATGAACCGTTGTACATATTGGATTTGTCGCGATTCGATAAAAAAAACGGTTGATACAGGCGTATTTATCAACGTCGAATCTCTTGTGAATTTTCGTTCGAATCGACGACTTTTAAAACGGGAAACGAATCCGAGTCGGCGTGCAAGTGTTTCTGTAGTCGTATAGTCCCTCCAAACTTAGAACGCCGCGCCGAGCATCGGAATTGTTCAAGTTCATAGTCCACAGCAGCAGTAGGAGTCCTCAACGCCTTTTTTCGTGCCGAGGGTGAAACATTTTGAAAAGTCACCCACTGGGAAGGAGTCCGAACAGTCTCAAGATTATTTCGATAATGAAACACAAAACAGAATATGAATGGACCGGTTTTCACAATGGATTTGACTGGCGCCGATAAAAAAAACGGTTGAAACGGACGTATATATCGACGTCGAAATTCATGTGAAGCTTCGTTCGAATCGGCGACTTTTTAATCGGGAAACGAATCCGAGTCTGCATGCAAGTGTTTCTGTAGTCGAATAGTCCCTCCAATGTTACGTCCGGGAATTTATTTTAGATAAAAAATAATAAATTCCTTTGAAAGAGAAATAACCGATTTCTGTTACGAGCTTGAGTTTACGTTGATTGTTTAATTAATACAATTTTATTTGTTTTTCAGAAACGGACGCCAGCCTTGAGATCCTGCCTTTAGTCGGGAATGTGCCCAACAGGGATGAGGATCGAGCCACAGTTTTGATCGGTAACTAATAATTACTCGCGGGGATAGGGCAGTCGGTAAATAAGATAGTGAGTGGTAACGTGAGCATGCGACTTACCCTACGAGCGGCGGTGCGTAGCGGGTTTATCGACGGATGATCTGGTACCCGGAGAGAGGTCCTTCCGTCGGTAATGATGATCTCTAGGCGAACGACGATTTCCGCGATTGACGGTGAGGTAGATTTCTTACTTTTCGACGGGCATCCGCCCATCGATGTACCGACTCTTGTAGGTAAGGACGAGTTCCTGTCGTCCGACTGCGGTGAAGAACTCGTGGAGCGAAAGGAAACGACGTTGACGACTGGAGAAAGTTAGTCGATGGTGATAATCTCGATGTCCGACGATATAACGGCGGTGGATGCGTCCGAAGCGACGCTGCCGGTCGATCGAGTCACTACACGGGTGTACCCACGGGGGTCGATAAGGAGGACTTTTCCGTAAAATGGAACGTTCGACACAACCTTTGGTCCAATTTTCACCGGATGTAATGTTAGAGCGGCACGAATAATTTGTTTAAATACAGACGAGTTGTTTCCACGAGATGCCGGTCGCGGCTTTTGCGCGGCTATCGCGATTGCGCGGCGAAGATTGAACTTGGTACCACCTCGTCTTCTTGGCATTTATGGATTTGAATAAATACAAATAAATATTTTCGGAAAAATCAATTGACCGTTAATTGGGTAAATGAGAGGATGAGTAAGATTATCATGCAGCAGGGGTTCGAGATACGAATCAATCGACGTGCAGGAGAAGCACAACCGGTAGATTCAATCTCGAAATTTAAGCGAGGTAAGAATTGACGACGTGCAGGAGAAGCACAACCGACGATTCTTCGGAAAATGAAGGGAGGATTGGTGAAGGATTAATTTAATTAACGGACGGTTGATTTCTATACTCGATATGCAAAATTGCAAAATAAAATGTATTCGATTAATTGAGATGCCAAGGAATCGAGGGTGATAGATTGTTGACTCAAATAAATTCGTGAGAGATTGATTCAATAAATTAAACGATACGAAATACGTTGAGCGAATATTTCGATGAGGGATATATATATATTGTTACAAACTTGAAATATGATTATAATTACGTAAAGCTTTTCGATGATATTTCGACGCAAAAATCAGACTCAAACTTGGAGTTACAATGACAAAAGAGATATTAGAAAAATGTAAAAAGAAAATATTAAAGAATTATTCCGATTTTCCAGCGTGCGGGTCCGACACGAACGCGGCGAGCGGAGAAGCGCAACTGACTGGTGGAGAGACCGGAGAACTGGCGAGCAGCGGAGGACTCGGCTTTTTATTGGTGCGGCGGTGAGGCGGTGTGGTGCGCATGCGCCGCGGAGAGGAGACGCCGACGTTGATGTTCCTTCTCGCTTGCTCTTATGGCGTTAAACGGAGGATTCGACGATAAATCAATTATTAAATTTAAATGTTATAACAAATAATTATGTCGGTTGGACTGACGATAAATTAATATTTTTAATTTATCGTTAGTCTCACAATTTGTTACAATAATATCGTTTTTAAATAAAGAAATATAATTTTATATAAATTCCAATTGTTGTTATTTATTCTTTTGTGTGCGAAGTAGATTCGATGTAAAAATACGGCGGTTAAATGAGAGAGTAATAGTTATAATGCGAAATATACGAATTGCATACAATAATTATAAATGTGTAATTTTTAATTAATAAAATAGAGCGCACTATTATTTATGCGAAGGTAATAGTGATACCTTTACTCGTATGTACGTGGATAATATAAATGTTCATAATGGCTAATTGTTTTTATATTAATAGCGCGTGAGATATTTGTTATACTGATAATACTGAATTATAAAGATTGTCGCTTATCTAAGTGATTAAAATAACGTTTATAATTCGTTTGTCGCATTAAACATTTATTATAATTATTAATAATATTGTAAGTCGCATTGTGACGGCGTTAATTATTATTTGAATAATTTCTTTATTAATTAGGGCGTGTCTAAAATTGTTCTAGAATATTCTGCACGCAGAAATAATAATAATGATACGGGGTTGGAAACAAAGGAGACAAAGAAGCGACACGTGATATTGGCGTTGGAGCGGATGTTTAGTCTACAAGGTATGGAGTGATAGCGATTTGTTTATCGCTTAATTAATTCTTAGGATTCGGCATGATGTGGTATTGTTTAAATTATTATTTCTTAGAAGCCTACGTGCAACACGTGGCTTGCATAATGGCGGCGCGTCCGAGAGAGACGCGTCGAGTGCGAGAGAGAAGGAGATATACATGCGCTGGGAAAGTTCGGGAAAAAATCTGGCTAATGTCTTCTATTATGTACTTGAAAATGGGAGAGCGTACGAGAAAAGACTTATACTGTAAAAAGAGCGCTTGCTCGTTTCAAGAGGCAATAAAGCAATTCAAGGGTTTTCTGGAAAATGTCTCGAAGGGAAGCGTTCGCTCGACTCGAGGGGCAATAAAGTAATTTGGGAAAAAGTCACGTAGTGTCTATTTGCCATAGTAGCCATGAGTAAGAGAGAGAGGATTTGGCAGGGTGAGAGTAAGAGAGAGAGAGACTCTATATACGAGGCGAGTCGCGGGGTCGCGAGTATATCGCGAGTCCGCGGATTACGCAATCTCGCGGTTTTTCGCGAGCACATGAAAATAGGGATGAGCGGGTTGATAGTCGTGATCCGTGGGTCGCGAATTATATCGCGGATCCGCGGAAAACTAGATTCGCGATTAAGGAAGAAGGTTTTTGTGATACGGGTTACATGAGCATGAAGGAGGTACACGGATAACCCGAAGGAGAAGGATAGAAGATGAGAAAGATACGATTGAGCGCGCGAAGTATCAGGCGAGCAGGAGGATTACGTTGGTCTCCTAGCGGAGCGCTAGAGAGAGACGGAGCGAGAGCGCGCGGGTGCGCGCGAGCGTTAAGGAGAGACGAGGATAGAGAGTGAGTGCGCGCGGGCGCTGAAGAGAGACAAGGATGGAGAGCGAGTGCGCGCGGGCGTTGAGCTCGGCGCGCTAGCTAGGCGCGTTCAGCGGAAGTAGGTACATACTAGGGAAAGTCGTATGTACACAGACAAAAATAAGAAATGATGAAAAATAAATGCGCTCGTCACAATATGAGTTAAGGTTAATGAAAAAATATTCTTGTATTGTGGATTATAACTTTGTATGTATGTATGTATAGCAATATATATATATCTATAGGTATCGTATATATGTGTATGTATATATATATGTATGTATACGTATATATATATATATATATATATGTTTATTCGTATAAAATAAAGGACAAGATCGGTATATGTATATGTGTATATATATATATGGAGAATGGAGGGCAAGATCGCCAGGACGTAACACCAAACTGAGAACGCCGCGCCGAGCATCGGATTCGTTCACGTTCACAGTCCACAGCAAAAGTAGTCGTCCTCAACGGCTTTTATCGTCCCAAGGGTAGAACATTCTAAAAAGTCACCCACTGGTAACGAGTCCGAACAGTCTCTAGATTATTTCGATAATGAAACACAAAACAGAATATGAATGGACAGGTTTTCACGATGGATTCGTCTCGGTCCGATAAAAAAAACCGTTGAAACAGACGTATTTATCGACATCGAAACTCATGTGAATTTTCGTTCGAATCGACGACTTTTAAAACGGGAAACGAATCCGAGTCTGCATGCAAGTGTTTCTGAAGTCGAATAGTTCCTTCAAACTGAGAACGCCGTGCCGAGCATCGGATTCGTTCACGTTCATAGTCCACAGCAGCAGTAGGAGTTCTCAATGGCTATTTTCGTGCCGAGGGTGATACATTTTTAAAAATCACCCACTGGGAACGAGTCCGAACAGTCTCAAGATTATTTCGATAATGAAACACAAAACAGAATATGAATCGACCGGTTTTCAGATTGGATTCGAATCGGTCGGTAAAAAAAACTGTTGAAACAGGCGTATTTATCAACGTCGAATCTCCTGTGAATTTTCGTTCGAATCGACGACTTTTAAATCGGGTAACGAATCCGAGTCTGCATGCAAGTGTTTCTGTTATCGAATAGTCCCTCCAAACTGAGAACGCCGCGCCGAGCATCGGATTTGTTCACGTTCATAGTCCACAGCAAAAGTAGTAGTCCTCAACGGCTTTTATCGTGCCAAGGGTAGAACATTTTAAGAAGTCACCCACTGGTAACGAGTCCGAACAGTCGCTAGATTATTTCGATAATAAAACACAAAACAGACTATGAATGGACCGGTTTTCACGATGGATTCTTCTCGGTCCGATAAAAAAAACGGTTGAACCAGACGTATTTATCGACATCGAAACTCATGTGAATTTTCGTTCGAATCGACGACTTTTAAAACGGGAAATGAATCCGAGTCTGCATGCAAGTGTTTCTGTAGTCGAATAGTCCCTCCAAACTGAGAACGCCGCGCCGAGCATCGGATTTGTTCACGTTCATAGTCCACAGCAGCAGTAGGAGTCCTCAACGGCTTTTTTCGTGCCGAGGGTGAAACATTTTGAAAAGTCACCCACTGGGAACGAGTCCGAACAGTCTCAAGATTATTTCGATAATGAAACACAAAACAGAATATGAATCGACCGGTTTTCAGATTGGATTCGAATCGGTCCAGTAAAAAAAAACGGTTGAAACAGCCGTATTTATCAACGTCGAATCTCTTGTGAATTTTCGTTCGAATCGACGACATTTAAAACGGGAAACGAATCCGAGTCTGCGTGCAAGTGTTTCTGTAGTCGAATAGTCCCTCCAAACTTAGAACGCCGCGCCGAGCATCGGAATTGTTCACGTTCATAGTCCACAGCAGCAGTAGGAGTCCTCAACGCCTTTTTTCGTGCCGAGGGTGAAACATTTTGAAAAGTCACCCACTGGGAAGGAGTCCGAACAGTCTCAAGATTATTTCGATAATGAAACACAAAACAGAATATGAATGGACCGGTTTTCACAATGGATTTGACTGGCGCCGATAAAAAAAACGGTTGAAACGGACGTATATATCGACATCGAAACTCATGTGAAGTTTCGTTCGAATCGGCTACTTTTTAATCGGGAAACGAATCCGAGTCTGCATGCAAGTGTTTCTGTAGTCGAATAATCCCTACAAACTGAGAACACCGCGCCGAGCATCGGGTTCTCTCACGTTCACAGTCCACAGCAGAAGTAGTAGTCCTCAACGGCTTTTTTCGTGCCAATGGTAGAACATTTTAAAAATTCACCCACTGGGAACGAGTCCGAACAGTCCCTAGATCATTTCGATAATGAAACACAAAACAGAATATGAATGGACCGGTTTTCACGATGGATTCGTCTCGGTCCGATAAAAAAAAACGGTTGAAACAGACGTATTTATCGACATCGAAACTCATGTGAATTTTCGTTCGAATCGCCGACTTTCAAATCGGGAAACGAATCCGAGTCTGCATGCAAGTGTTTCTGTTGTCGAATAGTTCCTTCAAACTGAGAACGCCGTGCCGAGCATCGGATTCGTTCACGTTCATAGTCCACAGCAGCAGTAGGAGTTCTCAATGGCTATTTTCGTGCCGAGGGTGATACATTTTTAAAAATCACCCACTGGGAACGAGTCCGAACAGTCTCAAGATTATTTCGATAATGAAACACAAAACAGAATATGAATCGACCGGTTTTCAGATTGGATTCGAATCGGTCGGTAAAAAAAACTGTTGAAACAGGCGTATTTATCAACGTCGAATCTCCTGTGAATTTTCGTTCGAATCGACGACTTTTAAATCGGGTAACGAATCCGAGTCTGCATGCAAGTGTTTCTGTTATCGAATAGTCCCTTCAAACTGAGAACGCCGCGCCGAGCATCGGATTTGTTCACGTTCATAGTCCACAGCAAAAGTAGTAGTCCTCAATGGAAATTTTCGTGCCGAGGGTAATACATTTTTCAAAATCACCCACTGGGAACGAATCCGAACAGTCTGAAGTTTATTTCGGTAATGAAACACAAAACAGAATTTGAATGAACCGTTGTACATATTGGATTTGTCGCGATTCGATAAAAAAAACGGTTGATACAGGCGTATTTATCAACGTCGAATCTCTTGTGAATTTTCGTTCGAATCGACGACTTTTAAAACGGGAAACGAATCCGAGTCTGCGTGCAAGTGTTTCTGTAGTCGTATAGTCCCTCCAAACTTAGAACGCCGCGCCGAGCATCGGAATTGTTCAAGTTCATAGTCCACAGCAGCAGTAGGAGTCCTCAACGCCTTTTTTCGTGCCGAGGGTGAAACATTTTGAAAAGTCACCCACTGGGAAGGAGTCCGAACAGTCTCAAGATTATTTCGATAATGAAACACAAAACAGAATATGAATGGACCGGTTTTCACAATGGATTTGACTGGCGCCGATAAAAAAAACGGTTGAAACGGACGTATATATCGACGTCGAAATTCATGTGAAGCTTCGTTCGAATCGGCGACTTTTTAATCGGGAAACGAATCCGAGTCTGCATGCAAGTGTTTCTGTAGTCGAATAGTCCCTCCAAACTGAGAACGCCGCGCCGAGCATCGGATTCGTTCACGTTCACAGTCCACAGCAAAAGTAGTCGTCCTCAACGGCTTTTATCGTCCCAAGGGTAGAACATTCTAAAAAGTCACCCACTGGTAACGAGTCCGAACAGTCTCTAGATTATTTCGATAATGAAACACAAAACAGAATATGAATGGACAGGTTTTCACGATGGATTCGTCTCGGTCCGATAAAAAAAACCGTTGAAACAGACGTATTTATCGACATCGAAACTCATGTGAATTTTCGTTCGAATCGACGACTTTTAAAACGGGAAACGAATCCGAGTCTGCATGCAAGTGTTTCTGAAGTCGAATAATCCCTACAAACTGAGAACGCCGCGCCGAGCATCGGATTCGTTCACGTTCACAGTCCACAGCAGAAGTCGTAGTCCTCAACGGCTTTTTTCGTGCCAAGGGTAGAACATTTTAAAAAGTCACCCACTGGGAACGAGTCCGAACAGTCCCTAGCTTATTTCGATAATGAAACACAAAACAGAATATGAATGGACCGGTTTTGACGATGGATTCGTCTCGGTCCGAAAAAAAGAACGGCTGAAACAGCCGTATTTATCAACGTCGAATCTCTTGTGAATTTTCGTTCGAATCGACGACTTTTAAAACGGGAAACGAATCCGCGTCTGCATGCAAGTGTTTCTGTAGTCGAATAGTCCCTCCAAGCTGAGAACGCCGCGCCGAGCATCGGATTCGTTCACGTTCACAGTCCACAGCAGAAGTAGTAGTCCTCAACGGCTTTTTTCGTGCCAATGGTAGAACATTTTCAAAAGTCACCCACTGGTAACGAGTCCGAACAGTCGCTAGATTATTTCGATAATGAAACACAAAACAGAATATGAATGGACCGGTTTTCATAATGGATTTGACTGGCGCCGATAAAAAAAACGGTTGAAACGGACGTATATATCGACGTCGAAACTCATGTGAAGTTTCGTTCGAATCGGCGACTTTTTAATCGGGAAACGAATCCGAGTCTGCATTCAAGTGTTTCTGTAGTCGAATAATCCCTACAAACTGAGAACGCCGCGCCGAGCATCGGGTTCGTTCACGTTCACAGTCCACAGCAGAAGTAGTAGTCCTCAACGGCTCTTTTCGTGCCAATGGTAGAACATTTTAAACAGTCACCCACTGGGAACGAGTCCGAACCGTCCCTAGATCATTTCGATAATGAAACACAAAACAGAATATGAATGGACCGGTTTTCACGATGGATTCGTCTCGGTCCTTTAAAAAAAAACGGTTGAAACAGACGTATTTATCGACATCGAAACTCATGTGAATTTTCGTTCGAATCGCCGACTTTCAAATCGGGAAACGAATCCGAGTCTGCATGCAAGTGTTTCTGTTGTCGAATAGTTCCTTCAAACTGAGAACGCCGTGCCGAGCATCGGATTCGTTCACGTTCATAGTCCACAGCAGCAGTAGGAGTTCTCAATGGCTATTTTCGTGCCGAGGGTGATACATTTTTAAAAATCACCCACTGGGAACGAGTCCGAACAGTCTCAAGATTATTTCGATAATGAAACACAAAACAGAATATGAATCGACCGGTTTTCAGATTGGATTCGAATCGGTCGGTAAAAAAAACTGTTGAAACAGGCGTATTTATCAACGTCGAATCTCCTGTGAATTTTCGTTCGAATCGACGACTTTTAAATCGGGTAACGAATCCGAGTCTGCATGCAAGTGTTTCTGTTATCGAATAGTCCCTCCAAACTGAGAACGCCGCGCCGAGCATCGGATTTGTTCACGTTCATAGTCCACAGCAAAAGTAGTAGTCCTCAACGGCTTTTATCGTGCCGGGGGTAGAACGTTTTAAAAAGTCACCCACTGGTAACGAGTCCGAACAGTCGCTAGATTATTTCGATAATGAAACACAAAACAGAATATGAATGGACCGGTTTTCACGATGGATTCTTCTCGGTCCGATAAAAAAAACGTTTGAAACAGACGTATTTATCGACATCGAAACTCATGTGAATTTTCGTTCGAATCGACGACTTTTAAAACGGGAAATGAATCCGAGTCTGCATGCAAGTGTTTCTGTAGTCGAATAGTCCCTCCAAACTGAGAACGCCGCGCCGAGCATCGGATTTGTTCACGTTCATAGTCCACAGCAGCAGTAGGAGTCCTCAACGGCTTTTTTCGTGCCGAGGGTGAAACATTTTGAAAAGTCACCCACTGGGAACGAGTCCGAACAGTCCCTAGATCATTTCGATAATGAAACACAAAACAGAATATGAATGGACCGGTTTTCACGATGGATTCGTCTCGGTCCTTTAAAAAAAAACGGTTGAAACAGACGTATTTATCGACATCGAAACTCATGTGAATTTTCGTTCGAATCGCCGACTTTCAAATCGGGAAACGAATCCGAGTCTGCATGCAAGTGTTTCTGTTGTCGAATAGTTCCTTCAAACTGAGAACGCCGTGCCGAGCATCGGATTCGTTCACGTTCATAGTCCACTGCAGCAGTAGGAGTTCTCAATGGCTATTTTCGTGCCGAGGGTGATACATTTTTAAAAATCACTCACTGGGAACGAGTCAGAACAGTCTCAAGATTATTTCGATAATGAAACACAAAACAGAATATGAATCGACCGGTTTTCAGATTGGATTCGAATCGGTCGGTAAAAAAAACTGTTGAAACAGGCGTATTTATCAACGTCGAATCTCCTGTGAATTTTCGTTCGAATCGACGACTTTTAAATCGGGTAACGAATCCGAGTCTGCATGCAAGTGTTTCTGTTATCGAATAGTCCCTCCAAACTGAGAACGCCGCGCCGAGCATCGGATTTGTTCACGTTCATAGTCCACAGCAAAAGTAGTAGTCCTCAACGGCTTTTATCGTGCCAAGGGTAGAACATTTTAAGAAGTCACCCACTGGTAACGAGTCCGAACAGTCGCTAGATTATTTCGATAATGAAACACAAAACAGACTATGAATGGACCGGTTTTCACGATGGATTCTTCTCGGTCCGATAAAAAAAACGGTTGAAACAGACGTATTTATCGACATCGAAACTCATGTGAATTTTCGTTCGAATCGACGACTTTTAAAACGGGAAATGAATCCGAGTCTGCATGCAAGTGTTTCTGTAGTCGAATAGTCCCTCCAAACTGAGAACGCCGCGCCGAGCATCGGATTTGTTCACGTTCATAGTCCACAGCAGCAGTAGGAGTCCTCAACGGCTTTTTTCGTGCCGAGGGTGAAACATTTTGAAAAGTCACCCACTGGGAACGAGTCCGAACAGTCTCAAGATTATTTCGATAATGAAACACAAAACAGAATATGAATCGACCGGTTTTCAGATTGGATTCGAATCGGTCCAGTAAAAAAAACGGTTGAAACAGCCGTATTTATCAACGTCGAATCTCTTGTGAATTTTCGTTCGAATCGACGACTTTTAAAACGGGAAACGAATCCGAGTCTGCGTGCAAGTGTTTCTGTAGTCGAATAGTCCCTCCAAACTTAGAACGCCGCGCCGAGCATCGGAATTGTTCACGTTCATAGTCCACAGCAGCAGTAGGAGTCCTCAACGCCTTTTTTCGTGCCGAGGGTGAAACATTTTGAAAAGTCACCCACTGGGAAGGAGTCCGAACAGTCTCAAGATTATTTCGATAATGAAACACAAAACAGAATATGAATGGACCGGTTTTCACAATGGATTTGACTGGCGCCGATAAAAAAAACGGTTGAAACGGACGTATATATCGACATCGAAACTCATGTGAAGTTTCGTTCGAATCGGCTACTTTTTAATCGGAAAACGAATCCGAGTCTGCATGCAAGTGTTTCTGTAGTCGAATAATCCCTACAAACTGAGAACACCGCGCCGAGCATCGGGTTCTCTCACGTTCACAGTCCACAGCAGAAGTAGTAGTCCTCAACGGCTTTTTTCGTGCCAATGGTAGAACATTTTAAAAATTCACCCACTGGGAACGAGTCCGAACAGTCCCTAGATCATTTCGATAATGAAACACAAAACAGAATATGAATGGACCGGTTTTCACGATGGATTCGTCTCGGTCCGATAAAAAAAAACGGTTGAAACAGACGTATTTATCGACATCGAAACTCATGTGAATTTTCGTTCGAATCGCCGACTTTCAAATCGGGAAACGAATCCGAGTCTGCATGCAAGTGTTTCTGTTGTCGAATAGTTCCTTCAAACTGAGAACGCCGTGCCGAGCATCGGATTCGTTCACGTTCATAGTCCACAGCAGCAGTAGGAGTTCTCAATGGCTATTTTCGTGCCGAGGGTGATACATTTTTAAAAATCACCCACTGGGAACGAGTCCGAACAGTCTCAAGATTATTTCGATAATGAAACACAAAACAGAATATGAATCGACCGGTTTTCAGATTGGATTCGAATCGGTCGGTAAAAAAAACTGTTGAAACAGGCGTATTTATCAACGTCGAATCTCCTGTGAATTTTCGTTCGAATCGACGACTTTTAAATCGGGTAACGAATCCGAGTCAGCATGCAAGTGTTTCTGTTATCGAATAGTCCCTTCAAACTGAGAACGCCGCGCCGAGCATCGGATTTGTTCACGTTCATAGTCCACAGCAAAAGTAGTAGTCCTCAATGGAAATTTTCGTGCCGAGGGTAATACATTTTTCAAAATCACCCACTGGGAACGAATCCGAACAGTCTGAAGTTTATTTCGGTAATGAAACACAAAACAGAATTTGAATGAACCGTTGTACATATTGGATTTGTCGCGATTCGATAAAAAAAACGGTTGATACAGGCGTATTTATCAACGTCGAATCTCTTGTGAATTTTCGTTCGAATCGACGACTTTTAAAACGGGAAACGAATCCGAGTCTGCGTGCAAGTGTTTCTGTAGTCGTATAGTCCCTCCAAACTTAGAACGCCGCGCCGAGCATCGGAATTGTTCAAGTTCATAGTCCACAGCAGCAGTAGGAGTCCTCAACGCCTTTTTTCGTGCCGAGGGTGAAACATTTTGAAAAGTCACCCACTGGGAAGGAGTCCGAACAGTCTCAAGATTATTTCGATAATGAAACACAAAACAGAATATGAATGGACCGGTTTTCACAATGGATTTGACTGGCGCCGATAAAAAAAACGGTTGAAACGGACGTATATATCGACGTCGAAATTCATGTGAAGCTTCGTTCGAATCGGCGACTTTTTAATCGGGAAACGAATCCGAGTCTGCATGCAAGTGTTTCTGTAGTCGAATAGTCCCTCCAAACTGAGAACGCCGCGCCGAGCATCGGATTCGTTCACGTTCACAGTCCACAGCAAAAGTAGTCGTCCTCAACGGCTTTTATCGTCCCAAGGGTAGAACATTCTAAAAAGTCACCCACTGGTAACGAGTCCGAACAGTCTCTAGATTATTTCGATAATGAAACACAAAACAGAATATGAATGGACAGGTTTTCACGATGGATTCGTCTCGGTCCGATAAAAAAAACCGTTGAAACAGACGTATTTATCGACATCGAAACTCATGTGAATTTTCGTTCGAATCGACGACTTTTAAAACGGGAAACGAATCCGAGTCTGCATGCAAGTGTTTCTGAAGTCGAATAATCCCTACAAACTGAGAACGCCGCGCCGAGCATCGGATTCGTTCACGTTCACAGTCCACAGCAGAAGTCGTAGTCCTCAACGGCTTTTTTCGTGCCAAGGGTAGAACATTTTAAAAAGTCACCCACTGGGAACGAGTCCGAACAGTCCCTAGATCATTTCGATAATGAAACACAAAACAGAATATGAATGGACCGGTTTTCACGATGGATTCGTCTCGGTCCTTTAAAAAAAAACGGTTGAAACAGACGTATTTATCGACATCGAAACTCATGTGAATTTTCGTTCGAATCGCCGACTTTCAAATCGGGAAACGAATCCGAGTCTGCATGCAAGTGTTTCTGTTGTCGAATAGTTCCTTCAAACTGAGAACGCCGTGCCGAGCATCGGATTCGTTCACGTTCATAGTCCACTGCAGCAGTAGGAGTTCTCAATGGCTATTTTCGTGCCGAGGGTGATACATTTTTAAAAATCACTCACTGGGAACGAGTCAGAACAGTCTCAAGATTATTTCGATAATGAAACACAAAACAGAATATGAATCGACCGGTTTTCAGATTGGATTCGAATCGGTCGGTAAAAAAAACTGTTGAAACAGGCGTATTTATCAACGTCGAATCTCCTGTGAATTTTCGTTCGAATCGACGACTTTTAAATCGGGTAACGAATCCGAGTCTGCATGCAAGTGTTTCTGTTATCGAATAGTCCCTCCAAACTGAGAACGCCGCGCCGAGCATCGGATTTGTTCACGTTCATAGTCCACAGCAAAAGTAGTAGTCCTCAACGGCTTTTATCGTGCCAAGGGTAGAACATTTTAAAAAGTCACCCACTGGTAACGAGTCCGAACAGTCGCTAGATTATTTCGATAATGAAACACAAAACAGAATATGAATGGACCGGTTTTCACGGTGGATTCTTCTCGGTCCGATAAAAAAAACGGTTGAAACAGACGTATTTATCGACATCGAAACTCATGTGAATTTTCGTTCGAATCGACGACTTTTAAAACGGGAAATGAATCCGAGTCTGCATGCAAGTGTTTCTGTAGTCGAATAGTCCCTCCAAACTGAGAACGCCGCGCCGAGCATCGGATTTGTTCACGTTCATAGTCCACAGCAGCAGTAGGAGTCCTCAACGGCTTTTTTCGTGCCGAGGGTGAAACATTTTGAAAAGTCACCCACTGGGAACGAGTCCGAACAGTCTCAAGATTATTTCGATAATGAAACACAAAACAGAATATGAATCGACCGGTTTTCAGATTGGATTCGAATCGGTCCAGTAAAAAAAACGGTTGAAACAGCCGTATTTATCAACGTCGAATCTCTTGTGAATTTTCGTTCGAATCGACGACTTTTAAAACGGGAAACGAATCCGAGTCTGCGTGCAAGTGTTTCTGTAGTCGAATAGTCCCTCCAAACTTAGAACGCCGCGCCGAGCATCGGAATTGTTCACGTTCATAGTCCACAGCAGCAGTAGGAGTCCTCAACGCCTTTTTTCGTGCCGAGGGTGAAACATTTTGAAAAGTCACCCACTGGGAAGGAGTCCGAACAGTCTCAAGATTATTTCGATAATGAAACACAAAACAGAATATGAATGGACCGGTTTTCACAATGGATTTGACTGGCGCCGATAAAAAAAACGGTTGAAACGGACGTATATATCGACATCGAAACTCATGTGAAGTTTCGTTCGAATCGGCTACTTTTTAATCGGGAAACGAATCCGAGTCTGCATGCAAGTGTTTCTGTAGTCGAATAATCCCTACAAACTGAGAACACCGCGCCGAGCATCGGGTTCTCTCACGTTCACAGTCCACAGCAGAATTAGTAGTCCTCAACGGCTTTTTTCGTGCCAATGGTAGAACATTTTAAAAATTCACCCACTGGGAACGAGTCCGAACAGTCCCTAGATCATTTCGATAATGAAACACAAAACAGAATATGAATGGACCGGTTTTCACGATGGATTCGTCTCGGTCCGATAAAAAAAAACGGTTGAAACAGACGTATTTATCGACATCGAAACTCATGTGAATTTTCGTTCGAATCGCCGACTTTCAAATCGGGAAACGAATCCGAGTCTGCATGCAAGTGTTTCTGTTGTCGAATAGTTCCTTCAAACTGAGAACGCCGTGCCGAGCATCGGATTCGTTCACGTTCATAGTCCACAGCAGCTTCTCAATGGCTATTTTCTCAATGGAGGAGTTCTCAATGGCTATTTTCTCAAAGAGGAGTTCTCAATGGCTATTTTCGTGCCGAGGGTGATACATTTTTAAAAATCACCCACTGGGAACGAGTCCGAACAGTCTCAAGATTATTTCGATAATGAAACACAAAACAGAATATGAATCGACCGGTTTTCAGATTGGATTCGAATCGGTCGGTAAAAAAAACGGTTGAAACAGGCGTATTTATCAACGTCGAATCTCCTGTGAATTTTCGTTCGAATCGACGACTTTTAAATCGGGTAACGAATCCGAGTCTGCATGTTTCTGTTATCGAATAGTCCCTTCAAACTGAGAACGCCGCGCCGAGCATCGGATTTGTTCACGTTCATAGTCCACAGCAAAAGTAGTAGTCCTCAATGGAAATTTTCGTGCCGAGGGTAATACATTTTTCAAAATCACCCACTGGGAACGAATCCGAACAGTCTGAAGTTTATTTCGGTAATGAAACAAAAAACAGAATTTGAATGAACCGTTGTACATATTGGATTTGTCGCGATTCGATAAAAAAAACGGTTGATACAGGCGTATTTATCAACGTCGAATCTCATGTGAATTTTCGTTCGAATCGACGACTTTTAAAACGGGAAACGAATCCGAGTCTGCATGCAAGTGTTTCTGTAGTCGAATGTCCCTCCAAACTGAGAACGCCGCGCCGAGCATCGGATTTGTTCACGTTCATAGTCCACAGCAAAAGTAGTAGTCCTCAACGGCTTTTATCGTGCAAAGGGTAGAACATTTTAAAAAGTCACCCACTGGTAACGAGTCCGAACAGTCTCTAGCTTATTTCGATAATGAAACACAAAACAGAATATGAATGGACCGGTTTTCACAATGGATTTGTCTGGCGCCGATAAAAAAAACGATTGAAACGGATGTATATATCGACGTCGAAACTCATGTGAAGTTTCGTTCGAATCGGCGACTTTTTAATCGGGAAACGAATCCGAGTCTGCATGCAAGTGTTTCTGTAGTCGAATAATCGCTACAAACTGAGAACGCCGCGCTGAGCATCGGATTCGTTCACGTTCACAGTCCAAAGCAGAAGTAGTAGTCCTCAACCGCTTTTTTCGTGCCAAGGGTAGAACATTTTAAAAAATCACCCACTGGGAACGAGTCCGAGCAGTGTTACGTCCGGGAATTTATTTTAGATAAAAAATAATAAATTCCTTTGAAAGAGAAATAACCGATTTCTGTTACGAGCTTGAGTTTACGTTGATTGTTTAATTAATACAATTTTATTTGTTTTTCAGAACGGACGCCAGCCTTGAGATCCTGCCTTTAGTCGGGAATGTGCCCAACAGGGATGAGGATCGAGCCACAGGTTTGATCGGTAACTAATAAT
This sequence comes from Ophion obscuratus, assembly GCA_964007375.1. Lineage (NCBI taxonomy): Eukaryota > Metazoa > Arthropoda > Insecta > Hymenoptera > Ichneumonidae > Ophion > Ophion obscuratus. The sequence goes on along the minus strand of OZ023323.1, from coordinate 7,810,427 downwards.
TACTCGCGGGGATAGGGCAGTCGGTAAATAAGATAGTGAGTGGTAACGTGAGCATGCGACTTACCCTACGAGCGGCGGTGCGTAGCGGGTTTATCGACGGATGATCTGGTACCCGGAGAGAGGTCCTTCCGTCGGTAACGATGATCTCTAGGCGAACGACGATTTCAACGGTTGATGGTGAGGTAGATTTCTTACTTTTCGACGAGCATCCGCCCATCGATGTACCGACTCTTGTAGGTAAGGACGAGTTCCTGTCGTCCGACTGCGGTGAAGAACTCGTGGAGCGAAAGGAAACGACGTTGACGACTGGAGAAAGTTAGTCGATGGTGATAATCTCGATGTCCGACGATATAACGGCGGTGGATGCGTCCGAAGCGACGCTGCCGGTCGATCGAGTCACTACACGGGTGTACCCACGGGGGTCGATAAGAAGGACTTTTCCGTAAAATGGAACGTTCGACACAACCTTTGGTCCAATTTTCACCGGATGTAATGTTAGAGCGGCACGAATAATTTGTTTAAATACAGACGAGTTGTTTCCACGAGATGCCGGTCGCGGCTTTTGCGCGGCTATCGCGATTGCGCGGCGAAGATTGAACTTGGTACCACCTCGTCTTCTTGGCATTTATGGATTTGAATAAATACAAATAAATATTTTCGGAAAAATCAATTGACCGTTAATTGGGTAAATGAGAGGATGAGTAAGATTATCATGCAGCAGGGGTTCGAGATACGAATCAATCGACGTGCAGGAGAAGCACAACCGGTAGATTCAATCTCGAAATTTAAGCGAGGTAAGAATTGACGACGTGCAGGAGAAGCACAACCGACGATTCTTTGGAAAATGAAGGGAGGATTGGTGAAGGATTAATTTAATTAACGGACGGTTGATTTCTATACTCGATATGCAAAATTGTAAAATAAAATGTATTCGATTAATTGAGATGCCAAGGAATCGAGGGTGATGGATTGTTGACTCAAATAAATTCGTGAGAGATTGATTCAATAAATTAAACGATACGAAATACGTTGAGCGAATATTTCGATGAGGGATAAGGGTCGCGAAATAACTTTCACTGACTCTAAGATGTATATATATATTGTTACAACTTGAAATATGATTATAATTACATAAAGCTGTTCGATGATATTTCGACGCAAAAATCAGACTCAAACTTGGAGTTACAATGACAAAAGAGATATTAGAAAAATGTAAAAAGAAAATATTAAAGAATTATTCCGATTTTCCAGCGTGCGGGTCCGACACGAACGCGGCGAGCGGAGAAGCGCAACTGACTGGTGGAGAGACCGGAGAACTGGCGAGCAGCGGAGGACTCGGCTTTTTATTGGTGCGGCGGTGAGGCGGTGTGGTGCGCATGCGCCGCGGAGAGGAGACGCCGACGTTGATGTTCCTTCTCGCTTGCTCTTATGGCGTTAAACGGAGGATTCGACGATAAATCAATTATTAAATTTAAATGTTATAACAAATAATTATGTCGGTTGGACTGACGATAAATTAATATTTTTAATTTATCGTTAGTCTCACAATTTGTTACAATAATATCGTTTTTAAATAAAGAAATATAATTTTATATAAATTCCAATTGTTGTTATTTATTCTTTTGTGTGCGAAGTAGATTCGATGTAAAAATACGGCGGTTAAATGAGAGAGTAATAGTTATAATGCGAAATATACGAATTGCATACAATAATTATAAATGTGTAATTTTTAATTAATAAAATAGAGCGCACTATTATTTATGCGAAGGTAATAGTGATACCTTTACTCGTATGTACGTGGATAATATAAATGTTCATAATGGCTAATTGTTTTTATATTAATAGCGCGTGAGATATTTGTTATACTGATAATACTGAATTATAAAGATTGTCGCTTATCTAAGTGATTAAAATAACGTTTATAATTCGTTTGTCGCATTAAACATTTATTATAATTATTAATAATATTGTAAGTCGCATTGTGACGGCGTTAATTATTATTTGAATAATTTCTTTATTAATTAGGGCGTGTCTGAAATTGTTCTAGAATATTCTGCACGCAGAAATAATAATAATGATACAGGGTTGGAAACAAAGGAGACAAAGAGGTGACACGTGATATTAGCGTTGGAGCGGATGTTTAGTCTACAAGGTATGGAGTGATAGCGATTTGTTTATCGCTTAATTAATTCTTAGGATTCGGCATGATGTGGTATTGTTTAAATTATTATTTCTTAGAAGCCTACGTGCAACACGTGGCTTGCATAATGGCGGCGCGTCCGAGAGAGACGCGTCGAGTGCGAGAGAGAAGGAGATATACATGCGCTGGGAAAGTTCGGGAAAAAATCTGGCTAATGTCTTCTATTATGTACTTGAAAATGGGAAAGCGTACGAGAAAAGACTTATATTGTAAAAAGAGCGCTTGCTCGTTTCGAGAGGCAATAAAGCAATTCAAGGGTTTTCTGGAAAATGTCTCGAAGGGAAGCGTTCGACTCGAGGGGCAATAAAGTAATTTGGGAAAAAGTCACGTAGCGTCTATTTGCCATAGTAGCCATGAGTAAGAGAGAGAGGATTAGGCTGGGTGAGAGTAAGAGAGAGAGAGACTCTATATACGAGGCGAGTCGCGGGGTCGCGAGTATATCGCGAGTCCGCGGATTACGCAATCTCGCGGTTTTTCGCGAGCACGTGAAAATAGGGGTGAACGGGTTAATAATCGTGATCCGTGGGTCGCGAATTATATCGCGGATCCGCGGAAAACTAGATTCGCGATTAAGAAAGAAGGTTTTTGTGATACGGGTTACATGAGCATGAAGGAGGTACACGGATAACCCGAAGGAGAAGGATAGAAGATGAGAAAGATACGATTGAGCGCGCGAAGTATCAGGCGAGCAGGAGGAGTACGTTGGTCTCCTAGCGGAGCGCTAGAGAGAGACGGAGCGAGAGCGCGCGGGTGCGCGCGAGCGTTAAGGAGAGGCGAGGATAGCGAGTGAGTGCGCGCGGGCGCTGAAGAGAGACAAGGATGGAGAGCGAGTGCGCGCGAGCGTTGAGCTCGGCGCGCTAGCTAGGCGCGTTCAGCGGAAGTAGGTACATACTAGGGAAAGTCGTATGTACACAGACAAAAATAAGAAATGATGAAAAATAAATGCGCTCGTCACAATATGAGTTAAGGTTAATGAAAAAATATTCTTGTATTGTGGATTATAACTTTGTATGTATGTATGTATAGCAATATATATATATCTATAGGTATCGTATATATGTGTATGTATATATATATGTATGTATACGTATATATATATATATATATATATATGTTTATTCGTATAAAATAAAGGACAAGATCGGTATATGTATATGTGTATATATATATATGGAGAATGGAGGGCAAGATCGCCAGGACGTAACACCTCGGGGGACTAAGACGAAGACACCCTACTGGATGGCTGAGGAACGGCGCAAAGGCGCTCAAGCAGGACGGCGTCGATGCCCGACAATCTCCTAGTAGATGTAGATGGTTTAGGTTCCGGTTTGTCGTCTGGGGGAACCAGTTCCCTAGGGGACGGTTCGGAGTTGAGTCCTTCATCCCTCTGGTTTTTTCGGTGGGCCCTGGTGACGAGAAGATTCGTGATGGAATTCCAGATGGCCCCAAACAATGCGAAGCTGCACCCGTATAGTGAATGCAGGGTATATCCATGGATGAGGGTATCGATGGCTGATTTTATAATTGAGTAAATGGCCATAATGCCGAGAAAGCCTGCGCTGACTATTCCAAATTTCTCGAAACCATTCCAAAGGTTTTCGAAAGCATTGGCTGCGATGTGTTCCAATGTGCTTTCGTCCAATAAGTTTTTGAGGGATACGGCTCCTGGAGGGATGGTGTATCCAGCTGATCCACGAGCCAAATTGTTCAATAGCGCTGGTCTTTCGGCAGGAAACATGATTCGGTCACGTAATTGTTCCATTTCTTCATTCGTATAAATTCCACTTGTTGCAAGGTTCCCCACTGGTGTGTAACCCCAGGTAGGAGTGGTCATCGGTCGTAATACTTGCGGTGGTGGAACTTCAATTGGATGCGGGGCGAAGCGGTACCATGCCCCGTCGATAAGATATTGCGCCGGAAGAAGAGGGTTGCACTCGATGTGAGTTCCGGCCTTAATGAGTGTGCGAGAAATTGTCGAAAGGAAATACGACTGGTTGCGGTGAGTTACAGGTAGCTCGAGGTAGCATTCCTCGGTCCTGCGAAGGGTGCATTCCACGGGAACGCACTTGACGATGTGGGCTACTTCGCCGGCGATCACGGCCATGTACCCTGGACTTCTGGTGACGGCTCGGGCGAATTTTTCCGGCAATATTGATGCGGTTGCCAGAGCGTTGCGGAGTACTTGTTGTTCCAAATTGCATCGTTGTGTCAAGACGTCTTTGTACAATGCTTTTATTTGGGTTTTGATGTGTTTTTCCACATAAATAAATTTCGAATTTACGTAGGAAAATATGTCCAGATTACTGACGAGGACCTTGCGACGTGAAGCAAATGTTTGGCCGTCGCGAGTCTCGAGAATAAATAATTTCGGATGTTCCGTTCGGATGAGGGTGTAGCCGCAGACAGGCTTTTCACTCCTGACGGCTAATGCAAACGTGGTTTCTTGAGTAGTTAGCGTATACACATCCGGCGTCTGGATGGAATTTTCAATGGTACGGAGTTTTGTTGCCATGCCATCGTAAAGAACGTCGTATCGATTGAAGAAACATGTGTCCACAGGTTCCGTTTTCCAAAAAGCTTGGTTCCCTTCAACGTCCGTGCATTGACCTTCGGACAGTTGACATTGGGTCGAGCTCTGGAGGATGATGCGATTGGTCGCCATGTTGACCGATGCTTCGTAGTTGGAAATGGTGATTTTTGCGGAAGCCTGGACCACTACGTTGCTCCAAGTGCCAAAAGGGTCGCTGTATTGAGAACCGGTGCAACTTCCGTCGTTGCTGAGAGTTCCGGCAAGCGTAAGACTCCTTGATGTTGTGCTATTTCTTTTTAGTCCCGTGACGATAGCGGAAAATCCAAGTTGGATGATTCCCGTTTCGTGGACCTTGCGGCAAGTTTTGTCGTCTAACTCGTGAAGATAAACTTGACGACCATTTTGTACTATTGAATTATGCGAATTCATGCCGCAGTTGTACAAGGTCCTGTCGACTTCGACCTTGCACTGAATGACCTCGGTTGTGGAAAATTCCGAGAGTTGCAACAATTGGATTCTCACAGGTATCGGGGTTGGGTCGACCATAGGTATGTCGCAAGCTCCGATGTCGGTGAGAGAAACGGTGGTGACGTTGAGCGTAGGGGCGCCGCAATCATACCCGATCAGGCAGACGGCGGTGCGCACGAGGAGAACAAAGATGATTGTTGTTTTCGGCTCCATTCTGTAACCAATAACAAGAGTTTTGGTTACAGACGGGTCGCCCGTAATTTGTTCGTATGAACGATGCGAGGTTTGCCTTGGTAAAGGATCTTAACGTTACCCCCTGAAAGGATTTCAATTATTTCACATGGCTCGGAATATTGATCTCCGAATTTTCCTTTTTGGGGTTCTTTTAACATTAACACGCGATCGCCAACCTTGAAGAACCTTGGGTTGATGTTGCGATCGTAATACTCTTTTGATTTTTCTTTTGCATGTTTCAGATTTTCGGCCGCCATTGTTTGCAGGCCGTCGATCCGGTCAAACAGGTTGATGAGGTACTCAGCGTAAGAAGGATCCTGTGATTCTTCGATTTGGTGATGGGCCGAAGGTTGACGAGCTAACCTGCCAAATACGAGTTCGTGGGGGGTATACCCTGTACCTTCGTGACGACTCGTGTTATATGAAAACATGGCCAGGTCTAAATACTCGTCCCAGTCGGAATTTTCATTAACATATTGTTTCAGATATTCCATGAGTACGTGATGAGAACGTTCGATCGATCCATTGCTTTGAGGGTGGAAAGCTGTTGTCTGGTAGGCCTTGATTTTGAATTTTTTTCGCCACAGCCTTCATGAGACTGCTGCAGAAGTTGGATCCTTGATCGGTGAGGAGGGCGCGCGGAGCGCCGAATCGCGAGATGAAGTTTTTCACGAATGCGGTGCTGATGTCCACCGATGATGTTCGGCTCAACGGAATAGCCAATGAATATTTCGTAAGGAGATCTTGGAGAGTTAATATATACTGATTGCCAGTCTTCGTCAAAGGGAGGGGTCCTACTATGTCCATGGCGATCTTATCGAACGCGGCCCCAGGTGTATCGGTGAGTATCATAGGTTGTTTGGTCTTTACGCGAACCAATTTTTTGAGTTGACAATTTCGACAATGTTGGATATACTCCTGGATCTGAATTTTCATGTTTTTCCAGTAGTAATACTCACGGATACGTTTGTATGTTTTGTTTACTCCTTTGTGGCCACCGATTAGCGAGTCGTGCTTTTCTTTAATAATTTCCAACCGTTTTTCTTCGGGAGGAATTTGAACTAGTTGACTGCAAATTATGAGCGTGATATTTTCCTCACGGAGTGCTTCATACAAAGTATTTTTAATTACGGCCCACGGTACGTTGCCGATAGAGGGCGTTTTTGCGATACAAACTTCTTTAAGGCACAGCTCGCGAATCGCGTCCTTTAGGGAGTCGCAAATTTCCCGGAGATCTGAGATCTCGAGGTTGTTGTGTATGCTACCTAAAATGGGTAGTGCGATTATTTGTTTCGATTTTACAATTTTGAATTTTACTCGCAGGTACGCCAACTCCTCTAATTTAGGGAAGACGTTTTGTTCCTGGAGGTCCTTAGCACCTTCGTCAAGTGGTTGCCCGGTCATGGTTACGAAGACGACGTAATTATCTTTTTGCATATGTAATCTATCGCGTGTTTCTACAATTTTTAATGCGTTAGATAAATGGCGATTTTCTTCGCTAATTTTGAATTGAAGATTTTCATTCTCGATTATGTCACTTTGTTCGGAATCGTCGTCTGACTCGTCGTCACTTTCGGGTATACCTTCGTTGTCATTTGAATTTTCTTTGTCATTTTCATTTTCTTTTTCAGGTTGGTCTTCCCTGAAGGGGGAGACCGAAAAACGATCCAAGGATGGATTCGATGGAAGATCGGGTGGAACAGCGAGGTCGAGTTCCGGAGGGAAATCTAGTGTGACATCCGGAAGAGTCCCCGGAGAAAGGAGGGGAGGGGGTACACTGGAAGGTTCCTCCACATCCATTCGTTCAACAGGTAAGTTTTGTTTTGCTTTTTCGTTTGATTGCAATTGTTCTTGAGTATTAAAGCCTCGGAAATTGTCGTCTGACATTGAATCTAATGATAGCCTTCTTGGAGCAGTGCTCATGTGGGCTTTTGTTTCTTTTGATCTTTTCTTTCTTTTCTTTACTGGAGAGAAGATTCTCTCATCGTCTGAAGAGACGTTTTGGTTTGGCGTATGTTTTGTCATGAAAATTGTTTTTTGAATAGGAGGATTTCGAGATAAAGCGTCGGCATTGCTGTTTGCTTTTCCCGGTTTATAAATTATTTTGTAAGTGTAGTTTGCGAGACTAAGTCGCCAATGGACCAGCCTGTTGGCCGGGTCTTTTACCGAGTGAAGCCATACGAGGGGCTTGTGATCGGTGACCAATACGAACTCTTGCCCATAGACATAAGGTCTGAAATGATTTACGCAGTATAAAATGGCAAGGAGTTCCTTTTCGATTGTTGAGTAATTGAGTTCATGTTTATTAAGTGTACGTGAGGCGTAACTAATGGGTCGATCCTTGCCGATTTCTCCTTGGCTAAGGACGCCCCCGACCGCGATATCCGATGCGTCGGTCGTGATAATAAACGGTTGTGAAAAATCTGGGTACTGGAGTACCGGTTCTTTGCAGAGGGCATCGCGAAGCGTTGTAAATGCTTTTTCTTGAGCATCAGTCCATTTAAAATGAGATTCCTTTTTCAATAGTAACGTTAGTGGTTTTGCGATCCCGGAAAAATTTTCAATGAAGCGACGGTAATATCCCGCGAGACCTAGGAATTGTTTGATTTTCTTTGGTGTAGTTGGTCTGGGATAATCCTTGAGAGCTTCAAGTTTTTTAGGGTCAGGTTTTACCCCATCTTCACTGATAATGTGGCCCAGGTAGGCCACTTCGCGTCTTAAAAATTCGCACTTGTCGGGCTGTAACTTTAGGTTTGCCCGTCTCAGTCTTTTCGCGAGTTTGTTGAATTTTTTCGCGTGTTCGTCTAAGGTTTGTGCGTAAATGACGATGTCGTCAAGATACACAAACAACTCGTTGCCTTGTAGACCGGTGAGAACCTGATCCATCAAGCGTTGGAATGTGGCGGGCGCGTTTTTGAGCCCGAATGGCATACGAGTGAATTGATAATGACCGAAAGGGGTCGAAAAAGCTGTTTTGTGTGCGTCGCCGGGATGCACCTTAATCTGGTGGAACCCGCTGGCCAAATCAAATACGGAAAAATATTTTGCATTCCCCAATTGGTCTAGGATTTCCGAAATTTGAGGGAGGGGGTAAGCGTCCCCAATCGTTTTATCATTAAGATTGCGGTAGTCGATGACCATCCGCCATCTTTTGTTCCCTTGGGAATCGGCTTTCTTTGGCACGATCCAGAGAGGTGAACTATAAGGAGAGGTTGACGGTTCAATAATGTCTCCCGATATTAAATCGTTTACTTGTTTCGTGATTTCCTGTTTGTGGACAGGGGGAAAGCGATATTGTCGCGTAAAAACGGGTTGATCGTCCGTTGTAATTATTCGATGGTTTATAGCGTTGGTGAAACCGAGAGGAGAACCTGGGATATAAAATAGATCCAAATTTTCTTCGACGATTGAGTTTACATTTTTACGTTCTTCCTCGTTAAGGTGATCGAAGCGTAATAGAGACAAAACTTCTTGTAATTTCTTTTCCTTTTCAACTACTAATACCCTTTTTCTTGGGGCAAGAAAATCGAAAGTTTCCCGTTCCGACATAACTTCATCCGGAAACGGGAGAGAACCAAAAGAACCTACTTCATTTGCCTCCGGCTGTTTTCGAGCTATCGGGGCTGAAGTGGTCGAATTGACATCCGTATGAACCTTGTAGCTAAATTCTTGAACGGTTACATACGGAATTTCCATAGAAAGATCGTCTTCAGTGGCGTTGTGAGCCATCAAATGCGCAATACCATTCTTAATCGTCACGAGTGCTTCGCCCATGAAAATCCCTTCTCCGAAATGGAGCCTCGGAATATATCCTTCTTTAATTTCGGGATTTTTTACTTTGACGTAGCATACAACCTTTGAACGTTTGGGAATGGATATATTTTGCTTTGAAACAAAAGGAATTACTTGATCACCATAACTTAGTTGTTCGCGTTTCCAATCAATAATGGCCTTGTTTCCAGCCAAAAATTCGGTTCCAAGAAGAGCGTGCTGCTCGATAGGGAACCAATCGTTTACAACGTGAAATTTTACGGGAATATTGTTCACCATTAATACTACAGATCCCAAAGTTTTTACGGGAGTCGGCGAAATGCCGTCCAATCTCAAAATTTCGTAATCATTGATGTAAGTATTTACGATTTGATTTTTTATTAAGTTAACCTCGGCGCCCGAATCGATTAAAAATTCCGTAGGACCGGCTAATTGTGGGCAATCCAAAAATACCGAGGGAGAACTTTCCGAATTACTTAAGAGGACCCGGACGGTTCGCACGGTTCGGCGTCGATTATTCGTACCGGGCGCTCCTGGCGTTGTTCGTCCCGTGGGGAGGCCCTGTCCAAGGGACGGTTGTTCGAGTTTTTTGGAACGGAATTTTGCTTGTTCCGATCGTCATTTTGTTTCCGATAACACATGGCTTCGGAATGGCCAGGTTTTCGGCAATAGTTGCACGGAGGGCGCGGCCTAGCGTTATCGCGATCGTCGGCACGCGGCCCGTTATTTACATTGTTGTTATTATTGTTATTATTCGCGACGCGTTCGTTAGCGATCGCGGGTATATGCGCGGGCCTCTTCTCGGGAAACCTTTGCCAACAGTTTTCCGATGGGTGAGGTCGTCCGCAATAACTACATGTCGTTCTTCCAGAGGGGGAGAACGTTTTGACGGGAGCAACGCTCGGTTTGTTTTCCGTGCGGTTGTCCCTAAAGTGGGCGCGATCGCGCTCCATATCTTTTTCAACTTTAACGGCCTTGGAGAACGCATCCTCCAGGTCGCGGAAACTTTCGAGTTTTAAGCGTATACGAAAGTCGGGGGGAAGCCCCTTAATGAAACAATCGAGCGTATCATTGTTAAGCGTGTTACGATGGTTTGGATGAATGTGACCGTGGTTGTCCACTTCGGCTTCGTAAATTGCCGTGTGGAGGTCCTTTACACGACTGATATAATCGATGATATGTTCGGATTTGTTTTTTGAAATATTTCCGAGTTCGCCTCGGAATTCGTTTAGGGTTTTCGCGGCTCCGAATAACGTCTTAAGGCGGTCCGCGAAGTCGGTAATGTTATTGAAGTTGTAATCTTCTAGTGCCGTTGCGGCGTGACCCTTTAGTTTATTACGCAATAGTTGGGTCAAACTCGGTTCGAGGTGGGGAGGAAACATGTCCCGTGCTCTTTTACACGAGCGGATAAAACGAAGGACGGGGATATTGTACCCGTTAAACGTAGGGACCGACTCTAGCGCGTCCTTGAATTTTAAATTTGGGCTTATATGATTGTCGATATTAAGTTCTTCGTGAAAACTACGGGGTTCGGGGGGCGGAGATTCGTGGTTAGGCGAGAAGCGCTTTTCGTTTTTTATGTCGTGAATTTCGGCCTGTAAGTCCCCGAATCGCGAAATTATTTGTGAAAGTGCCCTATAGAGGGAAGAAAATTGTTCTTGTGTTTCGGCAATATCGGGCATCTCCGACATATTCCGACTTTGTTCGTTTTCGAGGGCTTGAAGGGTTTTAATTCGTTCTCTAGTCTCCATGTCCTTTTCATGGAGTGCACGTTCTTGTTCTTGTAAGGTTTCGCGTTTTCGATCTATTTGTTCGTGGAGGAGACGCAATTCCTCTTCATTTAAAGCACGAGCTTGTGACCTCGTGGTAGACATTTTAAAATTTGCGAAAAGATTGAATTTACGTAGTCAATTTATATTTTACAAAAACGTAATTTAATTGAAATTACGGAAATTGATTTATATTTTATGGGAGTTTGATCGAATCGCGATAATTAATTTATGTTTGACGAGAAATTTGATGACGTTAATTGAAATTGCGATGATTTAACTATATTTGAAGGAAATCGATCAAAATGCGGCTTTAGCGTATCCCACCGCTGCCACCAAAAATTTATCCTGTTACGTCCGGGAATTTATTTTAGATAAAAAATAATAAATTCCTTTGAAAGAGAAATAACCGATTTCTGTTACGAGCTTGAGTTTACGTTGATTGTTTAATTAATACAATTTTATTTGTTTTTCAGAACGGACGCCAGCCTTGAGATCCTGCCTTTAGTCGGGAATGTGCCCAACAGGGATGAGGATCGAGCCACAGGTTTGATCGGTAACTAATAATTACTCGCGGGGATAGGGCAGTCGGTAAATAAGATAGTGAGTGGTAACGTGAGCATGCGACTTACCCTACGAGCGGCGGTGCGTAGCGGGTTTATCGACGGATGATCTGGTACCCGGAGAGAGGTCCTTCCGTCGGTAACGATGATCTCTAGGCGAACGACGATTTCAACGGTTGATGGTGAGGTAGATTTCTTACTTTTCGACGAGCATCCGCCCATCGATGTACCGACTCTTGTAGGTAAGGACGAGTTCCTGTCGTCCGACTGCGGTGAAGAACTCGTGGAGCGAAAGGAAACGACGTTGACGACTGGAGAAAGTTAGTCGATGGTGATAATCTCGATGTCCGACGATATAACGGCGGTGGATGCGTCCGAAGCGACGCTGCCGGTCGATCGAGTCACTACACGGGTGTACCCACGGGGGTCGATAAGAAGGACTTTTCCGTAAAATGGAACGTTCGACACAACCTTTGGTCCAATTTTCACCGGATGTAATGTTAGAGCGGCACGAATAATTTGTTTAAATACAGACGAGTTGTTTCCACGAGATGCCGGTCGCGGCTTTTGCGCGGCTATCGCGATTGCGCGGCGAAGATTGAACTTGGTACCACCTCGTCTTCTTGGCATTTATGGATTTGAATAAATACAAATAAATATTTTCGGAAAAATCAATTGACCGTTAATTGGGTAAATGAGAGGATGAGTAAGATTATCATGCAGCAGGGGTTCGAGATACGAATCAATCGACGTGCAGGAGAAGCACAACCGGTAGATTCAATCTCGAAATTTAAGCGAGGTAAGAATTGACGACGTGCAGGAGAAGCACAACCGACGATTCTTTGGAAAATGAAGGGAGGATTGGTGAAGGATTAATTTAATTAACGGACGGTTGATTTCTATACTCGATATGCAAAATTGTAAAATAAAATGTATTCGATTAATTGAGATGCCAAGGAATCGAGGGTGATGGATTGTTGACTCAAATAAATTCGTGAGAGATTGATTCAATAAATTAAACGATACGAAATACGTTGAGCGAATATTTCGATGAGGGATAAGGGTCGCGAAATAACTTTCACTGACTCTAAGATGTATATATATATTGTTACAACTTGAAATATGATTATAATTACATAAAGCTGTTCGATGATATTTCGACGCAAAAATCAGACTCAAACTTGGAGTTACAATGACAAAAGAGATATTAGAAAAATGTAAAAAGAAAATATTAAAGAATTATTCCGATTTTCCAGCGTGCGGGTCCGACACGAACGCGGCGAGCGGAGAAGCGCAACTGACTGGTGGAGAGACCGGAGAACTGGCGAGCAGCGGAGGACTCGGCTTTTTATTGGTGCGGCGGTGAGGCGGTGTGGTGCGCATGCGCCGCGGAGAGGAGACGCCGACGTTGATGTTCCTTCTCGCTTGCTCTTATGGCGTTAAACGGAGGATTCGACGATAAATCAATTATTAAATTTAAATGTTATAACAAATAATTATGTCGGTTGGACTGACGATAAATTAATATTTTTAATTTATCGTTAGTCTCACAATTTGTTACAATAATATCGTTTTTAAATAAAGAAATATAATTTTATATAAATTCCAATTGTTGTTATTTATTCTTTTGTGTGCGAAGTAGATTCGATGTAAAAATACGGCGGTTAAATGAGAGAGTAATAGTTATAATGCGAAATATACGAATTGCATACAATAATTATAAATGTGTAATTTTTAATTAATAAAATAGAGCGCACTATTATTTATGCGAAGGTAATAGTGATACCTTTACTCGTATGTACGTGGATAATATAAATGTTCATAATGGCTAATTGTTTTTATATTAATAGCGCGTGAGATATTTGTTATACTGATAATACTGAATTATAAAGATTGTCGCTTATCTAAGTGATTAAAATAACGTTTATAATTCGTTTGTCGCATTAAACATTTATTATAATTATTAATAATATTGTAAGTCGCATTGTGACGGCGTTAATTATTATTTGAATAATTTCTTTATTAATTAGGGCGTGTCTGAAATTGTTCTAGAATATTCTGCACGCAGAAATAATAATAATGATACAGGGTTGGAAACAAAGGAGACAAAGAGGTGACACGTGATATTAGCGTTGGAGCGGATGTTTAGTCTACAAGGTATGGAGTGATAGCGATTTGTTTATCGCTTAATTAATTCTTAGGATTCGGCATGATGTGGTATTGTTTAAATTATTATTTCTTAGAAGCCTACGTGCAACACGTGGCTTGCATAATGGCGGCGCGTCCGAGAGAGACGCGTCGAGTGCGAGAGAGAAGGAGATATACATGCGCTGGGAAAGTTCGGGAAAAAATCTGGCTAATGTCTTCTATTATGTACTTGAAAATGGGAAAGCGTACGAGAAAAGACTTATATTGTAAAAAGAGCGCTTGCTCGTTTCGAGAGGCAATAAAGCAATTCAAGGGTTTTCTGGAAAATGTCTCGAAGGGAAGCGTTCGACTCGAGGGGCAATAAAGTAATTTGGGAAAAAGTCACGTAGCGTCTATTTGCCATAGTAGCCATGAGTAAGAGAGAGAGGATTAGGCTGGGTGAGAGTAAGAGAGAGAGAGACTCTATATACGAGGCGAGTCGCGGGGTCGCGAGTATATCGCGAGTCCGCGGATTACGCAATCTCGCGGTTTTTCGCGAGCACGTGAAAATAGGGGTGAACGGGTTAATAATCGTGATCCGTGGGTCGCGAATTATATCGCGGATCCGCGGAAAACTAGATTCGCGATTAAGAAAGAAGGTTTTTGTGATACGGGTTACATGAGCATGAAGGAGGTACACGGATAACCCGAAGGAGAAGGATAGAAGATGAGAAAGATACGATTGAGCGCGCGAAGTATCAGGCGAGCAGGAGGAGTACGTTGGTCTCCTAGCGGAGCGCTAGAGAGAGACGGAGCGAGAGCGCGCGGGTGCGCGCGAGCGTTAAGGAGAGGCGAGGATAGCGAGTGAGTGCGCGCGGGCGCTGAAGAGAGACAAGGATGGAGAGCGAGTGCGCGCGAGCGTTGAGCTCGGCGCGCTAGCTAGGCGCGTTCAGCGGAAGTAGGTACATACTAGGGAAAGTCGTATGTACACAGACAAAAATAAGAAATGATGAAAAATAAATGCGCTCGTCACAATATGAGTTAAGGTTAATGAAAAAATATTCTTGTATTGTGGATTATAACTTTGTATGTATGTATGTATAGCAATATATATATATCTATAGGTATCGTATATATGTGTATGTATATATATATGTATGTATACGTATATATATATATATATATATATGTTTATTCGTATAAAATAAAGGACAAGATCGGTATATGTATATGTGTATATATATATATGGAGAATGGAGGGCAAGATCGCCAGGACGTAACAGCAGTCTCAAGATTATTTCGATAATGAAACACAAAACAGAATATGAATCGACCGGTTTTCAGATTGGATTCGAATCGGTCCAGTAAAAAAACGGTTGAAACAGCCGTATTCATCAACGTCGAATCTCTTGTGAATTTTCGTTCGAATCGACGACTTTCAAATCGGGTAACGATTCCGAGTCTGCAGGCAAGTGTTTCTGTTGTCGAATAGATCCTTCAAACTGATAACGCCGTGCCGAGCATCGGATTCGTTCACGTTCATAGTCCACAGCAGCAGTATGAGTCCTCAACGGCTTTTTTCGTGCCGAGGGTGAAACATTTTGAAAAGTCACCCACTGGGAACGACTCCGAAGAGTCTCAAGATTATTTCGATAATGAAACACAAAACAGAATATGAATGGACCGGTTTTCACAATGGATTCGTCTCGATCCGATAAAAAAAACGGTTGAAACAGACGTATTTATCGACATCGAAACTCATGTCAATTTTCGTTCGAATCGACGACTTTTAAAACGGGAAACGAATCCGAGTCTGCATGCAAGTGTTTCTGTAGTCGAATAGTCCCTCCAAACTGAGAACGCCGCGCCGAGCATCGAATTCGTTCACGTTCACAGTCCACAGCAAAAGTAGTCGTCCTCAACGGCTCTTATCGTCCCAAGGGTAGAACATTCTAAAAAGTCACCCACTGGTAACGAGTCCGAACAGTCTCTAGATTATTTCGATAATGAAACACAAAACAGAATATGAATGGACAGGTTTTCACGATGGATTCGTCTCGGTCCGATAAAAAAAACCGTTGAAACAGACGTATTTATCGACATCGAAACTCATGTGAATTTTCGTTCGAATCGACGACTTTTAAAACGGGAAACGAATCCGAGTCTGCATGCAAGTGTTTCTGTAGTCGAATAATCCCTACAAACTGAGAACGCCGCGCCGAGCATCGGATTCGTTCACGTTCACAGTCCACAGCAGAAGTCGTAGTCCTCAACGGCTTTTTTCGTGCCAAGGGTAGAACATTTTAAAAAGTCACCCACTGGGAACGAGTCCGAACAGTCCCTAGCTTATTTCGATAATGAAACACAAAACAGAATATGAATGGACCGGTTTTAACGATGGATTCGTCTCGGTCCGAAAAAAAGAACGGCTGAAACAGACGTATTTATCGACATCGAAACTCATGTGAATTTTAGTTCGAATCGACAACTTTTAAAACGGGAAATGAATCCGAGTCTGCATGCAAGTGTTTCTGTAGTCGAATAGTCCCTCCAAACTGAGAACGCCGCGCCGAGCATCGGATTTCTTCACGTTCATAGTCCACAGCAGCAGTAGGAGTCCTCAACGGCTTTTTTCGTGCCGAGGGTGAAACATTTTGAAAAGTCACGCACTGGGAACGAGTCCGAACAGTGTCAAGATTATTTCGATAATGAAACACAAAACAGAATATGAATCGACCGGTTTTCAGATTGGATTCGAATCGGTCCATTAAAAAAAACGGTTGAAACAGCCGTATTTATCAACGTCGAATCTCTTGTGAATTTTCGTTCGAATCGACGACTTTTAAAACGGGAAACGAATCCGCGTCTGCATGCAAGTGTTTCTGTAGTCGAATAGTCCCTCCAAGCTGAGAACGCCGCGCCGAGCATCGGATTCGTTCACGTTCACAGTCCACAGCAGAAGTAGTAGTCCTCAACGGCTTTTTTCGTGCCAATGGTAGAACATTTTCAAAAGTCACCCACTGGTAACGAGTCCGAACAGTCGCTAGATTATTTCGATAATGAAACACAAAACAGAATATGAATGGACCGGTTTTCACGATGGATTCTTCTCGGTCCGATAAAAAAAACGGTTGAAACAGACGTATTTATCGACATCGAAACTCATGTGAATTTTCGTTCGAATCGACGACTTTTAAAACGGGAAATGAATCCGAGTCTGCATGCAAGTGTTTCTGTAGTCGAATAGTCCCTCCAAACTGAGAACGCCGCGCCGAGCATCGGATTTGTTCACGTTCATAGTCCACAGCAGCAGTAGGAGTCCTCAACGGCTTTTTTCGTGCCGAGGGTGAAACATTTTGAAAAGTCACCCACTGGGAACGAGTCCGAACAGTCTCAAGATTATTTCGATAATGAAACACAAAACAGAATATGAATCGACCGGTTTTCAGATTGGATTCGAATCGGTCCAGTAAAAAAAACGGTTGAAACAGCCGTATTTATCAACGTCGAATCTCTTGTGAATTTTCGTTCGAATCGACGACTTTTAAAACGGGAAACGAATCCGAGTCTGCGTGCAAGTGTTTCTGTAGTCGAATAGTCCCTCCAAACTTAGAACGCCGCGCCGAGCATCGGAATTGTTCACGTTCATAGTCCACAGCAGCAGTAGGAGTCCTCAACGCCTTTTTTCGTGCCGAGGGTGAAACATTTTGAAAAGTCACCCACTGGGAAGGAGTCCGAACAGTCTCAAGATTATTTCGATAATGAAACACAAAACAGAATATGAATGGACCGGTTTTCACAATGGATTTGACTGGCGCCGATAAAAAAAACGGTTGAAACGGACGTATATATCGACATCGAAACTCATGTGAAGTTTCGTTCGAATCGGCGACTTTTTAATCGGGAAACGAATCCGAGTCTGCATGCAAGTGTTTCTGTAGTCGAATAATCCCTACAAACTGAGAACACCGCGCCGAGCATCGGGTTCTTTCACGTTCACAGTCCACAGCAGAAGTAGTAGTCCTCAACGGCTTTTTTCGTGCCAATGGTAGAACATTTTAAAAATTCACTCACTGGGAACGAGTCCGAACAGTCCCTAGATCATTTCGATAATGAAACACAAAACAGAATATGAATGGACCGGTTTTCACGATGGATTCGTCTCGGTCCGATAAAAAAAAACGGTTGAAACAGACGTATTTATCGACATCGAAACTCATGTGAATTTTCGTTCGAATCGCCGACTTTCAAATCGGGAAACGAATCCGAGTCTGCATGCAAGTGTTTCTGTTGTCGAATAGTTCCTTCAAACTGAGAACGCCGTGCCGAGCATCGGATTCGTTCACGTTCATAGTCCACAGCAGCAGTAGGAGTTCTCAATGGCTATTTTCGTGCCGAGGGTGATACATTTTTAAAAATCACCCACTGGGAACGAGTCCGAACAGTCTCAAGATTATTTCGATAATGAAACACAAAACAGAATATGAATCGACCGGTTTTCAGATTGGATTCGAATCGGTCGGTAAAAAAAACTGTTGAAACAGGCGTATTTATCAACGTCGAATCTCCTGTGAATTTTCGTTCGAATCGACGACTTTTAAATCGGGTAACGAATCCGAGTCTGCATGTTTCTGTTATCGAATAGTCCCTTCAAACTGAGAACGCCGCGCCGAGCATCGGATTTGTTCACGTTCATAGTCCACAGCAAAAGTAGTAGTCCTCAATGGAAATTTTCGTGCCGAGGGTAATACATTTTTCAAAATCACCCACTGGGAACGAATCCGAACAGTCTGAAGTTTATTTCGGTAATGAAACACAAAACAGAATTTGAATGAACCGTTGTACATATTGGATTTGTCGCGATTCGATAAAAAAAACGGTTGATACAGGCGTATTTATCAACGTCGAATCTCATGTGAATTTTCGTTCGAATCGACGACTTTTAAAACGGGAAACGAATCCGAGTCTGCATGCAAGTGTTTCTGTAGTCGAATGTCCCTCCAAACTGAGAACGCCGCGCCGAGCATCGGATTTGTTCACGTTCATAGTCCACAGCAAAAGTAGTAGTCCTCAACGGCTTTTATCGTGCAAAGGGTAGAACATTTTAAAAAGTCACCCACTGGTAACGAGTCCGAACAGTCTCTAGCTTATTTCGATAATGAAACACAAAACAGAATATGAATGGACCGGTTTTCACAATGGATTTGACTGGCGCCGATAAAAAAAACGGTTGAAACGGACGTATATATCGACGTCGAAATTCATGTGAAGCTTCGTTCGAATCGGCGACTTTTTAATCGGGAAACGAATCCGAGTCTGCATGCAAGTGTTTCTGTAGTCGAATAGTCCCTCCAAACTGAGAACGCCGCGCCGAGCATCGGATTCGTTCACGTTCACAGTCCACAGCAAAAGTAGTCGTCCTCAACGGCTGTTATCGTCCCAAGGGTAGAACATTCTAAAAAGTCACCCACTGGTAACGAGTCCGAACAGTCTCTAGATTATTTCGATAATGAAACACAAAACAGAATATGAATGGACAGGTTTTCACGATGGATTCGTCTCGGTCCGATAAAAAAAACCGTTGAAACAGACGTATTTATCGACATCGAAACTCATGTGAATTTTCGTTCGAATCGACGACTTTTAAAACGGGAAACGAATCCGAGTCTGCATGCAAGTGTTTCTGAAGTCGAATAATCCCTACAAACTGAGAACGCCGCGCCGAGCATCGGATTCGTTCACGTTCACAGTCCACAGCAGAAGTCGTAGTCCTCAACGGCTTTTTTCGTGCCAAGGGTAGAACATTTTAAAAAGTCACCCACTGGGAACGAGTCCGAACAGTCCCTAGCTTATTTCGATAATGAAACACAAAACAGAATATGAATGGACCGGTTTTGACGATGGATTCGTCTCGGTCCGAAAAAAAGAACGGCTGAAACAGCCGTATTTATCACCGTCGAATCTCTTGTGAATTTTCGTTCGAATCGACGACTTTTAAAACGGGAAACGAATCCGCGTCTGCATGCAAGTGTTTCTGTAGTCGAATAGTCCCTCCAAGCTGAGAACGCCGCGCCGAGCATCGGATTCGTTCACGTTCACAGTCCACAGCAGAAGTAGTAGTCCTCAACGGCTTTTTTCGTGCCAATGGTAGAACATTTTCTAAAGTCACCCACTGGTAACGAGTCCGAACAGTCGCTAGATTATTTCGATAATGAAACACAAAACAGAATATGAATGGACCGGTTTTCACGATGGATTCTTTTCGGTCCGATAAAAAAAACGGTTGAAACAGACGTATTTATCGACATCGAAACTCATGTGAATTTTCGTTCGAATCGACGACTTTTAAAACGGGAAATGAATCCGAGTCTGCATGCAAGTGTTTCTGTAGTCGAATAGTCCCTCCAAACTGAGAACGCCGCGTCGAGCATCGGATTTGTTCACGTTCATAGTCCACAGCAGCAGTAGGAGTCCTCAACGGCTTTTTTCGTGCCGAAGGTGAAACATTTTGAAAAGTCACCCACTGGGAACGAGTCCGAACAGTCTCAAGATTATTTCGATAATGAAACACAAAACAGAATATGAATCGACCGGTTTTCAGATTGGATTCGAATCGGTCCAGTAAAAAAAACGGTTGAAACAGCCGTATTTATCAACGTCGAATCTCTTGTGAATTTTCGTTCGAATCGACGACTTTTAAAACGGGAAACGAATCCGAGTCTGCGTGCAAGTGTTTCTGTAGTCGAATAGTCCCTCCAAACTTAGAACGCCGCGCCGAGCATCGGAATTGTTCACGTTCATAGTCCACAGCAGCAGTAGGAGTCCTCAACGCCTTTTTTCGTGCCGAGGGTGAAACATTTTGAAAAGTCGCCCACTGGGAACGAGTCCGAACAGTCTCAAGATTATTTCGATAATGAAACACAAAACAGAATATGAATGGAACGGTTTTCACAATGGATTTGACTGGCGCCGATAAAAAAAACGGTTGAAACGGACGTATATATCGACGTCGAAACTCATGTGAAGTTTCGTTCGAATCGGCGACTTTTTAATCGGGAAACGAATCCGAGTCTGCATGCAAGTGTTTCTGTAGTCGAATAATCCCTACAAACTGAGAACGCCGCGCCGAGCATCGGGTTCGTTCACGTTCACAGTCCACAGCAGAAGTAGTAGTCCTCAACGGCTTTTTTCGTGCCAATGGTGGAACATTTTAAACAGTCACCCACTGGGAACGAGTCCGAACAGTCCCTAGATCATTTCGATAATGAAACACAAAACAGAATATGAATGGACCGGTTTTCACGATGGATTCGTCTCGGTCCTTTAAAAAAAAACGGTTGAAACAGACGTATTTATCGACATCGAAACTCATGTGAATTTTCGTTCGAATCGCCGACTTTCAAATCGGGAAATGAATCCGAGTCTGCATGCAAGTGTTTCTGTTGTCGAATAGTTCCTTCAAACTGAGAACGCCGTGCCGAGCATCGGATTCGTTCACGTTCATAGTCCACAGCAGCAGTAGGAGTTCTCAATGGCTATTTTCGTGCCGAGGGTGATACATTTTTAAAAATCACCCACTGGGAACGAGTCCGAACAGTCTCAAGATTATTTCGATAATGAAACACAAAACAGAATATGAATCGACCGGTTTTCAGATTGGATTCGAATCGGTCGGTAAAAAAACTGTTGAAACAGGCGTATTTATCAACGTCGAATCTCCTGTGAATTTTCGTTCGAATCGACGACTTTTAAATCGGGTAACGAATCCGAGTCTGCATGCAAGTGTTTCTGTTATCGAATAGTCCCTCCAAACTGAGAACGCCCCGCCGAGCATCGGATTTGTTCACGTTCATAGTCCACAGCAAAAGTAGTAGTCCTCAACGGCTTTTATCGTCCCGGGGGTAGAACGTTTTAAAAAGTCACCCACTGGTAACGAGTCCGAACAGTCGCTAGATTATTTCGATAATGAAACACAAAACAGAATATGAATGGACCGGTTTTCACGATGAATTCTTCTCGGTCCGATAAAAAAAACGTTTGAAACAGACGTATTTATCGACATCGAAACTCATGTGAATTTTCGTTCGAATCGACGACTTTTAAAACGGGAAATGAATCCGAGTCTGCATGCAAGTGTTTCTGTAGTCGAATAGTCCCTCCAAACTGAGAACGCCGCGCCGAGCATCGGATTTGTTCACGTTCATAGTCCACAGCAGCAGTAGGAGTCCTCAACGGCTTTTTTCGTGCCGAGGGTGAAACATTTTGAAAAGTCACCCACTGGGAACGAGTCCGAACAGTCCCTAGATCATTTCGATAATGAAACACAAAACAGAATATGAATGGACCGGTTTTCACGATGGATTCGTCTCGGTCCTTTAAAAAAAAACGGTTGAAACAGACGTATTTATCGACATCGAAACTCATGTGAATTTTCGTTCGAATCGCCGACTTTCAAATCGGGAAACGAATCCGAGTCTGCATGCAAGTGTTTCTGTTGTCGAATAGTTCCTTCAAACTGAGAACGCCGTGCCGAGCATCGGATTCGTTCACGTTCATAGTCCACAGCAGCAGTAGGAGTTCTCAATGGCTATTTTCGTGCCGAGGGTGATACATTTTTAAAAATCACCCACTGGGAACGAGTCCGAACAGTCTCAAGATTATTTCGATAATGAAACACAAAACAGAATATGAATCGACCGGTTTTCAGATTGGATTCGAATCGGTCGGTAAAAAAAACTGTTGAAACAGGCGTATTTATCAACGTCGAATCTCCTGTGAATTTTCGTTCGAATCGACGACTTTTAAATCGGGTAACGAATCCGAGTCTGCATGCAAGTGTTTCTGTTATCGAATAGTCCCTCCAAACTGAGAACGCCGCGCCGAGCATCGGATTTGTTCACGTTCATAGTCCACAGCAAAAGTAGTAGTCCTCAACGGCTTTTATCGTGCAAAGGGTAGAACATTTTAAAAAGTCACCCACTGGTAACGAGTCCGAACAGTCGCTAGATTATTTCGATAATGAAACACAAAACAGAATATGAATGGACCGGTTTTCACGATGGATTCTTCTCGGTCCGATAAAAAAAACGGTTGAAACAGACGTATTTATCGACATCGAAACTCATGTGAATTTTCGTTCGAATCGACGACTTTTAAAACGGGAAATGAATCCGAGTCTGCATGCAAGTGTTTCTGTAGTCGAATAGTCCCTCCAAACTGAGAACGCCGCGCCGAGCATCGGATTTGTTCACGTTCATAGTCCACAGCAGCAGTAGGAGTCCTCAACGGCTTTTTTCGTGCCGAGGGTGAAACATTTTGAAAAGTCACCCACTGGGAACGAGTCCGAACAGTCTCAAGATTATTTCGATAATGAAACACAAAACAGAATATGAATCGACCGGTTTTCAGATTGGATTCGAATCGGTCCAGTAAAAAAAACGGTTGAAACAGCCGTATTTATCAACGTCGAATCTCTTGTGAATTTTCGTTCGAATCGACGACTTTTAAAACGGGAAACGAATCCGAGTCTGCGTGCAAGTGTTTCTGTAGTCGAATAATCGCTACAAACTGAGAACGCCGCGCTGAGCATCGGATTCGTTCACGTTCACAGTCCAAAGCAGAAGTAGTAGTCCTCAACCGCTTTTTTCGTGCCAAGGGTAGAACATTTTAAGTCCTACCCTCCAAGGGTACCCTCCAAGGCTACCCTCCGGTTTTCACAATGGATTTGACTGGCGCCGATAAAAAAAACGGTTGAAACGGACGTATATATCGACATCAAAACTCATGTGAAGTTTCGTTCGAATCGGCGACTTTTTAATCGGGAAACGAATCCGAGTCTGCATGCAAGTGTTTCTGTAGTCGAATAATCACTACAAACTGAGAACACCGCGCCGAGCATCGGGTTCTTTCACGTTCACAGTCCACAGCAGAAGTAGTAGTCCTCAACGGCTTTTTTCGTGCCAATGGTAGAACATTTTAAAAATTCACCCACTGGGAACGAGTCCGAACAGTCCCTAGATCATTTCGATAATGAAACACAAAACAGAATATGAATGGACCGGTTTTCACGATGGATTCGTCTCGGTCCTTTAAAAAAAAACGGTTGAAACAGACGTATTTATCGACATCGAAACTCATGTGAATTTTCGTTCGAATCGCCGACTTTCAAATCGGGAAACGAATCCGAGTCTGCATGCAAGTGTTTCTGTTGTCGAATAGTTCCTTCAAACTGAGAACGCCGTGCCGAGCATCGGATTCGTTCACGTTCATAGTCCACAGCAGCAGTAGGAGTTCTCAATGGCTATTTTCGTGCCGAGGGTGATACATTTTTAAAAATCACCCACTGGGAACGAGTCCGAACAGTCTCAAGATTATTTCGATAATGAAACACAAAACAGAATATGAATCGACCGGTTTTCAGATTGGATTCGAATCGGTCGGTAAAAAAAACTGTTGAAACAGGCGTATTTATCAACGTCGAATCTCCTGTGAATTTTCGTTCGAATCGACGACTTTTAAATCGGGTAACGAATCCGAGTCTGCATGTTTCTGTTATCGAATAGTCCCTTCAAACTGAGAACGCCGCGCCGAGCATCGGATTTGTTCACGTTCATAGTCCACAGCAAAAGTAGTAGTCCTCAATGGAAATTTTCGTGCCGAGGGTAATACATTTTTCAAAATCACCCACTGGGAACGAATCCGAACAGTCTGAAGTTTATTTCGGTAATGAAACACAAAACAGAATTTGAATGAACCGTTGTACATATTGGATTTGTCGCGATTCGATAAAAAAAACGGTTGATACAGGCGTATTTATCAACGTCGAATCTCATGTGAATTTTCGTTCGAATCGACGACTTTTAAAACGGGAAACGAATCCGAGTCTGCATGCAAGTGTTTCTGTAGTCGAATGTCCCTCCAAACTGAGAACGCCGCGCCGAGCATCGGATTTGTTCACGTTCATAGTCCCAGCAAAAGTAGTAGTCCTCAACGGCTTTTATCGTGCAAAGGGTAGAACATTTTAAAAAGTCACCCACTGGTAACGAGTCCGAACAGTCTCTAGCTTATTTCGATAATGAAACACAAAACAGAATATGAATGGACCGGTTTTCACAATGGATTTGTCTGGCGCCGATAAAAAAAACGATTGAAACGGATGTATATATCGACGTCGAAACTCATGTGAAGTTTCGTTCGAATCGGCGACTTTTTAATCGGGAAACGAATCCGAGTCTGCATGCAAGTGTTTCTGTAGTCGAATAATCGCTACAAACTGAGAACGCCGCGCTGAGCATCGGATTCGTTCACGTTCACAGTCCAAAGCAGAAGTAGTAGTCCTCAACCGCTTTTTTCGTGCCAAGGGTAGAACATTTTAAAAAATCACCCACTGGGAACGAGTCCGAGCAGTCTCAAGATTATTTCGATAATGAAACACAAAACAGAATATGAATCGACCGGTTTTCAGATTGGATTCGAATCGGTCCAGTAAAAAAACGGTTGAAACAGCCGTATTTATCAACGTCGAATCTCTTGTGAATTTTCGTTCGAATCGACGACTTTTAAATCGGGTAACGATTCCGAGTCTGCATGCAAGTGTTTCTGTTGTCGAATAGTTCCTTCAAACTGATAACGCCGTGCCGAGCATCGGATTCGTTCACGTTCATAGTCCACAGCAGCAGTATGAGTCCTCAACGGCTTTTTTCGTGCCGAGGGTGAAACATTTTGAAAAGTCACCCACTGGGAACGACTCCGAAGAGTCTCAAGATTATTTCGATAATGAAACACAAAACAGAATATGAATGGACCGGTTTTCACAATGGATTCGTCTCGATCCGATAAAAAAAAACGGTTGAAACAGACGTATTTATCGACATCGAAACTCATGTCAATTTTCGTTCGAATCGACGACTTTTAAAACGGGAAACGAATCCGAGTCTGCATGCAAGTGTTTCTGTAGTCGAATAGTCCCTCCAAACTGAGAACGCCGCGCCGAGCATCGGATTCGTTCACGATCACAGTCCACAGCAAAAGTAGTCGTCCTCAACGGCTCTTATCGTCCCAAGGGTAGAACATTCTAAAAAGTCACCCACTGGTAACGAGTCCGAACAGTCTCTAGATTATTTCGATAATGAAACACAAAACAGAATATGAATGGACAGGTTTTCACGATGGATTCGTCTCGGTCCGATAAAAAAAACCGTTGAAACAGACGTATTTATCGACATCGAAACTCATGTGAATTTTCGTTCGAATCGACGACTTTTAAAACGGGAAACGAATCCGAGTCTGCATGCAAGTGTTTCTGTAGTCGAATAATCCCTACAAACTTAGAACGCCGCGCCGAGCATCGGATTCGTTCACGTTCACAGTCCACAGCAGAAGTCGTAGTCCTCAACGGCTTTTTTCGTGCCAAGGGTAGAACATTTTAAAAAGTCACCCACTGGGAACGAGTCCGAACAGTCCCTAGCTTATTTCGATAATGAACCACAAAACAGAATATGAATGGACCGGTTTTAACGATGGATTCGTCTCGGTCCGAAAAAAAGAACGGCTGAAACAGACGTATTTATCGACATCGAAACTCATGTGAATTTTAGTTCGAATCGACGACTTTTAAAACGGGAAACGAATCCGCGTCTGCATGCAAGTGTTTCTGTAGTCGAATAGTCCCTCCAAGCTGAGAACGCCGCGCCGAGCATCGGATTCGTTCACGTTCACAGTCCACAGCAGAAGTCGTAGTCCTCAACGGCTTTTTTCGTGCCAAGGGTAGAACATTTTTAAAAGTCACCCACTGGGAACGAGTCCGAACAGTCCCTAGCTTATTTCGATAATGAAACACAAAACAGAATATGAATGGACCGGTTTTGACGATGGATTCGTCTCGGTCCGAAAAAAAGAACGGCTGAAACAGCCGTATTTATCAATGTCGAATCTCTTGTGAATTTTCGTTCGAATCGACGACTTTTAAAACGGGAAACGAATCCGCGTCTGCATGCAAGTGTTTCTGTAGTCGAATAGTCCCTCCAAGCTGAGAACGCCGCGCCGAGCATCGGATTCGTTCACGTTCACAGTCCACAGCAGAAGTAGTAGTCCTCAACGGCTTTTTTCGTGCCAATGGTAGAACATTTTCTAAAGTCACCCACTGGTAACGAGTCCGAACAGTCGCTAGATTATTTCGATAATGAAACACAAAACAGAATATGAATGGACCGGTTTTCACGATGGATTCTTTTCGGTCCGATAAAAAAAACGGTTGAAACAGACGTATTTATCGACATCGAAACTCATGTGAATTTTCGTTCGAATCGACGACTTTTAAAACGGGAAATGAATCCGAGTCTGCATGCAAGTGTTTCTGTAGTCGAATAGTCCCTCCAAACTGAGAACGCCGCGTCGAGCATCGGATTTGTTCACGTTCATAGTCCACAGCAGCAGTAGGAGTCCTCAACGGCTTTTTTCGTGCCGAGGGTGAAACATTTTGAAAAGTCACCCACTGTGAACGAGTCCGAACAGTCTCAAGATTATTTCGATAATGAAACACAAAACAGAATATGAATCGACCGGTTTTCAGATTGGATTCGAATCGGTCCAGTAAAAAAAACGGTTGAAACAGCCGTATTTATCAACGTCGAATCTCTTGTGAATTTTCGTTCGAATCGACGACTTTTAAAACGGGAAACGAATCCGAGTCTGCGTGCAAGTGTTTCTGTAGTCGAATAGTCCCTCCAAACTTAGAACGCCGCGCCGAGCATCGGAATTGTTCACGTTCATAGTCCACAGCAGCAGTAGGAGTCCTCAACGCCTTTTTTCGTGCCGAGGGTGAAACATGTTGAAAAGTCACCCACTGGGAACGAGTCCGAACAGTCTCAAGATTATTTCGATAATGAAACACAAAACAGAATATGAATGGAACGGTTTTCACAATGGATTTGACTGGCGCCGATAACAAAAACGGTTGAAACGGACGTATATATCGACGTCGAAACTCATGTGAAGTTTCGTTCGAATCGGCGACTTTTTAATCGGGAAACGAATCCGAGTCTGCATGCAAGTGTTTCTGTAGTCGAATAATCCCTACAAACTGAGAACGCCGCGCCGAGCATCGGGTTCGTTCACGTTCACAGTCCACAGCAGAAGTAGTAGTCCTCAACGGCTTTTTTCGTGCCAATGGTAGAACATTTTAAACAGTCACCCACTGGGAACGAGTCCGAACAGTCCCTAGATCATTTCGATAATGAAACACAAAACAGAATATGAATGGACCGGTTTTCACGATGGATTCGTCTCGGTCCTTTAAAAAAAAACGGTTGAAACAGACGTATTTATCGACATCGAAACTCATGTGAATTTTCGTTCGAATCGCCGACTTTCAAATCGGGAAACGAATCCGAGTCTGCATGCAAGTGTTTCTGTTGTCGAATAGTTCCTTCAAACTGAGAACGCCGTGCCGAGCATCGGATTCGTTCACGTTCATAGTCCACAGCAGCAGTAGGAGTTCTCAATGGCTATTTTCGTGCCGAGGGTGATACATTTTTAAAAATCACCCACTGGGAACGAGTCCGAACAGTCTCAAGATTATTTCGATAATGAAACACAAAACAGAATATGAATCGACCGGTTTTCAGATTGGATTCGAATCGGTCGGTAAAAAAAACTGTTGAAACAGGCGTATTTATCAACGTCGAATCTCCTGTGAATTTTCGTTCGAATCGACGACTTTTAAATCGGGTAACGAATCCGAGTCTGCATGCAAGTGTTTCTGTTATCGAATATTCCCTCCAAACTGAGAACGCCCCGCCGAGCATCGGATTTGTTCGGGTTCATAGTCCACAGCAAAAGTAGTAGTCCTCAACGGCTTTTATCGTGCCGGGGGTAGAACGTTTTAAAAAGTCACCCACTGGTAACGAGTCCGAACAGTCGCTAGATTATTTCGATAATGAAACACAAAACAGAATATGAATGGACCGGTTTTCACGATGGATTCTTCTCGGTCCGATAAAAAAAACGTTTGAAACAGACGTATTTATCGACATCGAAACTCATGTGAATTTTCGTTCGAATCGACGACTTTTAAAACGGGAAATGAATCCGAGTCTGCATGCAAGTGTTTCTGTAGTCGAATAGTCCCTCCAAACTGAGAACGCCGCGCCGAGCATCGGATTTCTTCACGTTCATAGTCCACAGCAGCAGTAGGAGTCCTCAACGGCTTTTTTCGTGCCGAGGGTGAAACATTTTGAAAAGTCACGCACTGGGAACGAGTCCGAACAGTGTCAAGATTATTTCGATAATGAAACACAAAACAGAATATGAATCGACCGGTTTTCAGATTGGATTCGAATCGGTCCATTAAAAAAAACGGTTGAAACAGCCGTATTTATCAACGTCGAATCTCTTGTGAATTTTCGTTCGAATCGACGACTTTTAAAACGGGAAACGAATCCGCGTCTGCATGCAAGTGTTTCTGTAGTCGAATAGTCCCTCCAAGCTGAGAACGCCGCGCCGAGCATCGGATTCGTTCACGTTCACAGTCCACAGCAGAAGTAGTAGTCCTCAACGGCTTTTTTCGTGCCAATGGTAGAACATTTTCAAAAGTCACCCACTGGTAACGAGTCCGAACAGTCGCTAGATTATTTCGATAATGAAACACAAAACAGAATATGAATGGACCGGTTTTCACGATGGATTCTTTTCGGTCCGATAAAAAAAACGGTTGAAACAGACGTATTTATCGACATCGAAACTCATGTGAATTTTCGTTCGAATCGACGACTTTTAAAACGGGAAATGAATCCGAGTCTGCATGCAAATGTTTCTGTAGTCGAATAATCCCTACAAACTGAGAACACCGCGCCGAGCATCGGGTTCTTTCACGTTCACAGTCCACAGCAGAAGTAGTAGTCCTCAACGGCTTTTTTCGTGCCAATGGTAGAACATTTTAAAAATTCACCCACTGGGAACGAGTCCGAACAGTGTCTAGATCATTTCGATAATGAAACACAAAACAGAATATGAATGGACCGGTTTTCACGATGGATTCGTCTCGGTCCGATAACAAAAAACGGTTGAAACAGACGTATTTATCGACATCGAAACTCATGTGAATTTTCGTTCGAATCGCCGACTTTCAAATCGGGAAACGAATCCGAGTCTGCATGCAAGTGTTTCTGTAGTCGAATAGTCCCTCCAAACTGAGAACGCCGCGCCGAGCATCGGATTTGTTCACGTTCATAGTCCACAGCAGCAGTAGGAGTCCTCAACGGCTTTTTTCGTGCCGAGGGTGAAACATTTTGAAAAGTCACCCACTGGGAACGAGTCCGAACAGTCTCAAGATTATTTCGATAATGAAACACAAAACAGAATATGAATCGACCGGTTTTCAGATTGGATTCGAATCGGTCCAGTAAAAAAAACGGTTGAAACAGCCGTATTTATCAACGTCGAATCTCTTGTGAATTTTCGTTCGAATCGACGACTTTTAAAACGGGAAACGAATCCGAGTCTGCGTGCAAGTGTTTCTGTAGTCGAATAGTCCCTCCAAACTTAGAACGCCGCGCCGAGCATCGGAATTGTTCACGTTCATAGTCCACAGCAGCAGTAGGAGTCCTCAACGCCTTTTTTCGTGCCGAGGGTGAAACATGTTGAAAAGTCACCCACTGGGAACGAGTCCGAACAGTCTCAAGATTATTTCGATAATGAAACACAAAACAGAATATGAATGGAACGGTTTTCACAATGGATTTGACTGGCGCCGATAACAAAAACGGTTGAAACGGACGTATATATCGACGTCGAAACTCATGTGAAGTTTCGTTCGAATCGGCGACTTTTTAATCGGGAAACGAATCCGAGTCTGCATGCAAGTGTTTCTGTAGTCGAATAATCCCTACAAACTGAGAACGCCGCGCCGAGCATCGGGTTCGTTCACGTTCACAGTCCACAGCAGAAGTAGTAGTCCTCAACGGCTTTTTTCGTGCCAATGGTAGAACATTTTAAACAGTCACCCACTGGGAACGAGTCCGAACAGTCCCTAGATCATTTCGATAATGAAACACAAAACAGAATATGAATGGACCGGTTTTCACGATGGATTCGTCTCGGTCCTTTAAAAAAAAACGGTTGAAACAGACGTATTTATCGACATCGAAACTCATGTGAATTTTCGTTCGAATCGCCGACTTTCAAATCGGGAAACGAATCCGAGTCTGCATGCAAGTGTTTCTGTAGTCGAATAGTCCCTCCAAACTTAGAACGCCGCGCCGAGCATCGGAATTGTTCACGTTCATAGTCCACAGCAGCAGTAGGAGTCCTCAACGCC
Organism: Ophion obscuratus; assembly: GCA_964007375.1. NCBI lineage: Eukaryota > Metazoa > Arthropoda > Insecta > Hymenoptera > Ichneumonidae > Ophion > Ophion obscuratus. Next base: position 7,779,451 of record OZ023323.1, on the reverse strand, counting down.
TTTTTTCGTGCCGAGGGTGAAACATTTTGAAAAGTCACCCACTGGGAAGGAGTCCGAACAGTCTCAAGATTATTTCGATAATGAAACACAAAACAGAATATGAATGGACCGGTTTTCACAATGGATTTGACTGGCGCCGATAAAAAAAACGGTTGAAACGGACGTATATATCGACATCGAAACTCATGTGAAGTTTCGTTCGAATCGGCGACTTTTTAATCGGGAAACGAATCCGAGTCTGCATGCAAGTGTTTCTGTAGTCGAATAATCCCTACAAACTGAGAACACCGCGCCGAGCATCGGGTTCTTTCACGTTCACAGTCCACAGCAGAAGTAGTAGTCCTCAACGGCTTTTTTCGTGCCAATGGTAGAACATTTTAAAAATTCACCCACTGGGAACGAGTCCGAACAGTCCCTAGATCATTTCGATAATGAAACACAAAACAGAATATGAATGGACCGGTTTTCACGATGGATTCGTCTCGGTCCTTTAAAAAAAAACGGTTGAAACAGACGTATTTATCGACATCGAAACTCATGTGAATTTTCGTTCGAATCGCCGACTTTCAAATCGGAAAACGAATCCGAGTCTGCATGCAAGTGTTTCTGTTGTCGAATAGTTCCTTCAAACTGAAAACGCCGTGCCGAGCATCGGATTCGTTCACGTTCATAGTCCACAGCAGCAGTAGGAGTTCTCAATGGCTATTTTCGTGCCGAGGGTGATACATTTTTAAAAATCACCCACTGGGAACGAGTCCGAACAGTCTCAAGATTATTTCGATAATGAAACACAAAACAGAATATGAATCGACCGGTTTTCAGATTGGATTCGAATCGGTCGGTAAAAAAAACTGTTGAAACAGGCGTATTTATCAACGTCGAATCTCCTGTGAATTTTCGTTCGAATCGACGACTTTTAAATCGGGTAACGAATCCGAGTCTGCATGCAAGTGTTTCTGTTATCGAATAGTCCCTCCAAACTGAGAACGCCGCGCGGAGCATCGGATTTGTTCACGTTCATAGTCCACAGCAAAAGTAGTAGTCCTCAACGGCATTTATCGTGCCAAGGGTAGAACATTTTAAAAAGTCACCCACTGGTAACGAGTCCGAACAGTCGCTAGATTATTTCGATAATGAAACACAAAACAGAATATGAATGGACCGGTTTTCACGATGGATTCTTCTCGGTCCGATAAAAAAAAAGGTTGAAACAGACGTATTTATCGACATCGAAACTCATGTGAATTTTCGTTCGAATCGACGACTTTTAAAACGGGAAATGAATCCGAGTCTGCATGCAAGTGTTTCTGTAGTCGAATAGTCCCGCCAAACTGAGAACGCCGCGCCGAGCATCGGATTTGTTCACGTTCATAGTCCACAGCAGCAGTAGGAGTCCTCAACGGCTTTTTTCGTGCCGAGGGTGAAACATTTTGAAAAGTCACCCACTGGGAACGAGTCCGAACAGTCTCAAGATTATTTCGATAATGAAACACAAAACAGAATATGAATCGACCGGTTTTCAGATTGGATTCAAATCAGTCCAGTAAAAAAAACGGTTGAAACAGCCGTATTTGTCAACGTCGAATCTCTTGTGAATTTTCGTTCGAATCGACGACTTTTAAAACGGGAAACGAATCCGAGTCTGCGTGCAAGTGTTTCTGTAGTCGAATAGTCCCTACAAACTTAGAACGCCGCGCCGAGCATCGGAATTGTTCAAGTTCATAGTCCACAGCAGCAGTAGGAGTCCTCAACGCCTTTTTTCGTGCCGAGGGTGAAACATTTTGAAAAGTCACCCACTGCGAAGGAGTCCGAACAGTCTCAAGATTATTTCGATAATGAAACACAAAACAGAATATGAATCGACCGGTTTTCAGATTGGTTTCGAATCGGTCGGTAAAAAAAACTGTTGAAACAGGCGTATTTATCAACGTCGAATCTCCTGTGAATTTTCGTTCGAATCGACGACTTTTAAATCGGGTAACGAATCCGAGTCTGCATGCAAGTGTTTCTGTGATCGAATAGTCCCTCCAAACTGAGAACGCCGCGCCGAGCATCGGATTTGTTCACGTTCATAGTCCACAGCAAAAGTAGTAGTCCCTAACGGCATTTATCGTGCCAAGGGTAGAACATTTTAAAAAGTCACCCACTGGTAACGAGTCCGAACAGTCGCTAGATTATTTCGATAATGAAACACAAAACAGAATATGAATGGACCGGTTTTCACGATGGATTCTTCTCGGTCCGATAAAAAAAACGGTTGAAACAGACGTATTTATCGACATCGAAACTCATGTGAATTTTCGTTCGAATCGCCGACTTTCAAATCGGGAAACGAATCCGTGTCTGCATGCAAGTGTTTCTGTTGTCGAATAGTTCCTTCAAACTGAGAACGCCGTGCCGAGCATCGGATTCGTTCACGTTCATAGTCCACAGCAGCAGTAGGAGTTCTCAATGGCTATTTTCGTGCCGAGGGTGATACATTTTTAAAAATCACCCACTGGGAACGAGTCCGAACAGTCTCAAGATTATTTCGATAATGAAACACAAAACAGAATATGAATCGACCGGTTTTCAGATTGGATTCGAATCGGTCGGTAAAAAAAACTGTTGAAACAGGCGTATTTATCAACGTCGAATCTCCTGTGAATTTTCGTTCGAATCGACGACTTTTAAATCGGGTAACGAATCCGAGTCTGCATGCAAGTGTTTCTGTTATCGAATATTCCCTCCAAACTGAGAACGCCGCGCCGAGCATCGGATTTGTTCACGTTCATAGTCCACAGCAGCAGTAGGAGTCCTCAACGGCTTTTTTCGTGCCGAGGGTGAAACATTTTGAAAAGTCACCCACTGGGAACGAGTCCGAACAGTCCCTAGATCATTTCGATAATGAAACACAAAACAGAATATGAATGGACCGGTTTTCACGATGGATTCGTCTCGGTCCGATAAAAAAAAACGGTTGAAACAGACGTATTTATCGACATCGAAACTCATGTGAATTTTCGTTCGAATCGCCGACTTTCAAATCGGGAAACGAATCCGAGTCTGCATGCAAGTGTTTCTGTTGTCGAATAGTTCCTTCAAACTGAGAACGCCGTGCCGAGCATCGGATTCGTTCACGTTCATAGTCCACTGCAGCAGTAGGAGTTCTCAATGGCTATTTTCGTGCCGAGGGTGATACATTTTTAAAAATCACTCACTGGGAACGAGTCAGAACAGTCTCAAGATTATTTCGATAATGAAACACAAAACAGAATATGAATCGACCGGTTTTCAGATTGGATTCGAATCGGTCGGTAAAAAAAACTGTTGAAACAGGCGTATTTATCAACGTCGAATCTCCTGTGAATTTTCGTTCGAATCGACGACTTTTAAATCGGGTAACGAATCCGAGTCTGCATGCAAGTGTTTCTGTTATCGAATAGTCCCTCCAAACTGAGAACGCCGCGCGGAGCATCGGATTTGTTCACGTTCATAGTCCACAGCAAAAGTAGTAGTCCTCAACGGCATTTATCGTGCCAAGGGTAGAACATTTTAAAAAGTCACCCACTGGTAACGAGTCCGAACAGTCGCTAGATTATTTCGATAATGAAACACAAAACAGAATATGAATGGACCGGTTTTCACGATGGATTCTTCTCGGTCCGATAAAAAAAAAGGTTGAAACAGACGTATTTATCGACATCGAAACTCATGTGAATTTTCGTTCGAATCGACGACTTTTAAAACGGGAAATGAATCCGAGTCTGCATGCAAGTGTTTCTGTAGTCGAATAGTCCCGCCAAACTGAGAACGCCGCGCCGAGCATCGGATTTGTTCACGTTCATAGTCCACAGCAGCAGTAGGAGTCCTCAACGGCTTTTTTCGTGCCGAGGGTGAAACATTTTGAAAAGTCACCCACTGGGAACGAGTCCGAACAGTCTCAAGATTATTTCGATAATGAAACACAAAACAGAATATGAATCGACCGGTTTTCAGATTGGATTCAAATCAGTCCAGTAAAAAAAACGGTTGAAACAGCCGTATTTGTCAACGTCGAATCTCTTGTGAATTTTCGTTCGAATCGACGACTTTTAAAACGGGAAACGAATCCGAGTCTGCGTGCAAGTGTTTCTGTAGTCGAATAGTCCCTCCAAACTTAGAACGCCGCGCCGAGCATCGGAATTGTTCAAGTTCATAGTCCACAGCAGCAGTAGGAGTCCTCAACGCCTTTTTTCGTGCCGAGGGTGAAACATTTTGAAAAGTCACCCACTGCGAAGGAGTCCGAACAGTCTCAAGATTATTTCGATAATGAAACACAAAACAGAATATGAATCGACCGGTTTTCAGATTGGATTCGAATCGGTCGGTAAAAAAAACTGTTGAAACAGGCGTATTTATCAACGTCGAATCTCCTGTGAATTTTCGTTCGAATCGACGACTTTTAAATCGGGTAACGAATCCGAGTCTGCATGCAAGTGTTTCTGTGATCGAATAGTCCCTCCAAACTGAGAACGCCGCGCCGAGCATCGGATTTGTTCACGTTCATAGTCCACAGCAAAAGTAGTAGTCCCTAACGGCATTTATCGTGCCAAGGGTAGAACATTTTAAAAAGTCACCCACTGGTAACGAGTCCGAACAGTCGCTAGATTATTTCGATAATGAAACACAAAACAGAATATGAATGGACCGGTTTTCACGATGGATTCTTCTCGGTCCGATAAAAAAAACGGTTGAAACAGACGTATTTATCGACATCGAAACTCATGTGAATTTTCGTTCGAATCGCCGACTTTCAAATCGGGAAACGAATCCGTGTCTGCATGCAAGTGTTTCTGTTGTCGAATAGTTCCTTCAAACTGAGAACGCCGTGCCGAGCATCGGATTCGTTCACGTTCATAGTCCACAGCAGCAGTAGGAGTTCTCAATGGCTATTTTCGTGCCGAGGGTGATACATTTTTAAAAATCACCCACTGGGAACGAGTCCGAACAGTCTCAAGATTATTTCGATAATGAAACACAAAACAGAATATGAATCGACCGGTTTTCAGATTGGATTCGAATCGGTCGGTAAAAAAAACTGTTGAAACAGGCGTATTTATCAACGTCGAATCTCCTGTGAATTTTCGTTCGAATCGACGACTTTTAAATCGGGTAACGAATCCGAGTCTGCATGCAAGTGTTTCTGTTATCGAATATTCCCTCCAAACTGAGAACGCCGCGCCGAGCATCGGATTTGTTCACGTTCATAGTCCACAGCAGCAGTAGGAGTCCTCAACGGCTTTTTTCGTGCCGAGGGTGAAACATTTTGAAAAGTCACCCACTGGGAACGAGTCCGAACAGTCCCTAGATCATTTCGATAATGAAACACAAAACAGAATATGAATGGACCGGTTTTCACGATGGATTCGTCTCGGTCCGATAAAAAAAAACGGTTGAAACAGACGTATTTATCGACATCGAAACTCATGTGAATTTTCGTTCGAATCGCCGACTTTCAAATCGGGAAACGAATCCGAGTCTGCATGCAAGTGTTTCTGTTGTCGAATAGTTCCTTCAAACTGAGAACGCCGTGCCGAGCATCGGATTCGTTCACGTTCATAGTCCACTGCAGCAGTAGGAGTTCTCAATGGCTATTTTCGTGCCGAGGGTGATACATTTTTAAAAATCACTCACTGGGAACGAGTCAGAACAGTCTCAAGATTATTTCGATAATGAAACACAAAACAGAATATGAATCGACCGGTTTTCAGATTGGATTCGAATCGGTCGGTAAAAAAAACTGTTGAAACAGGCGTATTTATCAACGTCGAATCTCCTGTGAATTTTCGTTCGAATCGACGACTTTTAAATCGGGTAACGAATCCGAGTCTGCATGCAAGTGTTTCTGTTATCGAATAGTCCCTCCAAACTGAGAACGCCGCGCCGAGCATCGGATTTGTTCACGTTCATAGTCCACAGCAAAAGTAGTAGTCCTCAACGGCTTTTATCGTGCCAAGGGTAGAACATTTTAAAAAGTCACCCACTGGTAACGAGTCCGAACAGTCGCTAGATTATTTCGATAATGAAACACAAAACAGAATATGAATGGACCGGTTTTCACGATGGATTCTTCTCGGTCCGATAAAAAAAACGGTTGAAACAGACGTATTTATCGACATCGAAACTCATGTGAATTTTCGTTCGAATCGACGACTTTTAAAACGGGAAATGAATCCGAGTCTGCATGCAAGTGTTTCTGTAGTCGAATAGTCCCTCCAAACTGAGAACGCCGCGCCGAGCATCGGATTTGTTCACGTTCATAGTCCACAGCAGCAGTAGGAGTCCTCAACGGCTTTTTTCGTGCCGAGGGTGAAACATTTTGAAAAGTCACCCACTGGGAACGAGTCCGAACAGTCTCAAGATTATTTCGATAATGAAACACAAAACAGAATATGAATCGACCGGTTTTCAGATTGGATTCAAATCGGTCCAGTAAAAAAAACGGTTGAAACAGCCGTATTTGTCAACGTCGAATCTCTTGTGAATTTTCGTTCGAATCGACGACTTTTAAAACGGGAAACGAATCCGAGTCTGCGTGCAAGTGTTTCTGTAGTCGAATAGTCCCTCCAAACTTAGAACGCCGCGCCGAGCATCGGAATTGTTCAAGTTCATAGTCCACAGCAGCAGTAGGAGTCCTCAACGCCTTTTTTCGTGCCGAGGGTGAAACATTTTGAAAAGTCACCCACTGGGAAGGAGTCCGAACAGTCTCAAGATTATTTCGATAATGAAACACAAAACAGAATATGAATGGACCGGTTTTCACAATGGATTTGACTGGCGCCGATAAAAAAAACGGTTGAAACGGACGTATATATCGACGTCGAAATTCATGTGAAGCTTCGTTCGAATCGGCGACTTTTTAATCGGGAAACGAATCCGAGTCTGCATGCAAGTGTTTCTGTAGTCGAATAGTCCCTCCAAACTGAGAACGCCGCGCCGAGCATCGGATTCGTTCACGTTCACAGTCCACAGCAAAAGTAGTCGTCCTCAACGGCTTTTATCGTCCCAAGGGTAGAACATTCTAAAAAGTCACCCACTGGTAACGAGTCCGAACAGTCTCTAGATTATTTCGATAATGAAACACAAAACAGAATATGAATGGACAGGTTTTCACGATGGATTCGTCTCGGTCCGATAAAAAAAACCGTTGAAACAGACGTATTTATCGACATCGAAACTCATGTGAATTTTCGTTCGAATCGACGACTTTTAAAACGGGAAACGAATCCGAGTCTGCATGCAAGTGTTTCTGAAGTCGAATAATCCCTACAAACTGAGAGCGCCGCGCCGAGCATCGGATTCGTTCACGTTCACAGTCCACAGCAGAAGTCGTAGTCCTCAACGGCTTTTTTCGTGCCAAGGGTAGAACATTTTGAAAAGTCACCCACTGGGAACGAGTCCGAACAGTCCCTAGCTTATTTCGATAATGAAACACAAAACAGAATATGAATGGACCGGTTTTGACGATGGATTCGTCTCGGTCCGAAAAAAAGAACGGCTGAAACAGCCGTATTTATCAACGTCGAATCTCTTGTGAATTTTCGTTCGAATCGACGACTTTTAAAACGGGAAACGAATCCGCGTCTGCATGCAAGTGTTTCTGTAGTCGAATAGTCCCTCCAACCTGAGAACGCCGCGCCGAGCATCGGATTCGTTCACGTTCACAGTCCACAGCAGAAGTAGTAGTCCTCAACGGCTTTTTTCGTGCCAATGGTAGAACATTTTCTAAAGTCACCCACTGGTAACGAGTCCGAACAGTCGCTAGATTATTTCGATAATGAAACACAAAACAGAATATGAATGGACCGGTTTTCACGATGGATTCTTCTCGGTCCGATAAAAAAAACGGTTGAAACAGACGTATTTATCGACATCGAAACTCATGTGAATTTTCGTTCGAATCGACGACTTTTAAAACGGGAAATGAATCCGAGTCTGCATGCAAGTGTTTCTGTTGTTACGTCCTGGCGATCTTGCCCTCCATTCTCCATATATATATATACACATATACATATACCGATCTTGTCCTTTATTTTATACGAATAAACATATATATATATATATATATATACGTATACATACATATATATATACATACACATATATACGATACCTATAGATATATATATATTGCTATACATACATACATACAAAGTTATAATCCACAATACAAGAATATTTTTTCATTAACCTTAACTCATATTGTGACGAGCGCATTTATTTTTCATCATTTCTTATTTTTGTCTGTGTACATACGACTTTCCCTAGTATGTACCTACTTCCGCTGAACGCGCCTAGCTAGCGCGCCGAGCTCAACGCCCGCGCGCACTCGCTCTCCATCCTTGTCTCTCTTCAGCGCCCGCGCGCACTCACTCTCTATCCTCGTCTCTCCTTAACGCTCGCGCGCACCCGCGCGCTCTCGCTCCGTCTCTCTCTAGCACTCCGCTACGAGACCAACGTACTCCTCCTGCTCGCCTGATACTTCGCGCGCTCAATCGTATCTTTCTCATCTTCTATCCTTCTCCTTCGGGTTATCCGTGTACCTCCTTCATGCTCATGTAACCCGTATCACAAAAACCTTCTTTCTTAATCGCGAATCTAGTTTTCCGCGGATCCGCGATATAATTCGCGACCCACGGATCACGATTATTAACCCGTTCACCCCTATTTTCACGTGCTCGCGAAAAACCGCGAGATTGCGTAATCCGCGGACTCGCGATATACTCGCGACCCCGCGACTCGCCTCGTATATAGAGTCTCTCTCTCTCTTACTCTCACCCAGCCTAATCCTCTCTCTCTTACTCATGGCTACTATGGCAAATAGACGCTACGTGACTTTTTCCCAAATTACTTTATTGCCCCTCGAGTCGAACGCTTCCCTTCGAGACATTTTCCAGAAAACCCTTGAATTGCTTTATTGCCTCTCGAAACGAGCAAGCGCTCTTTTTACAATATAAGTCTTTTCTCGTACGCTTTCCCATTTTCAAGTACATAATAGAAGACATTAGCCAGATTTTTTCCCGAACTTTCCCAGCGCATGTATATCTCCTTCTCTCTCGCACTCGACGCGTCTCTCTCGGACGCGCCGCCATTATGCAAGCCACGTGTTGCACGTAGGCTTCTAAGAAATAATAATTTAAACAATACCACATCATGCCGAATCCTAAGAATTAATTAAGCGATAAACAAATCGCTATCACTCCATACCTTGTAGACTAAACATCCGCTCCAACGCTAATATCACGTGTCACCTCTTTGTCTCCTTTGTTTCCAACCCTGTATCATTATTATTATTTCTGCGTGCAGAATATTCTAGAACAATTTCAGACACGCCCTAATTAATAAAGAAATTATTCAAATAATAATTAACGCCGTCACAATGCGACTTACAATATTATTAATAATTATAATAAATGTTTAATGCGACAAACGAATTATAAACGTTATTTTAATCACTTAGATAAGCGACAATCTTTATAATTCAGTATTATCAGTATAACAAATATCTCACGCGCTATTAATATAAAAACAATTAGCCATTATGAACATTTATATTATCCACGTACATACGAGTAAAGGTATCACTATTACCTTCGCATAAATAATAGTGCGCTCTATTTTATTAATTAAAAATTACACATTTATAATTATTGTATGCAATTCGTATATTTCGCATTATAACTATTACTCTCTCATTTAACCGCCGTATTTTTACATCGAATCTACTTCGCACACAAAAGAATAAATAACAACAATTGGAATTTATATAAAATTATATTTCTTTATTTAAAAACGATATTATTGTAACAAATTGTGAGACTAACGATAAATTAAAAATATTAATTTATCGTCAGTCCAACCGACATAATTATTTGTTATAACATTTAAATTTAATAGTTGATTTATCGTCGAATCCTCCGTTTAACGCCATAAGAGCAAGCGAGAAGGAACATCAACGTCGGCGTCTCCTCTCCGCGGCGCATGCGCACCACACCGCCTCACCGCCGCACCAATAAAAAGCCGAGTCCTCCGCTGCTCGCCAGTTCTCCGGTCTCTCCACCAGTCAGTTGCGCTTCTCCGCTCGCCGCGTTCGTGTCGGACCCGCACGCTGGAAAATCGGAATAATTCTTTAATATTTTCTTTTTACATTTTTCTAATATCTCTTTTGTCATTGTAACTCCAAGTTTGAGTCTGATTTTTGCGTCGAAATATCATCGAAAAGCTTTACGTAATTATAATCATATTTCAAGTTTGTAACAATATATATATATATACATCTTAGAGTCAGTGAAAGTTATTTCGCGACCCTTATCCCTCATCGAAATATTCGCTCAACGTATTTCGTATCGTTTAATTTATTGAATCAATCTCTCACGAATTTATTTGAGTCAACAATCTATCACCCTCGATTCCTTGGCATCTCAATTAATCGAATACATTTTATTTTGCAATTTTGCATATCGAGTATAGAAATCAACCGTCCGTTAATTAAATTAATCCTTCACCAATCCTCCCTTCATTTTCCGAAGAATCGTCGGTTGTGCTTCTCCTGCACGTCGTCAATTCTTACCTCGCTTAAATTTCGAGATTGAATCTACCGGTTGTGCTTCTCCTGCACGTCGATTGATTCGTATCTCGAACCCCTGCTGCATGATAATCTTACTCATCCTCTCATTTACCCAATTAACGGTCAATTGATTTTTCCGAAAATATTTATTTGTATTTATTCAAATCCATAAATGCCAAGAAGACGAGGTGGTACCAAGTTCAATCTTCGCCGCGCAATCGCGATAGCCGCGCAAAAGCCGCGACCGGCATCTCGTGGAAACAACTCGTCTGTATTTAAACAAATTATTCGTGCCGCTCTAACATTACATCCGGTGAAAATTGGACCAAAGGTTGTGTCGAACGTTCCATTTTACGGAAAAGTCCTCCTTATCGACCCCCGTGGGTACACCCGTGTAGTGACTCGATCGACCGGCAGCGTCGCTTCGGACGCATCCACCGCCGTTATATCGTCGGACATCGAGATTATCACCATCGATTAATTTTCTCCAGTCGTCAACGTCGTTTCCTTTCGCTCCACGAGTTCTTCACCGCAGTCGGACGACAGGAACTCGTCCTTACCTACAAGAGTCGGTACATCGATGGGCGGATGCTCGTCGAAAAGTAAGAAATCTACCTCACCGTCAATCGCTGAAATCGTCGTTCGCCTAGAGATCATCATTACCGACGGAAGGACCTCTCTCCGGGTACCAGATCATCCGTCGATAAACCCGCTACGCACCGCCGCTCGTAGGGTAAGTCGCATGCTCACGTTACCACTCACTATCTTATTTACCGACTGCCCTATCCCCGCGAGTAATTATTAGTTACCGATCAAAACTGTGGCTCGATCCTCATCCCTGTTGGGCACATTCCCGACTAAAGGCAGGATCTCAAGGCTGGCGTCCGTTCTGAAAAACAAATAAAATTGTATTAATTAAACAATCAACGTAAACTCAAGCTCGTAACAGAAATCGGTTATTTCTCTTTCAAAGGAATTTATTATTTTTTATCTAAAATAAATTCCCGGACGTAACAGGATAAATTTTTGGTGGCAGCGGTGGGATACGCTAAAGCCGCATTTTGATCGATTTCCTTCAAATATAGTTAAATCATCGCAATTTCAATTAACGTCATCAAATTTCTCGTCAAACATAAATTAATTATCGCGATTCGATCAAACTCCCATAAAATATAAATCAATTTCCGTAATTTCAATTAAATTACGTTTTTGTAAAATATAAATTGACTACGTAAATTCAATCTTTTCGCAAATTTTAAAATGTCTACCACGAGGACACAAGCTCGTGCTTTAAATGAAGAGGAATTGCGTCTCCTCCACGAACAAATAGATCGAAAACGCGAAACCTTGCAAGAACAAGAACGTGCCCTCCATGAAAAGGACATGGAGACTAGAGAACGAATTAAAACCCTTCAAGCCCTCGAAAACGAACAAAGTCGGAATATGTCGGAGATGCCCGATATTGCCGAAACACAAGAACAATTTTCTTCCCTCCATAGGGCACTTTCACAAATAATTTCGCGATTCGGAGACTTACAGGCCGAAATTCACGACATAAAAAACGAAAAGCGCTTCTCGCCTAACCACGAATCTCCGCCCCCCGAACCCCGTAGTTTTCACGAAGAACTTAACATTGACAACCGTATAAGCCCAAATTTAAAATTCAAGGACGCGCTAGAGTCGGTCCCTACGTTTAACGGGTACAATATCCCCGTCCTTCGTTTTATCCGCTCGTGTAAAAGAGCACGGGACATGTTTCCTCCCCACCTCGAACCGAGTTTGACCCAACTATTGCGTAATAAACTAAAGGGTCACGCCGCAACGGCACTAGAAGATTACAACTTCAATAACATTACCGACTTCGCGGACCGCCTTAAGACGTTATTCGGAGCCGCGAAAACCCTAAACGAATTCCGAGGCGAACTCGGAAATATTTCAAAAAACAAATCCGAACATATCATCGATTATATCAGTCGTGTAAAGGACCTCCACACGGCAATTTACGAAGCCGAAGTGGACAACCACGGTCACATTCATCCAAACCATCGTAACACGCTTAACAATGATACGCTCGATTGTTTCATTAAGGGGCTTCCCCCCGACTTTCGTATACGCTTAAAACTCGAAAGTTTCCGCGACCTGGAGGATGCGTTCTCTAAGGCCGTTAAAGTTGAAAAAGATATGGAGCGCGATCGCGCCCACTTTAGGGACAACCGCACGGAAAACAAACCGAGCGTTGCTCCCGTCAAAACGTTCTCCCCCTCTGGAAGAACGACATGTAGTTATTGCGGACGACCTCACCCATCGGAAAACTGTTGGCAAAGGTTTCCCGAGAAGAGGCCCGCGCATATACCCGCGATCGCTAACGAACGCGTCGCGAATAATAACAATAATAACAACAATGTAAATAACGGGCCGCGTGCCGACGATCGCGATAACGCTAGGCCGCGCCCTCCGTGCAATTATTGCCGAAAACCTGGCCATTCCGAAGCCATGTGTTATCGGAAACAAAATGACGAACGGAGCAAACAAAATTCCGTTCCAAAAAACTCGAACAACCGTCCCTTGGACAGGGCCTCCCCACGGGACGAACAACGCCAGGAGCGCCCGGTACGAATAATCGACGCCGAACCGTGCGAACCGTCCGGGTCCTCTTAAGTAATTCGGAAAGTTCTCCCTCGGTATTTTTGGATTGCCCGCAATTAGCCGGTCCTACGGAATTTTTAATCGATTCGGGCGCCGAGGTTAACTTAATAAAAAATCAAATCGTAAATACTTACATCAATGATTACGAAATTTTGAGATTGGACGGCATTTCGCCGACTCCCGTAAAAACTTTGGGATCTGTAGTATTAATGGTGAACAATATTCCCGTAAAATTTCACGTTGTAAACGATTGGTTCCCTATCGAGCAGCACGCTCTTCTTGGAACCGAATTTTTGGCTGGAAACAAGGCCATTATTGATTGGAAACGCGAACAACTGAGTTATGGTGATCAAGTAATTCCTTTTGTTTCGAAGCAAAATATATCCATTCCCAAACGTTCAAAGGTTGTATGCTACGTCAAAGTAAAAAATCCCGAAATTAAAGAAGGATATATTCCGAGGCTCCATTTCGGAGAAGGGATTTTCATGGGCGAAGCACTCGTGACGATTAAGAATGGTATTGCATATTTGATGGCTCACAACGCCACTGAAGACGATCTTTCTATGGAAATTCCGTATGTAACTGTTCAAGAATTTAGTTACAAGGTTCATACGGATATCAATTCGACCACTTCAGCCCCGATAGCTCGAAAACAGCCGGAGGCAAATGAAGTAGGTTCTTTTGGTTCTCTCCCGTTTCCGGAAGAAGTTATGTCGGAACGGGAAACTTTTGATTTTCTTGCCCCAAGAAAAAGGGTATTAGTAGTTGAAAAGGAAAAGAAATTACAAGAAGTTTTGTCTCTATTACGCTTCGATCACCTTAACGAGGAAGAACGTAAAAATGTAAATTCAATCATCGAAGAAAATTTGGATCTATTTTATATCCCAGGTTCTCCTCTCGGTTTCACCAACGCTATAAACCATCGAATAATTACAACGGACGATCAACCCGTTTTTACGCGACAATATCGCGTTCCCCCTGTCCACAAACAGGAAATCACGAAACAAGTAAACGATTTAATATCGGGAGACATTATTGAACCGTCAACCTCTCCTTATAGTTCACCTCTCTGGATCGTGCCAAAGAAAGCCGATTCCCAAGGGAACAAAAGATGGCGGATGGTCATCGACTACCGCAATCTTAATGATAAAACGATTGGGGACGCTTACCCCCTCCCTCAAATTTCGGAAATCCTAGACCAATTGGGGAATGCAAAATATTTTTCCGTATTTGATTTGGCCAGCGGGTTCCACCAGATTAAGGTGCATCCCGGCGACGCACACAAAACAGCTTTTTCGACCCCTTTCGGTCATTATCAATTCACTCGTATGCCATTCGGGCTCAAAAACGCGCCCGCCACATTCCAACGCTTGATGGATCAGGTTCTCACCGGTCTACAAGGCAACGAGTTGTTTGTGTACCTCGACGACATCGTCATTTATGCACAAACCTTAGACGAACACGCGAAAAAATTCAACAAACTCGCGAAAAGACTGAGACGGGCAAACCTAAAGTTACAGCCCGACAAGTGCGAATTTTTAAGACGCGAAGTGGCCTACCTGGGCCACATTATCAGTGAAGATGGGGTAAAACCTGACCCTAAAAAACTTGAAGCTCTCAAGGATTATCCCAGACCAACTACACCAAAGAAAATCAAACAATTCCTAGGTCTCGCGGGATATTACCGTCGCTTCATTGAAAATTTTTCCGGGATCGCAAAACCACTAACGTTACTATTGAAAAAGGAATCTCATTTTAAATGGACTGATGCTCAAGAAAAAGCATTTACAACGCTTCGCGATGCCCTCTGCAAAGAACCGGTACTCCAGTACCCAGATTTTTCACAACCATTTATTATCACGACCGACGCATCGGATATCGCGGTCGGGGGCGTCCTTAGCCAAGGAGAAATCGGCAAGGATCGACCCATTAGTTACGCCTCACGTACACTTAATAAACATGAACTCAATTACTCAACAATCGAAAAGGAACTCCTTGCCATTTTATACTGCGTAAATCATTTCAGACCTTATGTCTATGGGCAAGAGTTCGTATTGGTCACCGACCACAAGCCCCTCGTATGGCTTCACTCGGTAAAAGACCCGGCCAACAGGCTGGTCCATTGGCGACTTAGTCTCGCAAACTACACTTACAAAATAATTTATAAACCGGGAAAAGCAAACAGCAATGCCGACGCTTTATCTCGAAATCCTCCTATTCAAAAAACAATTTTCATGACAAAACATACGCCAAACCAAAACGTCTCTTCAGACGATGAGAGAATCTTCTCTCCAGTAAAGAAAAGAAAGAAAAGATCAAAAGAAACAAAAGCCCACATGAGCACTGCTCCAAGAAGGCTATCATTAGATTCAATGTCAGACGACAATTTCCGAGGCTTTAATACTCAAGAACAATTGCAATCAAACGAAAAAGCAAAACAAAACTTACCTGTTGAACGAATGGATGTGGAGGAACCTTCCAGTGTACCCCCTCCCCTCCTTTCTCCGGGGACTCTTCCGGATGTCACACTAGATTTCCCTCCGGAACTCGACCTCGCTGTTCCACCCGATCTTCCATCGAATCCATCCTTGGATCGTTTTTCGGTCTCCCCCTTCAGGGAAGACCAACCTGAAAAAGAAAATGAAAATGACAAAGAAAATTCAAATGATAACGAAGGTATACCCGAAAGTGATGACGAGTCAGACGACGATTCCGAACAAAGTGACATAATCGAGAATGAAAATCCTCAATTCAAAATTAGCGAAGAAAATCGCCATTTATCTAACGCATTAAAAATTGTAGAAACACGCGATAGATTACATATGCAAAAAGATAATTACGTCGTCTTCGTAACCATGACCGGGCAACCACTTGACGAAGGTGCTAAGGACCTCCAGGAACAAAACGTCTTCCCTAAATTAGAGGAGTTGGCGTACCTGCGAGTAAAATTCAAAATTGTAAAATCGAAACAAATAATCGCACTACCCATTTTAGGTAGCATACACAACAATCTCGAGATCTCAGATCTCCGGGAAATTTGCGACTCCCTAAAGGACGCGATTCGCGAGCTGTGCCTTAAAGAAGTTTGTATCGCAAAAACGCCCTCTATCGGCAACGTGCCGTGGGCCGTAATTAAAAATACCTTGTACGAAGCACTCCGTGAAGAAGATATCACGTTCATAATTTGCAGTCAACTAGTTCAAATTCCCCCCGAAGAAAAACGGTTGGAAATTATTAAAGAAAAGCACGACTCGCTAATCGGTGGCCACAAAGGAGTAAACAAAACATACAAACGTATCCGTGAGTATTACTACTGGAAAAACATGAAAATTCAGATCCAGGAGTATATCCAACATTGTCGAAATTGTCAACTCAAAAAATTGGTTCGCGTAAAGACCAAACAACCTATGATACTCACCGATACACCTGGGGCCGCGTTCGATAAGATCGCCATGGACATAGTAGGACCCCTCCCTTTGACGAAGACTGGCAATCAGTATATATTAACTCTCCAAGATCTTCTTACGAAATATTCATTGGCTATTCCGTTGAGCCGAACATCATCGGTGGACGTCAGCACCGCATTCGTGAAAAACTTCGTCTCACGATTCGGCGCTCCGCGCGCCCTCCTCACCGATCAAGGATCCAACTTCTGCAGCAGTCTCATGAAGGCTGTGGCGAAAAAATTCAAAATCAAGGCCTACCAGACAACAGCTTTCCACCCTCAAAGCAATGGATCGATCGAACGTTCTCATCACGTACTCATGGAATATCTGAAACAATATGTTAATGAAAATTCCGACTGGGACGAGTATTTAGACCTGGCCATGTTTTCATATAACACGAGTCGTCACGAAGGTACCGGGTATACCCCCCACGAACTCGTATTTGGCAGGTTAGCTCGTCAACCTTCGGCTCATCACCAAATCGAAGAATCACAGGATCCTTCTTACGCTGAGTACCTCATCAACCTGTTTGACCGTATCGACGGCCTGCAAACAATGGCGGCCGAAAATCTGAAACATGCAAAAGAAAAATCAAAAGAGTATTATGATCGCAACATCAACCCAAAATTCTTCAAGGTTGGCGATCGCGTGTTAATGTTAAAAGAACCCCAAAAAGGAAAATTCGGAGATCAATATTCCGAGCCATGTGAAATAATTGAAATCCTTTCAGGGGGTAACGTTAAGATCCTTTACCAAGGCAAACCTCGCATCGTTCATACGAACAAATTACGGGCGACCCGTCTGTAACCAAAACTCTTGTTATTGGTTACAGAATGGAGCCGAAAACAACAATCATCTTTGTTCTCCTCGTGCGCACCGCCGTCTGCCTGATCGGGTATGATTGCGGCGCCCCTACACTCAACGTCACCACCGTTTCTCTCACCGACATCGGAGCTTGCGACATACCTATGGTCGACCCAACCCCGATACCTGTGAGAATCCAATTGTTGCAACTCTCGGAATTTTCCACAACCGAGGTCGTTCAGTGCAAGGTCGAAATCGACAGGACCTTGTACAACTGCGGCATAAATTCACATAACTCAATAGTACAAAATGGTCGTCAAGTTTATCTTCACGAATTAGACGACAAAACTTGCCGCAAGGTCCACGAAACGGGAATCATCCAACTTGGATTTTCCGCTATCGTCACGGGACTAAAAAGAAATAGCACAACATCAAGGAGTCTTACGCTTGCCGGAACTCTCAGCAACGACGGAAGTTGCACCGGTTCTCAATACAGCGACCCTTTTGGCACTTGGAGCAACGTAGTGGTCCAGGCTTCCGCAAAAATCACCATTTCCAACTACGAAGCATCGGTCAACATGGCGACCAATCGCATCATCCTCCAGAGCTCGACCCAATGTCAACTGTCCGAAGGTCAATGCACGGACGTTGAAGGGAACCAAGCTTTTTGGAAAACGGAACCTGTGGACACATGTTTCTTCAATCGATACGACGTTCTTTACGATGGCATGGCAACAAAACTCCGTACTATTGAAAATTCCATCCAGACGCCGGATGTGTATACGCTAACTACTCAAGAAACCACGTTCGCTCTAGCCGTCAGGAGTGAAAAGCCTGTCTGCGGCTACACCCTCATCCGAACGGAACATCCGAAATTATTCATTCTCGAGACTCGCGACGGCCAAACATTTGCTTCACGTCGCAAGGTCCTCGTTAGTAATCTGGACATATTTTCCTACGTAAATTCGAAATTTATTTATGTGGAAAAACACATCAAAACCCAAATAAAAGCATTGTACAAAGACGTCTTGACGCAGCGATGCAATTTGGAACAACAAGTACTCCGCAACGCTCTGGCAACCGCATCAATATTGCCGGAAAAATTCGCCCGAGCCGTCACCAGAAGTCCAGGGTACATGGCCGTGATCGCCGGCGAAGTAGCCCACATCGTCAAGTGCGTTCCCGTGGAATGCACCCTTCGCAGGACCGAGGAATGCTACCTCGAGCTACCTGTAACTCACCGCAACCAGTCGTATTTCCTTTCGACAATTTCTCGCACACTCATTAAGGCCGGAACTCACATCGAGTGCAACCCTCTTCTTCCGGCGCAATATCTTATCGACGGGGCATGGTACCGCTTCGCCCCGCATCCAATTGAAGTTCCACCACCGCAAGTATTACGACCGATGACCACTCCTACCTGGGGTTACACACCAGTGGGGAACCTTGCAACAAGTGGAATTTATACGAATGAAGAAATGGAACAATTACGTGACCGAATCATGTTTCCTGCCGAAAGACCAGCGCTATTGAACAATTTGGCTCGTGGATCAGCTGGATACACCATCCCTCCAGGAGCCGTATCCCTCAAAAACTTATTGGACGAAAGCACATTGGAACACATCGCAGCCAATGCTTTCGAAAACCTTTGGAATGGTTTCGAGAAATTTGGAATAGTCAGCGCAGGCTTTCTCGGCATTATGGCCATTTACTCAATTATAAAATCAGCCATCGATACCCTCATCCATGGATATACCCTGCATTCACTATACGGGTGCAGCTTCGCATTGTTTGGGGCCATCTGGAATTCCATCACGAATCTTCTCGTCACCAGGGCCCACCGAAAAAACCAAAGGGATGAAGGACTCAACTCCGAACCGTCCCCTAGGGAACTGGTTCCCCCAGACGACAAACCGGAACCTAAACCATCTACATCTACTAGGAGATTGTCGGGCATCGACGCCGTCCTGCTTGAGCGCCTTTGCGCCGTTCCTCAGCCATCCAGTAGGGTGTCTTCGTCTTAGTCCCCCGAGGTGTTACGTCCTGGCGATCTTGCCCTCCATTCTCCATATATATATATACACATATACATATACCGATCTTGTCCTTTATTTTATACGAATAAACATATATATATATATATATATATATATACGTATACATACATATATATATACATACACATATATACGATACCTATAGATATATATATATTGCTATACATACATACATACAAAGTTATAATCCACAATACAAGAATATTTTTTCATTAACCTTAACTCATATTGTGACGAGCGCATTTATTTTTCATCATTTCTTATTTTTGTCTGTGTACATACGACTTTCCCTAGTATGTACCTACTTCCGCTGAACGCGCCTAGCTAGCGCGCCGAGCTCAACGCCCGCGCGCACTCGCTCTCCATCCTTGTCTCTCTTCAGCGCCCGCGCGCACTCACTCTCTATCCTCGTCTCTCCTTAACGCTCGCGCGCACCCGCGCGCTCTCGCTCCGTCTCTCTCTAGCACTCCGCTACGAGACCAACGTACTCCTCCTGCTCGCCTGATACTTCGCGCGCTCAATCGTATCTTTCTCATCTTCTATCCTTCTCCTTCGGGTTATCCGTGTACCTCCTTCATGCTCATGTAACCCGTATCACAAAAACCTTCTTTCTTAATCGCGAATCTAGTTTTCCGCGGATCCGCGATATAATTCGCGACCCACGGATCACGATTATTAACCCGTTCACCCCTATTTTCACGTGCTCGCGAAAAACCGCGAGATTGCGTAATCCGCGGACTCGCGATATACTCGCGACCCCGCGACTCGCCTCGTATATAGAGTCTCTCTCTCTCTTACTCTCACCCAGCCTAATCCTCTCTCTCTTACTCATGGCTACTATGGCAAATAGACGCTACGTGACTTTTTCCCAAATTACTTTATTGCCCCTCGAGTCAAACGCTTCCCTTCGAGACATTTTCCAGAAAACCCTTGAATTGCTTTATTGCCTCTCGAAACGAGCAAGCGCTCTTTTTACAATATAAGTCTTTTCTCGTACGCTTTCCCATTTCCAAGTACATAATAGAAGACATTAGCCAGATTTTTTCCCGAACTTTCCCAGCGCATGTATATCTCCTTCTCTCTCGCACTCGACGCGTCTCTCTCGGACGCGCCGCCATTATGCAAGCCACGTGTTGCACGTAGGCTTCTAAGAAATAATAATTTAAACAATACCACATCATGCCGAATCCTAAGAATTAATTAAGCGATAAACAAATCGCTATCACTCCATACCTTGTAGACTAAACATCCGCTCCAACGCTAATATCACGTGTCACCTCTTTGTCTCCTTTGTTTCCAACCCTGTATCATTATTATTATTTCTGCGTGCAGAATATTCTAGAACAATTTCAGACACGCCCTAATTAATAAAGAAATTATTCAAATAATAATTAACGCCGTCACAATGCGACTTACAATATTATTAATAATTATAATAAATGTTTAATGCGACAAACGAATTATAAACGTTATTTTAATCACTTAGATAAGCGACAATCTTTATAATTCAGTATTATCAGTATAACAAATATCTCACGCGCTATTAATATAAAAACAATTAGCCATTATGAACATTTATATTATCCACGTACATACGAGTAAAGGTATCACTATTACCTTCGCATAAATAATAGTGCGCTCTATTTTATTAATTAAAAATTACACATTTATAATTATTGTATGCAATTCGTATATTTCGCATTATAACTATTACTCTCTCATTTAACCGCCGTATTTTTACATCGAATCTACTTCGCACACAAAAGAATAAATAACAACAATTGGAATTTATATAAAATTATATTTCTTTATTTAAAAACGATATTATTGTAACAAATTGTGAGACTAACGATAAATTAAAAATATTAATTTATCGTCAGTCCAACCGACATAATTATTTGTTATAACATTTAAATTTAATAGTTGATTTATCGTCGAATCCTCCGTTTAACGCCATAAGAGCAAGCGAGAAGGAACATCAACGTCGGCGTCTCCTCTCCGCGGCGCATGCGCACCACACCGCCTCACCGCCGCACCAATAAAAAGCCGAGTCCTCCGCTGCTCGCCAGTTCTCCGGTCTCTCCACCAGTCAGTTGCGCTTCTCCGCTCGCCGCGTTCGTGTCGGACCCGCACGCTGGAAAATCGGAATAATTCTTTAATATTTTCTTTTTACATTTTTCTAATATCTCTTTTGTCATTGTAACTCCAAGTTTGAGTCTGATTTTTGCGTCGAAATATCATCGAAAAGCTTTACGTAATTATAATCATATTTCAAGTTTGTAACAATATATATATATATACATCTTAGAGTCAGTGAAAGTTATTTCGCGACCCTTATCCCTCATCGAAATATTCGCTCAACGTATTTCGTATCGTTTAATTTATTGAATCAATCTCTCACGAATTTATTTGAGTCAACAATCTATCACCCTCGATTCCTTGGCATCTCAATTAATCGAATACATTTTATTTTGCAATTTTGCATATCGAGTATAGAAATCAACCGTCCGTTAATTAAATTAATCCTTCACCAATCCTCCCTTCATTTTCCGAAGAATCGTCGGTTGTGCTTCTCCTGCACGTCGTCAATTCTTACCTCGCTTAAATTTCGAGATTGAATCTACCGGTTGTGCTTCTCCTGCACGTCGATTGATTCGTATCTCGAACCCCTGCTGCATGATAATCTTACTCATCCTCTCATTTACCCAATTAACGGTCAATTGATTTTTCCGAAAATATTTATTTGTATTTATTCAAATCCATAAATGCCAAGAAGACGAGGTGGTACCAAGTTCAATCTTCGCCGCGCAATCGCGATAGCCGCGCAAAAGCCGCGACCGGCATCTCGTGGAAACAACTCGTCTGTATTTAAACAAATTATTCGTGCCGCTCTAACATTACATCCGGTGAAAATTGGACCAAAGGTTGTGTCGAACGTTCCATTTTACGGAAAAGTCCTCCTTATCGACCCCCGTGGGTACACCCGTGTAGTGACTCGATCGACCGGCAGCGTCGCTTCGGACGCATCCACCGCCGTTATATCGTCGGACATCGAGATTATCACCATCGATTAATTTTCTCCAGTCGTCAACGTCGTTTCCTTTCGATCCACGAGTTCTTCACCGCAGTCGGACGACAGGAACTCGTCCTTACCTACAAGAGTCGGTACATCGATGGGCGGATGCTCGTCGAAAAGTAAGAAATCTACCTCACCGTCAATCGCTGAAATCGTCGTTCGCCTAGAGATCATCATTACCGACGGAAGGACCTCTCTCCGGGTACCAGATCATCCGTCGATAAACCCGCTACGCACCGCCGCTCGTAGGGTAAGTCGCATGCTCACGTTACCACTCACTATCTTATTTACCGACTGCCCTATCCCCGCGAGTAATTATTAGTTACCGATCAAAACTGTGGCTCGATCCTCATCCCTGTTGGGCACATTCCCGACTAAAGGCAGGATCTCAAGGCTGGCGTCCGTTCTGAAAAACAAATAAAATTGTATTAATTAAACAATCAACGTAAACTCAAGCTCGTAACAGAAATCGGTTATTTCTCTTTCAAAGGAATTTATTATTTTTTATCTAAAATAAATTCCCGGACGTAACACTGTAGTCGAATAGTCCCTCCAAACTGAGAACGCCGCGCCGAGCATCGGATTTGTTCACGTTCATAGTCCACAGCAGCAGTAGGAGTCCTCAACGGCTTTTTTCGTGCCGAGGGTGAAACATTTTGAAAAGTCACCCACTGGGAACGAGTCCGAACAGTCTCAAGATTATTTCGATAATGGAACACAAAACAGAATATGAATCGACCGGTTTTCAGATTGGATTCGAATCGGTCGGTAAAAAAAACTGTTGAAACAGGCGTATTTATCAACGTCGAATCTCCTGTGAATTTTCGTTCGAATCGACGACTTTTAAATCGGGTAACGAATCCGAGTCTGCATGCAAGTGTTTCTGTTATCGAATATTCCCTCCAAACTGAGAACGCCGCGCCGAGCATCGGATTTGTTCACGTTCATAGTCCACAGCAGCAGTAGGAGTCCTCAACGGCTTTTTTCGTGCCGAGGGTGAAACATTTTGAAAAGTCACCCACTGGGAACGAGTCCGAACAGTCCCTAGATCATTTCGATAATGAAACACAAAACAGAATATGAATGGACCGGTTTTCACGATGGATTCGTCTCGGTCCGATAAAAAAAAACGGTTGAAACAGACGTATTTATCGACATCGTAACTCATGTGAATTTTCGTTCGAATCGCCGACTTTCAAATCGGGAAACGAATCCGAGTCTGCATGCAAGTGTTTCTGTTGTCGAATAGTTCCTTCAAACTGAGAACGCCGTGCCGAGCATCGGATTCGTTCACGTTCATAGTCCACTGCAGCAGTAGGAGTTCTCAATGGCTATTTTCGTGCCGAGGGTGATACATTTTTAAAAATCACTCACTGGGAACGAGTCAGAACAGTCTCAAGATTATTTCGATAATGAAACACAAAACAGAATATGAATCGACCGGTTTTCAGATTGGATTCGAATCGGTCGGTAAAAAAAACTGTTGAAACAGGCGTATTTATCAACGTCGAATCTCCTGTGAATTTTCGTTCGAATCGACGACTTTTAAATCGGGTAACGAATCCGAGTCTGCATGCAAGTGTTTCTGTTCTCGAATAGTCCCTCCAAACTGAGAACGCCGCGCCGAGCATCGGATTTGTTCACGTTCATAGTCCACAGCAAAAGTAGTAGTCCTCAACGGCTTTTATCGTGCCAAGGGTAGAACATTTTAAAAAGTCACCCACTGGTAACGAGTCCGAACAGTCGCTAGATTATTTCGATAATGAAACACAAAACAGAATATGAATGGACCGGTTTTCACGATGGATTCTTCTCGGTCCGATAAAAAAATGTTACGTCCTGGCGATCTTGCCCTCCATTCTCCATATATATATACACATATACATATACCGATCTTGTCCTTTATTTTATACGAATACGCATATATATATATATATATATATATATATATATATATATATATATATATATATATATATATATATATATATATATATATGTATTTATATCCGTATACATACATATATGTATACACATACACATATTATACCCATAGATATATACATTGCTATACATACATATATATATAAATTTATAATCCACAATACAGGAATATTTTTTCGTTAACCTTAACTCACATTGTGACGAGCGCATTTACTTTTCATCATTTCTCATTTTGTCTGAGCACATACGACTTTCCCTAGTATGTACCTACTTCCGCTGAACGCGCCTAGCTAGCGCGCCGAGCTCAACGCCCGCGCGCACTCGCTCTCCATCCTTGTCTCTCTTCAGCGCCCGCGTGCACTCACTCTCTATCCTCGTCTCTCCTTAACGCTCGCGCGCACCCGCGCGCTCTCGCTCCGTCTCTCTCTAGCACTCCGCTACGAGACCAACGTATTCCTCCTGCTCGCCTAATACTTCGCGCGCTCAATCGAATCTTTCTCATCTTCTGTCCTTCTCCTTCGGGTTACCCGCGTACCTCCTTCATGCTCATGTAACCCGTATCACAAAAAGCTTCTCCCTTAACCGCGAAACTCGTTTTCCGCGGATCCGCGATATAATTCGCGACCCACGGATCACGACTATTAACCCGCTCACCCCTATTTTCACGCGCTCGCGAAAAACCGCGAGATTGCGTAATCCGCGGACTCGCGATATACTCGCGACCCCGCGATTCGCAGCGTACATAGAGTCTCTCTTTCTCTTACCCTCACCCAGCCTAACCCTCTCTCTCTTACTCATGGCTACTATGGCAAATAGACGCTACGTGACTTTTTCCCAAATTACTTTATTGCCCCTCGAGTCGAGCGAACGCTTCCCTTCGAGACATTTTCCAGAAAACCCTTGAATTACTTTATTGCCTCTTGAAACGAGCAAACGCTCTTTTTACAGTATAAGTCTTTTCTCGTACGCTCTCTCATTTTCAAGTACACAATAGAAGACATTAGCCAGATTTTTCCCGAACTTTCCCAGCGCATGTATATCTCTTTCTCTCTCGCACTCGACGCGTCTCTCTCGGACGCGCCGCCATGATGCAAGCCACGTGTTGCACGTAGGCTTCTAAGAAATAATAATTTAAACAATATCACACCATGCCGAATCCTAAGAATTAATTAAGCGATAAACAAATCGCTATCACTCCATACCTTGTAGACTAAACATCCGCTCCAACGCTAATATCACGTGTCACTTCTTTGTCTCCTTTGTTTCCAACCCTGTATCATTATTATTATTTCTGCGTGCAGAATATTCTAGAACAATTTCAGACACGCCCTAATTAATAAAGAAATTATTCAAATAATGATTAACGCCGTCACAATGCGACTTACAATATTATTAATAATTATACTAAATGTTTAATGCGACAAACGAATTATAAACGTTATTTTAATCACTTAGTTAAGCGACAATCTTTATAATTCAGTATTATCAGTATAATAAATATCTCACGCGCTATTAATATAAAAACAATTAGCCATTATGAACATTTATATTATCCACGTACATACGAACGAAAGTATTACATAGCCGAATATTAAATACGATTACTCTCGCATAAATAACAGTGCGCTCTATTTTATTAATTAAAAATTACACATTTATAATTATTGAATGCAATTCATATATTTCGCATTATAATTATTACTCTCTCATTTAACCGCCGTATTTCTACAACGAATCTGCTTCGCACACAAAAGAATAAATAACAATAATTGGAACTTATATAAAATTATATTTCTTTATTCACAAGCGAATATTATTGTAACAAATTGTGAGACTAACGATAAATTAAAAATATTAATTTATCGTCAGCCCAACCATGACAAACCGACATAATTATTTGTTATAACATTTAAATTAAATAATTGATTTATCATCGAATCCTCCGTTTAACGCCATAAGAGCAAGCGAGAAGGAACATCATCGTCGGCGTCTCCTCTCCGCGGCGCATGCGCACCACACCGCCTCACCGCCGCACCAATAAAAAGCCGAGTCCTCCGCTGCTCGACAGTTCTCCGGTCTCTCCACCAGTCAGTTGCGCTTCTCCGCTCGCCGCGTTCGTGTCGGACCCGCACGCTGGAAAATCGGAATAATTCTTTAATATTTTCTTTTTACATTTTTCTAATATCTCTTTTGTCATTGTAACTCCAAGTTGAGTCTGATTTTTGCGTCGAAATATCATCGAAAGCTTTACGTAATTATAATCATATTTCAAGTTTGTAACAATATATATATATATATACATCTTAGAGTCAGTGAAAGTTATTTCGCGACCCTTATCCCTCATCGAAATATTCGCTCAACGTATCTCGTATCGTTTAATTTATTGAATCAATCTCTCACGAATTTATTTGAGTCAACAATCTATCACCCTCGATTCCTTGGCATCTCAATTAATCGAATACATTTTATTTTACAATTTTGCATATCGAGTATAGAAATCAACCGTCCGTTAATTAAATTAATCCTTCACCAATCCTCCCTTCATTTTCCGAAGAATCGTCGGTTGTGCTTCTCCTGCACGTCGTCAATTCTTACCTCGCTTAAATTTCGAGATTGAATCTACCGGTTGTGCTTCGCCTGCACGTCGATTGATTCGTATCTCGAACCCCTGCTGCATGATAATCTTACTCATCCTCTCATTTACCCAATTAACGGTCAATTGATTTTTCCGAAAATATTTATTTGTATTTATTCAAATCCATAAATGCCAAGAAGACGAGGTGGTACCAAGTTCAATCTTCGCCGCGCAATCGCGATAGCCGCGCAAAAGCCGCGACCGGCATCTCGTGGAAACAACTCGTCTGTATTTAAACAAATTATTCGTGCCGCTCTAACATTACATCCGGTGAAAAGTGGACCAAAGGTTGTGTCGAACGTTCCATTTTACGGAAAAGTCCTTCTTATCGACCCCCGTGGGTACACCCGTGTAGTGACTCGATCGACCGGCAGCGTCGCTTCGGACGCATCCACCGCCGTTATATCGTCGGACATCGAGATTATCACCATCGACTAACTTTCTCCAGTCGTCAACGTCGTTTCCTTTCGCTCCACGAGTTCTTCACCGCAGTCGGACGACAGGAACTCGTCCTTACCTACAAGAGTCGGTACATCGATGGGCGGATGCCCGTCGAAAAGTAAGAAATCTACCTCACCGTCAATCGCGGAAATCGTCGTTCGCCTAGAGATCATCATTACCGACGGAAGGACCTCTCTCCGGGTACCAGATCATCCGTCGATAAACCCGCTACGCACCGCCGCTCGTAGGGTAAGTCGCATGCTCACGTTACCACTCACTATCTTATTTACCGACTGCCCTATCCCCGCGAGTAATTATTAGTTACCGATCAAACCTGTGGCTCGATCCTCATCCCTGTTGGGCACATTCCCGACTAAAGGCAGGATCTCAAGGCTGGCGTCCGTTTCTGAAAAACAAATAAAATTGTATTAATTAAACAATCAACGTAAACTCAAGCTCGTAACAGAAATCGGTTATTTCTCTTTCAAAGGAATTTATTATTTTTTATCTAAAATAAATTCCCGGACGTAACAGGATAAATTTTTGGTGGCAGCGGTGGGATACGCTAAAGCCGCATTTTGATCGATTTCCTTCAAATATAGTTAAATCATCGCAATTTCAATTAACGTCATCAAATTTCTCGTCAAACATAAATTAATTATCGCGATTCGATCAAACTCCCATAAAATATAAATCAATTTCCGTAATTTCAATTAAATTACGTTTTTGTAAAATATAAATTGACTACGTAAATTCAATCTTTTCGCAAATTTTAAAATGTCTACCACGAGGACACAAGCTCGTGCTTTAAATGAAGAGGAATTGCGTCTCCTCCACGAACAAATAGATCGAAAACGCGAAACCTTGCAAGAACAAGAACGTGCCCTCCATGAAAAGGACATGGAGACTAGAGAACGAATTAAAACCCTTCAAGCACTCGAAAACGAACAAAGTCGGAATATGTCGGAGATGCCCGATATTGCCGAAACACAAGAACAATTTTCTTCCCTCCATAGGGCACTTTCACAAATAATTTCGCGATTCGGGGACTTACAGGCCGAAATTCACGACATAAAAAACGAAAAGCGCTTCTCGCCTAACCACGAATCTCCGCCCCCCGAACCCCGTAGTTTTCACGAAGAACTTAATATCGACAATCATATAAGCCCAAATTTAAAATTCAAGGACGCGCTAGAGTCGGTCCCTACGTTTAACGGGTACAATATCCCCGTCCTTCGTTTTATCCGCTCGTGTAAAAGAGCACGGGACATGTTTCCTCCCCACCTCGAACCGAGTTTGACCCAACTATTGCGTAATAAACTAAAGGGTCACGCCGCAACGGCACTAGAAGATTACAACTTCAATAACATTACCGACTTCGCGGACCGCCTTAAGACGTTATTCGGAGCCGCGAAAACCCTAAACGAATTCCGAGGCGAACTCGGAAATATTTCAAAAAACAAATCCGAACATATCATCGATTATATCAGTCGTGTAAAGGACCTCCACACGGCAATCTACGAAGCCGAAGTGGACAACCACGGTCACATTCATCCAAACCATCGTAACACGCTTAACAATGATACGCTCGATTGTTTCATTAAGGGGCTTCCCCCCGACTTTCGTATACGCTTAAAACTCGAAAGTTTCCGCGACCTGGAGGATGCGTTCTCTAAGGCCGTTAAAGTTGAAAAAGATATGGAGCGCGATCGCGCCCATTTTAGGGACAACCGCACGGAAAACAAACCGAGCGTTGCTCCCGTGAAAACGTTCTCCCCCTCTGGAAGAACGACATGTAGTTATTGCGGACGACCTCACCCATCGGAAAACTGTTGGCAAAGGTTTCCCGAGAAGAGGCCCGCGCATATACCCGCGATCGCTAACGAACGCGTCGCGAATAATAACAATAATAACAACAATGTAAATAACGGGCCGCGTGCCGACGATCGCGATAACGCTAGGCCGCGCCCTCCGTGCAATTATTGCCGAAAACCTGGCCATTCCGAAGCCATGTGTTATCGGAAACAAAATGACGAACGGAGCAAACAAAATTCCGTTCCAAAAAACTCGAACAACCGTCCCTTGGACAGGGCCTCCCCACGGGACGAACAACGCCAGGAGCGCCCGGTACGAATAATCGACGCCGAACCGTGCGAACCGTCCGGGTCCTCTTAAGTAATTCGGAAAGTTCTCCCTCGGTATTTTTGGATTGCCCGCAATTAGCCGGTCCTACGGAATTTTTAATCGATTCGGGCGCCGAGGTTAACTTAATAAAAAATCAAATCGTGAACACATACATCAATAATTACGAAATTTTGAGATTGGACGGCATTTCGCCGACTCCCGTAAAAACTTTGGGATCTGTAGTATTAATGGTGAACAATATTCCCGTAAAATTTCACGTTGTAAACGATTGGTTCCCTATCGAGCAGCACGCTCTTCTTGGAACCGAATTTTTGGCTGGAAATAAGGCCATTATTGATTGGAAACGCGAACAACTGAGTTATGGTGATCAAGTAATTCCTTTTGTTTCGAAGCAAAATATATCCATTCCCAAACGTTCAAAGGTTGTATGCTACGTCAAAGTAAAAAATCCCGAAATTAAAGAAGGATATATTCCGAGGCTCCATTTCGGAGAAGGGATTTTCATGGGCGAAGCACTCGTGACGATTAAGAATGGTATTGCGCATTTGATGGCTCACAACGCCACTGAAGACGATCTTTCTATGGAAATTCCGTATGTAACCGTTCAAGAATTTAGCTACAAGGTTCATACGGATGTCAATTCGACCACTTCAGCCCCGATAGCTCGAAAACAGCCGGAGGCAAATGAAGTAGGTTCTTTTGGTTCTCTCCCGTTTCCGGATGAAGTTATGTCGGAACGGGAAACTTTCGATTTTCTTGCCCCAAGAAAAAGGGTATTAGTAGTTGAAAAGGAAAAGAAATTACAAGAAGTTTTGTCTCTATTACGCTTCGATCACCTTAACGAGGAAGAACGTAAAAATGTAAATTCAATCGTCGAAGAAAATTTGGATCTATTTTATATCCCAGGTTCTCCTCTCGGTTTCACCAACGCTATAAACCATCGAATAATTACAACGGACGATCAACCCGTTTTTACGCGACAATATCGCTTTCCCCCTGTCCACAAACAGGAAATCACGAAACAAGTAAATGATTTAATATCGGGAGACATTATTGAACCGTCAACCTCTCCTTATAGTTCGCCTCTCTGGATCGTGCCAAAGAAAGCCGATTCCCAAGGGAACAAAAGATGGCGGATGGTCATCGACTACCGCAATCTTAATGATAAAACGATTGGGGACGCTTACCCCCTCCCTCAAATTTCGGAAATTCTAGATCAATTGGGGAATGCAAAATATTTTTCCGTATTTGATTTGGCCAGCGGGTTCCACCAGATTAAGGTGCACCCCGACGACGCACACAAAACAGCTTTTTCGACCCCTTTCGGTCATTATCAATTCACTCGTATGCCATTCGGGCTCAAGAACGCGCCCGCCACATTCCAGCGCTTGATGGATCAGGTTCTCACCGGTCTACAAGGCAACGAGTTGTTTGTGTATCTTGACGACATCGTCATTTATGCACAAACCTTAGACGAACACGCGAAAAAATTCAACAAACTCGCGAAAAGACTGAGACGGGCAAACCTAAAGTTACAGCCCGATAAGTGCGAATTTTTAAGACGCGAAGTGGCCTACCTGGGCCACATTATCAGTGAAGATGGGGTAAAACCTGACCCTAAAAAACTTGAAGCTCTCAAGGATTATCCCAGACCAACTACACCAAAGAAAATCAAACAATTCCTAGGTCTCGCGGGATATTACCGTCGCTTCATTGAAAATTTTTCCGGGATCGCAAAACCACTAACGTTACTATTGAAAAAGGAATCTCATTTTAAATGGACTGATGCTCAAGAAAAAGCATTTACAACGCTTCGCGATGCCCTCTGCAAAGAACCGGTACTCCAGTACCCAGATTTTTCACAACCATTTATTATCACGACCGACGCATCGGATATCGCGGTCGGGGGCGTCCTTAGCCAAGGAGAAATCGGCAAGGATCGACCCATTAGTTACGCCTCACGTACACTTAATAAACATGAACTCAATTACTCAACAATCGAAAAGGAACTCCTTGCCATTTTATACTGCGTAAATCATTTCAGACCTTATGTCTATGGGCAAGAGTTCGTATTGGTCACCGATCACAAGCCCCTCGTATGGCTTCACTCGGTAAAGGACCCGGCCAACAGGCTGGTCCATTGGCGACTTAGTCTCGCAAACTACACTTACAAAATAATTTATAAACCGGGAAAAGCAAACAGCAATGCTGACGCTTTATCTCGAAATCCTCCTATTCAAAAAACAATTTTCATGACAAAACATACGCCAAACCAAAACGTCTCCTCAGACGATGAGAGAATCTTCTCTCCAGTAAAGAAAAGAAAGAAAAGATCAAAAGAAACAAAAGCCCACATGAGCACTGCTCCAAGAAGGCTATCATTAGATTCAATGTCAGACGACAATTTCCGAGGCTTTAATACTCAAGAACAATTGCAATCAAACGAAAAAGCAAAACAAAACTTACCTGTTGAACGAATGGATGTGGAGGAACCTTCCAGTGTACCCCCTCCCCTCCTTTCTCCGGGGACTCTTCCGGATGTCACACTAGATTTCCCTCCGGAACTCGACCTCGCTGTTCCACCCGATCTTCCATCGAATCCATCCTTGGATCGTTTTTCGGTCTCCCCCTTCAGGGAAGACCAACCTGAAAAAGAAAATGAAAATGACAAAGAAAATTCAAATGACAACGAAGGTATACCCGAAAGTGATGACGAGTCAGACGACGATTCCGAACAAAGTGACCTAATCGAGAATGAAAATCCTCAATTTAAAATTAGCGAAGAAAATCGCCATTTATCTAACGCATTAAAAATTGTAGAGACACGCGATAGATTACATATGCAAAAAGATAATTACGTCGTCTTCGTAACCATGACCGGGCAACCACTCGACGAAGGTGCTAAGGACCTCCAGGAACAAAACGTCTTCCCTAAATTAGAGGAGTTGGCGTACCTGCGAGTAAAATTCAAAATTGTAAAATCGAAACAATTAATCGCACTACCCATTTTAGGTAGCATACACAACAACCTCGAGATCTCAGATCTCCGGGAAATTTGCGACTCCCTAAAGGACGCGATTCGCGAGCTGTGCCTTAAAGAAGTTTGTATCGCAAAAACGCCCTCTATCGGCAACGTACCGTGGGCCGTAATTAAAAATACTTTGTATGAAGCACTCCGTGAGGAAAATATCACGCTCATAATTTGCAGTCAACTAGTTCAAATTCCTCCCGAAGAAAAACGGTTGGAAATTATTAAAGAAAAGCACGACTCGCTAATCGGTGGCCACAAAGGAGTAAACAAAACATACAAACGTATCCGTGAGTATTACTACTGGAAAAACATGAAAATTCAGATCCAGGAGTATATCCAACATTGTCGAAATTGTCAACTCAAAAAATTGGTTCGCGTAAAGACCAAACAACCTATGATACTCACCGATACACCTGGGGCCGCGTTCGATAAGATCGCCATGGACATAGTAGGACCCCTCCCTTTGACGAAGACTGGCAATCAGTATATATTAACTCTCCAAGATCTTCTTACGAAATATTCATTGGCTATTCCGTTGAGCCGAACATCATCGGTGGACGTCAGCACCGCATTCGTGAAAAACTTCGTCTCACGATTCGGCGCTCCGCGCGCCCTCCTCACCGATCAAGGATCCAACTTCTGCAGCAGTCTCATGAAGGCTGTGGCGAAAAAATTCAAAATCAAGGCCTACCAGACAACAGCTTTCCACCCTCAAAGCAATGGATCGATCGAACGTTCTCATCACGTACTCATGGAATATCTGAAACAATATGTTAATGAAAATTCCGACTGGGACGAGTATTTAGACCTGGCCATGTTTTCATATAACACGAGTCGTCACGAAGGTACCGGGTATACCCCCCACGAACTCGTATTTGGCAGGTTAGCTCGTCAACCTTCGGCTCATCACCAAATCGAAGAATCACAGGATCCTTCTTACGCTGAGTACCTCATCAACCTGTTTGACCGTATCGACGGCCTGCAAACAATGGCGGCCGAAAATCTGAAACATGCAAAAGAAAAATCAAAAGAGTATTATGATCGCAACATCAACCCAAAATTCTTCAAGGTTGGCGATCGCGTGTTAATGTTAAAAGAACCCCAAAAAGGAAAATTCGGAGATCAATATTCCGAGCCATGTGAAATAATTGAAATCCTTTCAGGGGGTAACGTTAAGATCCTTTACCAAGGCAAACCTCGCATCGTTCATACGAACAAATTACGGGCGACCCGTCTGTAACCAAAACTCTTGTTATTGGTTACAGAATGGAGCCGAAAACAACAATCATCTTTGTTCTCCTCGTGCGCACCGCCGTCTGCCTGATCGGGTATGATTGCGGCGCCCCTACGCTCAACGTCACCACCGTTTCTCTCACCGACATCGGAGCTTGCGACATACCTATGGTCGACCCAACCCCGATACCTGTGAGAATCCAATTGTTGCAACTCTCGGAATTTTCCACAACCGAGGTCATTCAGTGCAAGGTCGAAGTCGACAGGACCTTGTACAACTGCGGCATGAATTCGCATAATTCAATAGTACAAAATGGTCGTCAAGTTTATCTTCACGAGTTAGACGACAAAACTTGCCGCAAGGTCCACGAAACGGGAATCATCCAACTTGGATTTTCCGCTATCGTCACGGGACTAAAAAGAAATAGCACAACATCAAGGAGTCTTACGCTTGCCGGAACTCTCAGCAACGACGGAAGTTGCACCGGTTCTCAATACAGCGACCCTTTTGGCACTTGGAGCAACGTAGTGGTCCAGGCTTCCGCAAAAATCACCATTTCCAACTACGAAGCATCGGTCAACATGGCGACCAATCGCATCATCCTCCAGAGCTCGACCCAATGTCAACTGTCCGAAGGTCAATGCACGGACGTCGAAGGGAACCAAGCTTTTTGGAAAACGGAACCTGTGGACACATGTTTCTTCAATCGATACGACGTTCTCTACGATGGCATGGCAACAAAACTCCGTACTATTGAAAATTCCATCCAGACGCCGGATGTGTATACGCTAACTACTCAAGAAACCACGTTCGCTCTAGCCGTCAGGAATGAAAAGCCTGTCTGCGGCTACACCCTCATCCGAACGGAACATCCGAAATTATTCATTCTCGAGACTCGCGACGGCCAAACATTTGCTTCACGTCGCAAGGTCCTCGTCAGTAATCTGGACATATTTTCCTACGTAAATTCGAAATTTATTTATGTGGAAAAACACATCAAAACCCAAATAAAAGCATTGTACAAAGACGTCTTGACACAACGATGCAATTTGGAACAACAAGTACTCCGCAACGCTCTGGCAACCGCATCAATATTGCCGGAAAAATTCGCCCGAGCCGTCACCAGAAGTCCAGGGTACATGGCCGTCATCGCCGGCGAAGTAGCCCACATTGTCAAGTGCGTTCCCGTGGAATGCACCCTTCGCAGGACCGAGGAATGCTACCTCGAGCTACCTGTAACTCACCGCAACCAGTCGTATTTCCTTTCGACAATTTCTCGCACACTCATTAAGGCCGGAACTCACATCGAGTGCAACCCTCTCCTTCCGGCGCAATATCTTATCGACGGGGCATGGTACCGCTTCGCCCCGCATTCAATTGAAGTTCCACCACCGCAAGTATTACGACCGATGACCACTCCTACCTGGGGTTACACACCAGTGGGAAACCTTGCAACAAGTGGAATTTATACGAATGAAGAAATGGAACAATTACGTGACCGAATCATGTTTCCTGCCGAAAGACCAGCGCTATTGAATAATTTGGCTCGTGGATCAGCTGGATACACCATCCCTCCAGGAGCCGTATCCCTCAAAAACTTATTGGACGAAAGCACATTGGAACACATCGCAGCCAATGCTTTCGAAAACCTTTGGAATGGTTTCGAGAAATTTGGAATAGTCAGCGCAGGCTTTCTCGGCATTATGGCCATTTACTCAATTATAAAATCAGCCATCGATACTGTCATCCATGGATATACCCTGCATTCACTATACGGGTGCAGCTTCGCATTGTTTGGGGCCATCTGGAATTCCATCACGAATCTTCTCGTCACCAGGGCCCACCGAAAAAACCAAAGGGATGAAGGACTCAACTCCGAACCGTCCCCTAGGGAATTGGTTCCCCCAGACGACAAACCGGAACCTAAACCATCTACATCTACTAGGAGATTGTCGGGCATCGACGCCGTCCTGCTTGAGCGCCTTTGCGCCGTTCCTCAGCCATCCAGTAGGGTGTCTTCGTCTTAGTCCCCCGAGGTGTTACGTCCTGGCGATCTTGCCCTCCATTCTCCATATATATATACACATATACATATACCGATCTTGTCCTTTATTTTATACGAATACGCATATATATATATATATATATATATATATATAT
This sequence comes from Ophion obscuratus, assembly GCA_964007375.1. Classification (NCBI taxonomy): domain Eukaryota; kingdom Metazoa; phylum Arthropoda; class Insecta; order Hymenoptera; family Ichneumonidae; genus Ophion; species Ophion obscuratus. Next base: position 7,743,244 of record OZ023323.1, on the reverse strand, counting down.
ATATATATGTATTTATATCCGTATACATACATATATGTATACACATACACATATTATACCCATAGATATATACATTGCTATACATACATATATATATAAATTTATAATCCACAATACAGGAATATTTTTTCGTTAACCTTAACTCACATTGTGACGAGCGCATTTACTTTTCATCATTTCTCATTTTGTCTGAGCACATACGACTTTCCCTAGTATGTACCTACTTCCGCTGAACGCGCCTAGCTAGCGCGCCGAGCTCAACGCCCGCGCGCACTCGCTCTCCATCCTTGTCTCTCTTCAGCGCCCGCGTGCACTCACTCTCTATCCTCGTCTCTCCTTAACGCTCGCGCGCACCCGCGCGCTCTCGCTCCGTCTCTCTCTAGCACTCCGCTACGAGACCAACGTATTCCTCCTGCTCGCCTAATACTTCGCGCGCTCAATCGAATCTTTCTCATCTTCTGTCCTTCTCCTTCGGGTTACCCGCGTACCTCCTTCATGCTCATGTAACCCGTATCACAAAAAGCTTCTCCCTTAACCGCGAAACTCGTTTTCCGCGGATCCGCGATATAATTCGCGACCCACGGATCACGACTATTAACCCGCTCACCCCTATTTTCACGCGCTCGCGAAAAACCGCGAGATTGCGTAATCCGCGGACTCGCGATATACTCGCGACCCCGCGATTCGCAGCGTACATAGAGTCTCTCTTTCTCTTACCCTCACCCAGCCTAACCCTCTCTCTCTCTTACTCATGGCTACTATGGCAAATAGACGCTACGTGACTTTTTCCCAAATTACTTTATTGCCCCTCGAGTCGAGCGAACGCTTCCCTTCGAGACATTTTCCAGAAAACCCTTGAATTACTTTATTGCCTCTTGAAACGAGCAAACGCTCTTTTTACAGTATAAGTCTTTTCTCGTACGCTCTCTCATTTTCAAGTACACAATAGAAGACATTAGCCAGATTTTTCCCGAACTTTCCCAGCGCATGTATATCTCTTTCTCTCTCGCACTCGACGCGTCTCTCTCGGACGCGCCGCCATGATGCAAGCCACGTGTTGCACGTAGGCTTCTAAGAAATAATAATTTAAACAATATCACACCATGCCGAATCCTAAGAATTAATTAAGCGATAAACAAATCGCTATCACTCCATACCTTGTAGACTAAACATCCGCTCCAACGCTAATATCACGTGTCACTTCTTTGTCTCCTTTGTTTCCAACCCTGTATCATTATTATTATTTCTGCGTGCAGAATATTCTAGAACAATTTCAGACACGCCCTAATTAATAAAGAAATTATTCAAATAATGATTAACGCCGTCACAATGCGACTTACAATATTATTAATAATTATACTAAATGTTTAATGCGACAAACGAATTATAAACGTTATTTTAATCACTTAGTTAAGCGACAATCTTTATAATTCAGTATTATCAGTATAATAAATATCTCACGCGCTATTAATATAAAAACAATTAGCCATTATGAACATTTATATTATCCACGTACATACGAACGAAAGTATTACATAGCCGAATATTAAATACGATTACTCTCGCATAAATAACAGTGCGCTCTATTTTATTAATTAAAAATTACACATTTATAATTATTGAATGCAATTCATATATTTCGCATTATAATTATTACTCTCTCATTTAACCGCCGTATTTCTACAACGAATCTGCTTCGCACACAAAAGAATAAATAACAATAATTGGAACTTATATAAAATTATATTTCTTTATTCACAAGCGAATATTATTGTAACAAATTGTGAGACTAACGATAAATTAAAAATATTAATTTATCGTCAGCCCAACCATGACAAACCGACATAATTATTTGTTATAACATTTAAATTAAATAATTGATTTATCATCGAATCCTCCGTTTAACGCCATAAGAGCAAGCGAGAAGGAACATCATCGTCGGCGTCTCCTCTCCGCGGCGCATGCGCACCACACCGCCTCACCGCCGCACCAATAAAAAGCCGAGTCCTCCGCTGCTCGACAGTTCTCCGGTCTCTCCACCAGTCAGTTGCGCTTCTCCGCTCGCCGCGTTCGTGTCGGACCCGCACGCTGGAAAATCGGAATAATTCTTTAATATTTTCTTTTTACATTTTTCTAATATCTCTTTTGTCATTGTAACTCCAAGTTGAGTCTGATTTTTGCGTCGAAATATCATCGAAAGCTTTACGTAATTATAATCATATTTCAAGTTTGTAACAATATATATATATATATACATCTTAGAGTCAGTGAAAGTTATTTCGCGACTCTTATCCCTCATCGAAATATTCGCTCAACGTATCTCGTATCGTTTAATTTATTGAATCAATCTCTCACGAATTTATTTGAGTCAACAATCTATCACCCTCGATTCCTTGGCATCTCAATTAATCGAATACATTTTATTTTACAATTTTGCATATCGAGTATAGAAATCAACCGTCCGTTAATTAAATTAATCCTTCACCAATCCTCCCTTCATTTTCCGAAGAATCGTCGGTTGTGCTTCTCCTGCACGTCGTCAATTCTTACCTCGCTTAAATTTCGAGATTGAATCTACCGGTTGTGCTTCTCCTGCACGTCGATTGATTCGTATCTCGAACCCCTGCTGCATGATAATCTTACTCATCCTCTCATTTACCCAATTAACGGTCAATTGATTTTTCCGAAAATATTTATTTGTATTTATTCAAATCCATAAATGCCAAGAAGACGAGGTGGTACCAAGTTCAATCTTCGCCGCGCAATCGCGATAGCCGCGCAAAAGCCGCGACCGGCATCTCGTGGAAACAACTCGTCTGTATTTAAACAAATTATTCGTGCCGCTCTAACATTACATCCGGTGAAAAGTGGACCAAAGGTTGTGTCGAACGTTCCATTTTACGGAAAAGTCCTTCTTATCGACCCCCGTGGGTACACCCGTGTAGTGACTCGATCGACCGGCAGCGTCGCTTCGGACGCATCCACCGCCGTTATATCGTCGGACATCGAGATTATCACCATCGACTAACTTTCTCCAGTCGTCAACGTCGTTTCCTTTCGCTCCACGAGTTCTTCACCGCAGTCGGACGACAGGAACTCGTCCTTACCTACAAGAGTCGGTACATCGATGGGCGGATGCCCGTCGAAAAGTAAGAAATCTACCTCACCGTCAATCGCGGAAATCGTCGTTCGCCTAGAGATCATCATTACCGACGGAAGGACCTCTCTCCGGGTACCAGATCATCCGTCGATAAACCCGCTACGCACCGCCGCTCGTAGGGTAAGTCGCATGCTCACGTTACCACTCACTATCTTATTTACCGACTGCCCTATCCCCGCGAGTAATTATTAGTTACCGATCAAACCTGTGGCTCGATCCTCATCCCTGTTGGGCACATTCCCGACTAAAGGCAGGATCTCAAGGCTGGCGTCCGTTTCTGAAAAACAAATAAAATTGTATTAATTAAACAATCAACGTAAACTCAAGCTCGTAACAGAAATCGGTTATTTCTCTTTCAAAGGAATTTATTATTTTTTATCTAAAATAAATTCCCGGACGTAACAAAAAACGGTTGAAACAGACGTATTTATCGACATCGAAACTCATGTGAATTTTCGTTCGAATCGCCGACTTTCAAATCGGGAAACGAATCCGTGTCTGCATGCAAGTGTTTCTGTTGTCGAATAGTTCCTTCAAACTGAGAACGCCGTGCCGAGCATCGGATTCGTTCACGTTCATAGTCCACAGCAGCAGTAGGAGTTCTCAATGGCTATTTTCGTGCCGAGGGTGATACATTTTTAAAAATCACCCACTGGGAACGAGTCCGAACAGTCTCAAGATTATTTCGATAATGAAACACAAAACAGAATATGAATCGACCGGTTTTCAGATTGGATTCGAATCGGTCGGTAAAAAAAACTGTTGAAACAGGCGTATTTATCAACGTCGAATCTCCTGTGAATTTTCGTTCGAATCGACGACTTTTAAATCGGGTAACGAATCCGAGTCTGCATGCAAGTGTTTCTGTTATCGAATATTCCCTCCAAACTGAGAACGCCGCGCCGAGCATCGGATTTGTTCACGTTCATAGTCCACAGCAGCAGTAGGAGTCCTCAACGGCTTTTTTCGTGCCGAGGGTGAAACATTTTGAAAAGTCACCCACTGGGAACGAGTCCGAACAGTCCCTAGATCATTTCGATAATGAAACACAAAACAGAATATGAATGGACCGGTTTTCACGATGGATTCGTCTCGGTCCGATAAAAAAAAAACGGTTGAAACAGACGTATTTATCGACATCGAAACTCATGTGAATTTTCGTTCGAATCGCCGACTTTCAAATCGGGAAACGAATCCGAGTCTGCATGCAAGTGTTTCTGTTGTCGAATAGTTCCTTCAAACTGAGAACGCCGTGCCGAGCATCGGATTCGTTCACGTTCATAGTCCACTGCAGCAGTAGGAGTTCTCAATGGCTATTTTCGTGCCGAGGGTGATACATTTTTAAAAATCACTCACTGGGAACGAGTCAGAACAGTCTCAAGATTATTTCGATAATGAAACACAAAACAGAATATGAATCGACCGGTTTTCAGATTGGATTCGAATCGGTCGGTAAAAAAAACTGTTGAAACAGGCGTATTTATCAACGTCGAATCTCCTGTGAATTTTCGTTCGAATCGACGACTTTTAAATCGGGTAACGAATCCGAGTCTGCATGCAAGTGTTTCTGTTATCGAATAGTCCCTCCAAACTGAGAACGCCGCGCCGAGCATCGGATTTGTTCACGTTCATAGTCCACAGCAAAAGTAGTAGTCCTCAACGGCTTTTATCGTGCCAAGGGTAGAACATTTTAAAAAGTCACCCACTGGTAACGAGTCCGAACAGTCGCTAGATTATTTCGATAATGAAACACAAAACAGAATATGAATGGACCGGTTTTC